>JARHVA010000332.1:2085000-2740000 GCA_037957365.1 Torreya grandis
CATTGATCACTAGTTAGACTTAATGGGAATCCAAACCATGTAATGATATTATTCTAGATAAACCTTACAAGATTGGTAGTAATACAATCCTTGGTTGGCATAGCTTTAGCCCAATGAGTAAGATAATTAGTAGTAGTGATAACATAACATGCACCAATACGTCTACCTCTTGGGTTGATAAGGCCAACAAAGTCTATAGCCCACTTTTTAAAGGGTTCTTGTGCCAAGATAGGATGAAGGGGCATATCATTCCTTTTATTTGGATTACACACATGTTGGTAGATGTGACATTGGCGTGCATAAGCTTTAACATATTTAAACAAGGTAGGCCACCATAAACTAGCCAAAAGGACCTTCCCCATTGTATCTTCACCATCATAATGTCCTCCGACGACATCATCATGAACTTCTTGAAGAATCTCAGTGCACTCATGTTGTATGATGTATCATAACACTTCATCCCACCCAAAATTCTAAAGGTCCCCCTATATGCTAGAATGGAGCTACACAAACAACTAGTGCTTCTTTTCTTGAGGGTCGAGGTGAGATGGTGTTAGACCCATATTTAGAAAGGCAATGATATCTTCCAACTCCTTAGACAAGTGCATGACTTGGAAAAGTTGCATGTCAAGTAAGTCATATTTAATGGCATGCATTAGTTCACCAAATTTAATGCATGATAGATGATCAGGGCCATAGTTGGCCTTAATTGGTTTTACCATCATTGAGAACTAGAAATCCTAGAACAACACAATCCGCTAGTCAATGCGCCCATGTAATACCAACTTATTTACCAATTACTTTAGTGCTTCATGGTCTATGAAGAAAATGAATGGAGTGGACAATAAGTACTGATGAAACTTTTGGAGGGTGTAAACCATAGACAATGCTTTGTGCTTTGTAGTCATGTAGTTTCATTCAGCTGGAGTAAACTTTTTACTAATAAAATAAATAGTGTGGTCGAGGTTACCCTCACCAAGTTGAGCAAGGATAACACCTACTACCATGCCTAAAGCATCGACATGTACGTGAAAAGGATTTATCCAATCTATAAACTGGGGAATAAGTGTAGTAATGATCTTAGCCTTGAGTTAAATAAATGTTGTCTGGTGAGCATTGGTTTAGAAAAACTAACCTTTCGATTTCAGTGATTCCTCTAGTAGCACAATAATCTTAACATACCCACAAATGAATATCCTATAATACCCCATGTGTCCTAAGAAGGCATGTACCTCTTGTTGGGTAGTTGGTGATATAAGGTAGAGAATAACAACAACCTTAGCTGGATCCACCAAGAGTCCATCATGATGTAGAACATGACCAAGTAAAATGCCAAAGGGGATATCAAACACACATTTCTCTAGATTTAGGGAAATCTGAAGGTTTTAGTAGTGCCAAAACATTAGTTAGAGATTTGAATAATGGTCCTGCACTAAGTTATAAATAGTCCAGTCATCAAGGTAAACTTGAAGGAATTCATGAATAAAGTCCTTAAGGCCCTCAACTATAATATATGAAAACATAGTAGGAATGTTTCTCAACCCAAATGGCATTACATTATAAGCAAATGATCCCTAATCAGTTACAAATGTGGTTTTTGGCTTATCCTCTCCCATGATCTAAACTTGATGATATCTAGAGAAGCCAACAATAAAAGTATATATTTCACATCCAATAACTCCCTCGAGTATCTCTTCAGTGAAGGGTGTTAGAAAGGTGTCAATTATGTAAGCAATGTTGAGCACTTGATAATCCACATAGAATAAAATACATCCATCCTTCTTGATACTAATGACCATGGGGCTGACCCATTCAAACTCATCTATAAGAGTAATGAATCATGTGCATAGCATGCTATCAATTTCTTCCTTGACTTGAGCATCCAAGTTAGGATTCATATGATAAGGCCTCTTCCTGACAGGTCAAACACCCTCTACCAACTTTATGTGCATCCTGACCAAGGAAGAATGCACTCTTTTAATTTTAGTATAGTTACATGGGAAGACATCTTGATACTCTTTTAATAGTTCAAACACATTAGAAATCTCTGTATTAAATTAATAGTCTCCCACAATAGCCATCTTGGGTACTTCCTCATGCCAATATTTCATTAGATAGTCTAGAGTGGATCAAAGTAAGGGTGATGTTCATCTTGGGTGGTGTCACGAACATTGCACGTGTCAAACTCTATGTGCAAAGCCAAATGATTAGTAGATGGGTCAGAAGGATTAAAACCGACACCTTTGTCAACCTGGGACATGAATTTTTGTTTACCTTTCCAAATTTGTTTTCTCAATGCATGGTCTAGTTTAGGTTCAGGTAGTGGATATGTTGCCTTTGTATTAGGTTCCTGGAAAATAGTCAAGCTCTATTCTTGCGTGCCATGTATGCATTTGATGTGATCTTTAATGGGGGTTGGGTCACCTACTATATCTTGATGCATAACATGCAATGTGAGGAAGAAATCCATCCATAAAGATGAATAAGATAGTGCATAAATCATATTACTCTTAAGGAAATGCCAATAATATGTCACTAGATGTATTTCTTCATATACATACCATGCTCTATTTGAATTGTGTAGAGTGTCATAAAATGCATGAAGCCATAGTTACTCAAGAAAAAATGTTTCATCTGCCTTCCACATAGTCTCATAGGCTTTAAGAGCTTTGATGCCACTATAGCTTATGGTGTTGCAAATGTGGTTATCATGGTGAAAGTGATGGTGTAGAGTAGACCAGTTTCAATCCCAAGTAAGTAAGTTTGAATGATGAGTTATCCACCACTGAGCAACTATGCCATCAAAGATATGGATAATTGAGTGTACTCAATCAATGTCAGAGTCATAGAAGGCTTCCAGTCACTGCACAAGCTCGTAAACTTCTATATGACCATGAAATCTCAAAGCTTCATCTAACCTCATTGATGGCACGATCATAATTTGTCCATGAAGGAGATGAATAAATTTATGGCATTTATAGTACTTTTGTGGAGTATCTTCTCTACTACCTATAATGCCACAAATCTTTATAGTAATGTCATATTCACTATGAGCCCAATAGTCACAAACATTACTAGTTGTGTTAAATATAGATTGTGCATCTGCCCAATGTGAGATGCCATCTAGAGTGGGATCAAGGCATTCAATACCCCAAGTTGTGACATTGTAGATGTGGTTAATGTCTTCATCGATGTTTAGTGGCTCAACATATGGAGGTCCTTGATCATGGTCTAGAGGGATGGCAACACACTGCTTGTAATTCTCAAAAATGATATAACACTTCTTGAAGCTCAAGTCAACGTTATTCACATAACACCAAGGGTGACTCAACAAAGCTAGAAAGTTACAGCTTCAACCATCTCTACAACTTTAAAATTAGATTTAAAAGTGACACCTAAGATATCCATAATGGTATCTTTAAGTAGTCCAATAGGTATAACACGAGTCTTATTGGCCATAAACAGTACATGGGGAGAAGGTTGCAAAGCAGGGATTTCCATCTTCCTCCACACATCCTTGGTAAGGACATTTAATTTGGCACTAGTATCAACCAAGATATATTAAATAACTCATCCATCAATAGCGATGTTAACTAATATCTATTTATCCCTCTTTGGACTAGGCTGGATATGAGTCTCTTGCCACCATGCATAGTTTAAGCAGTGATACTCGGTAGGCCTAAGCATATGATTCCTTAACTAATTTTATAATAGGGGTATAATATCCTCATTAAGGATTTGCTTGCATAACTCATGAAACTCATCACACGTCATGTCATGAAGGTCCAAAACTTTCTACATGTCAACATGTGTAGCAACAACTCGATCCTTAAGGAATTGGATCTTTCCTTGCAATTCTCTTACCATATTCATGGTGTCATAGAGCACTTCCTTTTACTATCAAGCATCCAGATAATGAGCAACATGAGGCTCCTCTCATTGAACCTTTTTAATGGGTGGGTTGGATACAGACTGGGACTAACCACCACTTCATGTTGTAATGTTGACTTTGGGATGAATTGGAGTAACAAGGCATGGTCTCCATTGTGGATTTTTAATACATATCATTCTGTCATCCTTTTCATTTTTCTTTTATGATGGTAGTATATATGTTAGGGCACTGCTCCAAATAGTGTTTAGTTTTACAGAAGGCACATGTAGGATACACCGGGCAATCACGCTATTAAGGCTATGGGGAACCACACTTAGAACAAGTTCTTGGTGGTAAGCATCCACCTCCACATCCTTGACCTTGACCATGACCATGATAGCCTCATCCATTATCTTGGTTATTAACAACATATGTTTGACACGTTACATATGCGCTTGCCTCATGCATTTCACTAATACGATGACAGTTATTGGTATCATGAGTGTATGCATCACATATCTTATAATATGTAGATACCTTTGATTGAATGCCATATTGAAGCAAAGGGAAATCCCTTATGTCATGTTCTTCCTATTAGATCTCATAGGATTGCTTTATTATGGCTCGAATACTCTTACAAGAATAGTTATTTTGATTGTAGCCTTTAGATTCATAGTCCACACACCACAAGCCACTACAATTGTCATGAGCATTATGTGCAAAAAAAATTTCTAACTAAGATTCCATAGTAATGATCTGAGCCTCCATATATAGACTAATCCTTAGGTTGATGCTTCCAACATCTTTAGTGAAAAGGGCAGCTTCTAAGACCTCATGCAGGTTGGTGAAAGTCTTATGTGATAAGGTGCGTCATAAGGGAATCAATAAGTCTCCTAAGAACCACTAGGCATGTTGAGTGGTGTTTATCTCAAAAGAGAGTTTAGAGAAAAGTGTCTTGAAATGCACATCATACTCATTCACACTCTCAATTATTTATTGCTTGATGTTTTTCGGGCATCTATGCTTTGCTATTCAAACTTTGAGATATCAAATTCCTAGAGGAATGTTGCCTTCAGTTGGTCATAATTAACCACATCCTACTATGGATTGAACTTTTGGTACCACTTATGCATGTGGCCTAGAAGAATGGTAGCAAATTGTGTCACCTTATATTTAGAATAGCTAATGATGCATGTTCACCAAATAAGTTCACACATGTGAACATGTTTTGTGACATTATCTACATTATAATATTGAAGCAAGTGAAGTGTCATCTTGTAATACATAATGAGCAGTTGAGAAGCTTGTAATGGGGTCTAATGCAAGGCATCTCCTATCCCTCTTGGACCTTATAGGGGAGGTCCACCACTGCCTCCCATACCTCCTCTAGTTCCTCTAGCCAAACCCCCACTAGTACCACCTCCTTCACCTCCTATAGCAATAGAATCACCTAATACATTGGGAACTAAGGTAGGTTTATTAACTATAGCTGGGTCGGTAATCTGCCTACTAGTTATGCTTAGTTCAATAGGCATTCCAGACTAGGCCATAAAATTATCTTGCAAAGGAAAAGAAATGTCCAATAAAGTACTATCTAAATCTTGGCCTATAAATATATCTCTGATAGGTTTAGTTTATGACTCTACACTATCCATATCCCATTTACATACAAAGATGTCATCTAACTCAAGAGTATGAGCATGCACTATTGGTGGGGAACTGGGCCTATCCAAATTGGGTTCTTTAGTCACCACTACCTAACTTGTTTCTCTCGTGCATACTTATAATAGTGTCAGGTGTGGTCTTGTGGTTGGGGAGTTTTTGCTATACTTACAACACTTCTTAAGTCATCTCATCCCCTCCTTGGATCGCTTCCACTCATAGCCCTTCGGTGAGATTCATCATATTTATGCTTCCACAATCCTGCTAAATAGCTACCATGTTGAGCCAACAATTTTAATTAAAAGGTGCCCCTCCATTTCCCCACTAACTACATTTCTAGTGCGAGAGAGAGTTTAGTTGTCCATGGGAAAACTCTCAAGTCTAATATCTACTAAGAGCTTCTTAATCTCCAATAGAAAGTGTTTGAGATATCTACTATAGGGTTCTTGGAAGAAGTAAAATTGGGATTCTTTTAGACAAGAATATGTTGAAATTATGTACTCCAAAATGTAACTATTCAAAATTCCACACCACCAAACATCAACTACATGTGTCCAAGGTGCTCCCAATCATGCATATGTTGCAATCCAAGCATGAAGGTGAACAAGGACTTCTACAAAGAATGTCTAATACAATGAGTATGTATAAATTCTATTATACCCATGCACATGCGAATATTATTAGTTCAAGAATTTATAATGTAAAGTTATCCTCTACACTAGTAACCCATCGTTCAATATTCTCTAGAGATAGTTGTTTGAGCATCTTTCACCATCATGCATGTAAGCGCTAGTAATCCTAGCAATGGAACCAAAATGTTGGGATTTTTTTCCTTTACATGGGCATAACTTTCTCTAATCATACACCTAAGTGAATAAGAGTAACATATGCTAGTTTAATGGCATTTCACACAAGGACAAGTTCTCATATGCTCACCTGAAGCACGTAGCATGGGACTGGTTCCCATTGGTTTTATCACATGAGAGTGTGTGTATCCTTCTTAGATAAGGGTGCTCAAACACCTAATTAACACTAAACTCATTCTTCAGTCTATATATAACTTAGATCACTTCATTACTCAATGAACAAAACTAAAAATATGACATAATGATAGCAAATAACATTAATCCCATAGATAATCGAACAACAATATTATGTCAACATAGGCTTCATTCATCATATTCATAAGTGATCTTAAAGAATAAACTATTCTAGAGTTATAATGTAACCAACTTGTATAAAGTCTATCAATAATATCTAATTGAAAAACAACATTACAAAGTACACCATGGGGTATTTATACTTGGTTTTCCATGACCAAACAATTACAAAAGTAATTAAAATCAAGGTGACTCACCAATGATCATCAATACATTTGAGTCGTGGAAGCCATTTACATTAAGTTCCTAAAGACTTGAGCCTTTTTGCCTCTATGTTCTTGCTTAATGCTGGATACTCATTGTTGATCACTTATATTCTCACGGGCCGATGCTATATTCATACTTGACTTATTCTCTTCTATCCCTGAGAATCACTCCGTAACTGTTCTCTACTTTTCGTGTGCTCTCTAAGTCTTTTATTGAGTTTTGAGTCCATAACTCTTAGGTTCTCCATTTAACATGCATATTTATTGTATGAGACTTGATCCTTTTATTCCATGGACTCCCATGCCATGGTTTTCCACACCATGCCTCTCTGTGTTGGTTATTTCCAAAAAGTATTTAGCTAAAATTGGGATCTAAGACAAAGATTGACATAGTTGCATAAAAATCAGATCATAAAGACACTAGCACCCAAATTGGGACACTAGTGCCACATTTCAAATAATGGTGCTACTATCCAAGATATGACACTACTATCTAGTAGCCTCAATTTCAAAAAAACCTATATTGGCTAGGAAAGTATAGCAAGTGCAGTAAATGTTTGCATAGGTTTAGTTATAAATTTATCAATTTTGCTTAGATTCATACCAGTTTGCTCAAATGGGGGTAGCATACATTACATGACCCTTCATGTTTTTAGTTCAAATACCTAAATATAAATTATTATAATTCAATCCAAAATCCATATGCTTAGATATCAGATTTGGGAGCATGTGCATGACGCATTATTTTTGTATGCTCATTTACACACTGGTTGATCAAATGGACTGACAAATTATATGCCATTCTCTAAGCTATATACATCTAACATCATATTATAGGTTACACATTAGTTTCATGCCTTACTCCATCTATAGTGGTTGGCATTCCCATGTGTCCCACAGCTACCTAATACACCCGAGTGTCACAGAGTTGACGTACCCAAATAGATATTTCTAATTACATCACATAATTTTAGTTTTAGATGCATCTACTACACATTCGTGGGTAATGATGGAGTCATATCCTACTTGAGTTCTTGATCCACCTACATGAGAGGGTTAGACACATCATCAGTCCAATCCAAGTTATTCACAAGTCATGATCCACCAAGTAGGGGTGTGGGCAATGATGGAGTGAAAACTAGATTGAGTTCATGAGCCACCCACACATGAGGATTGAGCAAGCCATCAAATTAGTTCAAGCTATTCACTAAATGATCATTATATACATGTACACATAGAGGTTTTCACCAGGTTTATGCATTGGTTTGTGTACCCCATGATGTGTATTCATTCCTTTCCTCTTTCCTATCTCTTTACTCAATTTTACTCAACTTTTGCTTCTTTACTTAGTTTATCTTTTGATTTTGATATATCTTAAGTAAGGACTGATTTATGCACATTTCAATTGAAAAACACACATTGGAGCATGATTCACATACTCATACCCAACTTCACATACTCAGATCCAGCTTCACAAGCTTCACCTCTTAGGTAAGTCCAGGTATGCTTCTTTTTCCTTTATCCTAGTCATTCCACTTTGTTGAATTTATAGAATAATGCTGGGGGGAAGTATAATCACCTAAAAGTGGTATTTAAGTGTTAAGAGTAATACTTGAGACTAATTATCCCTAATTTAGCCCTATACCTATTCTAGATCCTATTATCACACTTATCAAACCTTTGTGCAGGCCACATGCATCCCTAGTCATCCCTAAAACAATCTCAGACCCTCTTTTCTTGATATTGGCCCTTTATGCCTAGTGTTCTAACACTTGGACACTAGCGCCATAATAAGGACACTAACACCACATGGTGTCAATGTCCTAATAGTGGTGTTAATGTCCTTTCCCTTTCTTTTTCCCAAATGAATATCTTTTCAAATCTAGAACCTCCTAGGGTTGGCCTAGACCTCTTTTAGCACCCACACAAGCAAAAATATAATATAAATAAATAAATTTTAGCCCTTTAACCACTAGATGAAAATCAAATACATAATACTCATTCAAAATTAGAAGAAGTGGTGCTCAATTAAGGTTATCAATCCCTATTTTACCCTACTTCTGCATACTACCATCTACAATAGTCCTAAGCTCATATTATGCATATTTTCAATCTCACACACATTCAAGGCACTCAAGGACACTATAATACTAGCTTCACTTGCTCTTGCACCAACACTTAGGTAGGGAGAACTACATCGGGCTTGATCACTCCTTGAAGTATTGGTACGTAGGCAACTCTCATCACAACAGGGTGTTGAGGATGTGCAACTTGCCCCAATAACAAACAAACTTTTCAGTTAGTATCAACTGAATGCCATAGCTACATGGAATATTAGGATTTTCTCACAAAATCAGTTGTAATAGATAATATATAAGGTTTCAAAACTTGTGCATGCAGAAATAGATCTCAGAGATCTAGACATAGGTGCACCCAAAAGCTCGGGATACTCCTGCATAAAGGACATTACCACCAATATAAGGACAATACCACCATATTTTCAATAATGACACTACTATCCAATTAGGGGGATACTATCCAGGAGGGGCTATGATAATGGGATCCTATTTGCAACACTTAGACCAACTTCTACCTTAGTTTTTAGCCTCCAAATCATCTATCTCAGTTGTTTTCTAGTTAAGTTATTACTTGCACTATTTATTACTATTTTTTGAAAGATCAAAGCTAGTCGATTCTGTAACAAATAAGTGACTGTATTTATTGCATATTATTACCTTGATTTAACATACTCAACTCTTTAAAAAACACATGATTTATACTTGTTAAGTCCTAAAAGTTTAAAAAAGATACAAATATTAAATGAAATAACTAATTAGAGCTTATCTCTTTTATGATAACATATCAAAAGGATAAAGATCTAATCATGGCACAATTTCAAATACAACTTCAAGGATGGAAGTGGATTCAATCTCTAATGCACTCCAATATTTAATGAATAATAAACACTCCATGATACTCAATTTCTTCTACTGATCGATTAGTAACCCAATGATGGGCAACCACATCATTCTAGACTAGTCCCAATGATGGAGTAGTTTGTTTATGTTATAGATTTACCCATTCCTAATCTCTTATACTTATCTCCATGACAACACAACCTATTTTAAATAAAATACTTTCTTTATTAAATGTTGATGCCTAAGCAATATTGGAATAATGGGTTTTTCCAATCTATAAATAGATGCATTTTGCCCTCTTGATGAACTTACTGATATCCCTATCCTTTGAACCGATTCTACCATGGAGCTGTGAACAATCTTCTCAATTTTGGCCTCCAATTTTACTCAAATCTTCACCAATGTTCTAGTTATTTCCATCTCCATGTTCATTTTCCTTTTGTGATGTGCTTATCAGATCTTCAATGAAGGTTATTTTCAACTAATTATGTGTTTTGGATGATCCAAAATACTCTGTTCTATATCCCATAATCCACCTATTCTTTTCTACCTACAATATTTGCTTATAGTCGCATGATAAACTATTACTTTCCCATCACTTATTCTTCACCCCAAATGTCAAATTTAGTTTTGCTACATGCTGATGGGGATGCTTGCATGTACATTTTGTTATCATTTATTGCTTATATAACAACCTAGAGCTCCTAGACTATCTACTATGTTTTCTGAGGGTTTGCTTACTGCCACTTGTCATGATCTCAATGACCCAAAATATTTTGTATAAATTGGAAATGAGTTTATAATAAATTCAGATGACATCACCTCTGTTGTTCCCAAAATCCGTCACTGGTTTTTGTGGACAACATATCAACTATTTTGGTCCTTCAGGGCAAAATTCTCTCTTCCCTTCTCAAAAAATGTTCTGAGCGCTCAAGTTCTTCAATTATTCAAGCATTTTCAGTCAAGGGACTCGCAGGTTGAAAAGGTTCAACAACTTTAATAGGCAGGCTCTCATAAAGGAACAACTTCCAAATACTTAGGCATTTCAAGGCTGGTTCAACGCTGAAGTTCAACCAAAAGGTCCATTGATAGGCTTCAAACAAATGGAATGAACCATTGAACCATTAAACCCCACTTCATCAAATTTTAAAGGTTTAAAAGGAGTTAAGTGCTTAATGAGTTCAAATAAGTTCAACCGCTTCAAAGAGTTCAACGAGTTTGAAGACTTTGGCTAGTTCTAGAGTTTAATAAGTTCGGCGGACTTTAAAAAAAGAAGAATTCGAAGAAGAAAGAATGAACCATTGAACCTTGAACCAAAAGAGTTCAAAGTTCAAAGGTTCAACAAGTTCAATAAAGTTTGAAAGACTTAGAAGAACAAAGGATTCAAAGAACAAAGAATCCGTTGAACTTTGAACCAAAATGGTTCATAGGTTCAAATGATTCAAAGATTTCAACCAGTTCAAGAAGTTCAAAGTTCACAAGGAAGCTTCAAGCATAGGAAGGAAATGGAAGATTCCAGAGACAAGTTCGAAGAGATGGTTCAACTGATTGAACCAAGGAGCCGATTGAATCAAGGAGTCAATTGAACGAAGGTGCCGATTGAACCAAGGAGCCGATAGAACCACCTGAACCATTGAACCATTGAACCAATGAACTCTCATGGTTCAAAGGTTCAAGGTTCAACATGGTTCAAGTGACCAAGTGACTAATGACGTTCCCACAGACGTCAAATTCAAGGTAATAAAATGCCCATTTATTTTCAAATGTGGCACAGACCTGAGAACAAACTCAGCGACCGGTTGAAGAAGAAGCTAAAAGAGCCAATAGAAAGGGAAGAGATAGCCTGAGAGCTCAGATCATGAGGAAGAGACAAAATAAAACAAGGAAAGAGGGAATGATGCAGAGTAGGGAGTTGTTTCTAGTAGGTGAAACAGTCCACTAGGTGGACATCAGAGAATGTGAGCACTCAAAGATGCAACCTATTTTTCTCATTCAAGTAAAGGTGAAGTGGACAATTGTGCACATATCAGGAGAAGGACTAGGTGGCCCATACTTCAAAAGGAGACATTTGAGATGAATTGACATGCCATAGTTAAGGCCAATGCCCTGTTCCAGCATGCCCCCTTGACAAAACTAAAATGCATTCAAGGCATTGAATGTAGCATGGGCCATTCCATGAAACAAAGCATCCAAGTCTTTCTTAGAGTGCTATATATTGTAATCTCTTATTTTATGCAAAGGAGATCTCTCTGTTATAGAAGCAAAACTCTGCCCAAATTGAAAATCATTTTCTAAGACTTTGAGCTCAGATTGTTAATCATATTTATTTATTTGAATGAGAAAACAAGTGACCTTTCAAACTTTGTGTTGGAATAGCTTGTGTTATTTAAGAAATTGTTCTTATGTCTGTTTCCTAGAAGCATTCTTGTCCATTTAATTTAACAAGTAGAACTAGTGGAAGTAATCAGGAAGGTGTCCTGAAGCTGACTGTGGAGAGACTTTGTGCTGCCATAATTGTCTTTAGCATGTTTGTTTTTTTGTTTTTGTGTAAAGGATCTTGGGATGACTTTGTGCCCCCATTGTCCTTCGTATATTTCACTCTTTGGCAGTTGAGGTGGATACTTTGTGCTACACTTCATTCTGTTGTGTTACTATGCCCTATTTCAGTGAGGGAAGAAATTAAAGACTTTGTGCTTTTGTGGGTTTCTCATGGTTACAATTACTACTAGGAAGGAATTTTGTTGTTGACTGAGTATTACTTCTGAAAGAAGAGAAGTACCTCCAGCAATCACACATGATTTCTCATTTGATCTGTGAACATCATCTCTGAAAAAAGAGAGATGGATGGTGTTGTCCTACCCCTGAGTGTTATTTTTAGCTTATATATATAATATATTAGTACCTTATAGTTATAGGGATCCTCCCCTTGATGAGAGGAGAGATTTGTCCCATCCTGATGTGGTAGACCCACACATTTTGGTCGATAAATCTCCCTATCCTATGGTTGAAACACCTATTTTGCCCATCAATTAGCTGGTGACAAAATATTCACCCAACAACCTCTAAATTGATGGGATGTTGACATGTGGATGGCTCTCATTACTCTACTTGATTGAAACTAATTGTGCAAGGGACTATGGTGATGTTGCTTCTGTGTTAATGATATTTTGACACATGTTTGTACAATTATTTTCACTAACATCACCTCTAAATTAATGGGATGTTGACATGTGGATGGCTCTTAATGCTCTACTTTCCCAAAACTAACTATGCTAGAGAATATGGTGATGTCACTCTTGAGTTAATGATATTTTGACATGTGGATAGCTCTCACTACTTTGCTGGCCTAGGAATATCCAAACAAGTATTTGTTGACATCATCTTTGGGTTAGTAGGATGATGACATGTGGATACTTGGTAACATTCTTTGGTATTAACCTTTTGTCAATCCTCCAAACTCTAAGGGTTTTGAAATGGTGCCAAGTGGTAGAATCCTAGGGCCTTAGGGGTACAAAGCTTTGCATAACTTGTTGACTATCAATTAGAATAGGTCTCAAGGATTATGCCAAGTGCCATGATCTCATAACTGAGGGTTTTAAAAATGTTATTTGCTTTTCTAAAAATATTTGATTATGGATTTTTTTTTGAAAATATTTGATTGCAGAACATCTCTGAGTTAGCGATATTTTGATAGCTAGCGAAGATTGATGGCTTGAATCTTGTAATGATATCTGGAGATAGAACCAAGCCAAAATAGACTCAGAAAATAATTAGTAGATTAATAAAAAACCAAAACCTATTTAAACATGGATATAGTTTGAATGAAGCATATGATGATTTAGTCCAAACCACATGAAATGCAAAAGTAGATTCATTTCAATGTGAAATTTGTCAAAGGTAAAGCCCAAAACATAAATAAAACCTAGTTTTAATGAATATTAGACTGAATAAGCATGAATCTGAGTGGAAATAAATAGGTTTAACAGTTGAATGAACATTTTAAATCAATAACTTGATCATCTTCATTAGAAATTAGACTTTTTATGGACAAATAAAGGTTTTAATGAAATCAAAAAGCTCAACAATGTAGCATAAGTCAAAGTTTCAACACAAAACCACTTTAACAAAAGGTAAATAATATGAAACAATTTAGACTTTCAAAGGCAAATACCTCTAGTCTAGGCCAAATGTTATTAAATTAATCATTTAAGGGTTCCCATTTTGTTTGACATTTGAAATTACATGAAGTACATAACTTGGTGATATACAAAAAATGGGAATCACTTTTAGAAAACTCCAAAATGTCAACTTATATTATTTTAACTCTTGACAAGGATATTCTAATCATTAGAATGAAATATCAAGTGAAGCCCATGCCATAGTCATTGACAAGATTAACTCATGAGTTGGAGACTAAGATTGGAATTGAATCTCTACAATCTAAGAAACATTCACAAATGAAGTCATATTAGTATGCAAGAACATAATAGAAAACAATCGTGATAGGTAAGAGGGTCCCCATGTGCAATCTCTAGTAATGGGGTGTGTTGGACCCAATAGGGCCACTCAAACATCAAAATATGTGAAACCTGATGAAGTTGGGAAAATAGGCACTATAAGTGCACATGAAGCTGCATCACAATCATATAAGTTCCTTGAAAAAAATCAAGATAAGATTGAAAAGCTCACTTTGAATGATTCTCCAAAAGAATAACTCAATGTTGCATTTGATTTAGAATCAATATATTTCAAATAGGTTGAGAATCTTGAACCTTGGATAAAATAAATGAAAGATGAGTACAGTGCATTGGTCAAAAATGGGACTCAGAAACTGGTTGATACTCCATTCAACTACAAACCTATTGGCTCTAAGCGGGTCTACTACAACAAATACAAGGCCAATGAATCACTTAACAAGGACAAAATAAGTCTTATAATAAAGGGATATGCTCAAAAGGAAGAATTTGACTGCAATGACACCTTTGCACCTACAACAAAATGGACTCCCATTTGAACTATGTTGGCTCTGTTAGCTCACAATGGATGGAAAGTTCACCAAATTGATGTCAAAACTACATTTATGGATGGTGACATCAAGGAAATAGTATACATGACATAACCTAAAGGTGTTGTAATAAATATCCAAGAACACAAGGTGTGCAAACTTGAAAAATTGATGTATGGTTTGAAATAAGCCCCTCAAACATGGTATAATAAATTAGTTGAGTACCTCATGAACATGAAATTCAAACATTTTAAGTTTGAATATGCAACTCTTTTCATCAAAAGAATTGACAAAATAGTTGTATTTGTGGTGGTGTATTTTGATGAATTACTCGTCATAGGGAATAATGAATGGTACATTACAAAGTTTAAATCACAGTCAATGAAAAGGTTTTTAAAATGATTGGTTTGGGTTATCTTTATACTATTTGGGTATTGAAGTATTTCAAAAACTAAAATATATCTTCATCACATAACATAAGTACATTGGTGACATTTTGATCAAGTTCAAAATAGAATATTATAATTCTCTCAACACACCCATGGAAAAAAATCCTCAAATTGACATTAGAAGATACAACAGATTTGATTGATGCCACTAAATACAAGCAACTTATTGGAAGTCTAATTTATGCGACCACAACAAGACCAAATATATCTTTTGTTGTTAGTATTCTTTCAAGATTCATGTAACAACCCAAAGACAATCATTGGGTAGTATAAAAAGACACCTTAGATATCTCAAAGGAACACATAATTGTAGGCTCAAATACTCTAGGGTGGGGAACTTCAAATTGGTTAGATATTCAGATTTCAACTATGCCGTGGATTATGAAGATGAGAAATCCACCATGAGTATTTTGATGAACTTGGGAACATTACTTGTCAATTATAAATCTAATAAGCAATTAGTTCTAATAATTTCTTCAATAAAAGCAAAGTATATGGTTGCTTCAGAGGCAACGAGAGATATTTTAGGGCTCAGAAGGGTTATTTCTGATTTACAGTAAAAATAGGTTTCATCGACACTACTCATGATTGACAACACTTCTATAATTCAATTGAAAAAGAATCTATTCTTTCACGATCAAACTTAGCATATCAATACCAAATTTCATTTGATTTGACACTATGTGAAAGATGGAAATGTCTATGTCAAGTTGCAACATCGACCTACAACAAAGCAACCAATAGGCATCTTGACAATAGTGCTTGGATGAGCAAAATTGAGAAGTTTAGATAAATGCTTAGTCTGACAATGACCCTTGTAGATTAAGGGGGGGATTTAACAATATTGTATATGTTTTTATTATTCATAGGTGTCTTAGGAAGGTTTTGTCTTATTCAAATAGGTTAATTTCCATTCCCATAGGAATAAGAAGAGTCTTCTTATGAATGTGAAGTGAACAACCATCTTGGCTTATTTATTGTATTGCTTTGCTCATTTCCACTTGAATCATGAAGACAATTTTGGCTTGCACCAAATATTTCTCATTGTTATTTCATCATTATTTTATCTAGCTTGATAATGTTTCCCTAGTTCTAACCTTCAAAAAACCCACTCAATTTCCTGATCTTTCATTCTAATCACTTACAAAATGTTGGGTGAATATTTTGTCAGTTAACTGTCTGATTGAGCAAAATAGGTCTTATCATCCATAGCAAAGGATATTGGTTAGCCTAGTGTGCAGGTTTACTACATCAAAG
Source organism: Torreya grandis (assembly GCA_037957365.1). Classification (NCBI taxonomy): domain Eukaryota; kingdom Viridiplantae; phylum Streptophyta; class Pinopsida; order Cupressales; family Taxaceae; genus Torreya; species Torreya grandis. The sequence continues at coordinate 2,101,529 of JARHVA010000332.1, forward strand.
GTGGACAAATCTCTCCTCTCATCAAGGGGAGGTTCCTTATAAATATGCAAGAGCTATATACTATAAATATATGCAAAAAATAACACTCAGGGGTAGGATACACCATCCACCTCTCTTCTTTCAGAGATGATGTTCATAAACAAAGGAGAAAATCTTGGTGAAAACACTGAAGGCACTTCTCTTCTTTTAGAAGTGTTCTTACAGGGGACAACAGGAGTTCTTTCAGGTATGATAAGTGACTGGTAACAGGGTGCAATAACTGGTAGAATGAAGTGTAGCACAAAGTCTCCACTTCAACTGCCCAAAGAGTGAGATACAAAGGATAATGGGGGCACAAAGTCATCCCAGAATCCTCAACAGAGAAATAGAAAATAAACACACACTGAAGACAACTATAACAATACAAAGTCTGAAAGTAACTAACTTCAGGACATCTTCCTTTTCACTTCCACTAATATTGCTTATTAGATTAAGTAAACAAGAATGCGTCTAGAAGATAGACATAAGAACAATCTCCTAAAATGGCACAAGCTATAACAACACAAAGTCTACAAGTAACTTGCTTTCTCATTCAAATAAAATAATATGAACAACAATCTAAGCTCAAAGTCTCAATATTTGCCTTTCAATTTGGGCAGAGTTTTGCTTCTGTGATCAAAAAGATCTCCTTCGTATAAAATGAGAGATTACAATATATAGTGCTCCAAGAAAGATTTGTGTGCTTGTTTTCATGAAAAAGGCCCATGTTGAATTGAATGCCTTAAATATCTATGAAAGGGCCATGGTAGAATAGGTCATTGGCCTTGACTTTGGCATTCTGAATCATCTCAAATGTCTCCTCCTAAGCATGGGTTATCTGGTCTTCTTTATGATGCTTACACAACTATCCATTCGCCTTTACTCAAAAGGAAAAAAATAGGACACGCCATTGAATACTCACGTCCTCTGATGTCCACTTGGTGGACTATTCCACCTACTAGAAATAACTCTCCTACAGATATTTCTAGATTTCTTATTGCATTTTGTCTCTTCCTGGTGATCTGAGCTCTCAAACTATCTTTTCGATTTCTAATGGCTCCTTCAGCTCCTTCTTTGGCAGTTCGTTGAGTTTTTTCTTAAGGTTTGTGCTATTGTTTCTTTATCTCCTTGAGACAAAATGTCTAAAGGAATTCCTTGGCTCTGCGTCTTTGACAAGTGGCAAGTTCTGCAGTTATGAAACTTATTAGAAACTTACAAAAAATGGGATCCACAACACTTCTTGCCCGAGCAACTTCAAAAAGGGAATGCGGATGCAAACACTTGTCACATTCTACTGAGTTATAATGGAACACGTGGCACATTCCATAGTTTTGAAACTGTGTCCTGACAGACGACACTTGGCAGCTTTTACTTTGACTCTGTAAGGGACACATGGCGGCTTCCGCTACACTTTGTCTTTTTCCATCGGGCATTTTTCTACGGGCTTTTCCTTCGGAAAAAAAGTTGGAAGGAATTCCTTTGGGCAATTTGTCTGAAGGAAAGCTTCTGTTCCTTAGCTGTTTCTTCCTTTCAATTTCTTCAATTTTTTTCTCGAGTGAATTCCTTCAGAAAAAATGTCCAAAGGAATTTTGCCTTAATCATTTTTTTGAGGAAAATCTTCCCAAAGTTTAACGACTCTTTCACTTAATAATTTCCTTCGGACAAAAATCCTAAAAGAAATGTTCCCTATCGACCTTTGAACAAATTCAAAAGAATTCTATTTTTTCTATCTTCTCTTTAACCCTTGAACCAATGTTGCCTACCCTCTGTAAGGGCACTTGCCTCTAGTTCACTGCTCTTTGCAAGGGCATTTGTTCCTTCAGACCTGGGGCAGTCCCTTGAACCTGCCGATTGAACCCACCAATTGAACCAACCTTGGTTGAATGGCTTAATGGTTCAATTAGTTCAATCTCTTTATTTGGATAAGTCCTTTTGATCTTTTAAACCATTTGGTTGTTGAACCCGTTAAACCGTCAAACCAAAATGGTTCAAGGTTCAACGGTTCAATGGTTCAAGCCTTTGTTTTTTATTAAGTGTTTGAAGCCATGGAACCTTGAAATGGTTGAACTTTGAACCTTGAAAAAGTGCTTAACTCTTGCTGATGACGTTGAACCTTTGAACCCATTGAACCAAAATGGTTCAAGGTTCAACGGTTCAATGGTTCAATCCTTGCTTAGAAGCTTGCTGATGAACATTTTTTGGTTGAACCAAGGCGTTGAACCAATATTGAAAATGACTAAGTGTTGGAAACTTGTTTTTTTGATTGAACTCACCTGTAGAAGCCTTTGAACCTATTAAACCTACTAATTTCAAGCATGATGAGCCCGTAGAAACATATCTACAGAGTTCATAGATTTAAGCCTACAGAGTCCGTAGATTTCTAGAAAATCCTTGAAAAATGAAGAACTTGAATGCTCAGAACAATTTTTCAAAAAGAGAGAGAGGATTTTGGTCTGTTGAACCAAAATAGTTCATAGGTTGTCCCAAAAATGTCACTCATTTTTGGGGATAATAGCTGGCTCCAGTTGGGGAACTTCCTTCAGTTGAAAACTTGGAACATCTGAGGGGAGTAGAAACCAGAATCTCTAGTGCCTTTGAAGTATGCCATTGGGCTATGGAGTCATGCTACCCAAAAAGAAAGGTTCCAAAAATGAAAACAAAAATCACAAAATAGAAATAAAGACTATACAAATATGCATATGTAGAGGTAAACTTATTTGATATTTTAAAAATTGAAGTGATTCAGATGTTGCCCATTGTGATACAATGAAAATGGTGTTTTGTTTGATAAACCAGTAGGAAACCATTTTGTCCCTAGAATTAGTGATGGTAAATGGAACTCTCCATGAGGAATCACATTTTCTATGCACTCCTTTTGGCTCTCTCTTCTTGCTCCATGGCAAGACGTGATCTTCAATCTGAAAACTGTAACTCCTTTCTCTATGAAGAGTTCCTTTTGTTGAATTTGGAGTAAAATAGTATGGTCCACTATCATAGCTTGCTATTCTACTGGTTCAGTCTAGCACATGTTTTGATTGTCAGCATCAAACTCCTGATAAACCATCATTTCATCATCTCCTTTGGTGTGAAGGAGTTTGACATCTTGGTCTTGAGCAGCCTTCAATCTGAGCAACAGAGATTCACATTCAGCTATGTTGTTGGTGTTGCTAAACTACAACTTGCATGAAGGAAAAATATCTCCTTGAAGAGATATCAACACAGTCCCAGCTCTAGCATTGGTAGAAGAATTGCTGCCATCAGGAGATTGTTACTATGTCTATCTTCTAGATGCATTCTTGTTTATTTAATCTAACAAGCAAAATTAGTGAAAGTGATAAGGAAGATGTCCTAAAGTTAGTTACTTTCAGACTTTATACTGTTATAGTTGTCTTTAGTGTGTATTTTTACCACTTGTTGGGGATCAACCAACAATAGATTACACTTGTGAAAGCAATAAACGCGGAAATAAATCAGATAGACAAGTAACTAGAATGATAAACAACAAGAACAAGAGATACAAGAAACCACCCTGAAAACTTGTATTAACAAACTCTTTACAAAAGGAATACAATTGAAGAAACTTCTTTGTTCCACACCTCTCCTAGATGTATAGATCTCTCACTAGATCTCTATTCCTCAAGAGCTCTCTCTCTCAAGAACAATCAACTCCAACAAACCTGGATTGATTCAATTCTGTACTGTTCTTCAACATACCAATTCTACAATAATTCACACAAAGTTAAGAAGATCTAATTCTACATATAGAATTAGGAAACTTGAGCATGCACTTGCAACAAATAGTTAAGCCTCTTGAACAAGGGCTCTAAAAATAATATTACTAATAATAGAGATGCGAGCTTAAGACTACAACTTAAACTCATCATGCAAACACTCGCTTCTGTCTTCGAAAATAGCTTTTTGGACGCACAGGTAACTGACGCCGGTTCCTGCTGCTTGCCTGTGACTGCCATCGGCCGACCCACTGCCGACGCCGGTGCCTCTGCAACTACACCTGATCGACGTCGGTCGCTCCTGACCGATGTCAGTGTCTGTGTAGACTCAAAACTGTCATAGTGTGCTCCTTGGTGAAGCTTTTAGCTCCAAACCCTAACAATCTCCCACTTGGAGATAAACAACTACACCAGTACCTGTACAGCAACATCTTCTAGCTCCTCCATCTTCAGCTCAATCATGAAGACCAACAGAAGTTGAATGAAGATTCAACTTCTCCTTTGTAACCGGCTTGGTTAACATATCAGCAAGATTCCTATTCGTATGGATCTTCTTCAACTCACCATCTTCCAATACCTGTCGTATGAAGTGATACCTTAGCTGTATGTGTTTTGTTCTTGAATGAAAGGCTGAATTCTTAGCCAAATGGATTGCACTCTGACTTTCACTATACAATCTGCAACTCTCATGCTCCCTATCAAGCTCATCCATGAACCGTGCCATCCATATCATCTCTTTGCTAGCCTCTGTGGCTGCAATATACTCTGTTTCTGTAGTTGACAAGGCAACAACCTTCTGCAACTTAGATATCCAGCTAACCGCCATTCCACCTACAGTGAAAACATAACCTGTAGTGCTCCTCCTGCCATCCAAATCACCTGCCATATCTGAATCTACATAACCATGTAGAGAAGTATCTGAACCTCCATAGTACAAGTGCCTACTGCTGGTTTCTCTCAGATATCTAAGGATCCACTGAACTGCTTTCCAATGTTCCTTACCTGGATTGGCCATATACTTACTTACCACTCCCACTGCTTGGGCAATATCCAGTCTAGTACACACCATTGCATACATCAAACTCCCTACTGCGGAAGAATATGGAACCTTACTCATGTACTCTACCTCATCATATGAATTAGGACATTGTTCTTTACTCAACTTAAAATGTCCAGCCAAAGGTGTGCTTACCGGTTTAGCATCCTGCATATTGAACTGTTTCAACACCTTGTCCACATAATCTTCTTGAGACAATATCAACCTGTGATTTTTTCTGTCTCTCTTAATGCTCATGCTAAGGATTTTCTTTGCTACTCCCAAATCCTTCATAGCAAACATTTGAGCTAATTTCACCTTAAGCTTAGAGATATCTTGCATGTGAGATCCTGCAACCAGCATATCATCTACATACAACAATAGAATAATATATCTACCGTTATCAAATCTCTTGAAATACACGCAATGGTCAGATTGACACCTACTGTAGCCATGCTCAGTCATAAACCTGTCAAATTTTAAGTACCATTGCCTAGGAGCTTGCTTGAGGCCATACAAGCTTTTCTTCAATCTGCACACAAACTTTTCCTTACCTTTGACCTCAAATCCTTCTGGCTGTTCCATATATATTTCCTCATCCAAATCTCTATGAAGAAACGCTGTCTTAACATCTAGCTACTCAAGATGCAAATCCTCAAAAGCAACGAAAGACAATACAACCCTTATAGAAGTCATTTTAACAACAGGAGAAAAAATCTCACCAAAGTCAATACCTGGCTTTTGTACAAATCCTTTTACCACCAATCTGGCCTTATATCTCATCTATCCATTCTCACCTTCTTTCAACCTGTAGGTCCATCTGTTCTTGAGTGTTCTCTTACCAGCTGGCAATTCAACCAAATCCCATGTTTGGTTCTCTCTTAAGGACTCCAACTCCTCAACCATGCCACGCTCCCACTGACTCTTGGACTCCACCTGTATTGCTTCTTCAAAACTCTCTAGTTTTCCACCATCAGTTAGTAATAGATAAAATAAAGAAGGAGAATATCTAATTGGAGGCTTACTCACCCTTTCTGACCTCCTGATGGGTGTCTGAGACTCGTTCACAACACGCTGTCCACCGAAATTCTCTGACAGTGACCGACCTCGGTCACCTCCAGACATGTTACTGGCTGACATCGGTTCTGACTGATCGACCTCGGTGCTTGTCCTGCCGACGTCGATCTCTGTATGGCCGACCTCAGTTTCTATTCTGCCAACGCCGGTTCCTAACCTGCCGACGTCGGTCTCTGTGTTTTCCTGCAAGTGATTATTTCTTTTTTCTGCGAGCTCATATTGGACCTTCACCTTGTCCAATTCACCATTGCTCTGCTCAGATTGATTCAGCTTCCTTAGCTGATCATAATACATCACTCTTTCGTTGAAAACAACATCACGGCTCCTAATTACCTTGTTAGTTTCTAGATTCCACAATCTGTAACCAAAATTATCTGAGCCATAGCCAATAAACGTGCACCTCATAGACTTAGCATCAAGCTTCTTTCTATTTTCTTTATCTATGTGCACAAAGGCTTCACAACCAAAAACTTTGAGATATGAGAGATCAACTTTTTTACCTGTCCATGCCTCTTCTGGAATACCACCATCCAGAGATGTGGAGGGTCCTCTGTTGATCAGGTATACTGCAGTGTCAACAGCTTGTGCCCAAAACTGTAAGGGCAAATCAGCATGCAATCTCATGCATCTTGCACGCTCCATTATTGTCCTGTTCATCCTTTCAACAATTCCATTATGTTGAGGTGTCCTTGGAACCATCCTTTGCCTGCGGATTCCATGCATATAACAATAATCTCTGAACTTATAACTGCAGAACTCACCGCCATTGTCAGATCTCAGGCACTTCAATCTTTTACCTGTTTCATTCTCAACCATAGCTTTCCAAATCTTAAAAGTCTCGAATACATCAGATTTTTTTCTAATACAATAGATCCATACCTTCCTTGTAGCATCATCTATGAAAGATACATAGTACTGTGATCCTCTAATAGAAGCAACCTGAGCTGGTCCCCACACATCTGTGTGAACAAGCTGCAACTTATGCCTCTTCTTAGTAGACCCAGTCTTGAGAAAACTAACCCTTTTCTATTTTCCAAATACATAGTGCTCACAAAACTCTAGATCTATGCCTTTTAAATTTGAAAGCATACCTTTGGACTTAAGAATTGACATCCCCTTCTCACTCATGTGGCCAAGCCTTGAGTGCCACAATTTAGCATCCACATCTGAAGTAGATAATACAGAAAGAGATTTGTTAGTAACACAATTACACAAATAGAGAGTACCTTCTCTCTTACCTCTGGCCATAACAAGTGCACCCTTATTCACCTTCCAAGATTCTGCTGTGAGAGTTACTGTACAACCCTCATCCCCTAACTTTCCTGCAGAAATCAAATTTCTCTTCAAGCTAGGAACATGCATCACATCTCTCAACACCCATGTGTTGCTATTCTGCATCTTCAGCTGCACTTTACCTTTGCCAATTATTTTATAGGGCTCATCATCCCCTAGATACACTATTCCAAAATCTCCATGGATATAGTCACTAAAATATTCTCTGTTAGGGGTAGCATGAAAAGATGCACCAGAATCTAACACCCAAGATTCTATATTATTATGCAAAGAGAAAATTAAAACATCTTGTGCAATACCTGCAACCTTGGCTTCTTCCTTTCCTTCGTGTTGATTGTCCTCCTTAGGCTTTGACCAACAATTTCTACTTATGTGCCCCATCTTTCCACAATTCCAGCATTGTGGCCTTCTGCCATTTCTGGATTTAGATCTGCCTTTCCCCTTAGATTTGGATCTTGATCTGCCTTTCTTGCTCTTCTCTTTCTGCCTCCCCCTGCTCTCAAAACTTAAAGCGTTCCCAGATGTCTCTTCTGTGCTTTTCCTGTGAATTTCCTCATTCAAGATAACACTAACAACATCCTCTACTTTCAAAATATTTGATGCAGATGCAGTATTACTTACTGCCATTACTAAGCCATGCCAGCTTTCAGGCAAAGAACATAATATTAAAAGAGCTTTTATTTCATCATCAAACACTATATTGACTGAACTTAATTGATTCACAATTCCATTGAAATCATTCAAATGAGTAGAAACAGATCCACCTTCATTCATATGCAAATCAAATAACTGCTTCATAAGATATACCTTATTAGAAGCTGAGGGTTTTTCATACAAATTTGCTAACGTAGTCATCAACTCTACCGTAGACTTTGCCTGTGATAGATTAGATATCACAGTAGATGCTAGACTCAGTCTTATAGACCCCAGAGCCTTTCTGTCAAGAACTTCCCATTCTTCATCCTCCATGTCTTTGGGCTTCTTTGCAACCCCACCTAACGGTAAGTAGAGATCTTTCTGATACAGATAATCCTCTATCTGCATTCTCCAATGTTGGTAATTTTTGCCATTGAAATTTTCCATTCTCAGTTTACTTTCATCTGCCATTGCTTCTCCCACTCAAACAGAAATCCCTGCAAAAACCCCTGTGAGAACCTATAATCAATACACACTACACAGATCTGAACCACCTGTTAGTGAACCTGAGCTCTGATACCACTTGTTGGGGATCAACCAACAATAGATTACACTTGTGAAAGCAATAAACGCAGAAATAAATAAGATAGACAAGTAACTAGAATGATAAACAACAAGAACAAGAGATACAAGAAACCACCCTGAAAACTTGTATTATCAAACTCTTTACAAAAGGAATACAATTGAAGAAACTTCTTTCTTTCACACCTCTCCTAGATGTATAGATCTCTCACTAGATCTCTATTCCTCAAGAGCTCTCTCTCTCAAGAACAATCAACTCCAACAAACCTGGATTGATTCAATTCTATACTGTTCTTCAACATACCAATTCTACAATAATTCACACAAAGTTAAGAAGATCTAATTCTACATATAGAATTAGGAAACTTGAGCATGCACTTGCAACAAACAGTTAAGCCTCTTGAATAAGGGCTCTAAAAATAATATTACTAATAATAGAGATGCGAGTTTAAGACTACAACTTAAACTCATCATGCAAACACTCGCTTCTGTCCTCAGAAATAGCTTTTTGGACGCACAGATAACCGACGCCGGTTCCTGCTGCTTGCCTGTGACCGCCATCGGCCGACCCACTGCCGACACTGGCGCCTCTGTAACTACGTCTGACTGACGTCATCGCTCCTGACCGACGTCGGTGTCTGTGTAGACCCAAAACTGTCATAGTGTGCTCCTTGGTGAAGCTTTTAGCTGCACACCCTAATAATAAAGGAGCTAAAAGCAAAAACTGATCTTCTATCAGATTTCTCTTTATTGGAAGTGGAAGATGCTTTTTCATCTGTACTATGCCCTACCAATTCTTCTGATGTCTTGTTTGAATCAATTTTTAGATTACCACCTATAGGAATTTCATCTACAGAAACATGAACACCCTCTATGGTTAAGAAGTAATTATCCCTGCTTGAAGACTCAAACAAAATTTAAGCTGTAGGGGCTGACGTTTGGGTGACAATGTATTTTGCCTCCTTTTCAGGGAACAGTCTCTTCATTACACCTTTGACAGGGATCCTTGCCTTAGATAGGTCCATGCTTAGTTTTCCTCCCACATCCTTGCAAAAATTTTGTCCAAGCAAAATGCCATAGGATGCTATGACATCGGCCACGAGAACTATCATCTTGATCCTCTTGTCTAGGAATGTTGTAAATGCAAATTGGGCATCCTTGATTTGTCCTAGTAGTGGCACTTGCTTTTTCTCCATGGAGAAGCATTTACCAAATGTTTTGGTTAGTGTGAGACCAAGAGATTCTACCACTTTGGTAGGCATGACATTGTCTGAAGCATTGGAATCAATGATGCAGTTGCTCAGCTTGTGACCGTTTATCAATAGGGAAACATAGAAAGGCTTTATTTTCCCAAGGGCAGCAAGAGGAGTGATGACAAGGTTGTTTGGGATAGACATGTTCCTTGGGGGATCACGATTTACCTTCTTAGCTTCTTGTCCTGCAGGGATGGCTGTATTCTTCACACACTCTACCAACCTGTCCAACTGCTCAAGATTGGCTTGTAGGAATTCAAATTCAGTCATTTGAATTTTGGTTTTCTTGACATGGTTAATTATGTCAAATGACTGAAATGGACTAGGAAGAGAGGATGGGAGTTCATCCTTTTGGTTTTTGGGAGGGGGAGGACTGATTTACGAAGTTGAAGTTGAAGGTATAGAAATGTTTGGGGTACTTACTTTTCTAGAAACCACCGAGTCCTTTGGCTGGAAAGGTAGGAAATTTCCTCATTTGGCAATTGAAAGTTTAGGTTGAGCTCACTCTTCTATTTTTTTTTTTATTAGCTTGCTGGGTTAATTGATTCTTAGATCAGGTGAATACTATGTATGATCCCTCAACTGCTTCACCTTTACTTCTGAGTTCATCTTGGTAATTCAAGAAACCAATGTGGGAGTCGCCAGCTGACTCTTCTTGATCCTCCATGAAGAGATCAATGTCATTTTCTTGCTCAAACTTAGGTTGGAAAGAGAAATCATGTTTAGTTTCTAGATATCCAACTACTGAATTGGTTGGAGGTGCTTCAAGGGTAAGGTTCCTCTGTGGGGGAGGAAGATGATTTGGCTGCCCTTGATTTCTAGCAATGTTGCCTTGGTATGCCTAATTTTGAAATACCCTACTTGGCATATCCCGATAAGGAAGAGAAGACATACCTTGGGCCACTTGTCTTTTCAAGGCTAGCAGTTCATTTTCCAGCTTTTACACCATTTGATCAGTGGTGCCTGTAGGTGAGTATTCAGAGGATGAAGTGGGTTTACCTCTGTTTGGGTCTCTCCTTATCTTTCTTACCAAGATAAGGTCATCCTTTACCTAAATAACCAAGTCCTAAGCAGCCTCAAGGTGTATGTTGCCAGCACGTCTTAGCAAAAAACTCACTTCAGGCAGTTATGAGTTGATGAAAAAGCACTTGAGGTTTTCAGGTGTCGGCTGAGTAATTGCGAGAATCTTGTTCCTCAGCTTGTCAAACTTTGCAATGAAATCCCTCATAGGTTTATGAGGTTCTTTCTTCATCTATGTGAGCTGGGCCAGCAAGGTATGTGCATCTTCTGTAGGCTTGAACCTGGCTTCAAATTTAGCTTTAAGTGTGTCCCAGTCAGTCACTGATCTAGCTTACAGATGGTAGAACCAGTCTGTAATAGTGCCTTATAGTGTTTTCACAAATAGCCTAACTGCCACGTCCTCATACTTTACACCTATCACACTACAGGCTATGCTAAAGGCTGCAATGTGTTCATCAGGGTGAACTCTCCCATCACCAAAGAATTTGGGAAAATTCTTCCTTGAACTACATGGTAGCTCATGCAGAGGTGGAGTCAAATTAAGTGGGCCAAAAGAGTTACTCCACGGGCTTGAACTGCCATGATGGGATTATGAAAAAAAGGGATAACAAATCTAGATAGCATGTGGATGGGCAAAGCTCTGCTAACAGTAGAAAAAGAAGTTATGCCTTGTATTGGTGACCTGGTATTGGTAGGAGGGAGACTCCTAGTTTGTTAAATGCGAGGTTGTGGAGGAAACAAATCAAAATTGCATTGCTGCACCAACTCAAAAACCAAGTCAACAACACCTTGAGATTTTTGGCTTCTTGCAAACCGTGGAGCTGCCAGATTGTAGGATAAAAATGAGAAAGAACTGGTCCTACTTCAGCTTGAAGCTTGAGGCTTCAAACTGCTATTCTTCCTCAGCGGGTCTAGTTTGCAGACCAAATTATATAATGGGAACGGATAAGGCTATAATGATAATAGGTAAGACACATAATGGAGTCGCCAGAGTCTATAATGGATAAGGGTAGGGACTGATTCAATCTAAAACTTGAGGCTACAGACTGCACGTTCATCCATAGCAGAGTCACCAAAAAGATTGTTGGGTGAATATTTTGTCAGTCAGCTATCTAATTGAGCAAAATAATTCTTATCATCCACATCAAAGGAGATTGGTCAGCCCAATGTGCAGGTTTACTACATCAGAGGTGGACAAATCTCTCCTCTCATCAAGGGGAGGTTCCCTATAAATATGCAGGAGCTATATACTATAAATATATGCAAAAAATAACACTCAGGTGTAGGATACACCATCCATCTCTCTTCTTTCAGAGATGATGTTCACAAATAAAGGAGAAAATCTTGGTGAAAACACTGAAGGCACTTCTCTTCTTTCAGAAGTGTTCTTGCAGGGGACAGCAGGAGTTCTTTTAGGTATGATAAGTGACTAATAATAGGGTACAATAACTGATAAAATGAAGTGTAGCACAAAGTCTCCACTTCAACTGCCCAAAGACTAAGATACAAAGGATAATGGGGGCACAAAGTCATCCTAGAATCCTCAACAAAGAAATAGAAAATAAACACACACTGAAGACAACTATAACAACACAAAGTCTGAAAGTAACTGACTTCAGGACATCTTCCTTTTCACTTCCACTAATTCTGCTTGTTAGATTAAATAAACAAGAATGCATCTAGAAGATAGACATAAGAATAATCTCCTAAAATGGCACAATCTATAACAGCACAAAGTCTGTAAGTAACTTGCTTTCTCATTCAAATAAAATAATATGAACAACAATCTGAGCTCAAAGTCTTAGTATTCGCCTTTCAATTTGGGTAGAGTTTTGCTTTTGTGATCAAAAAGATCTCCTTCATATAAAATGAGAGATTAAAATATATAGCACTCCAAGAAAGACTTGGGCACTTATTTTCATGAAAAAGGCCCATGCTAAATTGAATGCCTTAAATATCTGTGAAAGGGCCATGCTAGAATAGGTCATCATCCTTGAATTTGGCATTCTGAATCATCTCAAATGTCTCCTCCTAAGCATGGGTTGTCTGGTCTTCTTTATGATGCTTACACAGCTGTCCATTCGCCTTTACTCAAAGGGGAAAAAATAGGTCACACCATTGAATACTCGCATCCTCTGATGTCCACCTAATGGACTATTCCACCTATTGGAAATAACTCTCCTATAGATATTTCTTTATTTCCTGTTGCATTTTGTCTCTTCCTGGTGATCTGAGCTCTCGAGTTATCTTTTCACATTCTATTGGCTCCTTTGGCTCCTTTTTTGGCTATTCGCTGAGTTTGTTCTTAGGGTTCACGCTGTTGTTTCTTTATCTCCTTCGGACAAAATGTCTAAAGGAATTCCTTGGCTTTACGTCTTTGACAAGTGGCAAGTTTTGCTGTTATGAAACTTATTAAAAACTTACATAAAATGGGATCCACGACACTTCTTGCCCAAGTAGCTTCAAAAGGGTAATGCAGATGCAAACACTTGTTACATTCTGCTGAGTTATAATGGAACACATGGCACGTTCCATAGTTTTGAAACTTATTAAAAATTGTGTCCTGGCAGACGACACTTGGCAGCTTTTGCTTTGACTCTATAAGGGACACATGGCAGCTTCTGCTGCACTTTATCTTTTTCCATCAGGCATTTTTCCATGGGCTTTTCCTTCAAACAAAAAGTCTGAAGGAATTCCTTCGGGCAATTTTTCTGAAGGAAAGCTTTTGTTCTATAGCCGTTTGTTCCTTTCAATTTCTTTGAGTTTTCTTCTCGAGTGAATTCCTTCAGACAAAATGTCTGAAGGAATTTTGCCTTAACCATTTGGCTCTTTCACTTAATAATTTCCTTCAGACAAAAAGTTCAAAGAAAATGTTCCCTATCGGCCTTTGAACAAATATGAAGGAATTCTATCTTTTTGGTATTCTCTTTAACCCTTGAACTAATGTTGCCTACCCTCCGTAAGGGCACTTGCCTCTAGTTCACTGCCCTCCGCAATGGCATTTGTTCTTTTGGCCCTGGGGCAACCCCCTTGACCCTGCCGATTGAACCCACCGATTGAACCAACCTTGGTTCAACGACTCAATGGTTCAATCGGTTCAATCTCTTTATTTGGCTAAGTCCTTTTGATCTTTTGAACCAAATGCGTTGAACCATTTGGTCGTTGAACCTGTTGAATCGTTGAACCAAAATGGTTCAAGGTTCAACGATTCAACGGTTCAAGCCTTTATTTTTCGTAAGTGTTTGAAGCCGTGTAACCTTGAAATGGTTGAACTTTGAACCTTGACAAAGTGATTAACTCTTGATGATGATGTTGAACCTTTAAACCCATTGAACCTGTTGAACCAAAATGGTTCAAGGTTCAACAGTTCAATGGTTCAATGGTTTAGTCCTTGCTTAGAAGCTTGCTGATGAACATTTTTTGGTTGAACCAAGGCATTGAACCAATCCTAAAAATGACTAAGTGTTAGAAACTTGTTATTTTGATTGAACTTACTTGTAGAAGCCTTTGAACCTGCTAATTTCAAGCATGATGAGTCCGTAAAAATATATTTGCAGAGTTCGTAGATTTAAGCCTGCAGATTCTGTAGATTTTTGGAAAAGCTTTGAAAAATAAAGAACTTGAATGCTCAAAACAATTTTTGAAAAGGAGAGAGAGGATTTTGGTCTATTTAACCAAAATAGTTCATAGGTTGTCCCAAAAATGTCACTCATTTTTGGGGACAACACAAGACAAAGTTCTTCTTACCCTAATTAGGTAGAACTATATGAAAACTTAAAGAGAGCAACATATATTTTTAGGCCTACATTAAAACATAGAATGGTTGAACTATCTTGATATTTTTCACGCCCCTAAACAATAATAATATTGAAAACATTGAATCTCAATTATTGAAGAAATTCCAATAACATGCAAACTAGTGTCTTGTAGTGTGTTTAAACATAAATTTGTATGCTTCAATAGTGCTTGATTTCATCTAGAATGCATGTGAATGCTCATTAGATTCATATTAATGATAAAGAGATCTTGTATGTCTATATGAAATACAAAGGTCATGTATTTATAGATAAAATAATTCAAAATAGAATCACATTGAGATGCAAATTAGCCTCAAATGATCACAAGGTAAAAAGGGAGAGATAAATAAAGCAAGTGCATTATACCAAATAGGGATGACACAAAGTTTTTGGGATTGTTCAAAATCTCTAAACAATCCCTACGACTATCTAGATGTTGAGATCAAAACATTAATAAGTCATAGGAGAGAGAATATGACAAGTTGAGGGGGTTATGAGAAGGGTTAAAGACCAACAAAAGTAGATAAAACATGCCAATAATGCCCAATTTGAACTAATAATTGACAAGTACAATGATTAATAAATTCCTAAGGGCCATTTTTGGATATCTATAATAGTTGATGTAATAAACAATATGGAGAATTGCATATAAAGCTTAGATTTCATGTATATCAATGGCATTTGTTTAACATTTTATCCGTATCTTGTGAGTAGTTAAAGAGTACACTTGTTAAGAGGGATGCAATTTTATTTTTTCAAGTTGTCAACTTAATTGATATTTATATAATAGTAATTCACTCTTAGATATACATTTAGTAACATAACTTCATTTTACATACGAGTGTGCTCAATATTTTTAGTCACACCATGTTAGGGTACTATAGCTTTCACTTCTAAATCAACATGTTTCTCATTCAACCAATAAAAATGCTTAAAATACATATTACATTAACAATTATAAAAGTTTTGCTTAAAATTAAAATTTGATATATTAATTTTAGAATATTATATAGGTGTTATTTAGGCATATTCCTCTAAATTGAATGCAACATTAATATGTGTCTCCTACAATAATACAACTTTAATAACAAATTGCATTTGAATTGCAAGAATGCAATAGACACGTACTAATTTTCCTACATTAAATTGCATCTTTGCACTCATGACAAATAATTTCTCACAACTCAAACTTTTACTTGTAGACTAATGACAAAGTAACTTCCCACAAATTAATTCTTTGACAATTTGTCATCACATATTCCTTACATGACTACATTATAATCACAAACTTAAAGATGATCTCAAATTAGATTTTAGGTGATTATGATATGACTTTAATATCCCTTTATTTATTGTTGATGTGATCATTTTCTCCCTCAATTTATCTATAAATAGACACTCTACCATATCAATATTATACCTCATCATTCTAAAGATGGACACTTTCCATAATTAAGAATGGAGTCATCATCATGTCAGTTACTAAAAAGTTGTATTTAACATAAAACAGAAAGTCATATCCAATTTTATACTATAAAAAACACTCAAACTAATAAGGCCATAGTTACAAATCAAAAAATATCTACTAGCTTGTTATTCAAAAATATCTCGCCCAATCATACTCATGATTATGAAAATACTTAATCATTATCTAAAATATAATCATTATATTAATGGTTCTCTTCTTGTTGCTTGTCCCTATAAATATTTTAAAAAAATTGGTAGTGCAGATTGGTACTTTTGGCAGTAGAAGATTTCCTCCATGCTTTATTACTTTTGACTTAAAAAAGATAGCAGAATGAAGTGAGTGGATCATATGCATATAATCTACCTCTGCCCTTACTAATTTATAAACACAAATATAATGCAAGATTGGAAATAATTGTTTGCATGCCAAGTGTTAAAGGATAAACAACTTACATTACAATTTGGAGGAGGCCGACTGTAATGAACATCTTTTTAGTAATGGTAAAGGCATTCCAACCCAAGAATCCAAAGTGTTAGCAACAAAACATCACACAAGGAAGTTGTAGATATGATATGCAAAAATAAGGCAAATCATATATTATTCATAATAAATCATAATGAAGCATGCTAGTACAAAATAAAACACTTGCTTATATAGGCAACACAAAATACTAAACTAGCTAAATTGGCCAATGTGGGATAAATCCTCACATAGAACAAACTCACTACAAGATGAAATAACTATCTAATACACTAGAAAATGTGAGAAAATGCATGAAATACATACTATAACACCCCCCCTCAAGTGAAGCTATGAGATAATAAAAGCCAAAGAAATAGTGGCATATCCACAATATGAGTCCTGACAACTAGGCCTGATAAGGTACTCATGTACAATATGTATCCTTGAAATGAATATGTCCTCATGAACACCCCCCAAGGACAACTTTTGAAACCCCAAGCATGCCACACAACTCAAGGAAATGAGGTGATGCAAAAGGCTTCATGAAGATGTCTGTAACCTGGTACTAAGTTAGAATGTACTCTGAGCTAAGAACACCATCCTAAATGTGCTGATGAATAAAGTGCATATGTAACTTAAAGTGCTTGGTCTACTGATTCTGAACTAGGTTATGAGATATATGAATTGTACTCTGGTTGTCACAACAAAGTATAGTGGGTGAATCCTGCATTAAGCCAAACTCTATAAAAAACTAATGAAGCTAAAGAACCTGCTGACTCATTGTAACTACTGTCCTGCACTCAACCTATGTAGATGAAAGTGTAATAGCCTACTACTTATTACACAATGAAATAATAGGTGAAGAAATAAGATAAAAGATGAATCCATAAGTGGAATGCATGTAATCAAGAGATCCTACCCAATTTGAATCAGTATATCCAACCAATTGTGTAGAACCCCTAGTGTAATATAATCCAAAATGAGTAGTGCCTCATAGATATCACAAGATTCATTTGGTAGCCTGCTAATGAATATCATGAGGGTCATGTGCAAACCTAGATACAAGCTCAACTACAAATGAAATGTTGGGGCAAGTATGGGTCATAAGACTCCCCACCATCTGCCTATACAATGTAGGATCATAAAGTGGAGTAGTACAAGAGGCAGTGAGAGTCACTCTAGACTAAAAAGGAGAAGGACTTGGCTTGCAATCAACCATGCCAAAATGTTGAACAAGATCAAGGGAATATTTTTTCTGACTCAAATAGATCCATGTATCTGACTGTGAAATCTATAAACCAAGGAAGAAATGAAAAATTCCAAGATCTATCATGTCAAACTATGATGAAAGTGCCTAAATAATAGTTTGAATTTGTAATGAAGAGCTGCCTATGAGAAGCAGACCATCAACATACAAGACTAGAATAATAATGTCCTCTCTAATATACTGAATATACACTATGGGATCAAAGTGGTAGTGAACAAAGCTAGTGGAGAGAAGAAGTGAATCCATCTTCTCATACCAAACCTAAGGGGCCTATTCAAGATCATTAAGAGACCTCTTAAGTCAAAAAATAATAGAAGAATTGTGAACAAACCCAACAGGGTTCTCCATATAGATTTCCTCATGCAAGTATTTATGTAAGAAAACACTCTTAAGATCCATCTAATATACCGGCCAACCCTATGATGCAATAAGAAAAAGAACAAGGCAAACATAATCTATCTTGGTAATGGGTGTAAAAGTCTTAGAACTGTCAATACCTTTGACCTAAAAGAATCCTTTTGCAACAAGATGTGCCTTATACTTATTAACAAACCCATCAGCTATATACTTGGTATGGTAAATCCACTTTCACCTAATTAACTTTCTTCCCTTTGGAAGAATGACCAAATCCCAAGTGTGATGTTTCATCAATGAAGAATACTCATCTATCATCACATCATCCCACTCCTATATCCCATGAGCCTATGAAAAAGACTGTGGATCCCCAGAGAATGCCTAGCACAAAAGTCCAGTACTCGTAGAATGTGCATGATGATTTTGAGTAGGTGTAATATCTTGTATGAATGGTTTTGCCTCAAAAATTGTATTACATGCCCACCTAGGAATATTGGAAACATTAGTGTGAACAAGATCCTAATCCTCTATAACGTCCTCATGAATCTCCTAAACTGGCTTCTCAAAGAATGAATCCTTGAGAGGATGTGAATCATCAAAATAAAAACAAGGCATGGAAGAAGATTAAGAGTCATGAGATGTGAAGTGCTCATCAAACTATACATGTGTTAAAAAATGAACATCATGAATATCAGGATCTAAAATATGATAAGTTCAAATGTCCTTGTAATACCCTACAAAAATCAAAGGTTTGCTCTTCTTGTCCAATGCTTTCCTTTTATTCTTTGGTACAAATACCCAAGCAAGGTTCCCAAAGACTCTGAAAAATGAGACATCAAGCTTTGTTCCAAACGAAGTCTCCTTTGGAGTCATATTCTTAAGTTATTTATGTGGTGTGGGGTTCTAAATGTAGTTCATATAATTAACTGCCTTTACCCAATAGATAAGAGGTAAATCCCATGAATGTTTCATGAAATTAGCCATCTCCTTCAAAGTTTGATTCTTTCATTCTACTAAGCCATTCTGCTAAGGAGTATGTGCAACAGAATTCTAGTGAATAATACCATGGACTACCAAAAAATTAGAGAAGTCTCAACTGAAGTACTCCCCCCCATTATTTGTATGAAGCTTCTTGATGCAACTTTATGATTATTTCTCGAACAAAGCCTTAAAGATTTTGAAGTGAGCAAAGACATCGATCTTGTACTTGAGGAACTAAACCCAAGTACACCTCAAGAAATTATCAATGAAAGTAAGTGCATACTTAGCTCTATTGAAAGGGGTAGGAAAGACCATCAAATCACTATGCAAAAACTTAAGTGGTGAAGAAGCTCTCATGGACATGCCTTTAGGAAACAAATCTTGGTGTTGTTTCCCTAATGCACAACCGGGGAAAACTCCCTCAAGACATGAAACTATAGGAAGAACCTCTACCATACTGTGAGTGCTCAAATCCTTCAAATATCTATAGTGTATGTGTCTAAATCTCTCATACCAAAATCAACTCTCAGAATAGTAAATTCAATAACTGTGATCAACAACACCCTTAAAGGAGGAGTATCATTGAAACCCTCAAAATAGTAAATTCAATAACTGTGATCAACAACACCCTGTGTAATAAGTGTATGTGGCTCTTATAAATTTTGAACTTCAACACCTTATGATGTGAAAGTCACTATCTTATCCTGACTCGAATGGATAATTTGATACACTGAAAGTAGATTGGTGGTGATGTCTGGAACATATAATGCATCATTGATGCACCCACCATCTAGTTGTATGTCACCCTTCCCATTAACAAAAATGAAGGAAAAATCTCCAACCTCAATGTTGGAAGTAAAACTTAGACCAATAGATACAAAGGACTCCTTGGTAGAAGTTATATGGTGTGAAACACCAAAATCTAAAACCCAACTGTCTAAAATAGGTAATTGTGATCTCCTAACAAAATTAAGTGCTTTTCCATGCTTATGAGATGTAGATGGAGTGGAGAAAGAGATCTTGTGTTTCTTAATGGCATCCTCTAAGGATTGCATTCTCTTGAAACACCTAGACTCTTCATGACTAGTCCCCAAATGATAAGAGCAAGATAGGTTAGACTTGTTCTTAGATTTAGAAGATGGTTTAGGTTTAGATGTAGTAGTGTTGGGCTTAGGTGCATTTTGAGGTGGAGGAGGAGTGTTCTTATTCTTACCCTTAAATTTTCCCTTACTCTTAAGATGTGATGGCACTAATACGTTTTTAGAGGTGGAAAACTCAAGGTGAGATAATTTGTATCTCTCCCTAGTAAGTCTCTCATAAAATAACTCTAGATATGGCATTTCGAATGTAGTACCTAATGCATCCATACTAGAGAAAAAATTAGAAGCAAAGATTTTGAATGGGCCACTCAACTTAGAAAAGATCAAGAATACACACTGTTCATCCTTTTTATCTCATCCACTCCCTTTCAACTGTGTCAATGAATGCTTAAATTTTGTGAAGTAGTCCAAAATGGATGCAAAGTCATCTAGATTTAGTGAAGTAAGCTCCACTTCAAGCTGCATCACTCTCAAGTGATCTAATTTCCCAAAAAAACCCTTTAACTTAGCCCATATTTTGAATGGAGAATCACACCCATCACAATAAAACAATAAACTATCATTCACATATCCCCCAAATCAAACCCATACATTCTTCAAACTTACATTGATCCTAAAATTTTTCAAATTCACGTGTGAACTATGGTTATGTTTCGTTCATTAAGGATCATAATATTTTGTGATTTATGATTGTTTCCATTCGAGATCTCTATGTGTGGTAATTATGTGTAGTCAAAGGCTCGTAATGGTCAACACCAAAAGTAAAAGCCATGCTAACTAATCATCAAAGAGCAGAAAGAATGCAAGGGGTGCACAAAATTGGCACTGAGACAATCTCCAAAAGATTGTACTACATGATCTCCATAATTTATCACTTTATAAAAGTACCATTTTTTTACAATTTAATGACACCAATGGATAGAGAATTGAAAAACATGCACTTTGAAAAAACATAACTCAAGTCCAAGTTACGGTTCAAAAGTTACAAGCGTTACAATTTCCTGTAAAATGGGTCAATACATTAAAAAATTCACTACAATCTAGAATTTGTGACCAAATGAGTAAAATACATAATCATCCAAAAACTCCTTGGAACTAGAATTGAACCATGGACTCAGAAATGCTAACTGACATGAAAAACAATTCTCCTGGATAGCACTATGCTTGCACAAGTGAAAAATGCTTCGAAAATCAACTTTGTAAAAGTAAAAAATGAATAAAGAGGTTATTTTAAGAGGAAATAAAAATATACTATTGATGTTTTTTGGGCTCAGATCTCCCACAAGTATTTCTAGATTTGTCAAAAAAGAGAAAAACTCTAAAACATATCTTGATCTTTCAACGCAATAACCTTAAAAGTGCCAAAATCAATAAAAGAACACCTATATCAGATTTTTAATCTTTACTACTCAAAAAACTCCACTTGCTTCTTCTACACCTCCTGCCTTGCAAATCCAACATAGGTAAGCATATCTAAACATCTCAAAATTTTAATGCAGATCTCTTACACTCAAATTTACAATGCCAACCTGCACGCTCTAAAAATGACTTTTGTTAAAAACCCAACACCTTATTAAATCCCAACACTTATCTTCAAATTGAATATTTACAAAAGGTCAACACTTTGAAAGTGAAAATGCCTTAATAGAATTCAATGCTTCTCAGGTAAAAATACAATGCTTATCCTCCTCTGCACCAAGATCAGATCTGAATGCCTCAAGTCTTACAAAAATATTAATGGTAAATCTTGCAATAGAAAATAGAAAACAAAAGCACCTTAACAAAAAAAGGTAGATCTGGTCAATGCAACACAAGCTGATGCAATGCAGAAAATGCCTCTTCCCAAAAGCAAGTCTGAAAGGTCTAAAACAAAAGCTCCTTTAGATAATAAAAAAGGTGTCAACATCTAAGGAAAAAAAACCCAATGCAAAAGAATGATGCCACTTTTTGGAAAAAAACAATGCTAATCACCACAAGATGATATGAAGATCTCAACACTACACTCCTCTAAATCTCAACACCTCAATCTAGAAGAGAATGCTCAATACCTTAGATCAAAATAAGCGCCAAGACCTCCATGCTAGTTCACTACCTCAGAAGCAACAAACACTTCAAAAATAACAAAAATCTTTGAAATTTTTAAAAAATCTTGAAAAGGGCATTAATATCTTCTCGCACGCCTCTCTTCTATGCTTTCTCTCTACGATAAGGGAATAAGAATAAAGTTATCTAAAAATTGCAAGTTAACAGATGGTTGTAACTTCTTCAGGGCTTTGGTACCATGTTAGGAATGGTAAAAACATTCCAACCCAAGAATTCAATCTGTTAACAAAAAAACATCACACAATGAAGCTACAAATATGATATGTAAAAACAAGACAAATCATATATTATTTAGAATGAAGCATAATGAAGTATGGTAGTATAAAAGAAATCACTTGCTTATATAGGCAAGGTGAAATACTAAACTAGCTGAACTAACCAATGTGGGTTAAATCCTCACATAGGACAAACTCACTATAAGATAAATTAACTAACTAATACACTAGAAAACATGAGAAAATGCATGAAATACATATTTGGATACATTTTTACCATGAATAATTCTAATAATGCCTTTTATCACATGGCATAAGGAACACGACACGTGGCACATCAATGCCCTTCTCAACCCACCTAGGTAGTCCTAACATAATATAAAAATGAATCTGTCTCTAATCAAGCATTAAAGAACATGTCAAATGATAGGAGTACATTATATTTTAAATCTCTCGTATCACTTCTCGTTAACTTTTTCATATTTTTATGTTACATGCATTAGCCATTACTTCTATGACATAGACTATAAAAACACTTTATTCCTAAATCTCACCATTAACACTTTTCTCTATTTACTATTACTAGTTTTTTAGTACTATTTACTATTGCATTGAGCTCATATTACAAATTTATATGCAATCTCAACTTTAAACAATATACAATATGAAGGCAGGGATTAACCACTACGTGGACCTTATTTTATATAGTTACACAACTAGCTTAATACATTTATATGCAAGTAAATTCAAAAAATACAAGGGTTGTGATGAGCTTTAGTACATGTTTTTTAAAATTAAAAAAGTAGAATTATTTAATTAACTCATATATTGGCATAGTTCCTGATAAAATATATTTTAAAAGAGCATAATTATTTTGAGATGTCTATTATAAAAATATATATCATCTAATCTTTGTTAATGCGACCTTTTTGATGAATTAAGTTTTATTATAATGATTGATGTGTGACAAACCAAAGTTTAAAGGCACCCAAACAAAATGATAATTATGTTGTGAAATATTGGCTTGGCCTTATCTAGGGCATTGGATGAGTTAAGTAGTGGGAGCAAGGACTAAATTTGACAGTCGACTCTGCTTGTCATGATTTTTTTGTTGACAGTTATTTATTCAACATCTCCCTTATAATGCTTGTATAATTTATAGTAGAAGGAGAAAATGTTAATGACAATGTGTATATTTATTATAATCCTTTAATGTTTTTGACAATCTACCTTAAATTTCACGCTACATTTAATACACTCTCCTAAAATAATTAATTATATTTTATAGCTAAAAAATGTAAATGTAGCCATACGACCCTCACATTTAGTGCTTGAGTGGGAGCCAATGTTTAATTTTAAGATTAGTAAAAATTATATGAAGGGCATAATCTTAAAATACATGCCAAAAGTATCAACTAGCTTTATCCACATCAAGCAATTTGAAAAAAAAAACTATTTTCAAGAAAGAGCTATGTACACTGCACTTTATTTTTAGGGAAGAAAAGTATTGAACCAGATTGCAATTTTAAGCCCTTTGGTACAACAAAAGACTTTTTGGTGTTATTATTTTACTCTATTTTTGATTTAAAAATATTTAATAGGCATAAAACATTGAAAGATTATTTAGATTATAATATATGACATTCAAACATAAATCTAAATGTAAAGATTGAATTGATTATAATTGATCGACAAGTGGCATATGCCAAATATAACAAGTACAACTAATAATAAGATACTTAACATTTATCATTTTTCATTGACTGTAGAAAGTATCTAACATTGGAAAATAAGATAAATTAGGCATTTTATAGTGAAGGTCTAGGAACAAAGTCTATAGTTATATTTAGACAAGTTTGCACTCCCTAGACAACCATGCAGTGCGGTGTTGTCTGTTGATTAAAAATTTGTTTATTGTGAAAGTGACAAAATTTTAATTACTCTGTTGCCTATGCCTATGGATACTGAAATCAATGAGATATTTTGATTCAGTTAATGTCATGTGTAAACCTCTATTTTCCTTCTTGTTGCCTGAAAAACCCTATGTGTACTTGTTAGAGCTAGAAACTTGGAAAAATAAAGGGTTTAGTGTAATGGGTTGAGCTGACCCCGATCACCCTCATTGATGACTGACCATTAATTACATAACCAAATGCTTTGAGGAGGGAATCAAGCCACACATAGTTCTCCCACCTAGTGTGATCTTGCATTTATGCTCCTTTACTATATGCATACAACTAATAATTTGATTTTGATACTTAACAATTTTTACTCTTGACTTGATTTGGAATGCTTAAAACTTGGCTTGCAACTACTTCTAGTGATTAATATTGAATTTGGGAAGAATATGGTAGATTTGATCGATGTGCAATAGTGTACAAGTGATCAATAGATAGTGCCAAGCTCTACAAAAATCTCCTAACAATAAATGACATTTGATTTGTATTTACAAGATCCTAATTGAATAGTTTCATTTAGCCAATTTTTGAAACATGTGGGATGAACCATATGTATATTTCAAAATTTGGAATCTACTTGTTAAATGGTATGGGAATAAGGTCACTCTAAGTTGACAGATCTCTAATAGCGGACCTATCCTTAAAAAGTAGGAACAATTCACTATGCCCAAGAACAGTCTAAGTGATATAAAGTGGTTTGAGCAATGATTAATGAATTCTTATGAAATAATGAATATAAACAGAGGGATCAAATATGTATAAAAACAAATAACTAAAAAAATGATGAAAATGAATCCTAATTGAATAGTTTTATTTAGCCAACTTTTGAAACATGTGGGATGACCCATATGGATATTTCAAAATTTGGAAACTACTTGTTGAATGGTATGGGAACAAGGTTACACTAAGTTGACAGATCTTTAATAGTGGACCTATCCCAAAAAAGTAGGAACAACTCACTTGGGCCATGAGCAGTCTGAGTGATATAAAATGGTTTGAGTAATGACTAATGAATTCTTATACAATAATGAAGATAAGTAGAAGGGTCAAATCTGTATAAAAATAAATAACTAAAAAAATGATGAAAAAGAATCATATATTTAAATATAATTCAAATAATTTAAAATATGTCAAAAATTAACACTATCAAATATTTGTACACAAATTTGAATATTTAAAATTACATGGTGCCACCAATATAATATTCTCATGAGATATACTCAAAATGCTACACTGAAATTCCAATGGAAACAAAAAAGAATGCCCTGTGCCTATATTAAAAATAGGCATATGGCCATAAACCAAGTTTTTGATCCCTTAACAAGTTGTCCTATTAGATTAGTGAAATTTTTTTACCCAACATTTTTCATTGTATTTTCTGATTGTATAAACACTACAAAATTATGCATTCCAGGGAAAATTAGAGTTTAAAATGAGTTTTTGGGTTTAGTGTGTGAATCTTTATCGAGGGTTGTTTGTTACACCTTAGATTATTTACTTTTTTGAAAATTGATAACACTCCTAACATGTTTCATAGGAATAGAACTCAGGGAGAATCAATGTGGCCATGGGCACATCAAGATAGTAAATGTTATTCATATTTACACATATACACTTTGAACCTAAATTATATAATAATAATCTAGGTTTCAAAATGATTTATACACAATAATTAAACAATATTGTTTTAATGAAGCTATATTCTTCATTGAAGTACATATGAGTGAGGTTCATAGTTATTTATAATGTTATTATAGTAATAATGTATTATATGGTAAAAATGTATTATATATTTATCAGATTTCTTTTTGAAATAAGGTCATTTATTTATGATGGATTATGGCATGGGTGCTCCAAGTCGTGTCCTTTTAGAAAAAAATATAGTTCTAGTTTTTTAAAGGAACTGATTTATTCCCAACTATCATAAGTACTTTACAAATTTTTATTATTATTACTTGTATTACAACCAATCATAAATGAGCATTAAAAGAAGGGGATCAATGGTTGAGACCTCTAACTTTAGGATCCCACATCTTTCATATTACCACCTCTTAACTTAAAATTTTGGATTTAGGTAGGTTAACATTTTTTATGTCAAATAAATCATTCGAGAGGATTTTTTTAAGTTTTTTGAATTCATACAATGATTTATACATCAACATGCCATTTTTTAGTCATTTTGTAGGTGTGACCAATAGTTGTGAATGGGTGACCAATTATTAGACATCTTATGTGGCATATTGTGATTGGATGTTATGAGTACAAGTTGTTGGACAATGTGATGCTTCTATAATAAACATTAGTCACTTTTTAATCATAAATAATGGGATCCAATCCCTTAGCAAGATGGAGTGGGTTACTAAGAGATAAATACCTCGATGAAAGTAACCCAAAAAGAATCTTCATGGTGAAGGAACTCCCTTTAGGATCAACTATTTGGAATAACATAAGGGAAGCAAGAGGGATTATTTTGAAAGGTCTACTCTAATAAGTGTGAAATGGGGAAACAACAAACTTCTAGGAGGATAGGTGAACCACCCAAAATCCCTTGAGATAAGAACTGAGTTTTGATGACATTAGACAAGAAAGTATAAGTCAATGGGGACACAAAGGAAAAGAGTATTGCATCAAAAATGTAGAGCAAGAACATAAAACCTTCACTTATAAAACTTTCCAAAATGTTGATAGAGCACATAATGATCCCGCAAAGACTTTAAATGGCATCCTTCAAGGCTTTCAAGTTCCTTGAAGCTCAGAAAAAGACTCTTTGAATTAGAATATAAAGGGCACAAGGGTCTACTTAGTAAAAGAAGGATATGAAGCTTAGATGGAAACTCATCCAAGTGTCTTCAAAAAATATTTATGGAAAAAAATTTGGAGATCAAAAGCATGGTCAAAGGCAAAAGCTTTTTTGTGGCTGGCCATGCATGGGAAGATTTTAACAAGATAAAATTTTAAAAATAAAGGATTTTAGGGACCATTGCAATGTGTTCTGTGTTATAACAATGAAGAGAGTGTCAAACACATTCTTATTCAATGTAAATATACCTTGAGGCTATGGAATAATTTTCTAAACAAGTATCACCTAAGTTGGACTCTGAGTAATAATCTCCCAGATCACCTTAGAGTGTGGTATTGTAATAAGAAGCTAAACATTTTAAATGACATATGGGAAATAGAACCAATACTTCTAACCAGAATCTTTGAGAATAATGGTAGGCACAAGGCCCATAGAAAGTCTAGATGGAACTAAAAGGTTATATTAGTCAGATTATGCTCTCCTTAAAGTAGTTGAAAAATAAGGAGGCCAATCCAAAATAAATCAAAATATTCCAAAATTGGGGAATGGTCAGAATGTTTTATGAAGCTATGAAACCAATTAATAGGGATAAAAATAAAATGACATGGAAAAACATTAAACAATCACCTCTAGAACAACGTGGTTTAAAGTGATTTTTGATGGGGCATCAAAACATAACCCAAGGGAGTTAGGTGCTATGACTATTATAAGAGATCATAAGGGTGAAGTGATAGTGTATAAATCTATCTATACCAAATTAACATAAAAAACATAACAAAAGCCAAGGGCCTTATTTTGGGGATGAAGTTGGATTTGAAAGAAAACATGAAGTACACCACTATGTTAAGATATTCACTCGTGGTCATCAGAGACATGGATAATAGAAAAAACCTAAATTGGAGAATTAGATGGATAATTAAAGAAGTGAAAAAACTTCAGAACTATTTTAAAGGAGTGAAATTAAATCATACCCTGAGAGAAGGAAACCGAGTGATAGATTGGCTAGTGAATTTTGGGCTTCAGTCCATTTTAGAAGATAATAAAGGAAACATGGAAAGTATCTTTGAGAGTAAGGAGATGAAATATTTAGAAGACATTATAGAAAAGGAATGTACAAATTTCTAAAAGAGTCACTTGGGTCTACAAAAAAATAGGGTGAGGTAGGAATGGAAGGGAAACTTTTCATGTAACAAAGATTATCAAGTATCTTTTTTTATATTATTAAGTTCCATTATTAAAAAAGTATGGTCAATTTCCTAATCAAACATCTTAGGACTTAGTCCTTTTTAGAAATTGTTATCAAATAACAAATGCATGCATCATGCATGTAAGCTCTCTTTAAAATGCATGGTTAGTAGATATAACTACATGAAAAATTCTTGGACATGCTTAAAACAAAAAATAAAAAGTGTTTGTTCTTTTTAGAAAACATGCATGGGTTTCTTTTCGAGATGTGAGATTAGAAAGTTGGATTGTTATGAAAGTTAACTTCTTGTTATATTAGAATGTTGTTATTCTAGTATTTCTTGTCATCAATAAAAAAATTAAATTATAAAATCAAATAAAAAAATAGATAAGCATTTAGTGATGAGATTGAGCATTTATAAATAATGTCACTTCAATACAGATTTGATTAACATGTGCCACGTGCAATTATTATTATTTTGTTTACTATTGGAACATATCACCATATATATTATTAATTAAATAAAAATAATAATACAAAGATGGTTACAATAATAAAATGGACATTTAGTAATCATGACCCAAACTCCTCGTTGGTGAGAGGATATGACTCAAAACAAAAATTATTGGCGAAACATTTCAACCCATAATTTACAAGGTTACAAAAGAAAAAAACACATATCTTCACGAACAAGCTGCAAATCTAGAAGGATTTTGATGTTTATCATCCTTGTGAGGTTGGGCACACTAAATAGAAGGTTTAGTTGAAGAAGGATTAACTACCACCCAACCAACCTAAGTGGATTCACAGAGGATAATGAAACAATGATGCCCTAATCAGAAGGCAATTGATAAGCTACCAACTAGACCAACCCCTACACAAGTGAGCTCTATATTGACATGGTAATGATGAACTTACCATGTGGTGACAACAAGATATAAATCTCCCCACCCTATGAAGAGGAGTGGAGAAGTAGTTGTAGTTGTGAGAAGCTCTTTGACACCTGAGCACTGAATAGGAAGAACCATGAGGTGGTTAGTCTATGGGGACACAACTCATAGTGCAAGAGCACCCCATAGTGGTTGAATAACTCCTGCATGTGTTGAAACTTATGTACCACCTTCTTATCTTGAGCTTGTATCTGCATAAGAGCTAAAGAGAAAAAATCACCTTATCATTAATTAAAAATCATGAAAATGGTTCTTTATTGTTAAAAATAGTTGAATTCCTAGATTTCCATAACTGAAATAAAATAATAACTCTAAAGAAGATCCATATAAAATAAATATAAGCTAGCCACTAAGATTTATGCCCCCAAAAAATTATGCACCAAGAGAAGAGATCTGAATAGAATGGTTGGAAAATGCTAGGAATCCATTGAAAGGTAGATTGAGCTCTTGGACACATCCAAAAGAGATATTTTGGAGGACTCAAGTTTAGATAAAACTGGACATTTATGTTGAGAAATTCAAATATGTATGAGGCACTCCCCAAGAGGAATGCCTCAATAAACTAGGCACCAAATAAAATATGTGAGCTTTGATTTAATCTTGGCATTCCATATCATGTTAAGTCTAGTTAGCCAAGTCTAGGGTAAAGAATTTAAATTTCAACACCTATTTAACTTGGCCATAGAAGAGGAGAACAAGATGATGATTTGATAAATGAGACTTGGAGAGTATGTTTTGAATAGAGTGTCATAGTTCTACCTCTAGTCCTTCCACCATACACATGGAGGTTGTAAGCCCATCTTGTGTAACATGACATTAAGAATCAATTCTTGGATACAAGAAAAGAAGATAAATCCATAATAATCACTTTAGATTTATCTTTTAACAAATGACATGGGATAAAATCTTGTGAAGAGATCAAATTATTAACAATGTGAATTCCTTTTTTAAATAGTTGCATAGCTTTTATGCTTAGGGTTTCTACTAAAGTAAGACTAGTATTGGTAATTATAGGGGACCACCAGATATTATGGTCATTATAGGAAATCCCTTTGCAATATCCATCTCTAACCCATTTTAGAAAAGGTTTGACAACTTCAAAACTATTTCCTTAAGCTGGTGGCTACAAAATAACCTTCTATCTTAACAACAATAATGGTAATCAATATAGAGTGTAATCTAATATTTTTCCAACTATTTTTATTGTAGAGGGTACATATAAAAATGTAATTCCTTAGAATTATTTTCCAAGTCTCATTACCTTCTATTATTTTAACCACCCACTTATCACAAAGGGAAATACTTTTTCTTTAAACATCAATGATGCCCATTTCTCCTATGTCACGAGGAAGGCAACAAATGTCCCAATCAACCCTATATATCCTCTAGATTATTTCACAATAGCCCAAAGAAAGTATATAATAATATTGGATTATTTATTGTACAAGGATTTGGAAGGATACCAATAGGAGGAGTAGTAAACATGAGTGGTTGCAAGGATTTTGGTATAAACTTGAAATATATTGGCCAATGAGAGATGTTTGAAAATCTAATATGAGATCTTCCTTTTCACTCTATCAATCACATACTACCACATATTTGAATGAGAGATATCAAAAGTAAAATAAGTACCAAGGAATTTAAATCTCTCTCCTTTATGTATCCACTTCCACTAATAATGATGGAGCTATTTATATAATGGTGTCATGCTCTGTGTGGAACACTTGGGTTTTAGGTGATTGTAAATTAAACCATGAGGCTTTGAAAAAAATGTCAAGGCATCAAAATACCTAAATTAAGTTTCTTACTCATCAATAATAAGGAAGGAATCATCTACAAAATGCTCATTGATGAGTCGAGAGGAGTGACCATAAAGAATAATACCCTAGATAAGTTCTTGATCTGTGTAGACACATAAATTAATGTTTAAGCTAAAATTGTGCACTTGTGATCACCCTTTTAACACACTTAGCTCATGACCTATTCTAGGGACTTTTAAACACTTTATTTCACTTTATACATGATGAATTACTCCTTCAAAGACCCCAAATCACTTCAGAATGTCTCTATCCATCTTGATCAATAGCCTAGGCTCATGCTCAGATTGATTCACATCCTCAACTTAGTCTTTATTGCCTTTAAGATAGGTGCTCCTCATTGGGATAATAACACACCCCATTTTTATCCACTCCAGCACAAGTTGTCCTCTCACTAACTTACGACTATTTTCCAAAATTTAATGTTGTGAAAGGGTCAGCCCATAAGCTTTAGCTATCCCCATCTGAAGGAATTCCCAAAATAATACTATATAAGCATATTTCAAACTATTTTTCACATAAGAGGCTTCCAAATAGAAAATCACTATAATTATAATTACACATTGAGATAAAATTCCTATTTTTTCCATTTATGATCACATACATCCCTATTATCCCTGAGCTAAAGTTTGAATATACCTCTAAGGTCATAAGCTAGAAATTAAACACTTAATCACACTAAGATTGCACCATCACTTAGCATTTTTCCCTAGTTTCACATAGACCACCATAGCATGAGATATCTACATGGAGGTTTATCCCTATTCAGATTATTGGTATATAGGAAGTGCTCAACATAGGGGGTATTAAAGTCGAACACAACTTTAATTGCTAGGACCTCGTTACTCCTAGATTGCATCTTGTCTATTGAGTTAAGGTTATCAAGTCAAAAATCAGTTACACAATGGTCACTGAAGTGAATTAGAAGATCTCATAAATACCATAGAATACATAGGCAAAGGTGCGTAAAACCCTAAAAATTTAGGATCTTGATCTTCTATCAATCACGAACATACTCTAGGGATAAAAATGCACCCCTACCTTGTCCAATCACTGTGCTCCTATCCAGGAACCCTTCTATCTCATGTTCTCAATCTATATATAGTCAACATAGTTAGCTTGCCAATCTTAGATCCAAAATCATCCCACATCTTAGTTTTCCAAGTAAGTTTATATTTTCCCTCTTGCACTTTCCCTATTTAGTAATTTTCTAGATTTAATAAGTTTTAAATTAGTTTGTGTCATTTATTACATATCTGTAGCATTTTGATTTCACTCAGTAGTTTGTTTAATTATGTTCTAGCATTCCCTTAGCTCCCAAAATTTGATAAAACATATTAGTGAAGCCGACTTGATAGTCATAAAAAGCATTATAATCAAAACCTTTTGAAAGAGGCCTATTCACATCAACCTATATAATAGGAGGGAGAGATATGAAATTACATTTCATTAGTGTTTTGAGGACCTTGTATGGAGCTTGTAGTAGAATTGTAAATTATCTCCTTGGAGGAGTTGATAATACAATGCATGGAGTTGGTTTTGGAACTGCATGTTCATAGATGTTTAAAATATATCCATGATAATGAGGTAATCAAAATTTAAGGTATCCCATATAAATACCCCTAACATAATTTGATATAGTTCCACAACCATAGATTCCAGTTGAGGCACCCAAAAAGATAAAATATACACAAAGAATTCAAAAATAGATATCTACCCTTCTAAGGAGGCCTATCCTTGAAAGCCCAATTTTGTAAAGATTTGTCATAGATTCCAAATATCCTCTTTCTATTCCTACACATCCTAGATTGATATTATAAGTCATTCAAGGTGTTGCACACAACGTTCCACCTTAGAGTTCATCCACTCCACAATGGGTTCCCAAAAGCCATAGAGTTCACTATGCTTAGCCAAGTACACAATATCCTATCAATCATCATTATGCTCATAGCACTTATAGTACATAGGGAAATCATTATTCAAATTTAGAATTCAACCCACTTTTTTTTTATCAGTCTCACACTTTCCATTTGTGAAAGGTCATAATTCCTAACTTTGACACAAGACCCATGGATTGTGAGTCCCGCACGGTTAATATGAGACTCCCATTTTTGAATTTTTAGTTTACACATATATGAAAAATATAAAAAATACAATATTCTATAAAAATATAAAATCAAAACCTATGCATGCTTATGTTTAGTTCATTTACATCAGTTAATTTGTGCACAATATTTAATACCTAATTTTATCTAGTTTTTATATCACCTATGCTTCATGAGGGAACATGAGTGATTGTAGGCCATATAGGTTTCCATTACCAGACTTAGTTACATGTTTTTAAAATCTTAGACACATAAAATTCTAATCAAACAATAACACCCTATTGGATGGGGGGGCACTGCTCTATTGTCCATTTCCATCACTATTGGCCTAGTAAGCACATAATCTTATTTCTTAGTTCCATATCATACACATGCCTTCTACAACTTGTATACATAAAAAAAGGGTCATTGGGGGCATATAATACACCTATATCATCCTTTTATTTATTTCTCTTATTACTCACAACTTAATTCTTTCATTGGATTACATCTATCGATATGGCTCTTGTACTAACACATTTACATACCACTATTTATTTAAATTTTTGAATCTACTCATGTTTCAAATTAATTATGTTGATCTGTTACATATATCCATGCATGTTTTCATGTTTTCTTTCCTAATTCATGCCTTAGGCATCTCTTTTCTTGAGGCCATTTGAATACTTCATTATATGTTGCTCTAAATGCCTTCATTACTTGATTCTATGCATGTGAGGACATTTAAATATGTCCTTGTGTGTTTCTTTACTTGAGGACATTTTAATATGTCATTGTGCATGCTTTTAAGCCTTCATTCTCTATTTTAATGTGTATTAGGACATTTTAACATGCCCTTATGTTTAATTTTATGTGTATGAGTGACATTTGAATATGTCCTTTTTATGTGGCCCTTGGCCTTCCATTTATGTGCCTTGTGTGCTTTGCATGTCCTCTATGTTGGTGTGTGTCATAACCATGACATTTACTTATTTGTTTGATAAATTTGCTCAATTTTAATGCCATCACACATCCCTCCCCAAGTAGTTATATTCAGTTTCCAATACTTAGTTTTGATCAATTATCTACATACCTAATTGTTGACATCATTCTCAGGCACAATTGGGAGATGGGATTTCTTAGAAATTAATAAGGCACATATGTGGTGGAAATTAAAGTCTCCAATAGTGTCTTCAAAGGCAAAGATTATAATATTTCAACCTCCAATAAAGTCCTCATCAATAAAGTCAATTTTTATAATCAATTATTGACACACCATCCTTAAAGGCACATGTCAAGTTAGAATGGAAGGTGCCACATCAAAACCATATACTCTTATGTAAATATGTTTGGTGTTAATCACTAATCAACCCAATTTTGGGTAGGAACAATGTTTGGTGCAAAATGTAAGGGTCTAAAAAAATTCATTGATGCACTACCCAATCTATGCCTTTCTTTATGTCCATGCTATATATGTTTGTTCATACATGCATCTCACATTATTATTATACTCAATTTATTTATATGATGATGCCATGCTTCTCTAAGTTATCACTACTACTTATATTTACATATTTTACATAACATCTATCACATAACTTTTTATTTTGAGTTAAGTTATTACATAGGCTTAAAAACACACCTCAAAGGAGGGGGCACACACAATGGTTTGTCTTATAGACTAAGCCCACTATATACAATGCAAAATAGACACATGCAAAAATTTGTAGTCCTCGTACAATGGATCACAGATCATACTAAAAAACACGTAGAGAAGTAGGTTGGAGAGGAGTGCTCCTTATTGTTGTCCAAATAGGGTGATATTATCCTAAAACTCAAAAAATAGTCAATTATAGAATCTGTCAAAATCTTAGGCAAACTAGATCAGTTTCCAATAGGTTCACAATCTCAGTTTTAAGAATTTACTCATATTTGCTCAATTTGAGGGCTTCACATGCAACATGTTTTCTAGGTTTCACATAGGTTTTTGCTTAGAATTTTATTTGTTATTACTTAGTCTCATAATCTATATGCACTAATTATCAAATTGGGGGCATGTGTGCGAGATATGGTTTTCTCCTTGCTCAGTTTTTCACCAATTTTATAGATGAAATGCCAACACTTGTCATTCTCCAAATTGTATATATCAGACTCAAATTATATAAACTATTTATACCATTTTTGCACTAGAATTGAGCCTTATTTCATTTACAACAGTTTGTTCACCCTTTTTTTGCACTAGTTTTACACCAGACATTCTATTGGGATTCATACAAATATTCCAATATATTTTAACTACCTTGAGTATGTAATGATGGATTCAGGCATGCCTTGAGTTCTTAAGTACACTGTCCTTATCAATGAGGATTGGGTCATGTATAGTTCGATCCAAAATTTTCAACGAAAATGAAATATCCAAGATGTAAACTCTTTATAGTCACCAATTTTTGCACTAAAACACAATGGTTTGTGTACCCAATTAGGTGTACTTATTCCTTGTTATTAGATCTATAATTTCTCTTGTCTTTGCTTCTTGATTTTCATCTTAATTAAATATTGATTTTACACATGTTTCATTATGGGTTTGCATGAAACATAATTCATCATTAAAGCTACATTCAAGACTATGATTCATAGGTAAGTTCAACTATGCACTTTTTCCTTTTACTCTAGTGATTTCACTTTGTTACATTACTAGAATAAATGGGGGGGGGGGTGAATATAGACACATAATTAACATTTAAGATAAAATTATGCACTCATGATCACCTTTTTGACACACTTAGTTCATGACCCATTTTAGGGCCTTTTGACCACTTTTCGTCACTTTTTACATGATTACTCACTCCTTCAAAGCCCCCAAATCACTTCAAAATGTCTCCATCTAGCTTTCTCAACAACCTAGGCTCATGCTAAAATTGATTCATGTGCTTATCTTACTTTTTATTGCCCTTTGGACATGAGCTCCCCATTGGTAAAACATCACACCCTATTATTGTCCACCCCAATAAAAGTTATCCTCTCACCAACTAATGACTATTTTTAAAAATTCAAAGTTGTGTAAAGGTCGACCCATAAGTTTTAACAAGCCCATCTAAATAAATTCCAAAAATACTACTATATAATCACATTTCAAACCATTTTGCATGCAAGAGGCTTTCACATAGAAAAACACTAAAATTATAAAAGCACATCAAGAAAAAATTCTATGTTTCTCCCAATTATAATCACCTACAACCGTAATAGCCTAGAACTAAAGTTTGAATATAGCTCCAAGGTCACAAGTCATGATTAAAACACTTAATCACACTAGGATTGCACTAATATTTAACATTTCACCCTAATTTCACACACACCATCGTAACATGGGATAAATACATAGAGTTTGATCCCTCTTTGGAGTATTGGTATGTAGTTAGTGCTCAAAACGTAGGGTATTGAGGCCAAGCTCAACTTCAACCACTAACCCATTTTTACTCCATGATTTCATCTTGTCATCATGTCTATTGAGTTAGGGTTATCAAGTGGAAAATCAGTTACATAGTGGTCACTAAAATGAATTAGAAGCTCCCACATAGTCTATAAAACAAACATGCAAAGGCACAAAAAACCCAAACATATCAAGATCATGATCTTATGTCAAACACCATCACACCCTAGGTACACCATCACACCCCTACCATGTCCAGTCACTATGCTCATGTCTATGAATCTTGATATCTCTCATTCCTAGTCTGTATATAGTCAACATGTCAATCTCAGATCGAGAATCATCTCACCTATTAGTTTTATAGCTAACTTTATATTTTCTCTCTTGAACTTTTCATATTTAGTAATTTTCTATATTCAACAAGTTTCAAATAAATTTGTGTCATTTATTGCATATCTGTAGCATTCGAATTTTTAGTATTTTATCTAATTAGGGTCTAGCATTCCCATAGTTCCCTAAATTTGATAAAACAATCTACTCTATGAGTAAGAAGATAACCAAATGCCTTGGTAACTAAAATATATAAATTATGAGCTAGAGTACAACCCTATCTAATAGAGTGAAAAAGGCCAAAACTATCAGACTTATGCCCATTGATGGTAAGGAAACTCAATGCATTATAAAATAAAGTTTGCACTACTAAGAGAAATAGTTGGCCAAAACACAGAGCCTAAAGCATAACTAGAATAAAGGGACATTATTTTTTATCATATTATTTTTTAAATCAAGTTTGAGAAAGATGTTCCTTTTGTTAGAGGCTCGTTTCCATTTTATTCCTTCCCTAAAAACAATTAAATTGTTTGGTATATATATGTTTTTGAAAATCAAGTTTGAGAAAGATGGTCCATTTGCTCATATATGATGATTGTAGGTAGAATATGGTGGAGGTGATTCATGAGGGGCTCAATAATGATTTTACAAAAATTATTCAAAAGGGTGATTGGGCACAAACTAACAATAAAATCTCGATCACCAGTCATGAGGATGAATTTAATATTGCCTTTGTTGATGATAGCTTATAATGACTTATTTTTTAGGGCTTATTTGTAAACTTTAAATAGGTCAATCCCTAAAAATTATCAGGTATATTTATATAATTCACAAGGAAAGCCATCAATCCATAGTGATTTTTCATTGGCCATACATTTCATTGCATGAAGGAGCTCATAAAGTGAAAGAGCAAAATCACACTATTTTTGGTCTAAAATGTTTAATTTGAGGGGCATCACTTCCAAACAGTCATGTAAAGCCCATGTTCTTTCCATTGGATCTTCTAAGGTTGGAAACACTAATTTTTAGTGGTCTAGAAAGGCTAAGGTGGTTTTCAATAGACTAGTGAGGAAATTATGTGCAAGATTGATGGATTATTTTCCCCTTGATTTATTTGGCATTAAGAGACTCAAATAAATCCTCTAAAGTATAGTAATGTATCTTAAGCCAATGTAAACAAACTCAAATTTGTGCCCCTCTTGATACACAACTATCATAAATTTTGATCTTATGCTTGAGAGAGGAAACCATGTCTTGAAAGTGTGAGTCAAAAGGGTTTTGATAAAGGATGGAGGAAATACTTTGGTTTTCCTTGATTATATAAATAATTTTCCACTGCTTAATTCATGCAATCTGCTTTTCATAGTGTTATAGGAAGGTGGCAGAGTAGTTGGTCACCTCATTCCAAAACTAAATCCAATTGGTAGTGTATGGTGGATGTGGAGACAAATTCCACACTTTGGGTATGAGTCTAATAGTGACCTCATGGTTGAGAAGGGACACAATCATATATAATTGATTACATAGGACTTGAAGATGGTCATCACCCTAGTCCACTCTATAAGTGATAGGACTATGATATGAAAGGAAAATTTTAGGATGGACTATGACAACTTTCTTGTCTCAAACTAAGAAGGAGAACAAGTGCTACTTAGAAATCATGGCATGGTCTAACCATTTGAAGGCCCTATCAATTTTGACCTATTAATTGGATCAAATATACCATGGCATATTAGTTAATTTTCCCCATTAGAGGAATGGGTCTACTAGTTCCCATCTATCTTTAAATTAATACCATGCTTCAACTTCTCCCACACACCATCTCAAAAGGGCACCAACATTTTCCATAAGAATATCAATCACATTAAAGTCACCACAAATCAACTAAGTGAAAAAGGGAAAATTTTCAATTAGACATCTCTATATCCTCATTTTATCAGGGTAATCATTCAGGGTGTAAATATTAAGAACCCCTAAAGAATGACCATCAATGTCAAGTAAAACCCAAATAACTCAATGTGAGGGATCTTCTTCTTGGGTAAAAATTTTGCGGTTAATTTTTTATGAAACCAAAATAATAGTGTTGTTGTGACCATCTTCATGTAAAGTGGAAAAGTGAGAATCATTAGACCATATACTCCCCAAAAATATTGCAAAAGAAATCCTTAAATTTAGAGCATCCAACCTTTACTAATTATAATGCATAAATATTTATTTAGGGATTATGTGAGAAATCAAACATTGGGGGAGAGTAAATTCATTGGGAGGAATACTCCATGAATAGTTCTTCCTGTCCATCCTATATATCTTCTTCTGAACCAAGTGTCAAAAAATAGTTGCCCAATAATAATTGTTGGTTTCAAAAAATAAAATCCTCAAGTGAAATTGAAAATCCTTAAGTGAAATTTAATAATGTTTAACCCCATTTAATTCCCATAGAGATTCACCACTTTTATGAGGTAGACTACACAACTACCACAGGGTAGGACTGCTTGCAAAGGGTGTCCTAACATGAGATTAACTTAATGGAAAATTTTTAACTTGAGAAACTTGGCCTTGAGAGAGATCACTATGAGACTGGGGTGGGGGACTAATGGGATGGTGAGTAAATTTATCCTTATTTTACTTTTAGTGGGATTGGACAATAGGGAAATCAAATTTCACCTTAGGATTATTATTCTCGACAATTATTTTTTTGTTAGCCACTGTAGTTCAACCCTCATTATTTTTGGCTAACTTTTATTTTTAGGTGGTTCCTGATCGATGGACGGCTTTGAGGAAACCATAAGGGTGAAATCATGAATCCTATAGTTAGGTGTGTACCATCTAAATCATGTGTCTATGAGATTGAATTAGGTAACTTTTTATGAGAATTGTTTTTTCCCTACTTGAATATCAATAGACTCTTTCAAGTCCTCTATCAAATTAACCTAGACATAAACATGATTATTAGGGAATGCATAGTATAATTTATTATCCTCATGATAAATCACCCACCATATGGGTTTGAAATCTCATCAAGTAATCCCATCGAGGAAGTGGAAGACTTGGAAGCGTAACTTAGACAAGCACCTCAAGGGAGGTCTATTCAAACACTTTGAAATTGCATGTCCAAGGGGAAATGATCATGAGGGTATTCATTAAGAATCAATAGCTCAGAGTAAAAAGAAGGGATTGGAATTTAGAGGAATTCTTGAAGGAGAATAGAAAGAAACCCTTAGTAAGGTTGTATACACTAGTAACTTCAAAACCCAAAGGTTCTCTATGGTAGTGAATCTAGGCATTGAAGTAATCTTTTGAGGGGTTACGACCAACATAGTAATAAATAAGACAAATTTTTTCATATCATCTACACACATTATTCGTAACATCT
This sequence comes from Torreya grandis, assembly GCA_037957365.1. Taxonomy (NCBI): domain Eukaryota; kingdom Viridiplantae; phylum Streptophyta; class Pinopsida; order Cupressales; family Taxaceae; genus Torreya; species Torreya grandis. Next base: position 2,141,850 of record JARHVA010000332.1, read on the forward strand.
ACTTGTAAACAAACATCAAGTTAAGGAGGATTATCAGACTCTGTACCAGGTTGAACTTTTGAGCTCATTTTGGGGCCATCCTTCCCAATGTTAGCAATAATGGTTGTAACAGATTGGTTAAGGGCCATTTAAAAAAGTAATCTACGCAAAGGGTGGAGAATAAAGTATAATAAATGCAAGCTTAGTCTTGGAAGTACCATGGAGGTGATATGTTGATAAGGTGAAACAATCTATTGCACGTAAGATCAACCTATAAACCCTAATAGAGTAATTTTCTCATGTCATTATTATTTTATAATAATATTTAGTCATGACTATTATAGTCAATCATATTGTCTATTACATGGCATTTCTAATCACATCAACATGTGTAAATCACTTTGTAAAGTGTGTCTTGATTTATTATATAACCTAATTTGTAGTGACTCATTTATGGTGTGTCATTGTGCACCATTTTAACTGGAAAATCAATTAAAATTAAACTATAGTCCCTTATGCTTTTCTTTTTGTTTCACAAGTAAATATTGAGGCATGAAATGAAAGCTTGGAATAATTCATTGCCTACTCTATAGTAATGCAACACATATATTTTTCTTCCATAAATGATTGTTGTTTTTACTACATTGAATGGAGATCAACATGAAAGAAGCTCCAAGCTTATTAATGTTGTTTTTAGTTTCTATGGAGATGACAATTTTTTAATTTGTGGGTTCAACAAATGATTCAATTTACCTATAAAAAAAAAATATTTTTAAAAATATAATATATAATGTAAACCTAATGTTCAAACTCAAAAAAATTAAATTAATATTTGCTTACATCTTTTTCAATATAAACAAATATAAAAAGTGATTACAATAATACCATGTTGCACAATGCCTAATAATTAAAAAAACATATATCATACTTATAAAAGTATAATCACATTAAATATTTCGTTATCCTTAGATTTCCCATCGGTAGGAAAGGTAAGTCATTCTCTTTGACATATTTGTTCATGTCTATCATAGCAATATATTATAGGAATCCCTTAGCACTAATACTTTTTTGTTAATCAACTAGTTAAAAATAATAATTTTGATCAACGCTGATATTTATATTTTATCTTAATAATATAATATTAATAAAAAATTATTTACTTTTCTTTTTATTAATTAGTGAGTATTAATTTGATAATTTTGATGTTTTATTCTATATTATATTATATTATTTTATTTCAATTTTAAATTATAAAAGTGATGTGTGTATAATGTTTCATGTTAGATTTGATATTGGAGACAAAAAAATAAATATAAAATTGATAAAGGCAAGTCGTTAATAAAATTATATCTTTAATTGTCTTACAATTATTAAAGCATAATTTTATTAAAAAATATTTATTAATTATCTATTCATTCATTTTTTCCATATATATCAATATCAAATAAGTTTATGTTGTGTTTAGTAATTCAAAAAACTAACCATCTTTCTTGATATTTTTTAATCTTCATAGTTTCTGAGAATTGGTCAAATGTATGCTTTGACAAAATTAATTTTTGGCTTCTTTAAACTTCGTCTTAATTTTGTTTAATTGTATGATTCAATCATATTAAAAATATGGCACAATTTTCTTGTAAAACATATTGATTAAAAAGAATTACAATTATTATAATCTTCAAATTCTTTACATTAACAAGACCATAAAATGGTAAAATAAATCTTATCAAAATTGATATATATTAATAAATTAATCCAAAACATTAATAAACCATGAAACATCCCAAAAGAAAAAAAGATAAAAGAAAGTAGAAACTATTGTAAAATAATTATCATGTTTCTAAAAATAAATTACTAACATTGATAAAGATAATATAACATGAATATATTTATTAAGAAAAAGAGTGATAACCATGATTATATTTATTCTAGAATCTTTATAATAAAAATGCAACAATTACTACAAACAAATTCATATGCCATGATTAAATATATGCCAAAGTCAAAGGTTGTAAGAAGAATATTAAAAACCCCTCATGATTTTATTATTATTATTTTTGTTGAATGCAAATGTTAGCGTAAAATCAAATGACACCATAAATAATGTAATAAAAAAACAATTATACTTCAATTTTGTAACACAATTTAATTATATTTTTTTAAATGAAGAAATCAATAAAAATTATGAATAATGATTTTTGAATTTCGTATATATCACTTGGACTAAAACTATAAAAGCTATTATAAATTGACTTGAATATTATGTTAAATATGTTTGATGAATTATGTATTCAATACTAATAAAAAACAATAACAATGTGGTTATTTCATTTTTTTTAGGTTTTTATGATTCTCTTTTCTTGATCTTAATTTGTGTTAATATTGGTAAGCGGTTTTTTTTTTGACTATTTTTTATAGGGAGAATCTTTGAAGACCCGTGGGGAGCAATGCTACTTAAAGAGTCAACTACCGATAGCCCACCTTCTTTACCATTAATCTTAATATTATTAAAGAATATTATAAGAATCACTTGAACAAAAAGTTCTTCTATTTTAATCAATGAAAACTTTTGACAAAACATGATACTTTACCAATTCTAAAATTAAATATTCAAATATTAAAAAAAATTTCTTCACATGCTCTCATAAAATATTCCATTTATATCGATATAATAATTAAATACTCATTTTAAAAGTGACAAATATAACAATATTTATTTTCTCATTAAAATATCAATTATGGTTAGAAAAAGCATTGATTGACATATAACATTATTATTAATTTTTTTAAAAATACATATATAAATTATTACATAAGATATTTTTCTAACTCAAAAAATTTATATTTATTATTCTAATTATATTTGATCATATTTTTTGGAGAGAAAAATATTTAACATATACAATTTTATTGGTTAAGATTTTTTCCTTTTAAATACTTAAAAATATTTAAATATGGTACATGTCCTATAAAAAAAGTGACATTTATTATACGTCTTATATTATTTTGATAAGTATATTCTAACCATTATATAACTTCTAAATTGGATACTATATAATCCTCTATTCTTCTTTATTGTTAAATATTTATAAAGAAGTTTATTAAGTTACACAACCTTCAAGTGAAATATTTTTCATATCGATGAATTGTTCTTTAAAAGGTTAAAAGAAAATTTATATTTTGTTCTGTTTTGTTTATCAATCATATGGATTCAAAAATATGTAGAAGATGTTAATTTATCAGAGTTCAATTTATCTTGTATTATCTTGAATTGAATTGTAAATATGTGATTGGTCCCAACAAGGTGGATCCATGATGTTACACACAATAGTATAATTTACAAGACACGATCAAGTCACCTAGATGCAAAACTTACATTTGAAAATGCTTTCTATGATGCACAGAGGCAATTCTATCACCAAAAATGTGAAAAGCATGTAACTATCTTTATCTTGAGTCTAAATAGATGCTAATGAAAATATAAAGGAAATCTAGGTCTCACTTTTTAGCTTTCGAAATGTAATGAAAAATCTCACAAAAATACAATGTCTAAAGTCTTGTGTTTTCTTCCCTTCAAAATCATGATACACATGACCTATGAACTGTTATTTGAGAATGGATAATTTTGGAATCAACCATGGTTCTTAAAAAAATTAAAAATGGCACCTTAACTTTATGTTGAACACAATTATAATTGACACAAAATAATACTACAAAGGACCATATGTCCAAGAATAACATCAATAGTATTTCCTATCAAGTATTATGTTTCCACTTTTGTGTTTAGAATTTATATCTTGATGGTTATTAGTAAAAAGGCTTGTATGGTGTTGCTTTTGAACAATAAAAGTCATCAGAGGTTGGTAATTAGGTTCAAGTGATGTATAATCCTTTAAGTACCACCAAGAAAACATCTAGTTTATGTCATTAATCTATCTTCTTGATAGTGTAAACACTATTTATGAATTATATAACACCTCAATCTTGTACACTTGACAAATACATAACATGGATGTACTTATAGCTTCTAAACCTTTTTTGATACTGAAAGGATCACATACACTATCTCTCTATGTATATTACTTATCTCCTAGTCTGACCAATATTATTTTGATGACTCAAACCTTCTATCATGCTCAAAATGTTATAAACCTGCTTATCATTTATCTTTACAAGTTCTGAATCGGTTCCTATTTTCCAGCTACCCAGAAACTTCCATCCTAGTCAGATGCCTACATAGATGCAAGTGTCCCTATCCCAATGCAAGTGTATAGTGCCCTAAAGTCATCAAAATTTTAAATAAAACATATCCTAAAGGTCAGCCTAAGTGATTTAATATGAGATATTTTACAAAGGAATTGGAATAAATACATGATCAATCCTCATTCACTCCTCACCTAACAACTTCTTACTACAAGGCAAATTACCAAAAACATTCAGTCAAACACTCAAGTGAGCAAAACTTCCCTATTTTTTCATATTTCTATATTAGTCATAGGGACAATACATCTATATGTCTGAAGTACTAAAGGGGTATTCTAAGAGCCAAATTTACCAATTTACAAGTTAGGTCACTATTGTACTTGCTTATCACACATTGCATGATACACACATAAGCTGACACATAGGGGATAAACTACATAATTTTGAAGCCCTTTTCAGAGTATTATCTATGCAAGTAATGCTCATTGATAGATGGGTATTTTTAGAAGCTCGATACTATGTGCCCATTACCCCATTTGACAAGGAGTGACAATCCATGATTTATATCTAAATACACTAGAGTAAAGGTGAGATATAACCTAGAAGCATCCAGGTGGTTGCATTTAGTTTCAATAGGTATTTTGTACTAGACAACTGAATCCAAATTAGACAGATACATCGATGTAATCATCCTAGGTCAACATAAGTGTCTGTGGCTATAAATATACAATTTTTAGAATCAAGTAACTAATCCAAAATCTAGATCCAGTCTATTCCCTTCTTGTTCCAAATCTAGATCTATATTAGCATTAGAGCTAGCTAGGTATCTTATTTTTCATTATCATTGCAAACATAGTTGTACTTTCTATCTTTAGCATATCTCAACATAATTAATTTAAATATGTTTATCTAAGTTTTGAAATTAACTGGTCTAATTTAGAGATAGTCTACCATCCTTATTTCCTAGGCTATATCTACCAACCCTAGATTTTCTTATCTAGATTTTAGAGTTAAACATTTGGTAAACCTGATCTATGTAAATGTATTTTTTTCTGATTCCTAGGGTTTTTAGTTAACCAGGGTTTCAATTTATTGTTTTAAAATCTACCATATTTCATTCATAAACAATGAAACATCTTAATCAAAAAACTCATTTTCAATTGAAAGATAAATAAGCACTAGTTACTCATATTAATAATAAAAAGGGGTTAATAGATGCAAATTTATATGTTACAAGATATGAAATCAATAAGCATGCTAAGGATAATATTTGTTCACCTAATGATGGTGAATCTCTAGAAAGAGCCACAATTAATTCCATTCTAAGCAATCTACTAACATCTAGTGGAGGCATGGATTATTATTTCCAACCTTTATTTATTGAAACTACTATTGCCACATCTTACATGGAAAATCTTAATACTTCAACCCAATTATCATTTTAAATGCATATATCTACACAACCTATGGGTACACATCCTTTGGTGAATTATCAAATATCCAACCTGTTGGGTGAATATTTTGTCAACCAACTAACTGATGAGCAAAATAGGTCTCTTCAACCACAACATACGGAGATTGGTCAGCCAGATGTGTAGGTTTACTACATCAATAGGGGACAAATCTCTCCTCTCATCAAGGGGAGGTTCCCTATGAATATGTAGGAGCTATATACTATATATATAAGCAGAAAATAACACTCAGGGGTAGGATACACCATCCATCTCTCTTCTTTCAGAGATGATGTTCACAAACAAAGGAGAAAATCTTGGTGAAAACACTGAAGGCACTTCTCTTCTTTCAAAAGTGGTCTTACAGGGAACAACAAGAGTTCTTTCAGGTATGATAAGTGACTGGTAACAGGATGCAATGACTGACAGAATGAAGCGTAGCAAAGTCTCCACTTCAGCTACCCAAAGAGTGAGATACAAAGGATAATGGGGGCACAAAGTCATCCCAGAATCCTCAACATAGAAATAAAAATAGAAAAACACACACTGAAGACAACTATAACAGCACAAAGTCTGAAAGTAACTGACTTCAGGACATCTTCCTTATCACTTCCACTAGTTCTGCTTGTTAGATTAAATAAACAAGAATGCATCTAGAAGGTAGACATAAGAACAATCTCCTAAAATTATGCAAGCTATGACAACACAAAGTCTGCAAGTAACTTGCTTTCTCATTTAGATAAAATAATATGAACAATAATCTGAGCTCAAAGTCTCAGTATTCACCTTTCAATTTGGGTAGAGTTTTGTTTTTGTAATAAAAAAGATCTCCTTTAAAACAATAAAAGAGATTACAATATATAGCAGCTAAGAAAGGCTTAGTGCTTTGTCCCATGGAACAACCCATGCTACACTCAATGCATTGAATGCATTTTTAGTTTTGTCAAAGAGGGCCATGCTGGAAGAGGGTGGCCACCTTAACTGTGGCATGTTGGTTCATCTCGAATGTCTTCTCCTGGGCCTGAGTCATCTGATCTGTCACCTGATATCTATGAAGCTATCCACTTTTCCTTTACTCCAAGGGAGATAAACAGGCTATGCCTTTAATGTTTGTAGGCACAAATATCTACTTTGCAGATTGTTCCACTTTCTAGAATAAATTTTGTGCAAATATTTCTAGCTTTCCCTTTTTCTGCTATGATATGAGCTCCCACTTCAGCTAGTCGTTGAGTTTGTTCTTTTGTCTTTCTCTATATTTGTCTCTTCCTAGAATTTGAGCTCTCAGGGCTACATTCCCAGCCTTGTTGGCTCTTTCAGGTCCTTCTCTCAATGGTTCTTCCCTTTGGCCTTAAGGCCTTTGAATGCATTTGGCTCTGTGCTCAAGCCTTTAAAGATCAATGACTAGTTTATTGCCTTGAATTTGATAGCTATGGGCCCATCATCCTCCTTATCCATTCCTTCATGTCTTTCCCACTTGCTCTAGCTGCTTTCCACTGATCTCAATAAGTGACATGTGGCGTGTTCCACTGTGAAACAGGCGAGGACACATGGCAACATCCACTTAACTTATAAAGGCTTTAGATGCCTTTTGAGATTCCCAAAAAAGATGACATGTGGTAGATTCCATTGAGCTTTAGAAACACTATAGAAATATTTGGGACCCACTTAGATTCATGCAAACAATGACACGTGGCACATTCTGCTCGAGTTTAGCCACTCACTCAGGACCCACCACAGTCCTTACAACACAAAAGGAAGAACCTGCAGATGTTGACACTTGGCAGCTTCCACTAAGTTATAACAGAACATGTGGCATATTTTGTAGCTTTGAAACTTATTTAGAAACTATGTCTCAATAGACAACACTTGACAACTTCTGCTTTGACTTTATAAGGGACACATGGTGACTTTCGCTACACTTTGAGGTTTGATCTTTCCTGAAGGGAACTTGCCCTTTAGGGTCTTGGGAAAGGTCCCTTTTGCTCGATGAGAGCCCCTTGCAAGGGTACATACCCTTCAAGCAGTCTTCAGATGGCCTTCAGGCTTCTTTCTCCTCAACAGGTTTTTCCTTCATCGGTGGACTTTTGCTTCGGGCTTTTCCTTCAGACAAAAGTTTGAAGGAATTCCTTCGAACATTTTGTCTGAAGGAAATGGTCCTTAACAAATTTGCTGAGGGAACTTTTTCAAAGGAATTCTCTTTGTTCACCTTTGATTGCTACCCTCTGCAAGGGCACTTGGCTTGGTTCATTGCCCTCCGCAAGGGCACTTGTTCTTTTGGCTTTGGGGCAGCCCCTTGAACGTGCCAATTGAACCGACCGATTAAACCAACTTTGGTTCAAAAATTCAATGGTTCAATCAGTTCAATCTCTTTATTTGACTAAGTCTTTTTGATCTCTTGAACCAAACGCATTGAACCATATGGCCGTTGAACCTGTTGAACCATTGAACCCGTTGAACCTTTGAACCAAAGTGGTTCAATGGTTCAAGCCTTCTTCTCTTTGATAAGTGTTTTGAAGTTGTTGAACCTTGAAGTGGTTAAGCTATTGAACCTTTGCCGAAATGCTTAACTCTTGCTGATGACATTGAACCTTGAACCCATTGAATGTTTTTGGTTCAAGGTTCAACGGTTCAATGGTTCAATCTTTGCTTAGAAGCTTGCCGATGAACTCTTTTGGTTGAACCTTGTCGTTGAACCAAACTTGAAATCACCTAAGTGTTGAAAGCTTACTTCTTTCCTACAGAGTCTATAGAAATCAACCTGTGAAGTCCGTAGAACTAAGTTCGTAGAAATGAGTCTGTAGAACTTGGCCTACAGAGTCTGTAGATTTTTTCTTGTGAAGTCCGTAGAAATTGAGTCCGTAGTTTCAAGCCTGCAAAGTCCGTAGATTCAAGCCTGCAGAGTCCGTAGAATTTTGAGAAGCTTGAAAAATGAGGAATTTAAATGCTTAGAACAAATTTTAAAAAGGGGAGAGAGGATTTTGGTTAGTTGAACCAAAATAGTTCATGTGTTGTCTCAAAAATGAGTGATATTTTTTGGGGACAACACAACCTAAAAGACCAAGATGTGCAAGGTCTTCTATAAACAATCAAACTTTTGTAAACTAAGGTTACAAATATTGAACAAAAATTTATGAAATCTCCTTATGTTATTGATTCACAAGAGGTATTTCACAATACTCTTGTGTTAGAGATATTTTTACACCCCCTAACAACTAGATTTGTTACACCTAAGTTCACATTTTATGATGCCAAGGGTGATCATGAACAATATCTTTGATCTTTTAATGTGGCATACCTTGATTATGCTTCAATGATAACATTTTGACCAAATTATTTCCAAGTAGATTAAAATACTATGCTTTAAGGTGGTTCTATGATTTACCAACCCAATCAGTAAATGTATTCAAACCCCTTGCAAATTAGTTTTTGGGTACATTTTTCTATTTATATTATTGAAAAGGTTTTCTATGCCCAAATTACAAAAATTAAACAAGGAACCAATGAACCAACTATGAATATGTCTTGAGATACAAGATAACATTAGCTAAAATGACCAATCCTATGGTAGATAAAAAGCTTCAAGACATCTTCAATCAAAGTTTGCTTGGTCCTTTATATGAGTCTATTGTTTTCTAAAAGTTTAAATCTTTTGATGATTTATGCCACATTGTTAGTGATCGTGAAATGAAACTTATCTCGTTGAACAAATTTAAATATGTATCAAACACACCAACTACATCTACATCCAATTCCAAGTTTACTATCAAACTAAGTTATAAGGTCAAACCTCTTGACCCTAAAATAAAAATAGCCACCATAATTAATGTAGTATCACAACAACCTAATTGGCTTGTGTTATCTGATGCACCACAAAGATAATTTATATGCTTACCTATGCCTCCCACTTCATTACTCTCATAGCTTGTAGAAAGTCACCTCATATCTCTCCCTAACCCTATAGAGGTTAATATGAGTAGACATCTGCCCAAAATCTATGATGTGAATGTTTATTTTGACTATGACCAAGGCCCTAGGCATTCTACGAACATGTGTTTTACCTTGAAGCATAAGACATAAGACCTCATTGATGATCAAAATATTACATTTGATGACCCACCAAAGGAATTAGGTTCACAACCTAGTGACCACCACAAGAAGAAAATATTCAACAATCTTTTTCAAGACCATTGCAAATGGCATATAATGCACATCATCCTCCATCACATTATGGGCACACATTGGATGGGATTATTGGTACTTATACATGGCATACACTTGCTATGGTTCATATACCCTCTATTACTTTTGATGATAGTGGGATAGTCGATAATGATTCTGATCTTCATTATTTATTCATTCGAGCATACCTTGACCACCAACCTATACACAATATTATGATTGATAATGGTGCAAGTGATAATGTTTGTAAAATGACATTATTTTTGAATTTGGGCTATAAAAATCATGATTTACATCATTCAACTAGATCAATTAGATCATTTTATGGGACCTCACAATAGGTCTTAGTGAGATTGACTTAACTTTATAGGTGGGTCCCACACATGTGGTTACTACCTTATTAATTATATCTTCCACGAGTGTCTTTGATATTTTATTGGGATAAACTTGGATACATACACTTTGAATAGTACCTTCTATAGTGCATGGGTGTGTTAAACACGTTCATGCAAATCAGGTAATTATAGTTTCTAGAATTCCATATGAACATCCAATTGAACAAGAGAATTTTATATCTAGATAATTAATTATCAAACCTACTAAGGTTAATCCTTCCTAACATGGTAAGTAACATATAATCCCCTTTCCTCAATGGCTGATACTTGAGAGACCATTGCATCAAGATCCACAATGGGTTCTATTGTCACCAAATCTTGCACCCTAAAAGAGGTTGTTCAGGCTTCTTTTAGATCTAGGCAACATAGGAACATTTATAGGTATGTGGGTGTACCTATATCAAAAATGAGCCTCAAGGTTTAAGGGCTAGCTCCCTAAAAATATCATGTAATGTTTGTCACTTAAGCTACTACTTATTTATAGGGGAAAAGAATTAGAAAATGCTTAAATTAAACCTACTCTAAAGAAAGTGATGCACCAAGAATATCTTCCACATGACCATCATATTTTATACCACAATGAAACACATTATAAAATTTGGTCTCTAAGTCTCAAGGTTCTAACATGAGTATTTAAATATAGAAGTGAGGTGTGAGCAACAATACAAGGCCAATGATCTAGAGCGTAGATTGCACACTTTGAGAACAAGCATATAATTAAAGAGACTTTACATGATAGACTACACTCTATATGACCTATTAGATTGAGAACTCTTACTCAGACATGAAAGGATAAGGGAAGGATAGAGATTTATCACTTCTCATCACCATACATCACTTGAAAACTTAGACACTTGTTCAAAAATTCAAAAAACAAACTTGTATCAATGTTCAAATGGAAAATATAACATCAATCCAATAGGGCTTCAACATACATGGTGTGGAACTTCTTTACAATAGCTCAAGAGTTATACTTATAGAAGAAAGGCCCCAAGAAAAAAAGGGGCCTTAGCACTCAAAAGGGGAATCAATCAGTTCAAAAATTTGAACAACAGTTATAACTGCCTCTACAAATATGCTCATTCAGACCATTTGATTGATCTAGGTCACCTTAAGTGGTTGCATAGTTACATCATTCTCCCCTTGATGTTTCCTGATGGTTATAATGACAAGATCAAGTGGTTAAAGATTGGTCCTGATGCCAAACTTCCCATGACTAGTTTGTTGATGCATACCAAAGTGGAGAGAAGGGTATTTTTCATGTAGTTGGTCCTGGAGATGAGACCATTGGGGCCTAAATGTATGCCTTCATGGAACCCATCAAAATGCCATCTCTCTCTTCACCTAAATCATGCTCAAATTCATTTTTTTGCTCATGGGTCCACTATAGATGAAAAACCAATCTCATACTATTGGTCTTCCTATAGTCATTATATTACTGCAGGAGTCAAGGGTTTATAGATGCATGGACCCTTATATTAAAATGGCGAATACAATTACTAGACAATGCTACTTAAAAGATGGACCTTGTATGTAATAAATCTATAAACCAAAGGTCTGTATTGATCTCCAATGGCATCCCTATATGTTCTTTATACTTGAATACATCATCTTGAATGCTCCATGGCATTTGAATGAGATTCAATGGAATTAGGAAGATCTTGTAAAACCTTGTCCATGGTAAAAAATAGCCTCTTAAACTCCATAAAAAATAATGATCTCGCCTGTCCTTGACCTTAATTTTCATTGGTTTTCAATGCTCGAATTGGCTCATTGACACTTTGACTCAGTTTGATCCATTAGATTTTCTAGGTTCAAACAAATGTGAGCCCTCAAATCTACCTTTGAATTGTCAACCTTGTCCCTACTTATGCCACATATCAAATGTGAATTAATATTTAGGATCTTACTGTTAGTCTGCCAGCTTACATGCTTACACCACATGTTGATCTCTCAAGCTATCTAACCATTTAACTCATCTTACACCCTTAGATTTCTTACATATGATGAAGCATGAGCCATTGATCTTACCAGGACCCACAATTTGAAAGCTATTGGATAGTTCATGATCTTAAATTTGATGGTCTACATGATGTCAAATAATATTCATGTAATCGTCAAATTTAAGCTCAAAATGACTTACTGTGTTTGAGCTTAAACATGACATTAACATTAATGTCTTCATATTTTTTGACCAACTTTGAAAGCTTGGATCTTGAAGAGAAAGAAACATAGAGGTCCAAAATTTGCAAGAGATGGTCTTAAGGTCAAAAGGGATAAACCCATTTGATCCATTAATCTTGGGAGACTATAAAATAAAGCTATTCAAAGTTCAAGATGGCTGGTCCATTTGCTCTTACATGATGTCCTGGTGATGATCGAGCTCAAACGATTAAGTATGGGGAACTTAGCAAAAATTCTTAGAATCCCAAATTTACACATGTATAACTCCACTTATGCTTTGACAGAGGACCTCAGACTTGTCACACATCAACTTAGGACCAAGGTGAATAAACCCATGTGGTCACCTTCCTCTACAACTACTACACATGCAAAATATGTCTTCATGAAGATGCTCACTCATCTCTATTTGAGCTCTCTTGAAAATTGGATAAGTATGTGAAAGTAAGTAAGAAGTGATTGAGGACCCAACTTTGGACCTTTATATCTTTTGATTATGTTTTAGTAGAGGACCTTGGACTTGGTCCATATGATCTCGGCACAAAAGGGGAGAAGCCCATATGACCTATTTCCTATGATTCATCCACACATGTGAGATCTGGCCTTAGTAACTTGCCTACTTGCACTTATGATCAAAATGATTTGTAAGACACTAGAAGACACAAGGACTAGACTGGGCCATGACCCACTTAAAATGACATATGAAATGACATCAAACAAAGCCACAACATACCTTATGACATTATAAAAATCCTCTATATAAGATTTTGACTATAGGGGGTTGACCCATTTTGGGTTGTGGGAAAAAATGGTCAACATCTTTGGTGATTTCCTAAGAGTGGTATGCTTGCTATGCCATGACTAGTTGCCTAATCCTATCCATTGGGATATGGAGTCAGAAGTATACAAGCTGGACATATAAATTACTTTTGAATAGTATATAAAATATAAGAGAATAATAGGAACAAAACACAAAGAAAGGAAATAAACAAAACACACGTGCTTCAAAAGCACTTATTGGAACACAAAAAACATAACAAAAGAAACACACACCTAGCCTAATATTTACAAGACAAACCTTCAACTCTTAATGGCAGGGTTTTAAGTGTATCCCATTTACAAGGATGGGCAGTTCTTCTCCATTCATTCTTGCTAACTGAGAGGAGTTACTTTGCTTTCACTTGGTGATGACATACGGTCCACTCCATAGGACATCAAACTTAGTATGCCTGCCTGGCTTTGTTCTTTCTTCATCCCTTTACAATACTATGTCACCTTATTAAAATGATCTTGGAGTTGTTTTCTTGTCAAAATACCTCTTCATTAGTACCTGGTGATGCTTCATAGCCTGATGAGCCTTACTTATAGTCTCTTGCAACTCCATTAGTTCTGTCAATCTCACTTCCATGGGAGTGTTCTCAAGCAACTCTAGTTGGTGTGCTAATTCCAAGTCTGACAACTCTTGAGATATAGACAACCTAGCTTCCTTTCCATAGACAAACATAAAAGGAGAATTCCTTACTGACCTCTCAGGATTTATCTTATCAGCCCATAAGGCTATCTTTAGTTTAGTGTGCCAAGATTTTTGGTTATGCTCCAAGGTTCTCTTTATGATTTTGATTAGGTTTTTATTGGTAGATTCAGCCAACCCATTACCTTAAGGGTAATAGTTGGATGAATTTCTCAATAATATGCCATTATTACTTGCCCAATCAATTGTTTTAGCACCCATAAAAGCAAGGGCATTATCTGAAATGATAGTAGAAGGGTGCCAAACCTTGTTATGATTCTCTCATAGAACTCTAAAATGGCACTCTTATTAGCCTCCTTCAATGCCACTACCTCAACCCATTTGGTAAAATAGTCAATTGCTATGACTATCCATTTATGACTAACACTTGATGGGGGGTTTATCATGCCAATGAAGTCAAGACCCCATTGCATGAAAGGTTGGTCCACTTGGATAGGCTTCAAAAGAAGAGCTTCAAGCTTCTACTTTCCTTTAAAGAAGGCACATTATCCACACCTTCTCACCCAAGCATGGCATTCCTTGAAGAGGCTATGCCAATAATAGCCAACTCTCATGATCTTGGTGGCTGTGGTCTTTGGAGAGAAATGGCATCCTAATATCCCATCATAGAACTTCTCAAGCAACACTCTAAATTGGTCATTGTCAATGCATCTCAACAACACACCATTAACATCTCTCCTAATCAACATGCCATCCACAAAACAAAAGGGTATAAATTGCAATATAAAATACCTCTTTTGTGATCTATTCCTATTATTGGGGGACTCACCATTTTAGAGAAATATCATGTCTCATGTCTAATTTTTTGGAGGCAATGGACCGGCTAGTTGTGGACACTCATGGTTGAATAGAGATTCCTCTTTTGATTCATGAAGGTCTCAAGCTAGATGCTCATAGAGGCCTTTTCCCCTTACCAGTTTTGTCACTTTGATATCAACATCATACTCCATCACCCTAGTGATCCACCCCACCCTCTTTTCACTGAGATCCCTGCTCAAAAGAAACTCCTTGGTGGTAGGATGAGAGACCGTAACCTAAATAGTTTTATTTGACACCATATGTCTAAACTTATTTAGTCCTCTTACAATAGTAATGACCTATTTCTCCACAAAGGTGTATTTGACTTCATAATCTTCTAAACCTTGATTGAAAAATGCAATTGGCTACTTCATGCCCTCATTATTCTTATGCATCAACATGGCTGAGATAGTATTAAGGTTAAAAAATGAATAAAACATGAAGTCTTTAGTAAAATCTAGATTCACAAGGGTAGGATCTTATACAATTCTTTTCTTTATGGCTTCAAAACTGCTCTTACCTTCTTTGGTCCAAGAGAAGACCTATTCTTCTTCATCATAGTTGTGATAGGTTTTACTAAAGATGCAAAACTAGGTATGAATCTTCTTACAAAATTTATTTTTCCCAAGAAACTTTGAAGACCTTTATTATGTAAGGGTAATGATAAACGTGGGATAGATTCTATTTTCTTAGGATTGATAGTTAGACCATTCTTGGAAACAATATGTCCCAAGAGCTTACCCTTATGAATAGCAAAGATGCACTTTTTTGGGTTAAGAGATACCCCATATTACCTACATATTTAAAACACTTGCCTCAAATGTTGTATGTGTTCATCTGCATCCTTAGAAAATATGGTTATATCATCTAAATAAATTAGTACCAACTCACTGATTAAACCTTTAAAGGCCATGTCTATTACTCCCTAAAAAGTGGTACCGACATTGGACAAACCAAAATGCATCTTCCTATAAGAAAAGGATCCCCATTTGGTAGTTAAGGATGCCTTGAACTGATCATCTTCATTGACTAAAATTTGATTGTAGAATGAATAGCCATCTAGCAGAGAGAAACACTAAGAACCTGAAACCTACTATAGAATTTGCTACATTGAGGGCAGAGGATAGTGATCTTTGAGTGACACTCGATTAAGATCTCTAAAGTATACACAAATCCTTATCTTCTCATTATTATTTCTAATAGGCATAAGGTTAACTGACCATCTTGAATTCTTGATGGGAAATATTATCTTAGATTCAAGGAGCTTGGCAAACTTTAACCTCATGAGTTGCTCAACCTTAGGGTTGATGGGTCATTGCTTTTGTCTAACTAGTTTAACTCCAAATTCAAAATCAATGGTTTGGTGTGCTAGGCTAGGATAAAATACCTTGAGGTCCTTATATTCCCAAGTAAAAATATCATAAAACTCTCTACATAGTTTAATGAATGCTTGCTTTTCTAATGTAAAACATACCTTGCCTAGTTTGAGGAGTTTGTCTTTGAAGATCAAGACCCTTTCTTAATTATCCTCCTTTGTAGATACATTCACTTTATTTTTATTCTTCTGATCATTGTCAATAAAGATACTTTCTAAGTTCACCAAAACCTTAGGTATCTTCTTGGTCTTTAGTTACACAATCTGGTCACCTAAATGTTCTTGGAGTCTCCCTTGATTTCTTGAAGAAAACTCAGCCTCATTTTGCAAGAAGCATGTAGTGTGTTTATCATTGTCAAACACTTTCCAAGAGACTTCATTATCAGGTACAAAAGGTTTGATAATGATCTTAATATGATACTACTTTCCTTCCTCCTTTATGGCAATTAGAGTGTTAAATTGGGCTCTTATGACAGCCAATCTATCAGCATGACTATTCTGCTCCCTTGGGACTGAGTGAATGTTGAATGCATTGAAGTCTTCAAGAAGATCCCATAATTGAAGCCTATATGACTTAAGCAAAAGGTTCTTGGTAGTAACCACCTTCCTTACCTGGTGCATAACCATCTCATTGTCTCCATACACTTGTAGGTTCTTGACTCATTTTCTTCTTGCCTATTGAAGGTTGTGAATCAAACATTCATACTTAGCCACATTACAAGTGAAACTAAAATGAAATCTGTTTAAAGTATAATACTATTGTTTAGATGGAGAGACCAACATAAGAATAGCCCCTACACCAATTTTACTTCTTGAACCGTCAAAAAATATCTTCCATAGTTCATCATCTTTGCTGTCTTCCTTGGTGAGTAAAGGTGTTTGTATTCTTTCTTCATGTATACAATATGTTCCTAGATCAGTTTCCCCCATGAGAGCATAAGGATCCCACTCATAAGTATTAGTACCATATTCATCAAGAAACAAATCTACAATTCCCTCAAGCTTGAAAGAAATGCCATTATTTGGAATGGAATCCTTTTCTTCATGGATAACATAATTTAAATTAGAACTTGTATCGATGTAAGGTTTGATATGAAACCTCATAAGAGGCTGTGTCCTAATTATCACCTTTACCTCATACCTCATCCTAAAGGTCAAGGAGCAATCAGCTAAAACATATCCATCAATCTTGGCAGTAAAGTCCCTTGACAAGAATATTGTAAAATGGGCTGGGAGATCAACAACAACTATGTCTTGCAAGATAAGAAAGCTACGACAGTCATGTAGGAAAACCTTCAAGCTTTTAATCAGTGTTATGGTTTTGGCAAGGGTACCATCTATTTGGAGAACTCCTTTACTATAAGGCTCATACTTCAAACCCAATTTGTCAGCTACTACCTTGGGCATGACTAAAGTTGAGGCTTCAGTATCCACTATTAATTATAGATCAGCTTGTCACCTACTATGAGAGTGAGATAGAATGGTGGAGGTTTATCAGCCCTAGTGGATGGTTCAAAAATAGTACTAGTGACACTTGTAAGGACACCATGACTTTAAATTTGATTCAAGGGTGAGACACTAGTAGGGATAGTAGATAACTACTTTTAGAGGAGTTCTTTCTGACCAATCATATGTAAAACATTCTAAAGGGAAATGGATGTTTTCATACTCTTCAAAGAATCTACAATGTTTAAAAAAGATATACCTACTTTCTTTTAGGATCTTGTTTGTAGAGAAATGCTCAGAACTTGAGGGATAGGAGTAGACCTTACCACATTTTGACTTATAGGAGGATTGGATGAGCTTGTAGGCATACTTCTACCACCCCTAGAGCCCTCTTCTTGGCCCTTGTATTGTCTGTAATAGAGGATCCTTGATTTAGCACCAAAAAAATTGTGAATATTTCTCTTTGAGGTTGCCAACCTTCATTAGCTTACATCATCACCTCATGTTCATTTGATAGGAGGGGAGTAACTACCCATTGAGACACCAGAGTTTGCTCTCCATTTTGATTGACATTTATAAATTGGTCTTGTTTGCACCAAATTACTATGAATTGGTACCATCTCCTTTGCATTGGTGGTAGAGCTAGGATTGTACATATTAACAGGCCTTTTGGGATTAGGTTATCTTTGACCTCTCCCTCTTCTATATTGTTGACCATACTATTATTGATAGGGGTAAGGGTTTTCATAAGCACCTTATTACACATTATCTTGTCTAAGTTGAGCTCTTAGCCTTTGAATTTGTGCATCTTTATCCATGACATTATCCTCTTTCTTAGGAGTAGCTTTAGGCTTGGTATTGACGTTAGGAGTTTGAGCCACATTTGAAGCATCAATAGAAGAATGAGACAATGGAGGCATAAAAAATTTACGTGACAATCTTCTAGCTTGGATGAAACTATTCTCAAATTTGATAACAATATCATATGCTTTAGGGAGGGTGGAACCACCCATAGATTGAAGCATGATAACAATTTCAGTCCCAATGGCTTTCAAGTAAGTAGGGAACACAAAAATCATAGGTGGTCTCATGGGAGGAGGCAACCTATGCAAGGTCTTATGAAACCTTTCATTGAAGTCATGCATTGTCTCCTTGGGCCCTCTTTTTATCACATTGAGATGATGAATGAGAGAGGCATGGTCACTTTCATTCCCAAATTTGGAAGTGAAAAACACTCCAAACTCATCCCATGTTATGATGCATCCACCTTTTAGAGTCCTATACCAATCAAGAGCCTTCCCTTTAAGGGACATGGCAAGGAGTGTAATGACAATGTTTTCTTAGATAGTATTATGGAAACTACAAAAGTTAGAGACATCTCTAATGTGATCACTAGGTGTGATATGACTCTCACCATTGAATGTGGGCACACCTTTTATGGCATTGGGATGGATGGCATCATATGCATAAAGTTGAATGGGATTATCAGTGTTGAAGGTGGGAAAACCATAAGGCCTAGCCATGTCTTCTTCTTCAAGATCTTCCACTTCTTTAGCCTCTTCCTCTTCTTCCTCTCTAGCAAAATCTACTCACTCTTCAAAGGGTAGATTAGGCTATGGATACTAAATTATAAGAGGAATCTTAGGCTGAATGGGTGGATTAATAAGGTAAAATGGTATAGCAGAGGATGACCTAGTGAGGACCATGAATTATAGGGATAAGTTTATAAAAAAATAATGGTCTGAAACTAGATTTACTTTGAAGAGTTACCAAATATTGGGTAGCACACCAATTTATAGCTAGTGTTTGTCAAGACCAACATTCACCTTGACAAGTTGTCTTGAAGACAATGGGTCCCATTGAGCATGCAAAAATTTTTGTCACCAAATCTTATACCCTAGAAGAGGTTGTTCAGGCTTCTTTTAGATCTAGGCAACATAGAAGCATTTACAGGTATGTGGGTGTACCTATATTTGAAATGAGCCTCTAGGTTTAAGGGCTAGCTCCCTAAAAATATAGTGTAATATTTTTCACTTTAGCTACTAATTATTTATAGGGGAAAAGAGTTATAAAATGCATAAATTGAACCTACTCTAAATAAGGTGATGCACCAAGAATATATTCTACATTACCATATTTTGTACCACAATGAAACAAAGTATACAAGTTGGTCTCTAAGTCTCAAAGGTTATAACATGAGTATTTCAATATAGAGGTGAGGTGTGAGGAGAAATAAAAAGAAAATGAGCTAGAGGGTAGATGCTAGACTACACTATATGACCTGTTATATTGAACCTACTCTAAATAAGGTGATGCACCAAGAATATATTCTACATTACCATATTTTGTACCACAATGAAACAAAGTATACAAGTTGGTCTCTAAGTCTCAAAGGTTATAACATGAGTATTTCAATATAGAGGTGAGGTGTGAGGAGAAATAAAAAGAAAATGAGCTAGAGGGTAGATTGCACACTCCAAGAACAAGCATACACTTGAAGATACTTTACATGCTAGACTACACTCTATATGACCTATTATATTAAGAACTCTTGCTCAGATATGAAAGGATAAGGGAAGGAAAGATAAAGAGTTATCACTTCTCATCACCATAAATCACTTGTGGACTTAGACAATTATTCAAAAACTTAGAAAACAAACTTATATTAATGTGCAAAGGGAAAATATAACATCATTCTAATAGGGCTTCACCATACATGGTGTGGAACTTCTTTACAGTAACTCAAGAACTATAATTATAGAAGGCCCCAAGAGAAAGGGGTCCTGGCACTCAAAAGGGGAATTAATCAGTTTAAAAATTTGAATTGTAGTTGCAACTACCTCTACAAATATGCTCATTCAGACCATTTGATTGATCTAGGTCACCTTAAGTGGTTGCACAGTTACATCATTCTCCCATTGATGCTTCCTGATGGTTGTAATGATAGGATCAAGTGGTTAGAGATTTGTCTTGATGCCAAACCACCCATGACTGGTTTGTTGATGCATACCAAAGTGGAGAGAAGGGTCTTTTTCCTGTAGTTAGTCCTGGAGATGAGACCATTGTGGCCTACAATGACACCCATTAGAATGCCAACTCTCACTTCACCTAGAACATGCTTGAATTGGTTTTTCTACTCATGGGTCCACTATAGATGGAAAACCAATATCAGACTATTAGTTTTCCTATAGTTTTTATATTACTATAGGAGTCAAGGGTTTATATATGCATGGACCCTTATTTTAGAATGGTGAACACAATCACCAAATAATGCTACTTAAAAGATGGACCTTGTATGTAATAAATCTATGAACCAGAGGTTTGTGTTGATCTTTAGTGGCATCCCTATATGTTTTTTGTACCTGAATACAACATCTTGACCACTTTATGGCATTTAAATGAGATTTAATAGCATCAAGAAGATCTTGCAAAACATTATCCATGGTCAAAAATAGCTTCTCAACCTTTGTCAAAAATCTTGAGCTCGCCTTTATCCTCAACCTTAATTTTAATTGGTTATCTATGCTCAAATTGGCTTATTGACACTTTGACTTAGCTCACTCCATTAGTTTATTTAGGTCTAAATGAAAGTGAGCCCTCAAATCTAACTTTGAATTGTCAACCTTGTCCCTAATTACACCACATATCAAATGCATGTTAATCTTTAGGATCCTACTGTTAGTCTGCCAACTTATGCACTTATACCACGTGTCAATCTCTCAAACTATCTGACTATTTGTCTCATCTCACATTATTGGATTTCTCGTGTATGATGAAGTGTGGGCTATTGATCTTGTCGGGACCTATAGTTTGAAAGCCAATGACTAGTTCATGATTTTAAATTTTATGGTCTATGGGATGTTAAATGACGTTTGTGTGATCATCAAATTTAAGCTCAAAAATACTTACTTTGTTCAAGCTTAAAATTGATGTTAGCATAAACATCTTCATGTTTTTTGACTAACTTTGAATGCTTGGATCTTGAAGAGCAAGAAACATGGAGGTCCCAAATTTTTAGGAGATGCTCTTAAGGTCAAACGGGATAAACCCATTTGATCCATTGATCTTGAGAGATTCTAAAGTAAAAATATTAAAATTTTAAGATGGCTAGTCCATTTTCTATTACATGATGTCTTGGTGACGGTCAAGCTCAAATGACTAAGTATGGGGAATGTAGTAAAACTACTTAGAAGCCCAACTTTGCACATGGATAACTTCATTTGTGCTTTGGCGGAGGACCTTAGACTTGGCACACAACAACTTGGGACCAAGGTGAACAAACCCATGTTGTCACCTTCCTCTACAACTACCACATGTGTGAGATATATCTTTGTAAATATTCTCACTCGGCTCTTTTTGATCTCTCTTGAAAATTGGCTAAGTATGGGAAAATAGGTAGGAAGTGATTGAGGAGCCAACTTTGGACTTTTGTATCTTTTGATGTGCTTCGATGGAGGACCTTAGACTTGGTGAATATGATCTTGACATAAAAGGGGAGAAGACCACATGACCAATTTCCTTTGATTTGTCCACACGTGCCATAGTTGGCCTCAACAACTTGCCTACTTGTATTTATGATCAAAATGATTCTTAAGACACCATAAGAGACAAGAAATCAGCTAAGCCATGAACCAATTAAAATGGCATATGAAATTACATCAAACAAGGCCAAAACATACCCTATGACATTATAAAAAGCTCTTATACAAGATTTTGACTATAGGGGGGTTGACCCATTTTGGGTTGTGGGGAAAAATGGTCACTAGGTTCCACACAATCCTCATCTACTGTACACAATATTCAGATATCCAGAGCACCTAAACATGTTCCTACTACTGTTATTGAAAATAAATCACATAGCACTCAACAATGAGTTTTATAAAATCTTACTCCTATTGTTTCTTCATGGCCACAAAGTCCTATTTTACATATGCAGAACATTATAGATTATATAGTGACAAACATCACACCTATACATGTTCCTTGGTAGTACCACCAATTTATTGCACTAGGTTCCAAATGAGGAGATACCTATGAGCATCCATTAGATTACATCATAAGATAATATTTTTTCTTTGACCTATTCCAAAAATACAAAAAAAATTAAAAACTTTAAAAATTAAAAAAAAATTCAGCATTTACATGTTCTATTAGATCCTTGGTATCTATGTTGTTGTTTCCATGTTGGTAGATAAAATATCATCTATTTCTATATACACATGTGTTTCATGCATCTTTTGACTATGATTCAGGCATACACATATACATGATCTATGCACTTTCAGATGTTGGGCCTTCCCTCTACTCATGTCATGTGGACATTGGGAGTATCCACTTCTTTGATTACAATACATCCATGTTATATTATTATATGATCAATTTACATTATCATTTTGAGTTTATGTACTTGCACATGCCTTCATCCATGCTCATATCTTTCATAATGTACTTGATATGTTATGTACTTAACATTTTTTGCTAACACATATATCTAGGGAATAGTATGATGTGTTTATATTGGTTAATTATACATTTCTTTTATACACTTCCTCCAGTGTCTTGATTTTGCTTGTTTGAGCATTTGAATATGCTCCATTATTTGTAGTCCCCATGACTTTGTTTGCTTCTTTATCATTTGAATATGTCATTGTTTATTGTATGTTGACATTTGAATATATCATTCTTACTTTTGTGGACATTTGAATATGTCATGTCCCTTAGATTGTATGGAATTTGAAAATGCCCTTGTTTAAGGTCTCTTTGGACCATTGAATTTTTATTTGCTTTTGAGTGCTCTTGTGTGTGTGCTTTATTGATTATTGAGCTTGTATTATTACTATCTAGATGTTGCCATGATTTATATCATAAATTTTAGGACTTTATGTGATCACATTACTTGTGCTTCAATGATATATCTACCTAGACATGTTCCTTCTATATGCTACTTGGTTGATACATAGATTACATAATTATATTATTATTTTGAGGTCAGGTGACTACTAATTTATAATTCCCCTCACCTCAAAATCAGGGCCACATTAGTGGGGGCATGCCATAGAGGTATGGCTTCCATATTTTTCATAGTTTATTACATTCATATTATAGTGGGGGCATGTTTTGGAAACATGTTGCACCAATCTTAGTTTCAGAAATATAGTGGGGGCATGTTTTGAAAATATTTTCTCCACACTTACACCAATTATTAGTTTAATATTATAGTGGGGGTATGTTTTGGAAACATGTTCTCCACACTTACATAATTTTCAATTTCACCAAATTGCATAGTTATATGATTCAGATACATATTTGTGGCATAATTCTATGCATCGGTACCCTTATTATACACAATTTCAAAATGAGACATATCTAAGGTGCATATAATATGAAAAGAGACCTAAATTTTTTAAAAATCAAAATAGTTTTTAAATTGCAAACACTTCTATGGACTATTATTACCCACTAGGTTGTACTTTTATGGACTATGTTGAACCAATCTACTATAGTAGTTAGTTCATTTTTGTTATTATTGAGGTGATTAATTCACTAAGTCTTGACAATTTTATAGGTTGGAATTGATTATATCATCCAAACTCACTAGTTTTATAGTGTGAGTTGACTTGGTTCACTCATGCTCACTAGGTTATAAGTACGAATCGGTTGCAAAGTTGAGCTAAATCAACTATCATGTGGCAACTCACTTTTTTCTCCAAAATTGGGAGCATGTGTCCTCCAATATCTCTTTATCTCTCTAGATATATACACTTTCTAGATTTTATATTTGTCCTAATCACAACTCTAATGATTCATAATGACACATCTTTTCAATTCAAATTGTTAAAAGACAGTTGCATCGATACACATGTGTACTCCTAAACCTTACTCTCTTTTAATTTCAATCATTTCAATGTTTTTGATTCTAGATTATATGAATTGATTATACACTATAACATGCTCTTGATTGTAGGTCACTAGAAAAGCACTCAGGTTGGACTCGACTGAAGGCAAGGTGTGTTATATACACCCATATATGCATTTATTTTCCTTTAAACTAGTAGTTTCATTAATAGATTAAGGGGGGGGGAAGGAATGTAGACACCATTTCTGAATTATAAAACACGTAAGTCTTGTAAACTTAGAAAATATATATCATGGATGTACCTTCATCTTCTAGACCTTTCTTGTTGCTAAAAGGCTCGTATACACTATCTCTCTGTACATATTGCTTATCTATTAATTTGACCAATGTTGTTCTGATGACTCAAACCTTCTATCACACTCAGAATGTTATAAACCTACTTATCATCTATCTCTTCAAGTTCTAGACTTGTGCCTATTTTATAGCTACCTAGACACTCATGTCCCAATCAAACATAAGTGTCCCTATCCCAAATTGTCCAGTGCCTTAAAGTCATCAAAATTTTAAATGAAATGTATCTTAAAAGTTGGGCCTAATTGATTTAATGTGAGATATTCTCTGAATGCATTAGTATAAATACATGATCAATCCTCATTCATTCCTCAACTAACAACTTCTTACCTACACATAAGGCAACTTAACAAAAGCATTTAATCAAGAAATCAAGTGAGCAAAGCTCTCTAATTTATACTATTTCCATATCAGTCATAGGGACAACAAATCTATAGGTCTAAAATATTGAAGGAACATTCCATGAGCCACATTTTCCAAGTTACAATCTAGATCACTGTTGTACTTGCTTATCACACATTGCATGATACACACACAAGCCAACACATAGGAGAGAACTACATAAGTCTGAGACCCTCTTTGAAGTATTGGCTATGTAGGCATTGCTCATTGATAAATGGGTCTTTAGGGTAACTCGACACTATGTGTCCACTACACCAATTTTTTCACAACCAATATGAATATGAATAACTATGGGTTTCTCATTTGATAAAGAGCAACAATCTGTGACCTATATTTGAATGCACTAGAGTGAAGGTGACTTATAACTTAGAAGCATCCAGGTGTTCTCATCTAGTTTCAATAGGTATTATGTATTGGACACCTGGATCTAAGTTAGACAAAAGTGTCAAAGCAACCATCCCAAGTTGATGCAAGTGTTCACAGTTATAGAGATATAATTTTCAGAATCAAGTGACTGATCTAGAATCTAAATCTAGTATGTTCCCTTCATGTTCTAGATCCAAATCTGTATTAACATCTAAACCAACTAAGTATCTTATTTTTCATTATCATTGCAACATATATCATAGTTGTACTTTCTATCTTTAACATATCTCAACATAATAAATTCAGCATATGTTTATATGAGTTTTGAAATTAATTAGCTTGTTTTAGAGATAGTCTACCATCCTTGTGCCTTAGGCTATCTCTACCCTTTTAACCCTAGATTCCACAATCTAGATGTTAGGGTTAAACATATATAAATCCAAAAAGAAAAAATGTCAAGCTAATGCGACATGTCAATCACAATTTTAAATTGTCCATAACAAATATAGAATTTGGTCAATATTTCTATATCTACCTAACGAATGGAATCCAATTCATAAAGTAGAACTTGATAAAATTGAACCTCACTTACACCATATTTGTGAATACCAATATTGTCAACCAAGTAGCATAATTGAAATGCAAGGTCTTACCAAATCTGTTGGTGTGCTTCTCACTTGTGTAGAGGGTTCAAATTTTTTTGATCATCTTTACTGTCATATCGACGTAGAGATCCATGTAATTCAATTGACTTTCTTGTCACCAGCTTACATATCAAAAAACAACCAAGGATTCACCATCTT
Organism: Torreya grandis; assembly: GCA_037957365.1. Classification (NCBI taxonomy): domain Eukaryota; kingdom Viridiplantae; phylum Streptophyta; class Pinopsida; order Cupressales; family Taxaceae; genus Torreya; species Torreya grandis. Next base: position 2,168,163 of record JARHVA010000332.1, read on the forward strand.
TCACTTTTTTAAACATTGTAGGAAAACAACACGCAATATCTTAAGGCATATACCAAAAAACACGAAGCCATAATATGCCAAAAGCTTAAGCCAAATGTCATAAGCTAATATATATAAAAATCCATAGAAAATTGCTTAGTTTTTTGTAAATAAGGCAAAACTTGAACACCAGAGAAAATAAAAAGTTCCTTACAAAATAAAGTAAACAACCTAAAATAAAAAATTGAAATATCTTCACTAAAAATAAATCATCAAATTCACTCTACTGAAAATTTATTTTCACACAAAACATTCAACTACTTCATGGTTTTCGAATACAAAATAAATCACTTAAAAATGTGTGTATGTGTATATGTACATATAACAACATATTAATATGTGTATTTATGTGTATACACACACAAAAACACACACACATATATATAACAACATATGCATACATACACATACACATATTCAATGGACCATTATCTTAGAACAAATAAATTTTAAAAACTGTTGACAAAATTGTAAAAATATGCACAATGAATATATATATATATATATAAAATAGGAAAAATACCAAAAGTCTACATAATTTATTCTTGGAAAAGCAATAAAAATCCATCGTTTAAGGTTCTAAAAATTAAAATAGTTTAAAAAACATAGCCGTTAAGCTTCAAAATTCATGGTAAAAGCTAAAAAATATGTTTGGGAACAATGAAAATGACGAACATACACCAAATACAAACATAAATTAGCCTTAATGGGTATTAAGCACAAAAGTATATATAAAAAGAATATAAGTGTACATGTTTTGCTAGGGAGAGAAAACATATAATTTTTATTAATTGGAAACATACTTGTATGGTTATGATTTATTTTTCAACAACATTATTTAAAAAAATCAAAATAATTTATTTTTCAATTAAATTATATGCTAAATTTTACAATTTACAAATATTACAAAATAATTGAATAATGAAAAACAACTAATAGTAAAGTTGAAAGGTATATATCCTACCTTCGACAAGATAATAATGTGAATACAATTTTATATTGTTTTCAAGTTTTTACAATTAAAAGGAAGATGCTCATAAATTTTGATGATATATTTTTTGTAAGAATCAACTGAATAGTGTTATTTGATTTCATAAATGTAAAACAAAAGACTTTGCAATATCAATTTCAAGTGAATAATAGTTGTTTTTAAAATTGGTAATGTTTAAACGTTAAACTTACGTGTTCATTTTATATTTAATGTAAGCTATTAGGAATGCAAAAAACCCGATATGAAATTTTTAGTATTTTTACCGAAACCCATTTGGATCTCAAGAAAACACTAAAGAGGTTGTCCAATCACTATTAACAAATACAATGTAATGTAATTAAAGATAACAATGTATTATTCTTCACTCTTACAACACAAGTATAAACTAATATTTCATATACATGGTATTACACCCTCCTAAAATTTGTTTATACACGATTCATTTTAATTTTATTATATTGCTCGTGCTAGATGTAGCCACTCGTTTTTGGTTACATTCCATGTTTATATGGACTTCAGATTGATTTCTACCAAATAATGCAAATTAAGTCTAGAAATCACTAGATGTCCCAATTTCATCTCACATGGGATATAACTATCCATAATTGTGTCAAGGCATCTCTATTTGGGTTATTATCTTATATGCAATGATAACCTCTCATAGATTCATCCCCAGTCAAATTGTGATCTTGAAAATTGATAAATTAACCTTTTGACCCATTAAACAAAGCACTTAACCAATTCTTAAAATGCCAAAACCCTAAACAAAATTAATTAAGTAAACAAATCCAATTAACTGCTTAAGTAAAAATTCTATGTTTCATTAGTGAATATATATTTTCTAAACAAAAAATTTCAATAAAAATGAGGTTATGCTGATGTCATCATCTTCAAAGTCAAAGAATTAGAAATATCTTCATAAATGCCTTAAATGTAGAAGTGATGAATCATGCTTAATAAATGGGTGTATGCACTTAAATTTGTTTGCTTCATCTCTTGTCACTAATATTATTATTAGTCGACACTAATTTCACTTATTTCATTTAATCTCATTTATCTCTTCTAATTTTGTCTTAATATCACCCCTTCTAATCATTTTTCTATTATCCCCCTTCTTCATTCTTCATCTACTAACCTTATATCCCCCCATAAGTCAATTAATCCTTCTTCTATTATGTCATTTATCATCTAATCTTATTTTAATCCCACCTATAATATTTATCATTTATCATCTAATATTTAGAAATTAAAAATTTCTATAACCCACCTCCTTACCTACTCCTAGGCTTTCTTATAAGTTTACCCCCTGTTCGTCACCTAACCCTTCTAAACTAATTTAACCTCCCCCTAATCATCATTATATTCCCTAAGGAATATATAACTCTCCACCACCCTTCTTATTTAGAGAGTTCTCTCTAGAGAATTCTAAAGAATTTTAAATTCCTTAAAATTCCTTCTTTCCTCTAGAGTCTTCTTCTCTAGAGGCTTTCAATGAATTTTTAATTCATTGGAAAATCTCCCTCCATTGCCTAATTAAATTCATGAATACCTCTATTCCAAATAATGATTAGAATGTGCATGAAATATATTAAGCCAAAATCTATCCAATAATATGATCAAGTCCATAATCCTCCAATAATTCATAGTCTATTAGTCAATTTATCAAGCCAATATCATGCAATCATAAAATTTGAGTCTACTATAACAATCCAACATCTATAATATTTAGTGTTTCTTCAATTTTGATTGGAAACATTTGGCTTTAGATTAGAATGTTGTTTTAAATATTCATTTTATTGCATTTTGATCTAATGGTTTCCAATTTTGAAGTAAATTGGTAATTTGAGTTGATTTTAGTGTATAAATTGCATAATTAAATCCATTGCTCAAATTTATTATCTCACATTTGGTGACCACAATAGGATCCCTCATTTTGGACCAACCTTGTATTTGTAAAGTATGTAAATTCAGCTTGTAGGTTAGGTTTAAGAAGAATTTGGACTCAAAATTTTAAAAATCTCATTTTCCAAGTGAAAAGTGATTTTGCTCTATAAGGGGCAACCGACACATCAACATAGCTATTCACTTTTGCAATCACATAAAAGTTAGCATCACCCTAACTCTATGCTACTACCTGAGTCTTATCCTAGCCTACTTAGCTTAATTGACCCTCTTCAAGATGTTGGACCTCTGTCAGGTCCATGAACTAACTATTTTTGGTTTCCATGGTGAAGTCACTATTTTTAGAAATGGTGAACTCACCATTTAGGTGATTTTGCAATTTTTAAGGTGATATCACCATTTTTATTTCCATGAAAATGGTGACTTCACCTAAAAATGGGAGAAATCATTGTTTCGATGATTTCTTCCCATTTTTACCATTTCTCCATTCACGACGACTTTATACGAAGTAGTCATTTTCATTGGTGAACTTTTTGTTCGACCTATAACATAAAAAATGACTTCACCATTTTTTGACCTAAAACTAGCAATAAATGCAAGCAAAAGAGTATTAATGACAAGTTTGAAGTTACTCACTGATGGTCCATCATGGGGTGGTTGTATGTACTCTCTCACATGATATGAAATGTGATGTCTAGCTTCTTTGTGAGCCATTTTTCTTAGCTCACTATGTAGAAAACAAGAGTCTAGAAAATGCAAATAGCTAGGGTGAAAATGAATTATTTTTCACCCCAAGGGTGAATATATAGCCAAAATTTTGAATTTTTTCCTGTAAGGCCTATAGTTCATTTCGTGCGCTCCAAAAAATGTATTTTTAACATTCATGGTCTATTTTATACATTGTTTGATCCTACGTGCCTTATTTTTTAGTTGTATTATAACTAGACCATCCTTTTAGGCTTCTTCGAGACCCATTTAATAATATTATTTTTCTACTTATATCCTGTGTGAGTTCAAACGTGCATCTTCATACTCACACTTAGGCTATAAACATGTTGTTACCCTTTTCCATCTCATTATAAATCCATTTTAAGGATTTTTTATGTAAACTACCCTTAACAATTTGCCCCGTTATGACAAATTCTTTTTCGGTTGCTCAGTGATATACTCTGCATTTCTGGGTCAAACTTGTTTTAAATCTTGTAATTTAAATGTGTGAATGATTATAACAGCCTTTGGATAAATCATTCTTTTTTAACCAATTTAATGATTATAACTACCTATGGAAAAATTATTATTTTTGCATCCCATGTTAATGATTATAACCGCCTATGGGCAAATCAATATTTTACTAATCCACCTACCCTACAAAAGTAAATTTATGTGTCACTGATTATAACCACTTTTGGGCAAATCAGTCTCACATTTCTTTATTGATTAGAATTGCCTTTGGGCAAATTATTATCCATCCCATTACCCTACAAGAACAAATAGATGGACACTAATTATAACTACCTTTAGACATATCAATGTCTCACCCTTTGTTACTGATTACAATTGCCTTTGGGTAAATCAGTAACTCATCCTCTATTACTATTTATAACCACCTTTGGGAAAATTAATCAACACTCCCATGTTGTCATCTAGATTAAGTCATTTTCTTCATTTTTGAGGGAACTTTTGATGACTCTTTTTTGTCGCTCACTTCCTCGAAGGGGCATCAAGGGCTTATTGACCACTCTTTAAGGCATGAACCTTTCAAATTAATAGATTTTGAAATCTTTGAAAATACATTACTGTGTCTCATAATGCCTTCTCAAATAAGGGTAAATTATAGACACTCAATTTTGATCACTTTCATGTCTAAATTGGGATTCAGTTCAATTTCTAGCAAATGATACAATTTAAGCTTGAAAATCACCTAAATGCCTAAATTCATCTGTGTAAGAGATTTAATCGATCAAAAATGTGTCGAGGCTTGATTATTTAGGGTATTACCTTGTATGTACCAATAACCTAGTTTAATTTCAACCCTAGTCAAATTATGAACTAGTAATTTGACACTTTTGGCTTGTAGATCTATTAATTCAAAACATTTAAAATAATTAAGAAAAGCCAACAAGTACTACGTAAGATTAATTACATCAAAATTTTTAATTAACTTGCCTAAGTAAAAATTCTAAGTTGAATTAGTGAATTTCATTTATCAAAAAAAGAATTTTTAGCCAAATATGAATTCAAAGGTCAAAAGATTTAATAAAGGGATTTATTAATTCCTATATATTCCAAAAAAGTGAGCCACAATCTCATAAATATCTAAAGTGAGTTGTCATGGCTCTTAAATATTTGAAACTAAGGTGTCAAGATTTCATGAGTGCTTTGACCCAACCTAGGATTAGCCTAACTTAACTTAAGTTATTTTAGACTCAACTAAAATTAGAATTTAACCTAACCTCCCTAGGGTTAGAGTTGGTTCTTAGAGCTATAAATACAAATGCCCACACCAAATGCCAATAATCATTTGTGTGTAAGGTTATTCTATTGGAATGCCTTCAAGTAGCCATTGAAAGTAGTGTTATAATGCCCATTTTATACCAAGATTCACACCAAGCCAATCCAATATCAAAACAAAGCCATAAGTGACCATTGGAGAAGTGCTAATACCATGGAGAAGCATTGACAATAACATTTAATGTCATAGACTGAGCATGAACATCCTTATGCCAACAAGTGGACATCAATTTCGACAAAGGAGGTAAAATTATTGTGTGTTTATTATCTCTATTTTGTGATCTTGTTCATTATGTTATGCTCCCCCTAGTTCTTAGGCAAGAGTGTTTAATTTTATCATATTTTTATGCATTGATTTTCATTATCTTTACTAACAAGGAACTAATCAACATGTGTGTGCTCTTCAAAATTCTAAGATAAAAGATGAAGTCATATGATGGTTTATATGTCAACAGGTCATTTTTTAGTTATTTTATAGGTGTGACCAATAGTTGTGAATGGGTGACCAATTATTGGAAATCTTATGTGGCATATTGTGATTGGATGTTATGGGTACAAGTTGTTGGACAATGTAATGCTTGTGCAATAAATATTAGTCTCTTTTTAATCATAAAGAATGGGAACCAATCCCTTAGCAATATGGATTGGGTTACTACCCAAAAAGAATCTTCATGGTGAAGGAACTCCCTTTTGGATTAACTATTTGGAATAACATAAAGGAATCAAGAGGGATTATTTTGAAAGGTCTATTTCAACAAGTGTGAAATGGGGAAACAAAAAACTTCTTGGAGGACATGGAATTTACCTAAAATCCCTTGAGATAAGAATTGATTTTTGATGATATGAGATATGAAAGTATAAATCAATGGGGACACAAAGTGAAAGAGTATTGGATCAAAAATGCAAAACAAGACCATAAAACCTTCACTTAGAAAACTTTCCAAAATATTGACTGAACACATAATGAACCCCAAAAGACTTTAAATGGCATCCTTCAAGGCTTTCAGGTTCCCTGAAGCTCAGAAAAAGATTATTTTAATTAGAATAGAAAGGGCACAAGGGTCTACTCAATAAAAGAAGTATATGAATCTTAGATGGAAACTCATCCCATTGTCTTCAAAAAATATTTATGGAAAAAAATTTGGAGATCAAAAGCATGGGTGAAGGAAACCTTTTTTTTGGTTGGTGATGTATGGGAAGATTCTGAAAGGAGAAAATTTTTAAAATAAAGGCTTTTAGAGACCATTGCAATGTGTTTTGTGTCAGAACAATGAAGAGAGTATCCAACACATTCTTATTCAATGTACCTATATCGTGAGGCTATGGAACAATTTTATAAACAAGTATAACCTGAGTTGGACTCTGAATAACAATCTCCTAGATCACCTCAGATCATGGAAATTTAATAGTAAGCTAAATTTTTAAATGACATATGGGAAATGGAACCAATAATTCTAACTTGGAAGGTCTGGATTGAAAGAAACACCCTAATTTTTGAGAATAATGGCAGGCACAAACCTCATAGAAATTATGGATGGAACTAAAAGGTTATACTAGTCAGATTACCCTTTCCTCAAAGTAGTCGAAAAATGAGGAGGCCAATCCAAAAGAAATCAAAATCCTTAAAAACTGGGGAACGTTCAGAAAGTTCTATGAATCTATGAAACCAAGCAACATGCATAAAAAATAAATGATAAGGAAAAACATAAAATGGTCACCTCTAGAACAGGATCCTTTAAATTGGATTTTGATGGGGCATCAAAACACAATCCAAGGTATTTAAGCACTAGGGCCATTATAAGAGATCATAAGGGTCAAATGATAGTGTATAAATATGTGTATACTAGAATTAACACAAAAAACATAGCAGAAGCTAAGGGACTTATTCTAGTGATGTAGTTGGCTTTAGAAGAAAACATCAAGTACATCACTATAGAAAGATATTCACCTATGGTCATCAGATACATGGATAACAATGAAAACTTAAGTTGGAGAATTAAATGGCTGATTGATGAAGCAAAAAAACCTTGGAACTATTTTGAGGGAGTGAAATTGAATCATATCTTGAGAGAAGGAAATAGAGCGGCTGATTGGCTGGCAAACTTTGGGATTTAGTCCCTTTCAAAAGATAATAAAGGAAACATGGAAAGTATCTCCAATATAAAGGATATGAAATATTTAAAAGATATTATACAAAAATAATGTACATATTTCTAAAAAAGTTAGCTCGAATTACACTGAAAAGGAGGGTGAAGTAGAGTGGAAGGGAAACTTTCCATGCAATAAAGACTAATAAGTACCATTTTTTGGATTATTTAGTTCCATTATTAATTACTTTCCTAATCAAACATATTAGGACTTAGTACTTTTTATAAATTATCATCAAATAACAAGTACATGCATCATGCATGCAAGCTCATTTTAAAAAGCATGGTAAGTAGGTAGAACTACATGCAAAATTCTTGGACATGCTAAAAAGAAAAAATAAAAAGTGCTTATTCTTTTTAGAAAGCATGCATGGTTACTTTTTGAGATGTGAGATTAGAAAGTTAACTTGTTATGAAAGTTAGATTCTTTTTGTATTAGAATTTTGTTATTCTAGTATTTATTGACATAAATAAAAAATTTACATTAAAAATAAAATAAAAAAAACTAGATAAGCATTTAGTGATGAGATTGAGCATTTATAAAGAATGTCACTTCAATACAGATTTGATTGAAATGTTCCATGTGCAATTATTATTATTTTATTTACTATTGGAAGACACCAACATATCTATTGTTAATCAAATAATAATAATAATACAAAGATGGTTATATCAATAAAATGGTCACTTAGTAATCACGATCTAAACTCCTCGATGGTGAGAGAACATGATTCAAAATAAAAACTATTGGTAAAACATGGCAACCCATAATTCATAAGGTTACAACCAAAAAAAGAAAACCACATATCTTTATGTACCAGCCATCCAACCTAAGTGGATTTAGGGAGGATACTAAAACAATGATGCCCTAATTAGAAGGTAATTGAACAAAGCTACCAACTAGACCAACCCCTGCACATGCAAGCTCCATATTAATATGGTGGTGATGAAATTTCCACATGGTGATAACATGATCCACCCCCTGCAAGGAGGAGTGGAGAAGCAATTGTCATTGTGAGAGTGGCTCTTTGACACCTAGGCACTAAAGAGGAAGAACCATGAGGTGGTTAGTCCAGGGGGACACAACTCATAGTGAAGGAACATGAAATATCATTTTTAGGGGATATTTACTAAAACACATAAACATCTAAAACCTAAACACTCAAACTATACTTAATCCAAACCACACAGATATGCTCTAATACCACTGAAATATCCCTTTTAGGGGATATTTACTAAAAATTGATTTTACTTAACAAACTAAATCCTAAATCACCTATGACACTATAAAATTTTGAAATTTAATATTTTTTTGATCAACACATAAACATAACAACCATATATAATATTGATATTCCAAGGAAATGCTTACATAGAAAATGATATCATGAAATTCCAGTTGACATATATATTTATATTATGGAATTACTGCCAAGATAATAATGGAGATAAAATTACAATTGCTCACACTATCCTCTTAAAATAATGGAAATAACAACTCATAACCACTCTTCCATTAACAAATAACACAAAACAAAAAAACTTACAACCAACACTAAGGTAGCATACTCCAATGAAGCCTAAATATACTTCATGTATGAAACCAACATCAACTAACTAGGGATGAATCTTCCATCACTGAAACTATCACTCTTGAGAAGATCACTTCTCCAAGATATAAGTTGAACCAATGTTCAAGCTCAAAAGATAGGGGGTGTGTGTGTCTTAAAAAGATAGATTTTCAATGGAGAAGTGTCACACTTATAAAAATACAAAAGAGAAGGAGAAAGAGATGGAAGAAGATGACAGAGAAAGATTTTTGCCACACTTTGAGGAGGGAACACTATTCATGAATAGTGCATGTTGTCTTTCATATGTGCAAGAGGTCTTTACTCACATGTGTAAGGGATATTCTTTTGAATTTTCCCATGTGCCACCATGTGATTAACAATAAATTTGTCTCTCACATGTGCAAGGGATCTTCATGATCTTCTTTTGACTTTCCCATGTGCACCATGTGAATCTCAATCAATTTGTCTCCTTCACATGATCTTCCTATTCCTCTCACATGGCCAAGTGGATAATTGTGCCCCACTTATCTCTCCTCCATTTTCAACATTAAATATTGCTATGTGGGCTAAGCCACATCACCCTAAGACACCTCCTCACCATGCCACCTCAAAACTATGTTGCATCACCATGAATAGTGACACATGAATAGTCATTAATGAATAGTACTTGGTGAATAGTGATCCCCATACTACCATTCCCTTACATTACTAGACTTAGCCTATAAGAATAAAATAGGCTATTGGTCATCTACCAAAAGACCTATTAGGAAGTAGGGGACATTACAGTCCTCCCTTCCCAAGATTGCTTGTTCTTAAGTAATTGTAGATTTGGATGCTTCAAAATATATTCACCTTCCCACATGGCATCCTTTAATGGAAAATCTTTCCACCACACTAAAAAATCAATGATGACTCAATTCCTGAGCTTCTTCTCTCACACCTCAATAAGTGATTCTAGAACTAGAATAAAATTTCCTTCCTCATCTATTAGAGGAAACTCAGAAGATGGTTCAATATGTTGTCCAAGTGCTCTTTTGAGGCAAGACACATGAAAAAAATTATGGATCCCACTATGCTTAGGTAAATCTAACTCATATGCAACCTCACTAATTCATCTCAAAATCCTATAAGGCCCATATAATCATGGCTTCAATTTCTAAGCACCACTCTTCTTTAAGGATGATTGACTAAAAAGCTATAAGTGAAGGAACACCAAGTCTCTCTCATTAAATGATTCCATCCTGTGCCTATCAACATACTCATTTTGTTGGTTTTGTGTTTGCTACATATTCTCCTCAAGATATTTTTTGATTTCCTAATTTTCTTCAATCCAGTCACGAGCTTTGGGAGCTCAACTATTTGATATCACCAAATCAATAAATAATGAGGTATCATACCCATAAAATGCTCTAATGGTATCATGCCAATGCTTATATGATGGGTTGTATTATATCATTGCTCACCCAAGTACAACCACTTAACCCATGCTTTTTGATGGCCTGCCACATAACTCTATAAATAGCTCTCTATCTATTTATTCACGATCTTGATTTGACCACCACCTATGAATGATAACTAGTATTCGGTGTCAACTCTATACATTCTAACTTGAATATGTCCTACCAAATATACTCATGAATATGCTATCCTGATCACTGACTATGTTCTTAGGTAATCCATATAGCCTAAAAACTTCCTCAAAGAATAATGCTATTGCATGTGGTGCATTTTACTCCATTGATATTGCAAGGAAATAAGCATACTTGGTCAATATATTGATCACCACATAAATACAATTCTTACCCTAAGCCTTAGGTAAGCCTATAATGAATCCATTAAAATGATCTCCCATTTCTAGTTTAGAATGGGCAATGGCTGAAGTAATCTTGCAGGGAATGAGTGCTCAGATTTACTCTACTAAAAAACTATACACTCTCTGATGTGATTGAAAACATCATCCGTCAATCCTCTCCATGCAAATCTCTCCCATATATATCTATAAGTCTTGAAGTACCCCATATGTCTTGCCAATGGTGTGTCATGTATGACACTCAAGATCTTCTTCTTCATCCATGACTTAGGCACAAGGTATACCCTACCCTTCTAGAATATCACATCATCCACAACCTTATACCTATCATCTTGTATCAATCCATCCATGATCTCATAAGTAAATTGGTTCTTGGAATACTCAACCAAGATATGAGCCTTCCAATCCACAGAAATATCTATCATAGAGCAAAGGGATGGCTGCCTCAATAATGCATTAGCTACTACATTATTCTTTCCCTTCACATATTTTATATAAAAATTGTAAGCTTGTACTTTGCTTAACAAATTTTTTTGATGATCATTGAGGTCCTTTTGATCTATGAAATACCTCAAGATATTATGATTTGTTTGAACCCAAAACTTGTTGCCCACCAAGTAATATCAAAATTTATTTAAGGCATGCAAAATTTCTAGCATCTCTTTGTCATAACTAGAGTACCCACATTCTATCATACTCAAATTATGAATCTCATAGGCAATAGGGTGCTATTCTACATTAGTACAACACTGATACCCACACCCAAAGCATCACATTAAAAAATGAATGGCTATAAAATTTTTGGTAATGCTAACACTGAGCATGCACTCATCACTTTATTAAGGTGATCAAATACCCGCTACAAAAATTCTAACCAAGCAAAAACCCCCTACTTGATCAAATCTATCAATGGTGTTGTCAACTAAGATTACCCCTTCACAAACCTCATATAATAGTAGTAAAGTTCTAGGAAGCCTCTCAAATGAGTGAGAGTCTTTGGTGGTAGCCAATCAATAATCATCTGTATCTTTTCTTGATCCACTTTGACTCCTCCACCAATCACATAACCCAGATATAGGACCTCCCTCATTCCAAATTCTCACTTAGAATCCTTCACATAAAGTGACTATGTTACCATAATAGACAAGACCTCATCAAGGTGTTCTTCTCATGTTTGGCTATATATCAGGATGTTGTCTGTTGGGTGAATATTTTGTCACTTAGCTAACTGATAGGCAAAATAGTTATGTTCACCACAGCATAGGGAGATTGGTCGGCCAGATGTGCAAGTTTACCACATCAAAAGGGGACTAATCTCTCCTCTCATCAAGGGGAGGTTCCCTATTAAATATGAGGAGCTATATACTATATATTTATGATGAAAATAACACTTGGGGTAGGACAACACCATCCATCTCTCTTTTTTTAGAGATGATGTTCAAGGATCAAAGGAGAAATCTTAAGAGTAATGATAGAAAACACTCCTCTTCTTTCAGAAATACTAATCAACAAACCACAAGAATCTTCCTAGTAGTAATTGCAAAAGGTAACCAAGGGCGTAGTAACCAACAGACTGAGATGTAGCACAAAGTCTCCACCTCAACTACTCAAGAGTGAGATACGAAGGACAATGAGGGTACAAAGTCATCCCAAGGTCCTTTACATAGAAACAGAAAGAAAACACACTAAAGGCAATTGTGGGGGCACAAAGTCTCTCCCCAGTTGGCTTCAAGACACCTTCTTGAATACTTTCACTAATTATGCTTATTTAATTAAAGGGATAGAAAACTTATTAAGGAAATAGACATAAGAACAATTTCCCCAACAACCAAGTTATTACAACACAAAGTCTAAAAAGTCACTTGCTTTCTTATTCCAATAACAAAATATGATCAACAATCTGAGCTCAAAGTCTCAGTAGTGCCTTTCAATTTGGGTAGAGTTTAGTTTCTGATAACCAAAAGATCTCTCTTAAAACAATAAGAAAGATTCCAATAAATAGCTCTCCAAGAAAGACTTGGGAGCAGTAACACATCATGTTGCATTCAATACATTTTAAATTCTGTCAAGAAGATATGATGGAATCAGGCATAGTTGCCCATTTGATTTTCTCAATGTAGAGAAATGGGTCATGCCATTGAATGTTCGTGTTCTCCAATGTCCACCTGGTGGACTGCTTCACCTTCTAGAAACATATCCCATGCATGGGTATTTCTAGTCCTTCTTCATCATTCCTCCTTTCTTGGCTGTATTTTGCCATAATCTGTGTGATTTGAGCTCTCAGGCTATCTCTTTGGCGGGTCACTGAATTCATTCATAGGGTCTGTGCTTAAGCATGTAAGGATCAATAGCTATTTTATTGCCACAAATTTGACGTGTTCGGGCTCATCATTATTTGAAAGCCAACAGCTAATTGGTTGCCCTAAATTTGGTGGCTTCGGGTTCGTCATCTTCCTTAGCCATTCCTTCATGTCTTTCCCACTTATTTTGGCTGCTTTCTACTACTTTTTTACAAGTGACACGTGGCAACATCCACTAAGAAACAGGCAAGGACACGTGGCAACATTTGCTTTGAAATAGATAGGGACACGTGGTAGCTTCTGCTGCTACTTGAAGCTTTAGAAACATTTTTGAAAGTCCTATGGAAGAGAACATGTGGTAGTCTCCATTGAGCTTTGGCTATACTATAGAAACATTTGAGACTCATTTTAGATTCAATCAAATGTTGACACTTGTCAGCTTTCGCTGTGCTTTGAATGCCTTCAAAAAGTCCTCGGGACTCATATTAGTTTCTTGCAGAAGATGACACGTGGCAGTCTCCATTGAGTTTTGTAGATGACACGTGGCACATTTTGTTGCTTTGAAAGTGACTAGAAATTGTGTCTTGGTAGATGACATGTGGCGGCTTTTGCTACACTTTGTAAGGGACATGTGGTAGATTTTTAGGCTTTTATTCCCTCGACGGGTTTTCTATTTTGGAAGACTTTTCCTTCTAACAAAAAGTTTGAAGGAATTCTTTTGGACAATTTGTCTGAAGGAAATCTTCCTAGGTGAATTCTTTCAAAAAGTCTGAAGGATTCTTACCTTAACCATTTTGCCACAGGAACTTTTCTGAAGGAATTCCCCATGTCCACCTTTGCTGCCCTTCGCAAGGGCACTCAACTTGGTTTAATGTCCTCTGCAAGGGCTGTTTGTCCTTTGGCTTTGCCTTCATCGATTCTCCATCAATCTCAACAGGTGACACATGGCAGCTTCTGTTGTGAAATAGGTCAGGACATGTGGCAACATCCATTTAGCTTATAGAGGATTTGGATGCCTTTTGAGTCTCATAGAAGATGACATGTGTCAGCTTTTGCTAAGCTTTAGAAACACTGTAAAAACATTTGGGACTCTTTTGGACTCACGCAGATGATGACACATGGCACATTTCACTCAACCTTAACAACTTACTTGGATCCTACCACAATCTTTATGAAACAAAAGGAAGAAGCTGTAGATGTTGACACTTGGCAGTCTCTACTGATCTTACAAGAGACATGTGGCAAGTTCCGCTGTAACTTGAGAAGTAAATCATAATGTGTCTCGGTAGATGACACTTGACAGCTTCTGTAGTTTCTTCACAATAGAAAAAATGACTAAGTGTTGAAATCTATTTCTCTCCTATAGAGTCTGTAGAAACTAACCTACAAAGTTTGTAAAAATGAGCTTGTAGAACTAACAGAGTCGATAGATTTGAGTCCGTAGAACATAGCCTGCAGAGTCCATAGATTTAAGCCTATAGAGTCCGTAGAAATCTGAAGAAGCTTGAATAATGAAGAATTTGAATGCCCAAAACAATTTTTTAGAAGGGGAGAGAGAATTTTAGTCTATTGGACCAAAATAGTTCAAATGTTGTCTAAAAAATGAGTGATATTTTTTGGGGGACAACAGTTGGCTCAAATTGGGGAACTTCCATCAGTTGGGACAGCTAAGGGGAGTAGAAACTAGAATCTCCAATGCCTTGAAGTATGCCATTGGGCTATGGATTCATGATACCCAAAAAGAAAGGTGACAAAAACAAAAATGAAAGCACAAAAATAAAACTAAAGATTATAAAAATATACATATGTACAAGTTGATCTTATCTGATACTTCATGGATTGAAGTGCTTCAGATGTTGCCCATTGTAAGGCAGAGAGAAGAGTGTGCCATCTTGATATTTCAATAGGAAGCTATTCTCACCATTAAGTTGATGAATAATAAATGAGCCTCTCCAAAGAGAATCAAACTTCCCATGCATTCCCTTTGGTTTTCTTCTCTTGTCTCATAATAGGACTTGATCTCCAACCTAGAAATCACAGTTTTTTGCCTTCTGGTCAAAGAGCTTCTTCACCAAACTTTGATGGGCAGCAATTCAATCCACCACCATAGTTCTCTACTCATCCAGTTTAGTCAATCACATGATCCTCTTGTCGATGGAGCTTTCATATGTCTGATCTTCAATTGCCTTAGCCAATTTTAATGCTGGCAACTCTAGGGTGATTGCTATTTCAGCATTGAGACCATAAAGAAGTTGGAAAGGTGACATACCAATTGCCCTCTTGGGTGTAATTCTATCAACCCACAAAGCATCAACCAATGTTTTATGCCATGTCCTTTGGTTGTCATCCACCAGCTTCTTGATGATAATCACCAAGTTCTTGTTGCTTGATTCAGCTTGTCCATTCCCTTGTGGAAAGTAATCAGAAGAGTGGGAGAGGGTAATCCCATAGTAGAAATTAAATTATGTAATCTCCTAAGAAGTTAAATAGGTTGCATTGTCAGTAAAAATCTTGGTTGGGACCCCAAACTTGGAAATAATATTCTCTTTGAGGAAATTGCACACTACTTTCGAAGTAGCATGCTTGGTTGGAATTGCTTCCACCCACTTGGTGAAGTAGTCAGTTGCTGAAGGACATAATCATGTACAACACTTAAAGATTAGTTTAAAGCTATAATAAAATCAATTTCCCATTTTTGAAATGGTTCCTCTATGACCACTGGCTTGAGAGGTAGGGCAGCTAACTTGGGTCTCCCAACAAACTGCTGGCACAATTCACATTTCCTTACCCACTTGTATGCATCTTGGAAAGGAGTTGGCCAATAACACCTAGCTTGAGGAATCTTGTGGGCAGTCACAGGAGCAAAAAAATGTCCTCCATAGGCTAGATTGTGGAAAGATTTCAAAAGTTGGCTTTGCTGCTCCTTGTTCACACAATGAAGGAATACTCCATCAAGGCTCCTCTTATATAGGCCATTGTCCCAAAGGACAAAATTGGTAGCTTTCAACTTGATAGTCCTCCTTTCTTTGTAAGATAAGTGAGCATGACAGTCACCATGAGGAAATGAGTAATACCTGAATACCAATCATTTGTAGTGGAGACAAAGAGGACTGTCGGTGTGTCTTCCACCTCTGCTTCTTCATGCTCTATTTCTTCTGGTTTGTTATTTGCAATTAATTGGCATAGACCTTTTCCTCATACCAGCTTTGTTGGCTTGTTGGCTAGATCAAACTCCTATATTTTTGTAATCTAATTGCCTCTTTTCATCCCAAACTCCTACTGAGTTAGTATGGATTTGACCGTGGTATCAGGAACCAAAGCAGTAGTATGAGAATTCAAGATGTAGAAGCGAAAATGTTTGACTGCCTTCACCACTACATAAGCATGCTTCTCCATGTTCGAGTACTTCAGGTCATGAGCTTTGAGAGGACATCTCATGAAATAAATAGGAGATTCCATACCTTCTTTATTCTGTTGAACTAGAACTACTGAAAGTGTGTGTTCAAAAGCATAACTGTATATGGTGAATTCCTTGTTGTCGTCTGGACAAACCAGAGTTGGGGCGTGGCAATGGAAGTCTTGATATCCTTAAATGTTGACTTGCCTTCTTTAGTCTAGCTAAAGGTGGCCTTTCCCTTCATCATGTTCACAATGTGTCGAGTCTTCTCAGCAAACTCAGAGATGAATCTTTGTAAGAAATTCACCTTTCTGAAGAAAGAGTGAACATCAGTCTTACTTGTAGGCAAGGTAAGCTCTTGGATAGACTTGACTCTGTCTGAGTCAATATTTATGCCTTCTTGGGACATAATGTGTCTGAGAAGTTTCCCCTTTGTTACTCCAAAAATTGACTTCTTGGTGTTTAAGGAAATACCATTTTGGTGACAGCGTTCTAGCACTTGTTGAAAATGGTGTACGTGTTCAGAGCAATGCTTAAAAAAGATGGTAACGTCATCAAGATAAACCAAAATGAACTTACCCATTTCATCCTTGAAAGCAAGGTCCATTGCTCTCTAGAAAGTGGCACCAACATTTATTAAGCCAAATGGCATCCTTCTATATGCAAATGTGCCCCAAGGTGTGGTGAAGGCAGTCTTGTGTTGGTTTGCTTCACTAACTTCAACTTGATTATATCTTGAGAAGCTATCTAGCATTGATAACATATCCGAACCAATCACTATATGAAGCACTTGATCCATGATTGGCAAAGGATAGTTATCCTTTAAAGATGATTGATTCAGATTTCTAAAATCCACACAAATGCAAATCTTGCCATTCTTCTTCCTCACAGGGACTATGTTTGCAATCCATGTGGTATGATGGATTGGGAAAATGATTCTAGCATTTAACATTTTTTGTATCTTAGACAGAATAGTACCTAATACCTTTAGATTTTACTATCTAGATTTTTGTTTATAAGGCACCGAGTCAGCTTTGAGAGGAATGTCATGGTGGATTTCATCAGGCCTGAGTGACTTCAGATCATCATAGGAATATGCTAGAACATTCATATATTAGTGGAGCAGAGTGGTGATCTTGAGCTTCTCTTCCTGAGTATAACACTTCCCAATATTCACCATCTTGGGATTTTCTTTGGTACTTAGATTTATTTGATCAAACCCTTAGGAGGAGCTTGAATCTATTTGCTACTGTTTGACGAACCTGTCATGCTTGTCAAATAATTTTTCAAGGGAAACCAAGCCTTTTGGAATTTTATTCCCTTTAAGTTGCAGGAACTCTTCACCTACATTTGAACTTGATTCAGGGGATGGTTTAGGCTTGTGAGGTTTACTACCTTTGAAGTGTATCCTTTCAAAGTTGTCCTTTTGTTCTAGGAAGGCAATGAGTTGGTGATCACTATTGAATACTTGTCAATGATTAGCATTATCAGGCACACTTGGTTAAAAAACTAGTTTAATGGTGTACTTATCTTCTTTGAAGTCTGAGTGAGGAAATAAAAGAGTTGCTGAAATAACGAGTGCATCAGCTCGGTCATTGACTTCTCTGGATATGGCAGAGATGTTGAAAGCATCGAAGATTTCAATTTGATCCTAGACTAGGTTGCGGTAATGGCACAATCTCTCCTTTTTGGTTTGATACAGGTTCTTTACCTAACAAACCACCAGTTCAACATCTCCTTTAGCATGAAGGAGTTTGATGCCTTTATCTCTAGCAACCTTCAATCCAAGGAATAGAGATTCGTACTCAGCTGTGTTGTTGGTGTTGCTGAACTATAACTTATATGAGTTAAGGAAAATATCTCCTTGAGGAGATATCAACACAATCCTAGCTCCTAAGCTAGTAGAAGAGTAGCTGCCATCAAATTCTAGAATCCATACCTCATCAGACATTGATTTTTCTTTAGATTTTCATTCTTTAGAGAGGGAAGATCCTTCTCCATCTGTATTGCAACTTACTAATTCTTTTGTTGTTCCAACTGAACTAATTTCTAGATTGACACTTTCAAGAGCTTTATGAGATGCTTCATGAACTTTATTTGTAGATAGAAAGTAGTTACTCGTGCCTAAAGACTCAAATAGAATTTGAGCTTCAGGGGCTGATGTTTGAGAGACAATATATTTTGATTCTTTTTCAGAAAGCAGCCTCTGCATGATGCCTTTGACAGGGATTCTTGCTTCAGATAGGTCCATATTCAATTCTCCACCAACATCTTTGCAGAAATTTCACCCTAGCAGAATACCATAGGATGCTGGGATATCAGCCACCAGAACTATCATCTTGATTCTTTTGTCTGGAAAGGCTACAATGCGAATTGGGCATCTTTGATTTGTCCCAACAGAGGTACTTATTTTTTCTCCATGGAGAAACATCTACCAAATGTCTTGGTCAGTGTGAGATCAAGAGATTATGCGACTTTGGCAGGCATGATGTTGTCAAATGCACCTGAGTCTATGATGCAATTGCTTAATTTGTGACCATTTACGAATAGGGAAACATAGAAAGGTTTTGTTTTTCCACGGGCAACAGGAGGAATAATAACAATATTATTTGGGATGGACATGTTTCTTAGGGGATCACAAGTTAATTTATTAACATCTTATCCTATAGGGATGACCTTATTCTTCACACACTCAACTAACCTATCCAGTTGCTCAGAATTAGATTGTAAATATTCAAACTCAATCATTTGAATTTTGGTCTTCTTGACATGATCAATTATGCCAAATGACTAAAATGGACTGGGAATAGAGGAAGGTAATTCAACCTTCTAGTTTATAAGGGGGGAAGGACTGATTTGTGAAATTGAAGTTAAAGGTGAAAGTGAAATTGATGTACTTACCTTTTTGGTGATCACTGGGTCCTTTGGTTGGAAAGGTAGGGTGGTTCTCTATTTAGAAATTGAAATTATGGGCTGAGAACGCTCTTCCATTTTTATTTTATCAGCTTGTTGAGCTGACTATTTCTGTGACCTGGTAAACATTGCGTATGACCCATCAAATGCTTCTCCTTTATTTCTGGGTTCATCCTAGTAGTTCAGGAAACTAATGTTGGAGTCGCCAGCTAATTATTCTTGGTCTTTTGCAAGGAGATTAGCATCATTGTCTTGATTCAATTCAAGTTGGAAAGAGAAATTTGATTTTGCTTTAAGATATCCCACTGTTGAATTAGTTGGGGGTGCTTCAATGGCAAGTTTCCCCTATGGGGGAGGAAGATGATTTAGCTACTCTTGATTCCTTACAGTATTGCCCTGGTATGACTGATTTGGAAATGTCTTCCTTGGCATATCTCTGTATGAAGGAGCAAAAGACATTCCTTGAGCCATTTGCTTTTTGAGAGGAATCAACTCATTTGCCAACTTCTGCACCATTGGATTAGTGGTGCCTGTAGATGGATATTCAAAAGATGATGATGGTCTATTTCTATTAGGATCTCCCCTTATCTTCCCTACCAATATGAGATCATCTTCTACCTCAGTGGCCAAATCTTGAGCTGCAGCGAGGTCTATTTGACCAACAAATCTCAACAAGAAACTTACTTTAGGTAGCTGAGATTTAATGAAGAAACATTTGAGATTCTCAGTTGTAGGTCGAGCAATTATAGGGATCCTATTCCTCAGTTTTTCAAACTTGTCTATGAAGTCCCTCATTGGTTCATGAGGCTCCTTCTTCATCTATGTGAGCTGAGCCAGAAGGGCATGTGCATCTTCTGTAGGTTTGAATCTGACTTCAAATTTGGCTTTGAGGGTGTTCCAGTCAATTACTAATCGAGCCTGTAGATGGTAGAACCAATCTATAACAACATCTTGTAATGTCTCTACAAATAGCCTGACTGCCATATTTTCAAATTCCACTCCAATTACACCACAGGCTATGCTAAAAGCTACAATATGTTCATAAGGATGGACTCTCCCATCACCGTAGAATTTAGAGAAATTCTTTTTTGAACTATGTGGTAACTCATGTAGAGGTGGAGTAAGATTGAGAGGGCCAAAAGAATTACCCCAGGGGCCTTGGAATACCATTGTATGACTATGAAAAGGGGGAATAAATGTCAGTGGGGTAAGTATTGGCAAAGCTTTTTTAACAGTAGAAGTGAATGCTTTGACTAGTAGTGGGGACCTGACTTTAGTAGGAGGAAAGCTCCTAGTTCATTGGAGGTGAGATGGTGAAGAAAATAGATCAAAATTTCTATTCTGTACCAACTCAAATATAAGGTCAATAATACCTTTAGCACTTTGGCTTCACGTATACCATGGATCTACCAGATTGTGAAACAAAAATGGGAAAGAACTGGCACTGCTTTAGCTTGAAGCTTGAGGATTCAAACTGTGCATTCTATCCCAGTTGGCATGAAGGTGGAGGGAGATGGTAAGGCTATAATGATAATGAGTAAGACATAGAATGGAGTCACCAGAGTCTATAATGGATAAGGCAGGGACTACTTCAATCAGAAACTTGAGGCTTCAGATTGTGTGTAAATCCCAGCGGAGTTGCTAAAAATTGTTGGGTGAATATTTTATCACTCAGCTAATTGATAGGCAAAATAGTTCTATTCACCACAGCATAGGGATATTGGTCAGCTAGATGTGTAGGTTTACCACATCAAAAGGGGAATAATCTCTCCTCTCATCAAGGGGAGGTTCCTTATTAAATATGAGGAGCTATATACTATATATTTATGCTGAAAATAACTCTTGGGGTAGGACAACACCATCCATCTCTCTTTTTTTAGAGATGATGTTCAAGGATCAAAGGAGAAATCTTAGGAGTAATGACAAAAAGCATTCCTCTTCTTTCAGAAGTACTATTTAGCAAACCACAAGAATCTTCTTGGTAGTAATTACAAAAGGTAACCAAGGGCGTAGTAACCAATAGATTGAGATGTAGCACAAAGTCTCCACCTCAACTACTCAAGAGTGAGATACAAAGGATAATGAGGGCACAAAGTCATCCCAAGGTCCTTTACATAGAAACATA
This sequence comes from Torreya grandis, assembly GCA_037957365.1. Classification (NCBI taxonomy): domain Eukaryota; kingdom Viridiplantae; phylum Streptophyta; class Pinopsida; order Cupressales; family Taxaceae; genus Torreya; species Torreya grandis. Next base: position 2,189,869 of record JARHVA010000332.1, read on the forward strand.
AAGAAAACACACTAAAGGCAATTGTGGGGGCACAAAGTCTCTCCCCAGTTGGATTTAGGACACCTTCTTGACTACTTTCACTAATTTTGCTTATTTAATTAAAGGGATAGAAAATGTATTAAGGAAACAGACATAAGAACAATTTCCCCAACAACCAAGTTATTACAACACCAAGTCTGAAAAGTCAATTGCTTTCTTATTCTAATAACAAAATATGATCAACAATCTGAGCTCAAAATCTCGGTAATGCCTTTCAATTTGGGCAGAGTTTAGTTTCTGATAACTAAAAGATCTCTCTTAAAACAATAAGAGAGAGTCCAATATATAGCTCTCCAAGAAAGACTTGGGAGTAGTAACACATCAGGTTGCATTTAATACATTTTAAATTCTGTCAAGAAGATATGTTAGAATCGGGCGTAGTTTCCCATTTGCTTTTCTCAATGTATAGAAACGGGTTATGCCATTGAATGTTCGTGTTCTTTAATGTCCACCTAGTGGACTGCTTCACCTTCTAGAAACATATCCCATGTGCAGGTATTTTTGGTCCTTCTTCATCGTTCCTCCTTTCCTGGCTGCATTTTGCCCTTATCTGTGTGATTTGAGCTCTCAGGCTATCTCTTTGGTGGGTCATTGAATTCATTCATAGGGTCTGTGCTTAAGCCTGTAAGGATCAATAGCTATTTTATTGCCACAAATTTGACGTGTTCAAGCCCATCATTGTTTGAAAGCCAAAAACTAATTGGTTGCCCTGAATTTGATAGCTTTGGGCCCGTCATCTTCCTTAGCCATTCCTTCATGTCTTTCCTACTTGTTCTGGCTACTTTCTACTACTTTTCTAACAAGTGACACATGGTGGCATTTGCTAAGAATAGGCAAGGACACGTGACAACTTCTGCTTTGAAACAGACAGGGACATGTGGTAGCTTCCGCTACTACTTGAAGCTTTAGAAACATTTTTGAAAGTCATGCAGAAGAGAACACATGGTAGTCTCTGCTGAGCTTTGGCTATACTATAGAAACATTCGAGACTCATTTTAGATTCACTCATATGCTGACACTTGTCAGCTTCCACCATGCTTTGAATGCCTTCAAAAAGTCCTCAAGACTCATATTAGTTTCCTATAGAAGATGACATGTGGCGGTCTCCGCTAAGTTTTGGAGATGACACGCAACACATTTTGTTGCTTTGAAAGTGACTAGAAATTGTGTCTCAGTAGATGACATGTGGCGGCTTCCACTGCACTTTGTAAGGGACATGTGGCTGCTTTTCAGGCTTTTATTCCCTTGGCGGGTTTTTTGTTTCGGCAGACTTTTCCTTTGAAAAAAAGTTTGAAGGAATTCTTGTAGACAATTTGTCTGAAGGAAATCTTCTCAGGTGAATTATTTCAAAAAGTTTGAAGGATTCTTACCTTAACCATTTTTCTGTGGGAACTTTTTTGAAGGAATTCCCTGTGTCCACCTTTGCTGCCTTCTGCAAGGGCACTCAGCTTAGTTCAATGTCCTCCGCAAGGGCTATTTGTCCTTTAGCTTTGCCTTAGTCGATTCTCCATAGATCTCAATAGGTGACACATGGCAGCTTCCACTATGAAATAGGCAAGGACACGTGGCAGCATCTACTTAGCTTATAGAGGATTTGGATGCCTTTTGAGTCTCGCAAAAGATGACATGTGTCAGCTTTCGCTAAGCTTTATAAACACTGTAGAAACATTTGGGACTCTTTTGGACTCATGCAGATGATGACACATGGCACATTTTACTCAACCTTAGCAGCTTACTCGGATCTCACCATAGTCTTTATGAAACAAAAGGAAGAAGCTACAGATGTTGACACTTGGTAGTCTTTACTGATCTTACAAGAGACATGTGGCAAGTTTTGCTGTAACTTGAGAAGAAAATCATAATGTGTCTCGGTAGATGACACTTGGCAGCTTTTTTAGTTTCTTCACGATAGAAAAAATGACTAGGTGTTGAAACCTATTTCTCTCCTACAGAGTCTGTAGAAACTAACCTGCGAAGTCTGTAGAAATGAGCTTGTAGAATTGGCAGAGTCCATAGATTTGAGTCCGTAGAACTTACCTGCAGAGTCCGTAGAAATATAAAGAAGCTTGAATAATGAAGAATTTGAATGCCCAGAACAATTTTTTAGAAGGGGAGAGAGAATTTTAGTCTATTGGACCAAAATAGTTCAAATGTTGTCTCAAAAATGAGTGATATTTTTTGGGGGACAACATTGTCAAAGAACACTAGAACAAATTTTTTTAGGTGGTGGTTGAACACATGGTTCATACAAGATCAAAATGTAGTTGGAGCAATATTCAACTAGAATGGCATCACCAAGAACTCATAGTGCCCATAATGTCACCTGAAGGATATCTTGTGTACAACCTGTTCCCATACTCTAATATGATGGTATCCTCATCGTAGATCAATCTTGGAGAAGTACTTTACTCCATGTAACTCATCAAGCAACTCATCAATCTTGGGTATGGGATATTGGTTCTTGATGGTCTTCTTATTGAGAGTATGATAATAAATACACATCCTTAGATTCCCATCTTTCTTCTTCACCAACACCATTGAAAATGAAAATGGACTAGAATGAAGTTAGATTTGTCCCATGTCGAGTAGATCTTTGATAGATTTCTTGATCTCTTAGAATTCCAAGGATGATCATAAGAATTAGTCATAATTGGTATTTACCCTTCTATTAACTCTATGACATGCTCAAACCCTCCTTCAGGAGGTCTCCTTGGAAATATCTCACCAAAAATTCCACTATGCTTATCTAAGAAGGACTGTATGCCAGTGTGGCAATCTTGCTTACCACCACTTGTATTCTTCATTGAAATGAAGCAACGAACTTCCCAATTTATATTATTATTCTTGAATTTCCTCTCCATACTTTTGGCCATAACCACTCTTAAGTTTCCATTGGACATTCCTCACAATACCACACACTTCCCATTCACTTTGAACTTCAACTCCATAGTTTAAATTTTTTGAGTAAATTCCCCGAGTGAATGTAGCCACTGAACACCCAATATAATGTTCATATTCCCAATACCAGACACATATAAATCATCAATCACCATATGATTTCCCAATACAATATGAAGTTGTGAAATATTCTTGGTGCATGTCATAGTGAAGCCATCTGCTATAACCACATTGAAGCCTTCAAAGTCTTTAATCTATAGTCCATGCTACATGACTAATACCTCATCAATTAATTTGTGGGTTACACCACTAATAGTTAATATTGACATCCATTTCCCTTGGAGCACATCATGAAATTTGAATGCATTATACCTAGTAGTACCAAATAATGTAGTAATAGTACATCATAATGTGGGATCTTATGTCTGTGTAGGCTCCAACTCCTCATACTCATCATGCTCTCTATAATCATCTGAAACATCACTATCTAAAGTCTCACTATACTCTTCTTGGAGCACCTCAATGTGGTTTATTTTCCCCTTTCCCTTACACTTATGTCTTGTTCCCATGGATCCTTACATGTAAAACACAACTTCTTCCTCTAAAATTCATCCCTAGCCTTATTTGGTGTGTAAAGCTTCTTCAAAAATTCAGGTTCCTTCTCTTGATTCTATGGAAATGGCTTAGTGGGAAACTTTGATGAAACCTTTGACCTAGAAATAAAGAACTCCAAGTCCTATGCTCTCCTGATAGCATCCTGTAGTGAAGGCAAACCAAATGCCTTCACCCAACCTCATAAGGGATCTATAAATCCCTCAATAAATAAGGAGGTTAATCATATTTTGGAAAAATCTAAAACCATGACTGACAAACTCTAAAAATCAAAAATGTATGCATCAAGCATTCCAAATTATCTTAAAATGTGTTAGCTCTCTAAAAAACACCTCTATGTCCTTTATATCAAACCTGTCTATCAACCTCCGTGTGAACTCTCTATAAGTATCAATGAATATGTGTCCTTGGGTTACCAACCTAAAGTGCCACCAATCATGTGCCTCCCATTCTAGGTGAAGGGTAGTGAACTTAATCACCTCTTTCTCAGGTATGTGATTCAACTCTAAATATGTTCCCAACTTTTGGATCCACAATCTCACAGTGCACTTCCATGAACCATCAAAGTTTTGGAGGGCGAGTTTTCCCAAACATTACTATAAATAGTAATTAGAACCACCTCTATCCTGATGTGGATTGGTGCTATAATTCCATCTATAGTAATGTAAAAAAGTCATGGCTACTTGAAAATCAGCCTCCAACTGCTAGTAAATTTTGAAGAACCTAGCCTCCTTTGGCTCATCTAGCTCCTCTAGTTGCTCTGATCTATTGATTGCTACCTCTTGTGAAAAGGTAGGTATGAATAGCCTTGGTGGCTCATTAGGTGAAATAATGGTCTGGGGGGAAGTATGGCTTATCTCCCCATTTTTAGTTCCACCACCATTATTATTGCATGCAACTGGATGATGTGTAAGCTGACTCAGGTATGAGTTTGTTTTCTCTTGCTCTTTGACCATACTCATGAACAATATTTTTATGAATGCCAAAGTAGAATAATCTTCAATTGCTTTTTGGTCATGTTCCTCAGTCATTTCACTAATTATAGCAATAGGATTAATCTCTCTTGAGGGATCACCATGTCTGCTTCTCAGGTTATATCTAAAATTGCCTTCTCCAGGATGCATCACTCAACTTTCTCCAAAATAGATCTACAAAAAGCTTAGTTTTCCCACACAAGCTAGTAAGATCTCCAACTTTGATACCACTGAAATATCATTTTTAGGGGATATTTACTAAAACAAATAAAACTCTAAAACCCAAACACTCAAACTCTACTTAATCCAAACTACACATATATGCTCTAATACTACTGAAATATCCCTTTTAGGGGATATTTACTAAAACAAATAAAACTCTAAAACCCAAACACTCAAACTCTACTTAATCCAAAATACACATATATGCTCTAATACTACTGAAATATCCTTTTTAGGGGATATTTACTAAAAAATGATTTTACTTAACAAACTAACTCCTAAATCACCTATGCCACTATAAAATTCTGAAATTTAATATTTTTTTTATCAACACATAAACATAACAACCGCATATAATATTAATATTCCAAGGGAATGTTTTCATAGGAAACTGATATCATGAAATGTCAATTGACATATATATATTTTGATTATGGAATGACAACCAAGATAACAATGGAGATACAATAAAAATTCCTCACACTATCCTCTTACAATAATGGAAATAACAACTCACAACCAATCTTACATTAACAAATAACATAAAACATAACAATAACTTACAACCAACACTAAGGTAGCATACTCCAATGAAGCCCAAATCTGGTTCCTATATGAAATCAACATCAACTAGATAGGGAATAATCTTCCACTGTGGAAAATATCACTCTTGATAAGATCAATCCTCCAAGATAGAAGTTGACCCAATGTTCAAAATCACAAAATAGGGGGGGGGGGGGTTGTGTTTTCAAAAGATAGATTTTCAATGGAAAAGTGCCACAGTTATAGAAATACAAAAGAGAAGGAGAAAGAGAGGGAAGAAGATGAGAGAGAAATATTTGAACCACACTTTGATAAGGGAACACTATTCATTTAATAATGCATGTTGTCTCTCACATGTGCAAGGGATCTTCTTTTGAATTTTCCCATGTGTCCCCATGTGATTAATAATCAATTTAACTCTCATATGTGCAAGCGGTCTCTCTCTCACATGTGCAATGGATATTCATGGTCTTATTTTGACTTTTCCATGTGCCGCCATGTGAATCTCAAATAATTTGTCTCCTTCATGCTCTTACTATTCTTCTCACATGGCCAAGTGGAGAATTGTACCCTACTTCTCTCTCCTCCATTTTCAACATTAAAAATTACTATGTGGGCCAAGCCACATCACCCTAAGAGACCTCATCACTATGCCACCTCAAAACTATGCCATGTCACCATGAATTTTTACATGTGAATAGTGATCCATGTATAATACCAATGAATATTACTTGGTGAATAGTGATCCCCATACTACTATTCCCTTACATTACCCAACTTAGCCTATGGGAATAAAATAAGCTATCGGTCCTCTGCCAAAAGACTTATTAGGAAGTAGGGGACATTACAGAGCACTCCCCTAGTGATTGAAGATCTCCTACACATGTTGAAACTTATATACCACCTTATTAGCTTGAGCTTGGATTTGCATAAGAGCTGAAGATCAAAAAATCACCTTGTCATTAATAGAAAATTATGAAAATGGTTCTTTATTGTTAAAAATAGTTGAATTCCTATATTTCCATAACTGAAATAAAATAATAACACTGAATAAGATCCATATAAAAGAAATATAAGCCAGCTATTGAGTTTTATCCCTAAAAGAACTATGCACCAAGAGAAGGGTTGTAGATGGAATGATTGGAAAATGCTAGGAAACCATTAAAAGGTAGATTGAGATCTTGGACACATCTAAAAGAGATATTTGAAAGACTCAGGTCTAGATAAGATTGGACATTTATACTAAGCAATTCCAATATGTAAGAGGCACTTCGCAATAGAAATGCCTCAATAAAATAGGCACCAAAGAAAATGTGTGAGCTTGGATTCAAGCTTGGCATTCCATATTATGTTAAGTTTCATTATCCAAGTCTAGGGTGAAGAATTTAAATTCCAACACCTATTTAACTTGGCCATAAAAGAGGAGAATAGGTTGATGATTTGATAAATGAGACTTGGAGATTTTTTTTGGAATAGAGTGTCATAGTTCCACATTTAGTCCTTCCACCATGCACATGGAGGTTGTAAGCCCATCTTGTGTAACACGACATTAATCATCAATTCTTGGATACACAAAAAGAAAGGTAAATACGTAGTAATCACTTTAGATTTGTCTTTTAACATATTCCATGGGATCCAATCTCAAGAAGAGATCAAATTATTAATAGTGTGAATTCCTTTTTTAAATAGTTGCATAGCTTTTATGCTTGGGGTTTCTACTAAAGTAAGATTAGTATTGGTCATTATAGGGGACCACCAAATATTATGGCCATTATAAGAAATCCCATTGCAATATCTATCTCTAACCCAATTTAGAAAAGATTTGACAACTTAAAAAATATTTCCATATGTTGGTGGATACAAAATAACCTTCTATCCTAATAAGGGTAATGCTGATCAATATAATGTGTAATCCAATGTTTTTACAACTATTTTTATCGTAGAGGGTACCTATATAAATAAATTTCCTTATAAGGATTTTCCAAGTCTCGTTACCTTTAATTGCTCTAACCACCCTCTTATCACAAAGGGAAATACTTTGTCCGTAAACATCAATGATACCCATTTCTCCTATGTCACAAGGAAGGAAATAAATGTTCCAAACAACCCTATATATCCTCTAGATTGATTAGCATTATCCCAAAGAAAGTCTATAAGAATCTTGGCTATTTTATCATACAAGTCTTTGTAAGGAACCAAATAGGATGAGTAGTAAAAATGAGTGGGTGCAAGGATTTTGGTACAAACTTGAAATATATCAGGTAATAAGAGAGGTCTGAAAATATAATATGAGACCTTAATTTCCACTCTATCAATAACATACTACCACATATTTGAAGGAGAGATATCAAAAGTAAAATAAATACTGAGGAATTTAGATCTCTCTTCTTTATGTATCCACTTCCATTGATAATGATGGAGCCATTCATGTAAAAGTGTCATGTTATATGTGTAACACTTGGGTTTTAGGCAATTGCAAATTAGATCATTAGGCTAAATAAAAAATTTCAAGGCATTGAAGTACCTATTTAAATTAGGTTTCTTGCTCATCTAGAGTAAGGAAGGTATCATCTGTAAAATGCTCATTAATGAGCTGAGAGGAGTGATCATGAAGAATAATATGCTAGATAAGTTCTTGATCTGTGTAGACACATAAATTACAATTTAAGTTAAAATCATGCACTTATGATCACCCTTTTAACACACTTAGATAATGACCTATTCTAGGGCCTTTTAACCACTTTATTTCACTATATAAATGATGATTCACTCCTTCAAAGACCCTAAATCACTTCATAATGTCTCCATCCAACTTGCTGAACAACCTAGACTCATGATTAGATTGATTCACACCCTTAACATAGCTTTTATTGACCTTAGGATAGGTGCACCCCATTCAAAAAATAACACACCCCATTTTTGTCCACTCTAATAGAAGTTATCTTATTACCAACTAACAACTATTTTACAAAATTTAATGTTGTGTAAGGGTTGGTCCATAAGCTTTAACAATCCCCATCTGAAGGATCCTATGATACTACTATATCAGCACATTTCAAACCATTATACATACAAGAGGATTCCACACAAAAAATCACTATAATTAAAATCATACATTGAGTTAAAATTTCCTATTTCTTCCAATTCTAATCACATACATCCCTAGTAGCCTTGAGATAAAGTTTAAATATATGTCCAAGATCACAAGTCATGAATGAAGCTCTTAATCACACCAAGATTACACCATATTTTATCATTTTCTCCTAGTTTCACATAGATCACTGTAACATGGGATACTACATGGAGTTTTATCCCTCTTTGGAGTGTCGGTATGTAGGCAATGATCAACATGGGTGTTATTGAGTTAAAACACAACTTTAATCATTAACACCTTTGTACTCCATGATTGCATCTTGTCATCTTGTATATTGAGATAGGGTTATTAAGTGGAAAATTAGTTACATAGTGGTTACCAAAGTAAATTATAAGCTCCTGCAGAGACCATAGAATAAATAGGCAAAGGCATATAAAACACATAAATCTTAAGATCCTAATCTTCTATCAAACACCAACGCACCCTAGGGATAATAACACACCCCTACCCTATCCAATCACTATGCTCCTATCAAGGAACCCTTATAGATCATGTTCCTGATCCATATACAATCAACACAATTAGCTTATCAATCACATATCTAGAATCATCTCGCATCTTGGTTTTCTAACTAAGTTTATATTTTCCCTCTTGCACTTTCCCTATTTAGTAAGTTTATAAATGTAATAAGTTTTAAATTACTGTGTCATTTATCACATATCTAAAACATTCTAATTATTCTCAGTATTATAGACACTAGAAAACTGCATGGTTTTAAATGTCTTATTAGTACCCTTGGCCCCCTTAGGTTAGGATTAATTATAAAAATTCTTAAAACACCCATTCTTACCCCCTTTTGGATAATTTAATTAGTTAATTAAATTAAATAATCTATTTCCACCCCCTCACCCAAACCCATGGATAATTGATCGACACATATCCTAAAAACCATTTCCACCTTGGCATTTAATGCCCTAACCTCCTAGACTTCTTCTTCATGCTTCCCCATGTTACCTTGAATAACCTCAAACCACTTCCCAATATATCAAACACAAAACATAAGTGTAAATGGATAATTTTAGACATTTTGACTATTTTTCCCTTGACCATCATCGGACACCCCTCAATCAACATCGATTGACCAGGACTGGCAATGGTTACTTATTGCTACCCTAAGGCCCTCATTTGGGAGGTTAAAGGATAGAGGTCAAAGGAAATCACTAAGGGAAAGAATGCAACTAACTCTTGGAAAACTAAAAGCTAAACTAGAACTAGTCCAAAGACTTAGAAAGTACTCCAGTATCTCAACACTAAGGATTCTTGGACTGTTATTTTATCTACATTGCTCTATGCCCTAAGTGGATAACCACTCAACTTATGACTTCTTCAAGCTAGCAACTGCCACCAAAAGCTAAGTATCTTGTTCTTATTTTGAGTTTAGTTATCTAGTTTTAGTAGTTTAGAGCTTGCATCTATTTCCTACTTCTCTATACCCTCTCTTGTGATGGAGTTCTAAAACTCAAGACATTCACCCTTCTTACCAAATAACCATTGACAATTCTCAACCATTTAAATATCAAATCCATAAATTTGATATATTTAAGACCCTACCTTGTCTACATGACCCCTAACTAACACAAAACAACCTACTTAACCCTTATGCAACCAAGCCCAAAGTATATTCTACCTAGAACTAACACCCTCTCAAAACCTATAGTGACCAACACTGATCACCTTTGACTAGCACCAGTCATCCTTGACCAACACAAGTCACCTTGACTGGCACTATTCTCCTCAAATAGCACCAGTTGCACAATGACTAACATCGGTCACTATATAAACTTATTTTTCCCTAAATAACAATCTTAAACCACTTACCAACCTCAACTAAAAACCCTATTTATTAGCCCCTATAACTTCACAAAGTCAAGAGAAACCACTTGAACCATACTTTACTAGTTTAACATTTATGGTTAATGTTATGTTGTTAATTTAATTATTTATTGGAAAGCATCTATTTCATTTTTGATCAAGTAATTTTCATTTCTTCATACAAACTATCTTTTATTAACATTTTCACAATTTTTAATTATCTAAAAGAGTGTATTAATAGCCTCCAAGGAAGTCTAGTGCTTTTTGGATCTATCTTTCACTAGACAAGCCACCCATCTATCTCACTAATACACCCTTTTCTAATTTATCTCTTATTGTAGGTCATCCTCCTAAGCCAAAGATGAGTTTTCCATAATCGACTAGATCATGCATGCATAACCAAACCAGGGTCTTCTTACCATATCCTTATTTTTAAGTTTCTTCTTGTCTTATAAATAAAAAGATAGTAAACACAGAAAAGTAGTGAAATAATTTCTTTGTTTAATTAGGGTCTAGCATTCCCTTAGTTCCCTAAATTTTATAAAACATATTGGCAAACATGACTTGATAGTCATAAAATGCATTTTGATCACTTTTTTTTGGAAGAGGCCTATTCACATTAACCTATTTAATGGGATGGAGAGATATTACACTGCATTTCATCAGTGTTTTGAGGACCTTTTATGGAGCTTCTATTAGATTTGTAAATTATCTCCTTATAGGAGCAGATAATACAATGTATGGAGTTAGTTCTAAAACTACATGCTCATAGATGTTTAAAGTATATCCATGCTAATGACATAATCAAAATTTAGGGTATCCCATATGAATACCCCTAGCACAATTTTATATGGTTTCACAACCATGGATTCTAGTTGAGGCACCCAAAAAGGTGCAATCTACACAAACAATTCAAAAGTAGATATCTACCCTTCTAAAGAGGCCTATCCTTGAAAGCCCACTTTTTCAAAGATTTACCATATATTCTAAAGATCCTCTTTCTAATCTTATAATTTTTAGATTAATATTACAAATAACTCAAGGCATTGCATCCAAGGTACCTATTGACTTTCTAAATAACCCCTTGATCAGTGCAAGGCCTCCTCGGATCATACAAAGTGATGCATGTAGCTGCAAAGTCCTAAGCACCTCAAACATAAGATGTGCATACACTTTGTCTATGCCCAAACCCAAAATGTAAGTGCAAGTATATGCAATAAGGTAGTGATGATTCATGCTAGAATAAGGAATTCAATGCATGTCCTCACACAATATTTTGTCATGCACAAGTCAAAAGGTGCACAAGCTTTATAATGTGGGTCCCTAAGTTTCAAATCAAGCTATAGATTACCAAAAGCATGCCTAGGACCTTCATCTTCATGCACGCTATGAATTAAGGTATTATTTATGCCTCTTTGATATAGTTCTACACTTGCATGCAAAATTCTACCTCTGTACCTTGTTATTATGCTATGTGCAAACTTTCTTTTACAATTGCCATGTGGTGACCCAACACTTATTCGATGCAAGAAGTTCACAATCTTCTCAAGAGCAGTGCTAGCCTTCCATGTGTCACATCTATGCCCCTCTTTCCCAGTAACCAAGAAGCTCCTCCAAGAGCCCACCAAGATGATGTGTGTCACCTTATGGAGCTGCATCTGAGATCAACCAGAGGGTGCCACTTGTCAGGCAACTACTAAACATTAAGAGGGTGGTTGGAGATAATTAGAAGGAAATCAAGTCATGGTCAGAGATGTTAAATGTAAAATAAAATATCATACATCAATATTTGGATTCATGCCACCCTCTAACCTTGTTAAGAAGATATTTTGTTCCTTGATGCATGTGGATTTAGAAGTGATCTTGCCATCATCCTTAGATCTATAATTAAACAAACTTCAAAAAGTATGGCTGCAGTACCACAATGAATTAAAATTTTCACCTATCACCCAAGTGGTTCATTTATTGTATTATCAGCTTGAGCTTTTATAAAATCCTAGTTCTTTCACTGTAAAAGGGTCAACACATTTTAACAACCTTACGCTATTCAAATTTCCCTCCATGAAAACTTAGATTAGATAAACCTTGTATTCTAATCAGAATTAAGTTCATCTCTTTCCATTATTATGATGATGTGTGCCATTTGTGTTTATTGATCATTGACTATGGTTAACATTCACCCTTATCTCTATCATCCATTCTATGCACATCTTCATTGAACTCAGAGCTCATTTACAGGTTGTATCCTATGTATATTTGGGTCTATGTTGACATTGCCTATAGACCATTTGTCATCCCTCTTAGTGTATCAATCCATTTCCATGCCTCTATGCTAAACAATTATGTAAGTGGAGTAATTTGTTAGAATCTATGTGATATTATCTTGTTCTTAGGGGTTTGTATTATGTTTACGACAGTAGGAGTGCTTGCTCTATTCTGGATGTATCACCTTTTCATTTTCAGCACTCTCTTACCTTTTCTCTCCCTTTTTCCATCAAATTTATTAGGTTTAGACTAGAGGTAGGTTACCTTTATACTCTATTAGGTCTGCATACCAGTCTTAAACTAGGTACACTTAGAATAAAAAGAATCCATCCTACTCCTAAGACTCATCCCAAGGAGTGCAAGGGTCTCACACCTTAAGGATGTTTCCATCATTACAGTGAGATAACCAATGCTCACACATGTAGCTATGAGATAATACTTCTAAACCTAGTGCCTTATCCTCTTGCACCCTATGGAAGGCCTTTATGCCCAATGCCCATGGTAAAAATTCCCTTGCATCATAGAGCATCCACGGGTGCATGTTTCAAATGATAATAGTTTTTGGCATCTCTAGTGGGACCAATTGAATAAGCTTAAGGCTCAGTGATTTTTTTAGCTAATAAGTGTAGTAGACACTCCACAAGAGCACCCGATGACTCCAAACATCTCTAGTTCACAAGAATCAACCCCATTTTTACATGCAAAGAAGAACAAGATCATCTACAGGAGGCACTAATTTTCACTAGCTCCTAGCACCATGTAGAAAGAGAGCAAGAGCATCCTTGTCACCTGTTAGAAGGTTAGTGCAAGTTAGTCACCTCCTAGAACTCAATCTACACCATTTAGAAGGTTCTATTCTAGGTGAGGCCTATTCCCTTCCCATTCATGGCTGTGCCAAAGAATCAGGTGTTTGTGCCTTTTAATAGAGACAGTCCATTAGTCTTAGTGTAGTATGATGATATTATGGTGTCTACTCTCAAAAGTCTATAATATTTCATTGGTGAAATTTCAAATTCCCCTATGGAGCATATTCAAGATATCATAAATATTTGTGTAGTGTACCATGTTACCTAGGATAATGTTACAGTCAAGTTACTAGCTTCTTCTCTAAAAGGAAAAGATCTTCAATGGTATCGAGGCTTGCAACTAAAATCTATTCATAACTAGGATGATCTAGGTGAAGATTTATGTAAGCAATTCAAATATCAGAGTGATCACCTATCCTTGATTGAGCAGCTTATGTCTATAAAGTGAGAGCCACACAAATAATGGTTAATTTCAACTTCAGATTCTAGAAATTCTAGGACAATATCCCAACCTTGTGTAAGCCATCTCCCAACATTACATTTTTATATTTCCTAAAATATCTTAATAGCGATATTTTAGTGGTGATTCAATCCATGGGAGGTAAAATTCTCTTTGATGCTTATGAAGTCATAGTACATGTAGAGAATTACTTGATTTAAGCAGGCCAGATTGTGCCTAGATCCCTATGCCCATATTCATAGAACCTCCTAATCAAGAAGCTATATAACCTATGCTAACACCTATCCCTATTAAAATAAGCACACCTATTTAATATTCTATCCCTTCTAATAAATTTCACAAAGTGAAGACATTATTACAATTTTTTTGGAATGAGTTGGTTGCCCTCAAAAGATAACAAACGTAGTATCCTAGACATCATTAGCGTTTTGATAAAAAATATCAGTCAAGTAGACCTCACTACCAAGGTGACACATAGGCATATAACTAACTCACATATAAGATATCACTTTATACATAGAAGGTCGATGATTCTAGAACCTCAAAGCCCTTGTCCTAGTACTAAACAAGCTAGTGTAGGATTCTGAGTGGTACTTCCTATGCAACTAACTACATGATCAAGCTATGTGTGCTAGAAGAGTTCTAAAACAAGTGATCATGGTGAAGGGCATGCCTCAAGTACATGAATAAATTAATGATGCACCCACACAAAGGGGGGAGTTCCAAGCATCATCCCAACCACATGATGGGTCAACCTTCACCAAGAAGAGGATTTCAACTATGTGAATCGAGGTAGCACACCTAGTATTGAAAGCACCCTAATTTATTTCAACACAAGATTAAAAAGGAGAGCCACAGATGAGGCCAACCAACTTTGGAACCCACATCATCAGTATCATAAGTCAACTTCATAGTTATGTAAGCTAAATCACCTGCTCAACTTCTACATCCAAAAAAGATTGCATAGAAGGAAGGGTCACCCCAAACTAGTGTGATGACACTAGAAGAAGCTGTTACCTCTAAAATACAATCAAAGGGATCTCAAATTCCTTTCAATATAGTATAAAATATGAAGAGGACCAGTCTCAATGTTATAATGTGGGATGTGCTCACTATTTCATCTCAATGAAATTTATTATGGGACATGCTAAAAGGCTTCTAGAGTGTCATGCCCCTGAATTAGTGCTTGTTACCTCTATGAGTCTGTGCCAGCCAAAATAAAAAACTTAGGTGAAAAATAGTAATATGATGCCTCCATTCTATATCTCTCTAGTTATTAGCCAACATCTGGTGCACAATTGCATGATCAACTCTAGTGCAAGTAACTCAGTAATACCAAAGAAGATTGTGAACATGCTTAGAATTATGTATGCCAATGTTTCAAAAGGAGTAATCCAACTTGATTGCATAATAGTCAAGGTTGTAGGTGTAATCAAAGATTTAAGTCTAACACTGCATGCATGCCCAAGCCTTTTTATTGTGTAGGACATCACTCTCATTGACTTGCCTCCCTATTCTACCATCTACCTCTCTAGAGGCTTTATGGTAAAGATGGGCATACATTTATCTTTATATTGGTCACATATGCTGTTGAGAACTAGATACGGGACCAAAGTGACCATCAAGGTAGAGCTAATATTTAAAATCCATGTCAAACCATACACTCCCAACCCAGTTGAATGAAACTAATTATGTTCAACTAAGAGGAGAACCCAATTCTCCATGAGTCCACGTCACTGCTTGAAGAAACGCCAGACAACCTTCTGGATGAATGGGCACATGAAATTTTTGAGTACAACCCATATGACAATGAAAAAATAAGGTGGGCATGTATTGCATCATGGAAGAAAATATTTTGCTACCTGAGCTCATGAAAGTGTGCGAGGACCCTGAAGGTATATGGTAATTATACTTTGATGAATCTTGAAGTAGGAATGGCATAAGAGCCAATGTCATGTTGGTCTCCCCTCAGAAGGAAAAATAATTCCATGCTTTCAGACTATAATTCACTTGCATAAATAATGATATCGAGTATAAGGCACTAATTCAAGGCCTTTAACTCGTATAAAAGAAAGGGATCAAAGTATTGTAATAATTGGGGGATAGTGAGCTTGTCGTCAACCAAGTTAGGGCTCAGAGCATGATGAAGAATGGCTTGATGAAAGCCTACAAACATAAGGTGTGGGACATGATTAAAGGCTTTGATGCATTCAAAATTAATTCTATACCAAGAGTGTAAAATGCTAATGTAGATAGGCTTGTGACTATGGGTGCATAGTATGACATCCTGTGTAACCTTAGGAAAGAATCCAAATAGCTAATCAAGTTTGTGGTCAGGCTAGTATTTCATGATAAGCAAAAAATTGGTAAGTGTTTAAAAGTGATGAGCAAATCATCAATTTCCTTCAAGATGAGGAAAAGTTTTGTGCCATGAACTTATTAAAGTTGTAATCCCAATACAAATATCAAGTCATACAATTGAAAGTAAACAAGCTGCCAAAGGGTTTAGTCACCCTAGAAGGTATCTTTGACTCTGATGACCAATTCAAGGGAGAAAGGTGCAGTATGATAGCTAGGGAAGATATCTCTATGCTTGTAATCATTTTAGAAGGAAATACACTTAAATCTAGTAAAGTATGCTTTACATCAAAAATTGAAAGCTTCATTCAACTCAACAAGAGGTATGATGACATCTTCACATGGAGCTACAAAGATCTTAAAGGTTTTGATGTAGGTATCATGCAACATACAATTGAGTTTGACCCTCACACATGATCCATGCACCAAAAGTAGAGGCCCATCAATCTGAACCTAGATCCATTAATGTGTAAGGAACTATCCAAACTCATTAAATATAGTATAATACTTCCAATCAAGCACTCCTCATGGGTTGCCAACTTGGTACTTGTGCAAAAAAATAATGGGGTGATATGTCTCTGCATGGACTTTAGGGACCTTAGTAAGGCCTCCCTCAAGGAACATTATCCTCTCCCACTCATAAAGCAAATATTTCAAATGGTCACAGGTGCGGAAAGATTTTCATTGTTGGATGGTTCATCAAGCTATAACTAGATCTAGGTACAAGATTACGACTAATACAAAACTAGGTTCACCACTAAGTGAGGAACCTTTAAATACCAATGCATACCTTTTGGTTTGATGAACATAGGTGCAAATTTCCAAAGAGCCATGGGTATGGATTTCAAAGAGCTCATCAACAAGATTATATTTGTCTACCTTGATGACATAAGCATTTTCTATAAGCATGCAAAGGATCATTTGGGTCACCTAGAGTAGGTCTTCCAAAAATTCTAAGAGTTCAAAATATCTCTGAACCCCAACAAGTGCATCTTTGTAGTTCATGAAGGTGCCCTTCTTGGGCACATTATTGCTAAAGAAGGACTCATAATCGATCCAAAGTGAGTTAAAACTATCTCATATCTTCCTCTTCTAAGCCACAACAAGATCTTCAAAGTTTCTTGGGAAGAATCAATTTTGTGAGAAGGTTTGTGCCTAGTTTTGCTATCCTGGTCAAGCCCCTTACTATAATGTTAAATAAGAATGCTACATTTAGTTGGATGCACAAAGGCAAAGATAGCTTCAAGGCTATCAAGCATGCGATTGCATAAGTTTCCACTTTGATCAACCTAGATTATAGTAAGGATTTCATCCATTATGCATTTGGGGGAGTCGAAGGCATCTTAGCCATCTTGACATAACATAACCAATACCAACTAGAGTAGCCAATTACTTTCTCTAGCTAGGCATTGAAGGACTATGAGTTTTACTACAACTTTGTAGAAAAATACACAATCATAGTTGTGAGAGCATTGAATAAATTTAGGCACATGCTCTCCAATAAAAAGATCCAAATCATGATGGCACATGCAAGTGTTAAGGAGTTCCTTCTCAGCAAGGATATCAATGAGAAAAGAGCCGACTAGATCATGAAATGATGGAGTATGATGTAGACATCTAGGTCACCAAACTAGTGCAAGGAAATGGAATCTATAAATAGTTGATTAAAGTAGTGAATTTAGAAGATGACATAGTTCTAGTGTCCCATCAAGAAGAGTGCACAAGTGAAGAAACCATGACTAACTAGGCATAGGATATGAAGACCTTTCTTCAACATAATATATATCCACCTAGTCTCAACAAAGCAAGTGCAAACATTTTAGACTATACTCCATTTCCTATGTGCTCATTGAAAGAGCACTTTTCCAATAGGATCTCAATGGAGTCCTCTTGTGATGCATTGAAGTAAAGTGAACAAGCATAATTCTTCAAGAATTCTATGACAGCCTTGTAAGAGGCCATTACTAACCTAAAACCACTACTATGGAAATTATGTGAGCTGGATATTATTGGCCAACCCTGTTCAAAGATGCACACTCATATGCATAAAATTCCAAGAAATGTGTCTTATTCATAGGTAAATAAAGGCTGATAGCCTTGCCACTATGCCCAATTCAAGATGATCAACCTTTTTGTAGTGGGGCCTATATTTTATAGGCATGATTAACCTACCATCGAGTGATAGGCATAAATGGATCCTTACAATCACTAACTATTTCACGAGGTGGATAGAGGTAGTTTCACTCAAAGAGGCTAATGAGACATCCATCCTGAGCTTCTATGAGAATATTGTAATGAGATTCAATGTTCTTGCCACCATTATCTTTGATAATGTGCTGGTTTTCTTTGGGACCATAATTAGTGAGTGGGATGTCAAGCACAACATCGACTTGAGCACCTCATCAAAATATTATCCCCAAAGTAATGGTTTAGCCGAGTTTATGAATAAAAACCTAATTCAAATCATAAAGAAGACTCTAGAGGACACTCAATGATTTTAGCATACTAATATCAGAACCATTCTTTGGTCTGATAGGATCATGTCCAAAAGAATGTTGGGAAACTCACCCTTCATGTTAGTATATGGAAGGGAAGCCATGTTACCAGTGTCCTTTAAATTGACTTCATTGGAGCTCAATGCATTAGTTAGATCTATTCGAGAGTATCCCTCTTGAAGTAAGAATGGTAGAGTTATTGGAGATTGAAGAAACTAGAGTGCAAGCTACATGCACCATGGAACTCCAAAAAACACAAACCAAGAGGGTCTTTGACAAAGGGGCCAGTGAGAGAAGTTTATAGGAGAGAGACTTAGTGCTCGAATGGGATGTGGACAAATTAAAAGTTGGAAGACACACTAAGTTTGATGTAATATGGAGTGGTCCATGCACTATCACCTATTTTTAAGCCATCCAGTGCCTTTTAGCTTGCTAGAATGAATGGAGAAGAATGAATGGAGAAGAGCTGACTATCCTAGTCAATGGGATTCATCTCAAACACTATCTCCATTAAATCTTATATAAAATGTAAATGAGTAGAGTAGATGTTTTTCATTTCCCTAAAGTGTGCTTTACACATCTTTGTTTTAGAGTAGTTTTAATTCCCCCAAGCGCTTGTGCACAGTGTTTTCTTAGCTTAGGTATTTTCCTCTAGGTGCCTTTGGCACATTTCTTATCTTTTCAGGTGAAGCTCAATCCATTTCAAAGCCAAAAGAGCATGGTTGGTGCATTCACAAGAGAAAGAATCAAAAGTTCCAAAGACTTTGTGCCTAATGGATTTCTCAAAGGCTATTGGGCTACTACTTAGTGGACAAGTGGCTTGTAAAGGTTACAAGAAGTGTTGAATTTCTAAGTTACCACTTGATCAGTGTAAGGCCTCCCAAGATCATATAAACTGATGAATTTAGCCAAAAATTCATAGGCACCTTAATTAGAAGATGCAAAGACACTCCCCATCTATGCTCAAACCTAAAATATAAGTATAGGTCTAGATAATAAGGTATCAATGATTTGCACCAGCATAAGGAACTCAATACATGTCCTCACATAGGATTTCATTGTGTGTAGGTCAAAAGGCACATGAGATTTAGAGTGTGGGTCCTTGGGTTTTAAAGTAAGCTATAGATTAACAAAAGCATGACCAAGACCTTCATCTTCATGCACACTCTACCTTAAGGTCTTCTTCATGCTTCTATGATATAGTTTTTCACCCACACACAGAATTCTACCTTCGTGCCTCATTATTATGTTGTGCATAACCTTTATTTTATAATTTCCACATGGTGACCCAATTCTTGTTCAATACAAGGAAGTTCATGATCTTCTCAAGGGTAGGGTCAACCTTACATGCATCACATCTTCACCCCTCCTACCTAGTAACTAAGAACCTCCTCTAAGAGCCCAAATAGATGACACATGTCACCTTGCAAAGCTACATCTAAGATCAACTAGAGGGTGCCACATGTCAAGCAACTACCAAACATTAAGAGGGTGGTTGGATATGATTGGAAGGAAATTGAGTCATGATCAGAGATGTTAAATGTAGAAGCAGCTATCATACATCAAGATTTGGATTCATGCCTCCATCTAAGCTTGTCAAGAAGATCTTCTATTCCCTGATACACATAGATTCAAAAGTGATCTTACCACCATCCTCAAATCCAATCATTGAATAAACTTTAATAAGTATGGCTGTGGCACTGTAATGAATTAAAAGTTTCACCCATCACCCAAGTGGTGTATTTATTATAAAACTAGCTTGATCTTCTATAAAATCTTAGTTCTTCTATTGTAAAAGGGTCAATACATTTTAATAACCTAATGTTGCTAAAATTTCCCTCTATGAGCACTTGTATTGGCTAAACCTTGCATTCTAATGAGAATTAAGTTCACCTCTTTTCATTATTCTGATGACTTGTGTGCCATTTGCATTTATTGATCCTTGACTATGGGTAACATTATCCTCTCTCTATCATCCATTTTATGCACCTCTTAATTGAACTCAGAGCTCATTTTTAGGTCGTATCTTATGTGCATTTGTGTCTGCATTGACACTACCTATGGATCATTTACCATCCCTCTTAGTGTAGCGATGAGTTCGCACATCTCTATGTGAAACACTTATGTAAGTGGAGTAAATTGGTAGAATCTATGTGATATTGATCCAAAACTCAGAAGTTTTGGTTGATAAATAACACAATAACAATGAATTCTCTGAGAAGAGATGTAGTATTACTCAAAATCGCAATACAAATATATGCTTATCTCTGGGAAGAGATGTCTGTCTTCACATTTCGGGTTACCTCTTCTTTTATACACAATTTGAAAGCATGGGAAGGATGTGGAAGGTCACCAATCTTTAGGAAGATGAAGTGGTACGACTTCCAATATTTAAAACAATACATAATTCAAGGAAATACTATTTTTAGAAACTTACTATTTTTAGACAGCACTATTAAAATTGAAATTTGAGGCACTTCCGTTGGGTTTTCGAGGGTAAAAATTCATTGAGAAAAGCTAAATAACATTTCACGATGTTCCCCTCGTTCTTAGCTTTCCAACGGTTCAAACGGCGAGTCAATTGGAGCTACGGTGCAAAAGTTATGGTTCCCGGAAGTTCCGTCATCAATTGGGGTGGAACTGTCACCCGAATTGTCGCCTAAATTGATGCCTGGATCAGATATTATCTTGTTCTTACGGGTTTATATTATGTTTATGACAATAATAGCACTCACTCTATTCTGGGTACATCACCTTTTCATTTTCAGCAATCTCTTACCTTTTTTCTCCCTTTTTACCTCAAAGTTATTAGGTTTAGACTAGCAGTAGGTTACCTTTCTACTCTATTAGGTCTACACACCGGTCTTAAATTAGGAATGCTTAGAATATAAGGAATCCAACCTAATTTAGAGAATCATCCTAAGGAGTGTAAGGGTCCCACACCTTGGGGATGTTTCCATCATTATAGAGAGACAACTAATGCTTGCACTTGTAGTTGTGAGATAAAACTTCCATGCTCAATGCCTCAACCTCTTGCACCCTACACAAGGCCTTCACACCCAGTACCCCATTAAAAAAAATCCCCATGACATAGAGCATCTATGGGTGCATATTTTTAATGACAACAATACCACCTTAGAGTTCATCCACTCCATGATGGGTTCCCAAAATCCATAGAGTTCACTATGCTCAACCAAGTCCATAGTATGTTACTGATCATCATTATGCTCATGACACTTATAGTACATAGGGAAATCATTATTTTAATTTAGAATTCATCCCAATTTATTTTTATTAGGTTGATGCTTTCCATTTATGAAATGTCACAATTCCTAACTTTGACACTGGACCCATAGATTGTGAGTCCCTTACGGGACTCATCAGTTAGTATATTCCTCCCATTTTTGTCTTTTTAGTTTACACATCTATGAAAAATATAAAAAATACAATATTATAGAAAAATACAAAATCAAAACTTATGCATGCTTATGTTTAGTTCATTTACATGAGTTAATTTGTGCATAATATTCAATATTTAACTTTATCCAATTTTTATATCACCTATGCTTCACATGTGAACATGAGTGATTGTAGGGCATATAAGTTGCCATTACTAGACTCAGTTATAGTTTATTTACAATATTAGACACATAAAATTCTAATAAAATAATAGAACCCCATTGTATATGGGTGCATTGCTCTATTGTCCATTTCCCTCACTATTGGCCTAGTAAGCACAAAATCTTATTTCTCAATTCCATACCATACACATGCCTTCTACAACTTGTATATGTATCAAAAAGGTCATTGGGGGAATATAATACACATGTATCATCCTTATATGGCTTTCCATTATTTCTCATACCTTAGTTCTTTCATTATATTTCATCAATCAATATGGGTCATGTACTAACACATTGATATACTATTGTTTATTTAAGTTTTTGATTATACTCATGTTGATCAGTTACATATATCCATGCATGTTTTTCATGTTTTCTTTCCTGATTCATGCCTTACATGTATCTTTGCTTGATGACATTTAGATATGTCATTATGTGTGGCTCTAAAGGCCCTCATTATTTGATTCTATGAGTGTGAGGATATTTTGACATGTCCTTGTGTGTTTCTGTACTTGAGGACATTTTAATATGTCATTTTGCATACCTTTAAGTCTTCATTCTCTATTTTAATGTGTGTGAGGACATTTTAAAATTTATTTATTTTTGATTCTATGTGTATGAGTGAAATTTAAATATGTCCCTTGTATGTGACATTTGGCCTTCCATTTGCGTGCCTTGTGTGCTTTGTATGTATTCTATGTTGGTGTGCATCATGACCATGATACTTGCTTATTTGTTGGATCAATTTGATCAGTTTTAATTCCATGATGGATATCATACATCCTCCTAGTTTTCAATTCCATGATGGATATCATGCATCCCTCCCCAAGTAGTTCTATTCAGTTTCCAATACTTAGTTTTGATCAATTATCTATGTACCTAATTGTTGACATCTATCATGACATTCACACTATATATCCTTATTTCTAAATGCATCTCACATTATTATTATACTCAATTATCTATATGATAATGCCATGCTTCTCCATGTTATCACTACTACTTAGATTTACATTATTTTATATAACACCTATCACATAACTTTTTATTTTGAGTTAAGTTATTATGCAGGCTCAAAAACTCACCTCAAAAGTGGGGGCATACACAATGGTCTATCTTAGAGACTAAACCCGCTCAATACAATACACAGATAGACACATGAATAAATTTGTAGTCCTCATACAGTGGATCATATAACATACTAAAAAAACACTCAGATAAGTAGTTTGGATAGGAGTGCTCCCTCTTATTGTCCAAATAGGGTGCTATTATCCCAACACTAAAAAAATAGTCAATTCTAAAATCTATCAGAATCTTAGGTAGTCTATATTAGTTTCCAATAGGTTCATAGTCTTAGTTCTAAGAATTTCCTCATATTTGCTCAGTTTGGGGGCATCATGTGTGACATGATTTTTAGGTTTCACACATGTTTTTCTTAGAATGTTTGTTTTTATTACTTAGTCTCATAATTTATATACACTAGATATTAGATTGGGGGTAGGTACGTGAAACATGGTTTCTGCATTGCTCAGTTTTGTGCCAATTTCATAGATGGAATGGAAAAAATTTTCATTATCCACACTATATACACTAGAATTAAATTATATAAATTATTTATACCATTTTTACACTAGAAATGAGCCTTATTTCATTTGCAATGGTTTGTTCACCCCTTTTTTGCACTAGTTTTACACTAGACATTCTATTGGGATTCATACAAAGATTCCAATCCATTTTCACTACCTTGAGTTTGTAATGATGGATTCAAGCATACCTTGATTTATTAAGTACACTCTCCTTATCAATGAGGATTGGGGCATACACAGTCCAATCCAAAATTTTCAATGAAATGAAATCTCCAAGAGGTATACTCTCTATAGTCACCAATTTTTACACCAAAACACAATGGTTTGTGTATCCAATTAGGTATATTTGTTCCTTGTTATTGAATCTATAAATTTTATTGTCTTTGATTCTTGATTTTCATCTTAATTAAAGACTGATTTTACACATGTTTCATTACAAGTTTACATAAAACAAAGTTCATCATTGTGGCCTACATTCAAGACTATACTTCACAGGTACGTTTAACTGCACAATTTTTCCTTTTACTCTAGTACTTTCACTTTCTTGCATTAATAAAATAAATGGGGGGGGGGAATGTAGACACATAAATTAACATTGCAGATAAAATCATGCATTCATGATCACCCTTTTGACACACTTAGTTCATGACCTATTCTATGGATTTTGACCACTTTCATTCACTTTTTGCATGATGACTCACTCCTTAAAAACCCCCAAATGACATCAAAATGTATCCATCTAGTTTTCTCAATAGCCTAGGCTCATTATCATATTGATTCATGCACTCATCTTAAGTTTTATTGCCCTTAGGACATGAACACCCCATTGGGAAAAAATCGCACCCTATTATTATCCACCTAAACAAAAGTTGTCCTCTCACCAATTAACAACTATTTTACAAAATTTAAAGTTGTGTAAGTGTCGACCCATAAGTTTTAACAAGCCCATTTGAAGGAATCACTAGAATACTACTATATAATCAAATTTAAAACCATTTTTCACATAAGATGCTTCCACATAGAAAAGCACTAAAATTCTACTAGCACATCGATAGAAAATTCCATGTTTCTCCCAATTCTAATCACATACAACCCTAGTATCCCTAAGTTAAAGTTTGAATATACCTGCAAGGTCACAAGTCATGATTAAAAAACTTAATCACACTAGGATTGCACTAATATTTAACATTTTGCCCTAGTTTCACACACACCATCGTAACATGGGATAGCTATAAGGAGTTTGGTCCCTCTTCAGAGTATTGGTATATAGGTGGTGCTCAACACATGGGGTATTGAAGTAAATCACAACTTCAACCACTGACCCATTTTTACTCCATGATTTCATCTTTTCATCTTGTCTATTGAACTAGGGTTATCAAGTGGAAAATTAATTACACAATGATTCCTAAAATGAATTAGAAGTTCCCGCATGGTCCATAAAATAAACATGCAAAGGCACATAAAACCCAAATATCTCAAGATAATGATCTTATGTCAGACACCAACATACCTTAGGAACAACATCACACCCCTAGCCTATCTAGTCACTATGCTCATGTCTAAGAATTTTGATATCTCTTATTCCCAGTCTGTATATAGTCAACATGTCAATATTAGATTGAGAATCATCTCACGTTTCAATTTTCTAGCTAACTTTATATTTTCTCTTTTAGACTTTACATATTTAGTAAGTTTATGAATTTAATAAGTTTTAAATTAATTTGTGTCATTTATTACATATCTGTAGCTTTCTAATTTTGTTTAATAGTTTATCTAATTAGGGTCTAACATTCCCCTAGTTCCCAAAATTTGATAAAAATATCTACTTTGTGAGTAAGAAGATAACCAAATGCCTTGGTAACTAAAACATATAAAGTATGAGCTAGAGGACAACCCTATCTAGTGAAGTGAAAAAGGCCAAAGCTATCGGACTTATATCCATTAATGGTAAGGTAACCCAATGCATTATAAAACAAGTTTGCACTACTTAGAGAAAGAATTAGCCAAAACCCAGAACCTTAAGCATAACCAAAATAAAGGTCCATTATTTTTGATCATATGATTTTTCAAATCAAGTTTGAGAAAGATGGTCCTTTGGTTAGAGGCTCAGGCCCATTCGATTCCTTCAAAAAAATAATTAAATTATTTGATATATATATGTTTTTAAAAATCAAGTTTGAGAAAGATGGTCCATTTTCTCATATCTGATGATTGTAGGTAGGATATGGTGGAGGCAATTTGTGAGGGGCTTGATAATGATTTTATAAGAAATATTCAATAGGGTGATTGCACACAAACTAATAATAAGCTCTTGCTCACCAGTCTTGGGGATGAATTTAATATTACCTTTGTTGATGATAGTTTATAATGACTTGTGTTTAGGGCTTCTTTGTAAACTTGAAATAGGTTAATCCCTACAAATTTCTAGGTAGATTTATAGAATTCATAAGGAAAGCCATCAATCCCTAGTGATTTTTCATTGAACACGCATTACATTGCATGAAGGAGGTAATGAATAGAAAGAGGAGAATCACACTATTTTTGGTCTAAAATGTTTAATTTATGGGGCATCACTTCCAAACATTCATGTTAAGCTTATGTTCTTTCCATCAAGTCTTCTAGGGCTTTAAACACTAATTTTTAGTGGTCTAGAAAGGCTAAGGTGATTTTCAATAGATTAGTGAGGAATTTATGTGCAGGCTTGATGGATTAGTTTCCCCTTGACTTGTTTGGCATTAAGAAACTCAAAGAAATCCTCTAAGGCATAGTAATTTATCTTAAGCCAATGCAAACAGGCTCTAATTTCTGCCCCTATAGCTATACAACTATCTAAAATTTTGATCTTATGCTTGAGAGAGGAAATGATGTCTTGAAAGTGTGAGTCAAAAGGGTTTTTTTTAAGGATGGAGGAAATCCTTTGGTATTCCTTGATGATAGTTCCATCAGCCCATTTCCTAACTCATGAAATCTGATTTCCATAGTGTCAGAGGAAGGTGGCATTGTAGTTGATCATCTCATTCTATAACTAAATCCAACTAGCAGCATATGGTGGATGTGGAGATAAATTCCATAATTTGGGGATGAGTCAGATAGTGAACTCATGGTTGAGAAAGGGACATATTCATACATAATTGATTACATGGGACTTTAATATGGTCATCACATTAGTCCACTCTACAAGTGATAGGACTATGATCTGAAAGGAAAATCTTAGGATGGACTATGACAACTTGCTTGTCTAAAACTAAGAAGGAGAACATGTACTACTCATAAATTATGACATGGTCAAACCATTTGAGGACCCTATTAAAATTTACCCAATATTTAGACCAAGTATACCATGGCATATTAGTTAATGTGCCCCACTAGAAAAGCAGGTCCACCAATTCTTATCTATCTTTAAAATAATACCATTCTTTGAGTTCTCCCACACACCATATTGAAAGGGAACCAAACTTTTCTAGAGGAATCTCAATCACATTAAAGTCACCACAAATCAGCCATGTGGAAAATGGAAAATTTTTAGTGAGTCATCTCTATATCATCATTTTATCATGGCAATCATTCAGGGCATAAATATTAAGAACCCCTAAGGAATAAACATCGATGTCAAGTAAAACCCAAATAAATCAAAGTGAGGGATCTTATCCTGAGGAAAAAATTTTGGGGTTAATTTTTTGTAAAACTAAAATACTAGTTTTGTCATGACCATCTTCATGTGAAGTGGAAAATTAATATGTATCAGACCATATACTCCCCAAAAAAGATTGTAGAATAAATCCTTAAATTTAGAGCACCCAAACTTTGATAATTGGAACACACAAATATTTTTTTAGGGGATTATATGAGAACTCAAACATTATAGGAGAGTAAATTCATTGGGAGGAATCCTCCATTAATAGTTTCCCCTATCCATCCTATATATCTTCTTCTAAATCAAGTGCTACAAAGCAATTGCCCAATAATAATTGTTGGTTTGGAAAAATAAAATACTCATGTGAAATTGGAAATCCTTAAGTGAAATTAAACAATGTTTAACTCCATTTACTTCACACAGAGATTTACCACTTTTATGAGGCAGACTACACAATTGCCATAGGGTAGGACCACTTGTATAGGGTGTCCCATCATGAGAAAACTTAATGGAAAATTATTAACTTGAGAAACTTGGCTTTGAGAGAGATCCATGTGAGACTGGGGGGAATAATAGGATGGCGAGAAAATTTATCCTTAGTTTACTATTAGTGGGGTTTTACAATGGGGGATCAAATTTCACCTTATGATTATTGTTCTTGGCAACTATTTTTTTATTAGCCACTGTAGTCCAACCCTCATTATTTTTTGCCACCTTTTGATTTTTAAGTGGTGCATGCTTGATGGATGGATTTGAGAAAACCATAAGGGGACAATCGTGAATCCTATAGTTAGGTGACTACCATCTAAAGCATGTGTCTAGGAGATTGAAGAAGGCAACCTTTTGTGAGAAGTGTTTCATCCCTACTTGAATATCAATAGACTCTTTCAATTCCTCTATCAAATCAACCTATACATAAACATGCTTATTAGGGTGTGCATATTATAATTTATTAGCCTCATGAAAAAATGCCCACCATATGGGTTTGAAATATCATCAACGAACATCCATCAAGGAAGTGGAAGATCAAGAAGCACAACCTAGATAAGCACCTTAAGAGAGGTTTGTTCAGACACTTTAAAATTAAATGTCTAAATGGAAATGATCATGAGGGTATTCCTTACGAATTAATATCTTGAAATAGAATGAGGGGATTGTAATTGAAAGGTATTCTTCAAGGAGAATAGAAAGAAACTCTTAGCAAGGTTACATACACTAGTAACCTAAAAACTGAAGTTTCCCTGTGGTGGTGAATCTTGGTATTGAGCTAGTCTTTTGAGGGGTTACAACCAACATAGTAAAAAATAAGAAAATTATTTTTATATCATCTACACACATTATTAATAACATCTACTTGTAAAAAAACATCATGTTGAGGAGGATTATCAAAATCTATACTAGGTTGAACTTCCAAGCCCATTTTGGTTCCATCCTGCCCAATATTAGCAATAATGGTTGTAATAGATTGGTTGAGGGCCATTTAACAAAAAAATTACCCAAAGGGTGGAGAGTAAAGTATAATAAATGTAAGCTTAGTCTTGGAAGTCTTGTAGAGGTGATATGTCAATAGGGTGAAACAAGCAACTACACACAAGATCAACTTGCAAATCCTAGTAGACCAATTTTCTCATGTCATTTTTTTTAATAATAATATTTAGTCATGAATATTATATTCAATCATATTGTTTGTTACATGAAATTTCTAATCACATCAACATGTGTCAATCACTTTGGAAAGTTTGTATTGATTGATTGTATAAATTAACATGTGGTGACTTATTTATGGTGTGTTATTGCACACCATTTTAACTAGAAAATCAATTAAAATTAACCTATAGTCCCTCACATTTTTCTTTTTGTTTCACAAGTAGATATTAAGGCTTGAAATGAAACCTTGGAACAATTCATTGCCTACTCTATAATTCAACATATATATTTTTTTCCATAAATGATTATTGTTTTTACTACATTGAATGGAGATCAATATGAAAGAAGCTCCAAACTTGTCAATGTTATTTTTAATTTTTATGGAGATGACAATTTTTTTATTTTTGTGTTCGATAAATAATTCAATTTACCTAGAAAATATAAAAAAATATTTTTTTTTCAAAATATAATACATAATATACACCTAATGTTCAAACTCAATTTTTTTAAAGAAATATTTGCCTACACCTTTTCCAATATAAACAAATATAAAAAATGATTACAATAATATCATGCTACACAATGGCTGATAATTTAAAAAACATATATCATACCTATAAAAGTATAGTCACATTAAATGTTTCATTATTCTTAAGTTTCTCATCGATGGGTGGGGTAAGCCATTCTCTTTCACATATTTATTCATGACTATCATATCAATATACTATAGGAATCACTTAACACTAATACTATTTTTCTACTTAATCATTTATAATAATAATTCTAGATTAATACTAATATTTATATTTTATTTTAATAATATAATAACAAAATTAATAATTTATTTATCTTTGTTTTTAGTCTTGATTTGATAATTTTGAGGTCTTATTCTATATTATTAATCCGAAAGGAGTATACTAAAGCATTCAATTTGATTTAAACTCTAATTAAAATTTGCATTCTTTACCAATCAAAATTCATTGTTCTTTGTGCCTTGAAAAATTTATAAGTTTTCAAAATTCAACTTACATATTTGTTAACAAAAAATATGAAAAAATCCATTTATTTGTATTTTGATTGATTAAAATTGTAGATATATTATTAAGGGGCAAAATGTTGATGTCATACATAGTACTTATCAGAATGTGATATCATGAACAATATGTAGAAATAAATGCTTTGCCATGTGAAATATTCAAAAAATATCTCAAGACCAACATTATGATTTTGTGTTGCAGCTATCTAGTGACTGCACATTATTCAAGGTTAATGTTCCTACACACTTCGGCATAGGTCTTGAAGATATGTGGCAAAGGTGTGGGAATTCTGGCATGGAGATGTGTCTTGACCTATCAAACCACAATACCGACCCCTCTATGGTCGCACATGACACTGTAAGTATAAAAATTAGGGAGAGAAACTAGTGAATGTTTTTTTTAATGATCTGATGAAGAACTAGAAATTTATCCAATTTTGGATTTTTTACGTTCATGTGTTGCCAAGAGAAATTCTTGAGAGATCAACATTTGGATTGGTGATGTGGTTGCTAAAATGATTGCCACTATGGGTGGTGGATTTTTTGTTACTTTTAGTGGCCTAGTTGACACCAACAAATATGTTCTCAAAGGGCCTATAATGGTACATTGGATCTCAGGAATAAGTACAGGAAAACCCCTATGCTGGACATTTGAACTCTAGAAAAAAAAGAAAATGGAATGCCAAGGTATAAATAATGACCATATTTGTTTGATTCTTTACTGTTATGGTGAAAATTATAAAAATGAAATATAATGGGTTTATGAATTTGTATTTTTACAGGTATTGTTGGCAATAGAAAGGTTTACATCTAGGAGAGCCAAATTCGTAGATGGGCAAGTGAATGAGTTTGATTTTGTGATTTTTATAATAGGATATAGAATCAATGTGCCCTCTTGGCTAAAGGTAAAGAAAAAACTCTAAAACAAAATCCACTTTTCACTTTGGTTTATGTTATTGGGTTACGTGTGATTGGAACCATTATGGCTTAGAAGATTTATTTTAATTGAAATTTGATCACTTTCTATTTTTATTGTTGCTTAGGAATGTGATTTTTCTTAGAAGATGGGTACAATGATATGGCCTTTCCTAACAGATGGAAGAAATAAATGGTTGTACATAGAAAAGGCTTGCTGGGTTCTTCAATTGACTCCATACGAATCATATAGGACATTCATAGGTGTTAAAAAGCAAAAGTCAAAAGTAAAATCAAATCAATTTAAATTAGAATGTTTACCACAAACTCTTGTAGACATTCTCAATGATATATTGGAAGTGGATGAAAATGGGTACGGTATCACCTACAACAATGCCTGTCAAACATTTAACAACTAATTAAAATATGCCTGCACTTACTTGATAAATAGATAATTGGTGAAACCATTATTTATGTTGACATTTACTCAATTAAATACCCTCTCATTGCAAATGCATCTCAATATGGTATGTTCACACTAGCGTTTAAATTTTCATGGTTAACACAATAATATACTTTTTTTTAAAACAGTGTGGGCAGGTTTTGAACATCCACTGGCAGCGTATTATGGGTAAGGAGGTCTTCCATATAACTTCAATGATAAAGTATGGTGCTTCAACATGGGCATCATTAATGGGATAGATGTGATAATAGGGCTGAGTAGATATACCTAAAAATTTATCAATTGGGATGGAATTCATTACATGGAACAAACAACTTTCACATCTGGTCATAAATTATGTTCGTTAAGTACTCTATTTCTTGTCTCTCTCCTTACCAAGCATGCAATTGATTTAGGTCAATGGTGTAGATGAATTCCAAACTATTTGGAGTTTATCTATACCTCTATGGCATGTTTGAGCCACCTTAGTGTTGGCCAGTAATTTTAATCATCCTTTATACTCATATCCACTTCCTTCAATAAAGTAGTTGAAGGCTTTCATGAGAAATTTAATTATATTTTTATTTTATACAAGATTTAGGCTTATTTGATAAGATGGAGATTATCAACTGCACCCATGTATCTACATACTTCTTTTGGGATGCTCTAGAAGAGCATTTTGATCATAGTGTTAGTGTCCTATTTGGTAAGTAATGTCTCTGATGTGTGTATATTTTCCTATAATGTGGCCATATCATTACTTTGTGGTGTGTTTGGGATGATGAATGATAAATGATGGTCAAATTTAGAGATTATTTTTTCCATTACAAATGGTTCTACTTATGGCATCAAATAATAATATAACTTTTTTCCCAACTGTCAGTAATATATTACATTGACGGCTTGTACCAGAAGTTCATGAACATATGATGTCTGCTATTCACTTTTTTTTGAAAACAATTTTTTTCCCTATACATCAAAACCAATTACTCTATGCCAAATCAATGATAAGACAATTCATAGACTTAAATAACACAATAGAAATACTTTCCAGTCATTTCATTGTTTAGCTTATGTGCATCTATTCATGACTTAAACCCTGAAGGAAGATTAAAATATATTTTCTTTTGGAAAGTAAAGTTTTTTCTATGTTTTGACATTTTGGATGCTAGGTATTAATATATTCTGGCTTTTTCTCAATGTCATTCTCTAGACTTTAAATTTTTGTATTAATGGCAAGGAGAGGAGTCCTGCTAAGTAGTTATTCGTATGCAAGTGTTTTAACACATCCATGTTTTAAACAAGCATTGGGATTTGTTTTTGCAAAATGATTATAATTTTATTCTCTTGACAACTCAATTAATGGATGTATTTATGAATGATGTCAATATTCAGTGGTCAATATGATTAGATGTACATGGTATTAAAAACATGTTTAATTAAATGTCTACATATTTTTTCTTTTCTTGTTTGTGTTTGGAACTCATGATTGATGTAAATTGAACTTGAATTTTAATCATGAATTCACATAGCTTTATGATCTTTCATGATTCTAATTGTTTTATCATGATTTATGTACTTCATAGTAATATCATTACATTAATTGTAACTGATAACATAGAGTAAAGCATTAATAAGCCATTCTAGCCCAAACAAAATAAAAACAAAACAAAACATGTAGTCATCTTGTCTAGATAAATTTATTATGTTTATTGATCTCTAATTATGACTTGGTGGGAGGTTTTTATTGTCTTTACAACTGTGGGTGTTGAAACATTACCACATATTATTGTGGTGGAGGTAATAAATTGATTATTGTGATAAATTTATGACTAGTTAGAACTAGATTAATTTAAAAGATATTAATCTAATTTTAATTAAATTGATAAAAGACATTTATTTAAAAATATTTTTTGGGGATAGGAGATTCTTCTTGCTAATGTGAAGGGCAAAGGTGGAGTTACAACAATGGTTAACTGGTTTTTTCATTGGCTGGTTGCACAAATATTTAATAATTTTTATACTGGATCTTTGCAAGTAAAAATAAATTTGACATTTATGGCCTCTCTGTAGACAAGAATTTTTGTGGAGTACTTACATGTATTGAATGCAATGATCAATTTAGAAGCCAATTTCTAATACTCAAGAATCAATTCACAATATTCCACTGAACTAACCATTCAACATCTCATCAACAAATTGAATTACAATTTATTATACAATATAAAATGGATGTCCTAAATTCAATTCACTACTCAATTACATTTCAATTTATAAATTTTAGATGGAGTCAATATCCACTGTCATTAAGTTGTGTTATGAGATTGAAATCTAAAATATCTATAATAACTCTAATAGTCCTAAAGGGGTAATAGTATGTACATTTTTTATCGTTCTTCAATTAATTTTGCTAGATATCAATGTTCTCCACTATGTCATTTTTTTACAAAATACTTGAACAAAATTCAATTTTATTCAAGTCTAAAGAGACTTGGTGCATGGTGCCCTTGTTTTATTTCAAACTTAAATTATAAAAATGATGTGTGTATAATGTTTCATGTTAAATTTAACATTGGAGGCAAGAAATTAAATATAGAATTGATAGAGGTAAGCCACTAATAAAATTATATCTTTAATTGTCCTACAGTTATTCAAACACAATTTTTTTAAGAATATTTATTAATTACATATTCATTTATTTTTTTCCTATGTATCAACATTAAATAAGTTTATGTTGTGTTTAGTAATTCAAAAAACCATCCATCTTCTTTGATAATTTTTAATCTTTATAATTTCTGAGAATTGGCAAAATATATGGTTTGATAACTTGGTTTCTTTAAACTTCATCTTAATTTATACAATAAAGTGCACATAGGTGATTATTTAATGACTTCGTTTAGTTGTACGATTCATTCGTATTAAATATATGACACAATTATTTTATTAAATATATTAATTAAGTGTTATTATAATTATTATAATCTTCAAATTCTTTTCATTAACAAAGCTATGAAATAGTAAAGTAAATCTTATTGAAATTAATATATATTAATAAATTAATCTAAAATATTAATAAACCATAAAACATTAAAAAAAAAAGAAGAGATAAAATAAAAATTATTGTAAAATAATTACCATATTTTTAGAAAAAATACTTTTAAAAAATTCACAATCACAATATAAATATGGTAAAGATAATATAACAAAAATACCAAGAAAAAAGTGATAACCATGATTATCTGTATCCTAAAATCTTTACACTAGAAATGCAACAATTACTACAAACAAATTCATATGCCAAAGAAAAAGGTTGCAAGAAGAATATTAATTTTTTTAAAGAGCTTTGGCAACATTCATTAATTAAGACTTCTACTTCCTTGAGCAAATTGTCCAACACTCAATAATGTCTTGTTTAATCATATTTAATAATTTTGTAACGATTATTTAATTTTTTTAAATTAACCTTAATCGATGTTAATAATTTTTCATTTAAAAATTATAATAATATTTTACATTTAAAATTTTATATTTTATCTATTACATCATTACAAATTTCTAAAATGATATATCACTTATTATTATTTAAATTTATATAAAATTTCATTTTAAAAAAATACGTCACTTTTCTATATAAAACTATGATACATTACCATACTTTCACCCTATTTTGTTTTTGAGAATGTTTAAATTCTCGAAATATATTAAAATGATTAATAACATGAGTACAAGAAATCATTTTATTTTTCATTCATTTACATTAATAATATTGTAGTGGATATTATTAGAATTAAATAATTCCAAAAAGGGATTATAATAGCTCATAACTTTGAGATATATTAAATGGAAAAATGGAAAAAAAAACATCTTAACCATAGTTTTAAATGAATTAAAAAACCCTCACGATTTTTTCTATTATAATTATTATTCTTGATTTGAATGCAAATGTTGGTGTAAAATTAAATGATATTATAAAAAAGGTAACCAGAAAGACAATTACACTTCAATTTTACAGCACAATTTAATCATATATTATCAAGTGAAGAAATCAATAAAAATCATGAATAATAATTTTTGAATCCTGTACATGTATCACTTGGACCGAATTACAAAAGTTATTATAAATTGACTCGAATACTATGTTGAATGCATTCAATGGATTATGTATTCAATACTAATAAAAAAATCGAGTATGTTATAGTCATAAATCATTAACAATAAATAAATTCACAAAAATAAAAACACTGTGGTTATCATTTTTTTTTTTTTTTATGATCCTCTTTTCCTGATTTTAATTTGTCAATCAATATAAAATAATTATTAATAGTTAAAAATAAGCGTTATTTTACAAAATTAGATATAAAAAATAATGCATTAATTTTTAGTCCTTGCCTGCAAAGTATTATATGAATCACTTGAACAAATAATTCTTCTATTTTAACCAATGAAAACCTTTGATAAAACATGATACTTTACTAATTTTAAAATTAAACACCCAAATATGGCAAAATTTTTCTTTACATGTTCTCATAAAATATTCCATTTATATCAAGATAATAATTAAAGACTCATTTCAAAAGTGACAAATATAACAATATTTATTTGCTCATTAAAATACTAATTATAGATAGAAAGAGCATTGATTTGACATATAACATTATTTTTAAAAAATTATCATTCTAATATTTATGGCTGAAAAGAGTATTGATTGACATATACCACTATTATTATCTTATTTTTTTTTTCACTTTTAATATATATTTATATCATTACACAAGACACTTGTCTAATTCAAAAAAATTATATTTATTATACTAATTATACTTAATCATGTTTTTTGGACATAAAAATATTTAACATATATAATTTTATTGGTTAAGATTTTTTCCTTTTAAATACTTAAAAGTATTTAAATATAACATATATAGTATAAAAAAGTGATATTTATTATACAACTTTTATTATTTTGATAAGTATATTTTAACCATTATATAACTTCTAAATCGAATACTATATAATCCTCTATCCTTCCTTATCATTAAACATTTATAAAGAAGTTTATTAAGTTCACAACCTTCAAGTGAAATATTTTTCATATTGATGAATTGTTATTTGGAAGGTCAAAAGAAAAATGATATTTTGTCTATTTTATTTATCAATCATATGGATTCAAAAATATGTGTAATATGTTAATTTAACAAAGTTCAATTTATCTTAAATTATTTTGAATTGAATTGTAAATATTTAATTAGTCCCAACAAGATGGATCCATGATGTTACACACAACAATATAATTCATAAGACAAAATCAAGTCACCTAGATGAAAAACTTATGTTTAAAGATGCTTTCTATGGTGCATAGAGGCAATTCTAGCACCAGAAATGTGAAAAACATATAACTATCTTTACCTTGAGTCTAAGTAGATGCTAATGCAAATATAAAAAGAAATTCACGTCTCATTTTTTAGCTTTTTAAATGTAGTGAAAAATCTCACAAAAATATAATGTCTAAAGTCTTGTGTTTTTCTCCCCTTCAAAATCATGATACACATAACTTATGAACTATTATTTGAGGATGGAAATTGGAATCAACCATGGTTTCAAACAAAATTAAAAAAAGGAAACTTAACATTATGTTTGATCATAATTATATTTGACACAAAATAATACTACATAGGACCATATGACAAAGAATAACATTAATAGTATTTCCCATCGAGTATTATGTTTCTAGTCTTGTGTGTAGAATTTATATATTGATGTTTATTAGTAAAAAGGCTTGTATGGTGTTGATTTTGAACAACAAAAGTCACCATAGGTTGTTAATTAGGTTTGAGTGATGTACAATCTTTTAGGTACCACCAAATGAACATCTAGTTTGTGATATTAATTTATCTTTTTGATAGTGTAAATACTATTTATGAATTATATAGTACTTCAGTCTTTTACACTTAGAAAATACATAGCATAGATGTAGCTATAACTTCTAGACCTTTTCTACTACCGAAAGACTCACATACACTATCTTGAGTTGCATATTACTTATCTTTTAGTTTGACAAATGTTATTCTGATGACTCAAACCTTATATCATGCTCAAAATGTTATAAACTTGATTATCATCTATCTCTGTAGCTTATAGACCCATTCTTATTTTCCATCTACTTAGACACTTGCATCCCAGTCAGACACCTACGTAGATGCAAGTGTCCCTATCCTAATGCAAGCATCTAGTACCCTAAAGTCATCAAAATTTCAAATAAAATGTATCCTAAAGGTCATCTTAAGTGCTTTAATATGAGATATTTTCCAAAGGAGTATAATTACACAATCAATCCTTATTTATTCCTCACCTAGCAACTTATTACCTACTCTCAAGACAACATATCAAAAACATTCAATCAAACACTCTAGTAAGCAAAACTATCCTATTTTATTATATTTCCATATTAGTCATAGGGATACCACATCTACAGGTTTGAAGTATTGAAGGAGCAATCTATGAGCCATATTTGATAAGTTACAAGCTAGGTCATTATTGTACTTGATTATCACACATTGCATTACACACACAAGCCAACACATAGGGGAGAACTACATAATTATGAGGCACTCTTTAGAGTATTGGCTATGTAAGAAATGTTCATTGATAGATAAGCCTTTAGAAAAACTCAACACTTTGTGCCCACTACCCCATTTTTTCCATAACCAATATGAATTGAAGAACTAGGGTTTTATCATTTGACAAGGAGTGACAACCAATGACCTAGAACTAAATATAATAGAGCGAAGGAAACATAGAATCTAGAAGCATACAGGTGGTCACATCCAATTTCAATAGGTATTCCATACTAGATATCTACATCTAAATCATATAGAAGTGTTGATGAAATCATCCCAAGTCAATGTAAGTGTCTATGGCTACAAAGACACAATTTATAGAATCAAGCGACTAATGCAAAATCTAGATCCAGTCTATTCCCTTTCTATATTAGATCTAAATCTATATTATCATTAGAGATGGCTAAGTATCTTATTTTATATTATCATTATAATATCTAACATAGTTGTAATTTCTTTCTTTAGCATACCTCAACATAATAAATTTAGTATACATTTATCTCAATTTTGTAATTAATTGGCCTACTTTAGAGATAGTCTACCATCCTTGTGCCTTAGGCTATATCTACCCATTTAAACCTAGATTCCCTAATCTAGATTTTAGAGTTAAATATTTGGTGAACTCGATCTATGTGAATGTAATTT
The DNA here is from genome assembly GCA_037957365.1 of Torreya grandis. Classification (NCBI taxonomy): domain Eukaryota; kingdom Viridiplantae; phylum Streptophyta; class Pinopsida; order Cupressales; family Taxaceae; genus Torreya; species Torreya grandis. The sequence continues at coordinate 2,228,652 of JARHVA010000332.1, forward strand.
TTTATGATTCTTAGGGTTTTTAGTTAGCTATGGTTTTAGTTTGTTGTTTCAAATTTTTCCATATTTCATTTGTAAGCAATGGAACATCTTAATAAAAAACTCATTTTAAAATGGAAGATAAAGATGCACTAGTTACTCATTTTAATAATGACAAGGGATTAATAGATGTAGTTTTATATGTTACAAGAGATGAAATCAGTAAACATGCTAAGGTTAAGAATTCCTCACCTAGTGATGGTGAATTTTTAGAAGGTACCACAACTAATTACATTCCAACCAATACACCAACATTTAGTGGAGGCATGGATTTTTTTTCCAACTTTTGTTTCTTGAAACTACTATTGCCACATCTTATATGGAAAACCTTAATACTTCAACCCAATTGCCAAATTTAACACACACACACACACACACACACACACACATATACATTTATATATCTAACCTATGGGTGCACCTCCTTTGGTGACTTCTCAAATATCCAACCTAAAAGACCAAGAGGTGCAAGATCTTATCCAAACAATAAAAATTTTGCAAACGAAGTTTACAAATACTGTGCAAAACTCTATGAAATCACCTTATGGTATTGATTTATAAGAGGTATTGCATAATCCTCTTACACTAGAGATATATTTACAACCATTACCAACTAGTTTTGTTGCACCTAAGTTCACATTTTATGATGGCAAGGGTGATCTTGATCAACATCTTTGATCTTTTTATGTGGTATGCCTTGATTATGCTTCCAATGATAACATTTTGACTAAATTATTTTTAATGAGATTAAAATATTATGCTTTAAGGTGGATCTATGATTTACCAAATCAATCAAAAATGCATTCAAACCCTTTGTAGATTATTTTTTGGCACACTTATCTATTAACATTACCAAAAAGGTTTCCTATATCCAAATTACAAAAATTAAATAAGGATCAAATGAACCAATTAATGAATATATCTTGAGGTAAAAGATAATTTTAGTTAAAATGACTAATCTTATGACAGATAAAGAGCTTCAAGACAACTTCAAAAAAAATTTCTTGGTCCTTTACATGAATCTATTAGTTTCAAAAAGTTCAAATCTTTTGATGACTTATGCCACATTATTAGCGATCATGAAATGAAACTTATCTCATTGAACACACTTAAGTATGTAGCAAACACATTGATTACATATACATCCAATACCAAGTTTACTATGAAACCAATTTATAAGGTCAAACCTCTTGAGCCTAAAAAAGGAAACAACCAACACAGTTAATGTAGTATCACAACAACCTAATCAACTTGTGTTATCTAATGCACCATGGAGATAATTTACATGCTTACTTGAGCCTCCCACTTAATTACTCCCATAGCTTGTAGAGTGTCACCTCATATCTCCCCCTCATCTTATAAAGGTTGATATGATTAGGCCTCTACCCAAAATTTATGATGTGAATGCTTATTATGACTATGACCAAGGCCTTGGGCATTCTATGAACATATGTTTTACCTTGAATTATAAGATACAAGACCTCATTGATGATCAAAAGATTACATTTGATGATCTGCCAAAGGAAGCAGGTTCACAACATGGTGGCCACCATGAGAATAAAATATTTAACAATTCTTTGTAAGCCCATTCTAAAAAAGATTCATAAGTGTAAATGACATATAATGCACATCCTCCTGCATCACATTATGGGCACACATTGGATGGGATTATTGGTACTTATACATGGCATACACCTCCTATGGTTCAAAGACCCTCTATTATTTTTGATGACAATGAGATAGTCGATAGTGATTTTGATCTTCATTCTTTATTCATTTGAGCATACCTTGACCACTAGCTTATACACAATATTATGATTGATAATGTTGAAGGAGAGAATGTTTGTATCATGACATTACTTATGCATTTGGGTTATAAAAATCATGATTTACACCCTTTAACTAGATCAGTTAGAGAATTTTATGGGACCTCATAATAGGTTCTTAGTGAGGTTGACTTACCTTTATTGGTGGGTCCCGCACATGTGGTTGATACCTTATCAGTTATAATTCCATGATTATCTTTTATATGTTATTGGGATGATCTTGGATATATACACTTTGAGTAGTACCTTCTACAGTGCATGGTGTGTTGAATACATTCATGTCAATCGAGTAATTATAGGTTTTGGAATTCCATATGAACATCTAATTGAACAATAGAAGTTTATATCTAGACAATTAATTATCAAACCTACTAAGATTAATCCTTCACAAAATGGTAAGTAACATGCAATCCCCTTTCCTTAGTGGCCAATACTTGAGAGACCATTACATCTAAGATCCACAGTGGGTTCCACATAATCCTCATTTAATTTACACCATATTCAGATATTCAAAGCACCTAAACATGTTCTTATTAATTCTATTAAAAATAAATCACATAACACTCATGATGAGTTCCACGAACCCCCACTTCCATTATTTATTCATGGCCATAGAGTCCTATTTTAGATATACAAAGCATTACCTATATATGTTCTTTGGAAATACCACCAGTTTATTGCACTAGGTTCTCAGTGGGGAGATACATATGATCATACATTAGATTACATCATAAGATAGTATTTTTTCTTTGACATATTCTAATAATCAACATTTACATGTTCTATTAGCTCCTTAGTATATATGTTGTTGGTTCCATTTTGGTAGATAAAATATCATTCATTTTTATGTACAAATGTGTTTCATGCATCTTTTGAAAATTATTCAGAGATACACATATACATGATATATACACTTTCAAATGTTGGGTCTTCCCTCTACTCATTCATGTGAACACGGGGGGCATCCACATCTTTGATCATGATAGATTTAGGTTATATTATTTTATGACCACTTTACATTATCATGTTTGCATTTATATACTTACACATGCCTTCATCCATTCTCACATATTTCATAATGTACTGGATATGTTATGTACTTAACATTTTCTGCTAACATGTATATATTTAGGGAATAATACGATGTGTTTATGTTTTTTACTTATAATTTTCCTTTATGCACTTCCTTGAGTGCCTTAATTTTGCTTATTTGAGCATTTGAATATACTCTATTATTTGCAGTCCCCATGCCTTTATTTATTTCTTTGACTTTGAATGTCATTGTTTGTTGTATGTTAACATTTTAATATGTCATTCTTTCTTTTGTGGACATTTGAATAAGTCACGTCCCTTAGATTGTGTGGTATTTGAAAATGACCTTGTTTGAGGTCTCCTTGGATCATTGCCTTCTGATTTGCTTTTAAGTTATCTTGTGTGTGTGCTTGATTTATTGTTGAGTTTGTATTGTTACTACCTAGTTATTACCATGATCTATATAATGCATTTTAGGATTTTATGTGATCACATTCTTCATGCTTCAATGACATATTTATCTAGACATGTTCCTTCTATATGATACTTAGTTGATACACATATTACATAATTATATTATCCTTTTGAGGTTAGGTGACTACTAGTTTATACTTCCATTTACCTCAAAATGGGAGTCATATTAGTGGGGGCATGTAATAGAGGCATGTATTCCACATTTTTAATAGTTTGCCAGATTCAGATTATAGTGGGGGTATGCTTTGGAAACATGTTATCCATACATACACTAGCCTCAGTTTTAGACATACAATGGGGGAATGTTTTAGAAACATGTTCTCCACACTTACACCAATTATTTGTTTCATATTATAGTGGGGGCATGTTTTGGAAACATGTTCTCCACACTTAACAATTTTCAAATTGGCCAAATTACATAGTTCTATGATTCAGATACACATATGTGGTATAATTTTATGTATTGGTACCTTTTTTATACACAGTTTTAGCATGGGACATATCTAAGGTGTATACGCTATTCAAAGAGAACCTAAAATTTGGAAAATTGAATTAGTTTTAGATTTCAAACACTTATATGGGTTGTCATTACCCATTAGGTTAGACTTTTACGGACTATATTGGGCCAATCTACTATAGTAATTAGTTCATTTTTGGTATGATTGAGGTGATTAAATCACTCAATCTTGACAAGTTTATAGGTTGGACTTTATTACATCATCCAACCTCACTAGTTTTATAGTGTGAGTTGACTTGGTTCATTCACACTCACCAGGTTATAAGTATGTTTAGATTGCACAATTGAGCTAATCTCCACTGTCAGGTGCCAACTCACCTTTTTCTCCAAAGTTAGGGGCATGTGTCCACCAATCTCTCTCTATCTCTATAGATATAGTCACTTTCTAGATTTTATATTTATCTTAATCACAACTCTAATGATTCATAATGATATATATTTTCAAATCAAATTACTAAAAGGTAAGGCAGTTGCATTGACACACATGTGTATTCCTAAACCTTACTCTCTTTCAATTTCAATAATTTCAATGTTTACAATTTTAGATTATATGTATTGATTATACATTGTAACGTGCTCTCGATTTTAGGTCAATCACTAAAAAATCATTTAGGTTAGACTCAAACAAAGTCAAGGTTTGTTATACACACCCAGGTACACATTTATTTTCCTTTAAACTAATAATATCATTACTAGAATAAGGGGGGGAATGTAGACACTATTTCTAAATTATATAACACATCAGTCTTGTACATTTGAAAAATACATATCATGGATGTACCTTCAGCTTTTAGACTTTTCCCACTATTGAAAGGCTTGCATACATTATCTCTCTATGCATATTCCTTATCTCTTAGTCTGACCAATGTTATTCTGATGACTTATACCTTATATCATGCTCATAATGTTATAAACCTAATTATCATCTATCTATGCAAGTTCTAGACTTGTACCTATTTTATAACTACCTGAACACTTGTGTTCCAGTCAAATGCCCTACATCAATGCAAGTGTCCTTATCCCAACACAAATGTCCAATGACATAAAGTCATCAAATTTGAAAATAAAATGCACCTAAAGGTTATATTAAGTGTTTTAATGTGAGATATTCTCCAAAAGGATTAGTATAAATACAATAATAACAATATCAATCCTCATTCAGTCATCACGTAGAATTTTCTTATCTATGCATAGGGTAACTTACCAAAAGCATTAAATCAAGAAATAAAGTGAGCAGAGCTTCCATATTTTATATTATTTCCATATCAGTCATAGGGAAAATAGATCTATAGGTATAAAGTATTGAAGGAACATTCCATGAGCCACATTTTCTAAATTACAAGCTAATCACTATTGTACTTACTGATCACACATTCCATGATACACACATAAGCCAAAACATAAGGGAGAACTACATAAGATTGAGGCCTTTTTCAAATCATTGGCTATTTAGGCATTCTTCATTGATAGATGGGTCATTAGGAGAGCTTGAAATTATATGCCCACTGCCCCATTCTTTTCACAACCAATATGAAGATGATGAACTAGGGTTTTCTCATTTGACAAGAAGTGACAATCCATGACCTAAATTTGAATGCACTAGAGTGAAGGTGCCATATAACCTAGAAGCATACATGTAGTCTCATCCAGTTTTAATAGGTATTCTATATTGGACACATGCATCTAAGTCAAACAAAGGTGTTGACGCAACCATCCCAAGTCAACACAAGTGTTTGTAGCTACATAGATATAATTTATAGAATCAAGAGACTGATCTAGAATCCATATCTAGTATATCTCATTCTTATTCAAGATCTATATTTGTATTAACATCTAAACTAGCTAAGTATCTTAATTTTCATTATCATTGCAACATCTAACATAGCTAGACTTTCTATCTTTAACATATCTTAGCATAATAAATTTAGTACATGTTTATCTGAGTTTTGAAATTTATTGAGCTACTTTAGAGATAGTCTACTACCTATGTGCCCTAGGATATATCCACCCCTTTAACCTTCAATTACACAATCTAGATTTTAGGGTTAAATATAAATAAATCTAAAGAGAAAAAATGTCAAGCTAATGAGACATGTCAATCACAATTTCAAATTATCCATAACAAATATAAAATTTGGTCAATTTTTATATAACTAACTTAATGAATGGAATCCAATTCATAAAGAAGAACTTGATTAAATTGAATCTCACACCATATTTGTTAATACCAATGTTGTCAAATAAGTAATAGAATAAGTATAACCCTTCAAATGTAGGGTCTTACCAAATCTATTTGTGTGCTTCTCGCTTGTGTAGAGGGTTCAATTTTTTTGGATCATCTTTGGTGTCATATAAACATAGAGATACATGTAATTAAATCAGATTTCTTGTCACCAGCTTACATTTCAAAAAATACCCAAGGATTCACCATCTTTCACTTCTTTAAACCCTGTAAGAAAATAACACATAATATTGTTAGGACTGATTCCAAAGTCTTAACATTAGGTTAGGTTGTTAGGTTAATAATAAATTTTAATTAAATAATAAATGTAAATAGGCATGCATATTTTATAAATACACCCCATTTAATAATATTTTATTTACTAGTTTGATTTATGTTTGAGTTAATAATCACAACTAGTTTTTGGGTTGCATTCCCATGAGAAGTGGTTATTAGGTTAGTTGCTTTTACCAACCATAATAAAAGATATAAATTCATGTTTTTATATGTCAAAGGGTTAACATAATATAGAAACCCTTTAATGTACTTATTTTATCTTGATTAACAAAATGCTTGTGGACCTACCTCAGTAGGCACAAGATTTACTTGGTTATTTCAATTGTTAGGGTTCCATCAGTGGTATTAGAACATGGTTGAGCATGGTAAATACATGGTAAAAGGAGGCATGATGATTTTGAGGTGTTTTTAGTGCATGGGACACAAAATATTCATGTGAAATCAAATTTTAAATATATGGTATGTTCTTTGGTTAAATTTTTGGTGTGAAAACATTTGAAATATTATTCAAAAGTCAATGTTTTCAAATAAATATTTTTACAAGCCTATGATTGGTGGAAATAATACATTGGAAATTAAATATTATTGAGAAAATATTATTTTTCATGGCTATATGCCTATATAAGCTTGAATCTACTCCTTTGAAGCTTTGAAAATCCTTGAGAGGGTGATTGTTTGCATCCAAAACCAAATTTTTTTATCTAAAGAGTCAAATTTTCTGATTTGTAAGACCCTTTTTGGCTTTAAATTTTTTTTTTCATGAGTAGTACGACCTCAATTTATATGTTCGATAAATCTAAAATTGATCTAAGAAGTTTGTTAAATGTTTCTGCTTGATTAAAAACCTCCAAACCCTTAAAAATTAGATTTTTGATCATTCTAAAAGTATTTAAAGCTATTTTTTGGAGTTGTACCATCCATATTCAAAATTTTATGGATTGAATATGCATAATAAATATGAAAGTGAAATTTGGGAGATTTGATAAGTTTTAATTTGTTTTAGAGCCTCAAATTGTCAAAAATTTATGTTGAATCCATCCTAAATGCATTTTCATCAGTGTTGTTAAGTTGTACGACCTCCAAAAGCATTGGTAAAACATCCATGGCATCCCATTACCTTTAGCCATTTATTATTTTAAAAAACAACTCCTTCTAGTTCTTTAAATATACCCAAAATTGTAAAAAACCCCCTTTGTATTACATTGTATAGAATTATATGCATTTGTACAGTCCACAAAGCTTCAATTTTTTTTCCTAGTAGCCATGGTATCTCAGGTAGATGGTATGGAATTGGAAGGAGCTAAAAAATAATTTTTTCATTTGATAAAAGTTTTTAATAATTTTTTCAAAAATTTTAGGGTTGTGAGGGGTCCACAAAAATTTAAAGTTTTTCACCTTTTTTTAAAGCAAAAACAAAAATTTCACTCATAATTGTTTTTACTCAGAAAAGTAATATTTTTTTAATTAATCATATAGGAAAAATAACTTTAAATACATATTTTTCCTCATATATTTTGTAAATGCTCAAAGAGCAATTGAAAAGCTTTCTTTTGTATCAACCCTCAAAAGGTGGATATCCAGGGTTCAAATATTCATTTTGGTGAAAAAAACAACTTTGTTATTTGATTTTTGGGGAATTTTCCATTGGTTTTGGAATATTTTACATGATTTACATATTGTAAATAAAATAAAATGTGTAAAATAATGACTTTTAGTGAGAGAAAAAGAGTGTGATTGGTGAAATAAAGGTATAACTATTTATTATTTTGGTGAAATTAGGGTGTAATGGGTGAAATAAGGGTTTAATATTTTGATTTCTTGGTGATGTTAAGTGCAAAAACTATAACAAATATCTCTTTTTTTTTCTCTATGTGGAGTTTAAGTGAAAAACCACGTAAAAGCATTGTCTTGTGCAAAGTGCACTTAGTGCTTGTTTTATTCTTTTCTTTTGTTGCACTTAATTTCATTTGTCAAACATGCTTTCATTTCAAGATGCCAAAGATTAAAAATTTGATTTAAGATGGTGATAGATTAATGATTTTTAGTTACTCTAATTGGAAACATTTGATAGAAGATTCATTAGTTTTCAATGAGTTATAGGATATTGTAAAGAATGAAAATCCTACATTGCCTACAAAATAGGCCAAAATTGATAGTTTTAATCTACATGATTCTAAAGCCCTAGCTATAATCAAGTGTTATTGCACTAGATATACTTACATTCATATTGAAAACTCTCCTCATAGTTACACTCCACGAAAGACTTTATTTGATTTGTATGATAAAAAGTCTAAGCATAATAAGATAGATATCCACATGTAGTTGTTTAATTTATTGTTAGAAGAAGATGAGGATATGGGAGAGTACTTATCTAAGTTAAAGAATATTGCTATTGAGTACACTAAGGTTGGGTTTAGAAAACTAGATGATAATCTCATAGTTAATGTTGCATTGAAAGGACTACTTGTGTCCTATAGGAACTTTGTAGAAATGTTGCATGTCTCTGAAAAGATCATAAGCATCACTTTTTGATAAATTGGCTAAGTTTCTTATTCAATATGACCTCTCTCTACCCAAGAAATCTAAGAAAACTGAGGAATCCAAAGTCCATGCCTCATTCATCTTTTTTTGGTCAACAAAACTATAAAGGGCACAATTATAGAGGGGGTTGAGGTTATAGAGGAGGAATATTTCAAAATAGAGGTAAAGGATATAATCAGAATAACTATTCAAATCAACAGTCTAGCCATTCTCATTAAAATGAGATAAACGATCAAGGACATGGTCCCAAATTTTATAGAGGAAAAGGTTAAGGTAAATGAGACATTCAATGTCATAGATGTAGGAAATTTGGCCACATTGCCTCTCAATGTAGGATTCCTTTGATAAAATTTAGAGGCCACAAAAAGTGACTAAGTATAACTCTGCTCAATATCTTGACCATTATTGTGATGAGTCTATCAATGTTGCTCATGAATTTGCATTTACTACTTTAAGGAACATTACTTATATGGAATATGAGGCTATAAATGAGTTCACAAATGCGTGGGTTTTATATATAAGAGCAACCAAACACATGACATTTAGGAGAGACTTATTTTGGACTTTCAAAGAAGTTTCTGTCTCTCTCTAGTAGCCTTAGCAGATAAGTTTATGCATACTCCACAAGGTCTTGGGTCAATTCAAATTCTACTTCCTAATGTATCTATAAAATACTTGGAGAATATTTGGTATGTTCCAACATTACAAAAACATCTTCTTTCTTTGGTAATTATTTATAAGAAGGGTTACCAAATTATGCTTGAAAATGGGCTCATTTATATCAACTCAGTAAAAGATGGATATAAAACCATGTATACAAGATATGAGGATGGAAATTTGGTTAGATTACATTGTAAAGTGCTTCCTCCCATAGTGGAACTTTTGGAAGTTATTGATATAGGTACTATGTATACACATTGGTTATGGCATCTCCGCTATGGACATTTGAATGTTCACTCTGTAGTGGACTTGTAGAGATATGGTATGGTGAGTGGTTTGCTCATTTTTCATAAAGATAGTATTCTTTGTGAATCATGTGTTTTGGGCAAATAGAATAGGGAAAATTTTCCTAAGCATTAGTCATGTTAAGCTAACAGATGTTTATAGTTAGTTCATAGGGATGTATGTGACATGAAAAAGTCATCTATTGGAAGGTGTAAGTATTTTGTGTTGTTTATCGATGATTTTTCTAGGATGACTTGGGTGTTTTTCATGAAAAACAAATAAGAAGTTTTCACTATGTTTTTTGATTGGTTATACTTAGTTGAAAAATAACACGTTCACACTTGGCCACCCTTCATTCAAGTAATGGTGGTGAGTATACTTCAAATGAGTTTTTAGATTATTTTCAGGAACATGTCATTCATCGAAAATACAATAATGCTTATACTCCACAATAGAATGGAGTATCTGAATGAATGAATATGACTTTAGAGGGCACAAATTGAGCTATGTTGTACTATAAATAACTTTATGATAAGTTTTGGGCATAAGCTATTGGTACTACAATGTATTTGTGAAATAGGTCCGCTACAACTACACTTTTGGGAGAAAATCCATATGAGGCTTGGTCTGGTTTTAAACCAAAAGTTAAACACTTGAAAGTTTTTGGATGCCTTTGTTTCACTTTAGTTGCCACTAAACACAGAACTAAGTTAGAACCATGAAGTTGAAAATACATCTTTCTTGGATATTCATAAAATAAAAAGGGGTATTGTTTGCTTGTACAGGATACAAACAAATTCATGGCGAGTAGGGATGTTGTATTTGATGAATTTGGCGCTATGAACACTACAAAGATTGAATCTCAATTTGACAAGTTAGAGAGGAAGATTAAAAAACATGATTAGGGATTGAATAATGAGGCTAACTCTCATAGGCAGTGGTATGAGACTAATATCCATTCTATTTATTCTAATTCCTCTAGTACTTCACAGGTTCATAACTTAGAAAATATTGAAAATTATCCAAGTCTTCCTTCAAATAGTGCACATGATGAGATTTTTTGTGTTCTCAATCTAAAAAATTTGAAAAAGTATCCAAAATGGGCTCAAAGTAATTTTTATGACTTGACAATAAATGAAATTGGTCTAATAGGTCCCAGGAGTTCTTGTAAACAAGTGAAATATGCAATGTTTATTACTAATTCTTCCACTGAGCCATCCAATTTTGAGGAAGCTTCTACTAAACAAGGTTTGCAACAAACATGAAAAGTGAGTATGATGCAATTCTTAATAATCATACTTGGGTTTTGGTTGATTCTCATCCACATGTTCAACCCATCGAATGAAAATGGGTTTATAGGGTCAAGTGTAAATTAGATGTCTCAATTGATAAATATAAGGCAAGACTTATTGAAAAAGGTTATACACAATAAGAAGGTATTAACTATGAAGAAACATTTCCACTAATTGCCAAATGACACACTATTCATATGGTACTTGCCTTAGTGACAAAAAATGGTTTGAAAGTACATTAGATGGATGTTAAAAGTACCTTTTTGAATGGTGATTTACATGAATAAGTATATATGAAACAAACCCAAGGTATTGAGAAAATGGGTGAAAAACACAAGGTGTGTAAATTGATCAAAGATATCTAAAATAGGCACCTAGGGCTTGGTATGAAAAAATGGATTCCTATTTGAATAAAATTGGCTTTCAAGGTAGTGAATTTGATGATACTTTATATATTAAAGTGCAGGGTAAGAAATTGATCATTTTTGTTCTTTATATTGTTGACTTGTTTATCACAAATAATGATGAAAACCATAACAAGTCTATGAAAAAGGAATTAAAAGATGGGTTTGAGATGATAGATCTTGGACTTCTTCAATATTGTCTTGGCATAGAAGTAACTCAAAATGAGTCAAGTATTTTCATTTCACAATATAAGTATATTTTTGAGTTATTAAATAGGTTTGGCATGAATGATTGAAAACCTACCCTCATTCCCATGGAAAGTAACTTGAAATTGTCTAAGGATGATGGTAGTGCCTTTTTTGATGGCACTAAATATAGATAGTTAGTGGGAGGTTTGATACACTTTATGACTACTAGGGCTGATATGTCATTTTCAGTTGGAATTTTGTCTAGGTTTATGCATGAGCCTAGATAAATTCATTGGCATGCAACAAAAAGAGTACTTCATTACCTTCAGGGAATGAAAACATATGGCCTTGAATACTACTATAATAAGAACTTAAAATGTGTTGGGTATTGTGATGCAAATTTTTGTGGATGTGTGGATGATAGAGTATCCACAATAGGATACACTATACATATGGGTTCAAATACCATTGCTTGGTGTTGTAAGAAGCAAGATACAATGGTAAATTCATTAACAAAATTAGAATGCATCACAACATGGGATTCTTCCAAAGAAATTGTCTATTTATGCCACATTTTTGAAGATCTTCAGATTTCTCAAATTGCTCCTACATAGTTGTATATTAATAATCAAAGTACAATTAAGATGTCTAAAAGTACATTCTTTCATACCAAAACAAAACATATGAATGTCAAATATCACTATCTATGAATGTTGGTGGTGAAGAAAGCACCAATTTAATTTATTGCCCAACTGCTGATCATATAACTAACATGTTCACAAAGCACCTTGTCATAATCAAATTTGAGAAATTTAAAAAAATTCTTGGCATGTGTCCAAAGAACTAACTTTAGATCATGCCGGGGCTGGGGGGGGGGGTGCGGCGGGGGCGGGGGGAGGGGAAGATGTGTTGTTAGGACTTGTTCTAAAGTCCTAACATTAGGTTAAGTTGTTAGGTTAATAATAAATGTGAAGTAAATAATAAATATAAAAGGGCATACATCTTTTATAAAGACACCCCCTTTAATAATTTTTTATTTACTAGTTTGAATTATGTTTGAGTTAATAATCACAACTAAGTTTTGGGTTGCATTCCCATGAGAAGTGGTTATTAGGTTAGTTGCTTTTACAGGCCATAGGTAAAAGCTATAAATCCATGTTTTTGTATGTCAAAGGGTTAACAAATATAGACACCGTTTCATGTAATTATTTTATATTGATCAATAAAATGCTTGTAGACTTGCCTCAGTGGACACAAGATTTACCTTTAATAATTTTGCTTGGTTAATTCAATTATTAGGGTTCTATCAAATATCTTAAGGCAAATGCCACAAAATCGAAGCCATAATATGCAAAAATCTTGAGCCAAATGTCGTAAGCTAGTATATACAAAAATCCATGGAAAATTGTTTAATTTTTTGTAAATAAAAAAAACTGTAACATCAAACAGAATAAAAATTTCCTTACAAAATCAAGTAAAAAACCTAAAATAAAACATGAAAATATCTTCACCAAAAATAAATCACCAAATTTACTCTACCGAGATTTTCTTTCCACACAAAACATTCAATTGCTTTATGATTTTCAATCACAAAACAAATCATATATATACACACACACACACACACACACACATACATACATATATATATAAATATAACAACATATGCATATATAGATATATGAAAACTTCAATGAATCAAATAAATTTTAAAAATCATCGATAAAATTATTAAAATATGCACAATGAAAAAAAAATTATATATAAAAAACAAAAAAAATGCCAAAAATTTACATAATTTTACTTATTTATATCTCTACAAACAATGGTAATTCTATAAATATATATAATGTTGTCAATATTTTAAAAAATACATTGAAAATACATGTATGCCTTAAACCTTATCAAAAAATTAAACAAGAATATATTTTTGACATTTTTTTTTCCCAAAAATATTGAACATAGAATTCCATTTATCTCTAATGGAAAACCAATAAAAATCCAAAGAGTCACCTCTAAAACTAAATATAATTTAAAAAAAAGCCTTAAGCTTCAAAACTCATGGTAAAATTCAAAAAATATTTATGAGAACAACAACAATGATGAAAATACACCGAATGCAAACACATAATAGAAAAGTTGAAATGTATATATACCCTGCCTTCAACAAGATAATAATGTGAATACAACTCCATTTTATTTTAAGTTCTTAACATTAAAAGGAAGATGCCCACAATTTCTAATGATATATTTTTCGTAAGAATCAAGTGGTTAGTGTTATGCTTTGTAATATCAATTTCAATGGTGAATAATAATCGTCGTCTTAAAAATTGGGAGTGTTCATTTTATATTTATATAAGTCATTAGGAATGGAAAAAAAACATGATATGAATTTTTTTAGTATTTTTATTGAAACTCATTTGGATCTGAAGAAAATATTAAAGAGGTGTCCAATTGCTATTAATGAATCTAGTGCAATGTAATTAAAGATAATAATGCTTTATTCTTCACTCTAACGACACATGTATAAACTAATATTTGATATATATGGTCTATTGCATCTTTTTAAAAGTTTTTTATGCGTGATTCATTTTAAATTTATTATATTGCTAGTGCTTGGTATAGGCAATAAAACATTTAAATTTGGTATTTATTAGTTTGGCAACATCAACTTTGACATACTTTGATACATTTGGACAATGCACATGTAGCTAACTTTTAAACACACGTTCCCTTTATATGTATACCCCTCTACTATCTTAGTCACCTTTATTCACTAAATAAATTTATTTAGGGTCAATTAAATCTATATAAGAACCCTTCAGAATCTTAGATAAACATTCTTCATATTTTAGATTCATGTTTTTCATTTCCAGGATAGTACTGGTAAACCTGACCTATGCTAGTTACCATAGATGTCTTTCTCTACTACTAGTGTCTAAAGACCCTCAATAACTAGTTTTAAAATTGAGAAGTCTCCATTAAGTTGGCCTAGACACGTTTCATGGGTCGATCAATGTGGAAAATTAAAAAAGAGTCATCTAAATATAAAAATCATCCCTAAACTTTTTATTCACTTGGAAAGTCTTAGTAACATTGATAAATCATATATCACTCTCTTGGAACATTATCAAATGGTATGCACACATCTCAAATTTTTAAGGAGTAATGTTGGAGCAGTCCTTAGAATGAAATATGAATACATAAAGTCAAAGTTGCATGGTGCCAAGTATCAAAGATCAAAAGACAACATTGCCTTCTAGATTGTTCAAAATTTACACACACACACACACAAGTGAAATAAATACATATGGTTTGAGCTATCTTTAGAGCATTGAAATGTAGATAATGATCAAACATTCAATGGGTAGTGGTTGGGGTCAATCGAACCTAAAATATGAACACCTTTTCAAGGGCATCTTATGTCAATCAAGCACATTAGGATTTGGATGAAAGAGTCATAAATGTGCATTTCAATGTGAGACCAAAATAGTTTATCTAGTTAGATATTAATTCTATAAATAGGGAGAGCTTATCCAAAAAATTATCACTATATCCATATGAGGACAAATCTTCACCTACATTTTTCATGGGGGTAGAGGTTATCTTATCTAATCTATTGATTGTTAGAAATTGACAAGGAAATAAATAGTCATTTTTTGTGATGCAACTCATATTGCTTCAATCACTAAGATACTTACTTGAGAGATGGGAATTAATGTGAGTTACAAATAAATTTATTGTAAACATGGTTTAAAGAGCAAATCTAAGGTTTATGTGATGAAATACTGATCACAAATGATCATGTTGAAGAAGCAGATATGATCGCTCATGTATAACTATATGCAATATTTAGTACTCAAATGGAATGTCATATTAGTAAACACCTTGATATTCCTTATGGAGTTATTTCTACACTAGTTCATATACAAAATTTTCGTTTGGGATACCGACCCTTTTTAGGTTACGGAGGTACTAATCAAATAATTGATCTAGTTTATAACTCATTTTCTCTAAGTATGGAGGACCATCTTCTAGATATTTTTGGTGGTCATGATTACTAAAGAAATCATAACCAAATCATTATCCAAAAATATAGGCATAATTTAGAATCCTAAGAGTCAACTAGAATTAAGTAAAATTAGTCATTTTGTTAGAGAAAAGGTAGAAAGAACTACTGAGAAATTCGCATGACAAAAAGGCATTGAAACCATTAAAATCGAACCTTATAGTGCACAAGAACATTGCTAATAAACCTTAACATTTTTGGATACTGTAAGCATTTGACTTCATTAGAAATTTCCACATATATTTTCAACCATTGTTTCTGATATGAAAAGTTGATGAAGTACATATAAGCATTTCCAAATTCAGTAACATCTTCAATGAGTAGTAGGCTAGAGGAATTAGCTAAACACATCATTCCTCTCTTATTATGTCATTTATAAATCAAGTAATTGTAATATCAATTAGTCCCTTTCAGTTCATATTATTATATTTATGACAATATTTTATATAACATGAATTAGTACATAGTTTTCATTATTTTATATCGCTTAGCTGTAAAATAAGAAAAAAAAGCACCATGGGACAATAATACATTATTTATCCATATAATTAATCCTTGCATATTTAAATTATATCATAAAAGCTAAGCAAAGATTCCAAATAAATTTAATTGTTTTATCTTTTTAGTGCAATAATGTGATTTACCACTAACATTAAGATAAATGAATTAACATAGGCTATATCTAATATGAAAAAATCAAGAAATATAATCCATATCTAACCAATGTGATATAATAATAAATTTGTATCAATGAAATAATTTTTGACAAGCCACAAATAAATCAAATAGCGTAAGTGATGAAATAAACACATCTTGGTAGAATCTTTGAATTCTGAGAATGAATTAGGGTTTTGTAGGTGGTTGTGTAGTTCTATGAGAAATTTGGAAGTCTCACTATCAAAGGACTGATTTAGTGCATGTTTTATTTCCACTTAATAAACCTTGGTACATATTTGGCTGTTAAATATGCCCTACCCATTTTTCTACCTAATTTGTTTAATTGCATCAAATTTGTACTATGATTTATTTATGATCATAAAGTTTTATGTGTAAATGTGCTTTTTAATGTCATAAAATATCATGTCTTTGATTTTCTAAATTTATGATTAGAATGTATAATTTGATATCTTCTTTGTATTCTTAACCTATTTTTACAAAAACATTCAAATGAAGAACAACAAAAGTGTTATGGATCAGTAAACCTCAAAGGAGTTGTAGCTACATATCACTCATGTTCGAATTAGACCCAATGTAGTATTTTGTGTTGTGTAAATGGAATCTCAAGTAAGGTAATCACCTCATCTTATTTAGATGTACAACTTAACTGTATGAACATTCACCTAAACCCTCTTTTAGTACAAGTTTATGATATCACAATGGCTTGAAGAAGATTGAACTATCAAGGTGGAAGACACTGTCCCAAGTTTAGCAATAGATATGGAAATGTAGGCTCTAACTTGAAGATATGAGAATATTAACTATTTAATCAACACCTAGATGACATTTCTTCTTGATTTTCAAATGACTATGGATGACTTGGTATATATAAGATCTTGGGAACATGACATGTGCTAAGGTTAGCCATGGAAAAGTGTGATAAGCTAAATTCATGTCATGGGAAATCAAGTCGAAGGTAGGAAGGACCCACAAAAACACACAAGATGACTTTATTAGGTTGTAAAATTTTTCTAAAGATAGATTTAATAGCTTTTTAAATCAGTCCTTGGAGAAACATATGCCTAGAATGTGGAAAGTAGGTCAAAAAATGTAAAAATTAGGCATAAAGCTAAAAACAAATAAATCTAGTGAATGTTAAAGACATATATAATACTCAAAGGTTGGATAGAGGTTAGTGCGGTGTAAGAAATATATTTAAAACATCCAAATATACATAAGTGTGACAAAACATGGAAAAGACACAATGAAAAGGGGTCTTATACCAAAATTAGATATCAACATTAAATTAAAGTAGTCAAAGTTATATTAACAAAGCTATATTAAACATTGTTGTTCTTTGGAAACCTATATTAATATGTATTATTAACCTTGTGATGATCATAAGTGATAAATATATGATTTTCATTTGATACCTCTTATTACTTTCGACAATGGCAAGGTATATACTATATAAATCAGTTGACACCAATAATCCTTTTAAACTAATTTATTGAAAACACAAATTCTGTTCAATATTAATATTTTTAATGTTAATGTTTTATTTTAATAGTTTTTTTATACAATAAAATGTCTAAAATTAATTTATTTGTTTTTTATTGGTGTGTGAGTATTGATATGATAGTTCTGAGGTATTATTTAAGAGTATTTAAAAAAAAACTTTAATTTTAAAATTTACACATCTACAATGTTTCATGTTAGATTTCACAGTGGAAGAAAGTAATTACACGAGTTTGACTGAGGTGAGTAATTAAATATGGATTTGACTGGGTAAACAATTAATGAAGTCGTAACTCTTCATATCTTTGATTGTCCTATCATGCCATGTTATGTCAAAGGACACAACTCCAAATTTCAAGTGGAGGTTATGAAAATGCAAGGTGTATATTTCAGATTAAATGTGACATTATCCTATAAGTTTTTTCATGGCATTAAAAATAATAATTGTACTAGCTAATGTTGAGTCTATTGGTCAAAGTGGATGAAACATGATTTAACACATCATAACAATGAAATGATTCTTTGATGAGTTAAGTATAGTGTGCCTGTTAACTTGAGTACTCACTCCATTTCACTCTAAGTAGGTATAAATCTTATTTATTGTTATATCATTGATTTACTACATGACTACTTATGTAGTCTTTCATTGATTCTTATGCAACCTTCAACTAATGTGTGTGCTTAACACAAGCATTTTTATGTATATAACAACCAAACCTCACTTGTGTTGTACTCCCAAATTATGTGTATATTTTGACATGTTTTTGGAGTATATATTTTAGATCTCATTCATTTTAAATTATTAAAAAAAATTATTTAGGCTTATTGGAATGAAATGTGACTAGTATTTATATAACTTGAAGTATGTTTCATGGAATGGTATTTGTTTCTAATAATTACAATTGAGTTTGTTTAAATTACCTAGCAACCTTGGGCCTATGGTAAGCCTATATACTTTTATCCCCTAAGACCATCCACTTATTCTAAATATCAACATATTGAAAGTAATTATTAATGCATTAAATGGGCTCTAAAACATGTATGACAAATTAAATGTCCTTTGTAAATAAAATCTTAATACTAAATTATTTGTCCATGTTTTAACTTGATTTATTTACTATTTTGTTTAATAGACAAAAATATATTGGTCCACTATTAAAATAAAATAAATAACCTCTACAATAATTCCTTCTTACGGGGTCCACTAAAGTTTTATAAATGATTCCAAATAAATTCTTAAAATGCATTATGCCCTGAACCAATTTTTAATTTATTGTAAATAATCTCCAATATTATTGTCAAACCTAGATCATTTTCAATCACATCTTCATAGAATTCTTTATTTTTATTTAGTTCTATTTTTTATCACTTTTTGTACTTGTTAAGCAACTTTTTATTTAGACATTGCTAATCTACATACTATCATGTATAGTAAACAATGCAAGTTATCTTGTACTAGTTCAAATAACAATAATACATTTTCCCCATTAATAATATAGATCTTGTTAGTCATGTAGTATTATTTTTGGCACATACAAACAATTAATAATGTATTCATTTTTAGAAGAGTATTAACGTAGAATAAAATCATGTCAAAAAAACATGTCCCTATAGTAACAACCTTAAACTTTGCATCAAAATCCTCTTTTTCACAATTTTTATTTATGTAAGATTATTCATAATACATAATTATATTGAGAGTAATAATGTTTGTAAGGATAGTTAATGTGGAACAAAAGCTTGTGATAGAGATATCTTATTAGAATAAACAAAAACATGGGGACTTACACTTTAAAATATATTTCTAGTTGTTATGCCGTTAATATTTTATCTTCATAAGTATATTAAGTTTTTGAAATAGATAACTTGTGCCATGCATAGTATTTATCTTTACAGTTGTTAATTTTACATATTTCTTTAGGTTGATCTAATTATGACTACAGGGTTGTCCATGCCTATGTGTGTCTATAAATAGGGACATATATAAATCTTCATAAGTAAAATTCTATATTTAATTTTAATATTGTTCTACACTCTTGAGGTTCCCCCCTCAAAGTATCCAATATATTTGATTCAATAATCTCACTTCATTTATCATTTTCATGTTAATTTGGATTTTTTTGATTGGTCATCACTTTTGACCATAGTTATGAACATGTCTGGGACACATACAGGGCCTCAAATTCCTACAAGATTACTAGAGAAATAGTTAGTAGGATCAAACACATTAGAAATGACCACAACCAACCTTGTGATTACCATATTTATAGCCAACATGTCTTAAATATGCAACATACAACCATAATTGGCTTCACATGCCCAACAATATTTGAACCTGGGTGGGGCTAGAAATATTTAAGCCACTTTACCAACTCACCCACATCTCATCAATAATTGGGATTTGTTCTCATTTTCATATTAAAGTGGATATGTTATGGCTATCTAGGTTTTTTTTAATAATAAAATTCCTTATTAAAGTCATACAAGGACGAAAGAAGGAAATTATCCAAGAGTAATGATTAACAATTTTTTAGCACAATGACATATATAGGGCATCATCAGATGTAAATACCTTTTCATTACCCATTATTTGGTATTTTTTATGCTGCATATTTTGTGATAATGTTTTATTTAGATATAACATTAGATCAATTGTAATTTTTTTAAGGATCAAACCCTTGTCTCAAGCCCAATCTTGAATATATTTCAAAACAAGTCAAATTTGGGGGATTAGATTTGAGTAGTAGACCCTAGGGTAAATTTTTTTTTCATGTTTTTGGTGCTTATAAGGGATAAAAATCATTGGATCCATCTCATCAAGATGTTCAAATTGATATAAATATTTTGGAACCAAGTTTTTGACCTTCACTAGCCCTTGTTTTAGGGTTTTTCAAACCATGTTAGAGCCTTATATCATTAGATCTAGTTTTTTTTTTTTTTTTTAATAAATTTTTTATAGGTCCTGATAATGTTTAGTTTGGCCTCCAAACCTTAAATTTTTATATGGTCACCACTTTTAGAGGACAATCTCTACATATAACTATTGATCACTTATATAGAGTTAGGAAACCAACACTAACATCTACCATGTCAGCCTCAAGGCCACAACTTAATGGACCAAATGATTATTATACTATAAATAATTGATAGGATGTACCTATTACACATTGTTGAAAAAAAAAAAATGTGTTGGGCAAGAAATATTTATTGATAATCTCATGGCCCAATTGCATTCATATATCCAACCCCACACTTAGATAATTAAAATCATGGATAAGGCCCAATACCAAATAAAACTACATAGTTTTTTTTATGTGGAGGGCATACAAGTTTTCAAAAAACTACACTAATCACATAAAACACAAATATAAGATAGATCTTATCTAAGTATAATAAATACACTAAATTTAATAAATAAAGATCTGGCTATGTACTAAAAATGATGAAAGTACCTTGAATGGGAATTTCCAAGAAAAGTTTATATATAAATACTTGGATTTTGACAAGGTTCAAAGTACTAAAAAAGAGGACCATAATAGTGCAAAAGATAATCCCAAAAGTAGACAATGATATGAGAATCAAAGAGGATCAACCTATATGATAGTGACAAGACCAAAATAATAATGCTTAGAAAGTAACAATCCTCCTAAAAGTGGTTAACCTATTCTAAAAGTGGTTGTGTAAGTCTGAAAAATATGAAACTTTATTAAACCCTTCATTTGTAGATGATTCCCATAAACGTCTCGCAAATATATGAATACAAGTGTGTAGATGTAAATTTTCAATTGTTCAATATGAATTTGTTTAATAATGTTTATAATAAGAGGTTATTGAGGCTTAGCATTGAATACTTATAGTGATGAAATTAGGAGCATGACAAAGGGAAGTATGAGTGCGATGGTAATAGGAGAGGAAGTAACAAGAGTGGAGGGAGAAGAACAAGTTCTACACAAAGGCCTGCTAGAAGAGAAATTGGTGAAATTTCTAGCAAGAAAACATAAAATAAATTTGTGAAAGGAAAAAAGGTCGCTTCTAGTTGTGCCCAACCTGAAAAAACCCATGTCTGATATTCTAAATGTTTTCAAAGCCCTATATCATGGTGTTATAGAAATGGATTAGAATACTTCAATTTCAAGATGTTTTCATATCTATAAAGAATGAAAAAAATGAATTTAATCCTTTCCACAACCATGGAGATTATTGCAAATAGAAAATAATTTAAGTATTTCTTGGTCTCTCTGTAGAAATAATTGATCTCCTATAGATTACACATCCTCCTCCTACTCTTTTAGATTCACAACTGGAAAGGGTTTCTGATGAAATAGAATAAACCTATGGAGAATCAATGCCTTTACCAATGGGATATGTTCCACTTAGTTTGGTTGAAGAAATACCAAATTTATCTTGATCATATTCTCACAATAAAGGTAGAGTTTCGTAGAAGGTCATTGATTTATAAATGTATAGAAAATATACCATTAAGCTAAATATTTATTGTGGTGGATAAGAAATGTTTAGAAGAAAAAAAATTCCCCCTCCATTTATTTGTTAGATAAAGGTGCTTTATGATTCAATTTCAACCTATTGAGTATTATGAATTTATGAGTAACACTAGGTCATGGTGCTTTGGGAAGAGTGGTTTCTTCATGTGTCCTTGGAATCCCTTTTTTGATCCTATAACCACATAGATTACTAAAGTTCCTATTTGTGTTAGATTACCTCAACAATTGATGGGAAGTGTTGTTGAATTTATCATAATGGATGATATTTAAATGGTATTTTGTAGCGATTTGTGAGACTTACATGATGGTTGATTTATCAAGGCCAATCGTCCATTACATTAAAATTATGTCATATTATGTTGTCTAAACCAAATTATTTAATATTGAGGGTCTGCCCTTTGGATGCTTTTGGTACAACTAGATGGGGAGAAAATTGGCTAAGTTTTCTTCAAATTTTTTTGATTAAAGGGTAAAGGGTGGGTTTTGGATGGGTCCCAGCCTAGTTAAAAAAAGTAGGCACCAAGACAAAAGTAAAAATACCAATAAAAATGAAACAACAAATACATTAAGAATAAATATCTATATACATCAGATAAATAACCACTAATTAACAAAAAACCAATGAAGAAGATATAACCGATTACTTATCCATATCATTTAAAATGAGATTCCACTCCCTAAAAATATTGTTGAGAACATATTTAATGTCCCCCACCATGGTATTGTCCAAATCCATGGTTTTCCCTTTGTCCAATCTCTTGAGTCTCATACTAGCACGAGCTCCACCTTACTAATCTTTCCCTGTCTTAATCAATTCTTTCAAAACACTAATATTAGATATATATAATTCTTGATAGTCACCTTACTCAATTGAACCAAATTTTGAATAATTTATTGTATTTTATTCCTCTTCTCCTCTAAATTATCCATTTTATCTTCTAATTTAAGCAATTTAGAAGTTAAACCTTCACCTTTATAAAAAAAATGCATATTGGATCTGCCCCCCATAGAAAACTTAACATTAGTATACTCAATAATCATAAAAAACAAACTCTTGTGGAGATTAATATTCATAGTCCAATCTATAATCCTCTCATGAGTACTACCACTATCACCTTATTCCTCCCTATTCTTCTTTTTACAGTCCTCACCCATAACAGTAGTCAAAACATATTTCTACAGAGTACCCTTCAACACAACCTCATGCTTCTCCTTCCTCACTGGGTTTTAGTTGTATAAGTGAGTCCAAAAAGAGGATTGACATGATGTTTAATATATTAAAAGGAAACACGAGATCTCCTCAACCAATGAATCCAATTTACCCCAATTATAAATATTCCTAAGGGTTTTCAACAAGATGAAGCCCTACTAACTGGTCATCCCTCTCGGTGGTTTAACATCAAACATTTGATGGTTATGTTCTTTCCAAAAGTTTCATGGGATATAATGTTTAGGTTTAAAAAGATTCACATGATGTGGGAGTTCATGTAGAATAGTAATATCACTAGTTTCTTTGGATATCCTCACTGTATCTCAAATTAAAATCATAAATACTAAAGCAAGTTATGGATCTACAACTGTAAATGTCGAGAAAAGAAAACTAAAGTAGAGAGAATGCACTTGGAAGCCTCAAACTTTGTTGTTGAGGGTACACATTGCACTATGGAATCTCTTCTTCCCCATTATATTAGGAGGAAAAATTTAAATCTTTTTGGGTTAAAAAGTGTTACTCCTTTTCATTCTCAAGATGGGTGTCAATACATCTTTAGACTATACATATTGTAGTTTCACATGTCTTTCATTCTTATTGAAATTTAATCTCTCAACAAGATTGAGTTCCTCTCCCTTATTATGTAAAATTTTAAGTATTTTTTTTGGGTGAGGGCCCCATTAGATGTCCTATTTGACATATAAAAAAGTGTGGTTAGGTGTCAAAATATTATCTTCTTTGCTAGAACTCAATTCCACACTTTCTAGGGCATAAAACTTTGGTGTTTTTTTTAGGGGCCTACCTGATTTAACCCTTATTTTTCCATTATGCAAGTTTTAAAGCTTGTAAATTAGCATCCACACATGCCATCACTCAAATTTTGTGTATGTCTAGATCCCAACCTTTATCCCTATGAAATGTAGGTAATAAATATAAATATATGCTCATTCACTTAGGTATTCTTTTGGCACACGTATTTAGAAAAGGAAATCAATAAAAGTGATATATATATATATATATATATATATATATATATATACATATCATACTTGTTAATGTCAGATATAATCAATTTGTGTTATAAAATGTATTAGGGTGGTTGTGTATATATATACTTATTATATTCAAATTAGGACCTTATTATTATGTAATCCAACCATATCAAAGTGGGAAAACCAATAATTAGGCAGAATAAAACATGGTGAACATGAGGGAGAAGGGCCAATGGACCCTCAATATAAATGACCAATGCAAGAATATTCCAATAATTTTCACCATTATTAGAATATATTGATAGTGGTTAAAGTGAAATAAACACTAAATTAAAGACCTAAATTAGTTGTAAGACATTTGGGTAAATCTTGAGGCAAACAAATGATAGTTTGGGAAACATTTAGGAATGAATAAAGATAGGGGAAGAAAATACAAGTCCAAATAGAAAGGAAAATGCGGTAATATGAGTTTAATATGAATTAATGTCTATATTTATGAAAATCAAATAAAAATATTAGAACTATAAGTATTGTACCAAAATTAGGTGTCTACATAATGCCCTACTTTAATGTGCATGTGTGCATGTACATTGAAGAAAAAAACAAGGGTGGATACTATTTTTGAAGCAATCACCTCACTACTTTAAGTTATGCTCTAAGTGAGTTTTGGATGTGAAAGTGATCTTAAAATGCAAAGGAGGAGAGAGATTAACTTCTAGCTGAGTCTAGCTCCAACAACATACAAAACATAAAACCTTGTCTCCTTGTTATCTATATAAATGCTCCAAATTCAACATCTTGAGTGTATTTGCATGCAAGTAGATCAATGTATTGATAAATTTATAATAATGTGTCCAAATTAAATAATTGGAAAACCAAAAAATAATAAGTAAAAATGAATACACTTTATGGTACGTCAGTCATGTTTCCATCCTTAAAAATTATAACAATATCTTAGGCCTCAATTTCCCCTATCAAGTGGCAAGGACTCTAAAAATATGGATCTTATTTATCCTATCAAGTGAAAATATCTACTTCTTTGCCAAAGAAGCAAACATTTTGAACCTCTTTGTAACCTCTTAATATATGTAACTTCTTGATATATTGTAAAAGAATATGTTGATTATTTGATCCCCTTTTAAGGTGAGGGGTGTTTTTACATATCACTCATCTCAAAACAAAGGACCACACATAGAGTGTTTAATATATATTAAAAATAAAGTTGTAATAATCATTTAAATCACATTTGTAACATATGTATGTAACCATAGAAATATATCATCATCAACTCTCATTGATAACCCAGTAATACTATGCCAAATTAAAATTTATATAAGTAAATAATTGAAACGGGGAGGGACAAGTGATATGCCCCAATGTAACAATATGTCTCAATATGATTAAAATATAACAATGAATGTATCAAATATAATAAATCTTAATGTGACTAAGATATATGATAATTATGAGGCGAATGTCTATCCCAATGTAAGCAATGTGGGACATATAGACACATGGGTGTATCATGCTCCTAACAAAAATGTATAAGTGATAAGCACAATAATAATATTCCCCTATATTAGCTATAAATACAAGTGCACTAATGAGTTGCCCCACATGTAGGAAAAATAATATGTATGAATTTATATACAAATAAGAGTCTAAGACATGTGAACATGACTAAACAAGATAACTAGGGACAAGACAATTTAAAAACATGCATAAGTACATAAAATTAATAACTCAAACAAAGGAAAAAAACACAATAATAAGCATGGAATCAAATAAAAATGACTAATCAAAATGAAAAGTTTCATAAAATGGAAAATAAAAAATGGCTCAAGTGTAAAATAGATGTATGTGCATATTATTCATTGAATTATTCAAATCCTTGCACTCTAATGTAGTTAGGCAATATGCCCTTGAATCAAGATTTTATATAATCAAAAAAGGACCCAAACAATTAGGTTTAAATTTCTATTATTTCCTTTATCTGCATTTGAATTTTTTAATTTTCTTTTAGTACAAGTTGCCCATTATTTTGGTACATTTAAGAGATATAAAATAATATAAACTATGCACTAATTCAAATATAACAAATATCACAATAAATATACTAATATGAATTAAAATGTGTTGATTTATGTTGCAATGTTTCAATTTAGAATTGACAAGCAAGATAGAGATAATGTACTTAGTTGATTATTATTGTGTATCACTCTCATAAGGTGTATTTAAACCTAGAATGCTCTATAACTATTTAATCAATTCCTTACACTAAAACATATGCTAAAGACCCCTCTAGACACTATTGATAAGGTTTGATCCTTGTTGTTGCTGGTATTATTTAAAATTTACTAGTAGTGTCCATGTGTACTATTTGGGTCTATAACTCCCAAGACCCCTTATTACACTTGAAAGTGGTTCCTAGGGGTGTGCACACCCATAATATTGTGTGATGATGTCTATTTTTCTTCTCTTTCATCCTATAAAAAACATAATTTAGTCAAGCAACCACAAGTACTATGTCTTTTGTTGCTCTTTCACATAAGGGTCTTAGTGGTTATAGTCCTTGTTCGCATGGTCATCTTGAGTATTTTGATCTTTATTGTGTCTTTTTTCCCTATTTTTGACACCCCAAAGTTACAAGTCACATTTTCCTAGTCCTAGGGTCCCCTAGTCTATCATCCTTGATTTTTTCTCCATTCTAAGCCTTAGGACATTAACACCACTTTAAGGATAGTAGGATCACATGGTGCTAGTGTCCACTTGTGGATTTAGTGTCTGATAGGCCCTTTCAATTATGTTTGAGTCCTAACCCCTTTGTGACCCTTATATTATATTTTTTGTATCTTTTTCATGAATTTACAACTAAAAAACAAGGTATTATATTCAAAACAAAGATATTCCTATATAAAGAGCCCCATAAGGCATTTTACATCTAGCAATTACTATTTTGGCACTTATTTACATAAAATTAACCAATAATACAACTCAAATACTCTGCATACTACTCAGCTTTCACACCTATACATTTTCATGCTTTATCAAATAAGGGCCTAGGATAAATTCATTCTAGCATACTGTGCAAGTTGATAGTGGAGTTCCCTAAGGGAGAACTACATGTGATCTGAGACCCTTAGGATTGGGTTAATGTAGGCAACAACCAGGACAATAGGGGTTTTATTTCACATGTTTGTAACATCCCACAAATTATTTTTTTACTTTATTTTGAATTTTATTAGTTAATTATTTCATGTGTGATGGTATTCATTAGGGTTTTGGAGAAGACTCGGCCAAAATAATAACACATACAAGCTCCTGTGAGACATAGAATCACCTACAAAATATCCAAAAACTCCCATATATTCCTTTAAAGTTATAAACAACCACTACATAAAGGACAATATAAAAAAAATTAGGCACTAAAACCACATGACACTACTATCCTAAGAGGGGTGTTATTGTCTAGAGACAGATCTCAAAAAATAGTCAAAAGACAAAATACTCCTCTATGTCTATTTAGCTATCTCCAGTACCCTGATCCATGAAAAAATATATATACATCCAGATAAGTTCCTTTTCTCCTCATGTTTAATATTTTTGGAAAGTTCCATAGATCAATAAATTCTAATTTTATTCTAGATTAAAAATAGACCCAACCCTTTAATCTAGCTTAGGATTTACATAGTGAAACCTTAAAAGGTTAAAACACATCCAAACCCTAATTATGTTTGATCGAGTATAAGATGACCTAAAAAAGGGGTTATCTCTTTGATTTGGACAAGCCTAACCACTCTTTGCTAAATGGTTGATTGTTTTGTACATTATAATACTCCTAATAGGGATAGAACACACATAGTTATCCCACTTCTATGTCTATGAACAACATTATGAATAATCTAAAATGCAATGTTATTTTTTAGTCTTCAACACCTAGCACCATGAAAGTTGGAATTTATGTATTTATACCTGGATCTATGAAGTGCTAAAGGGATGTTAATTGAAGGTTTAATATGTGTATGCCATTTTTATAATGTCTCAAGAGAGGGCTAATTAATTCCTTAAGTTTTAAAGTGATTCCCAAGATGTCACCATGTGAGTATAAAATTGAGAATGATTTATATTTATAGATGACTCTTTGTTAATTCCCACTATAAATAATCCATTAAAGGTGTCTATACAAACCTAATAGTGACTTAATTTTTTTTTAAATATACATTGAGTGTGATTGGAGACTTCTGGCAAAGGCAAACCCCTATGATAACCGACATTTTCTAGACGTTAATAGTAGTGTCAAGGAAATATAAAAATAATTATATGAGATATAGAAAAGGTCTATCTAGGATTTTTCAATGTAAATATATAGACTAAGTTGATCTTGAATAGGTGTATCTAGTGAATAGAGGTGGTCAAGATAATAGATGGGTAGATGAATAGATGGAATGTGTGCTAAAGAGTCAAATGTATGTGCATTGTCCAAGTATGTCAAAGTTAATATTTCCTAAGTGTCTAATACAAAATTTAGGTGTCTACATATGATCCATTTTAATCTAATATTTAATATAATAGATTATAAGGACACATTAAGAATTTTGGTACCTGTAATAATTGCATTTGGTGTTGATAGGCATGATTATAATGTATCATTTATTTCATGTGAAACCTATAAGAAAACATGCATAGATCAATGTCTTCTCAATATAATTAATCTAAAATAATTTTATCATTGAATCACATGAAATTAAAAATCTAAGTAACAAAAACACTTGATGGTATGCAAACCAAGCTACCACTTATTGAATTTATTTGAATAATATCAATGCAACTATTGAAATTGTGAGATAGAGAGTGAAAATGTCCCATTTTCCATTGGAGAAGGAGTTATATAAGTTGAGAAACATAATAAAGTCAACCATATTGATCTAAATATCATATAAAATCTTTTATGGAACTTTGAAATCAATTTTGTATGTCAAACTAGAACCCAAAAATAGGTTCATATGTTAAGGTGAAACCTTGAATCCGGTTCACATGTAAAAGTGGAACCCCAAACCAAGTTTGTATATAAAAGTATCAACCACTAAAAACAAATATATACCCAAAGTGCTTAGCTAGTACCATGATTCCCTACTAATCCTTCATGTATAAAATAAAATAATGTCTACATGAACAAATTCCATTCCCCAATATGATCCATCTCTCCCTCAAGATGATATATAATGTCAACAATGTCTCTCAAAATGTCATATATTATCTCAATTATCCCTCATAATCATGTAGAATACCCCAAATATGTCTCAATCTGCTCAATTTGACACATTTGAATCAAATAATCTATCTTTGAATGTGAATTGATTCTCTATCATGGCTTGAATCTCTAAAAATTTCCCATTGTATACCACCTTTTTATATGATTTATGAAGCATGTGAATCACTCATCTCAAAAGAAAGAGTTATGTGCTTCATGTGTTATATAGAAAAGTATAATCATGTAATGTGTGTGTGTGTGTGTGTGTGTGTGTGTGTGTGTGTGTGTGTGTGTGTGTGTGTATAAACATGATAAGATATGTCTTTGTTGAATACTTTGGATCATTCAAGAAAGTAAAAAAACATGTAAGTCAAGGCAATGGTCATACAACTGTCAATGTCAAGTATATATATATATCAATTAAACATGTAGTGATAAGAATCATAATAGATGTATTATATAAATCATTAAAAATATGAATACATAACACATAATAAAATATGTGTGATATAAATCATGATGCCAAGATCATCATAACAATAAAATTATCCCATAAAAGATATATACAACCATGCACACACATTCAATATTATGATCAAGAAGCACACAATTGTCGAAGACATGACACAATTCTAATATGGCATGAAATAGAGGATCATCTAACATAACCAAAACATAACATGACAAGACACAATTAGCACACCCATAAAACAATCAATATATCACACATAAATGATCAAATAATGTAACAATCATCAATATCAAGCATACATAGATTAGTCAATGTTAATCTACATAATCAATCAATGTCACCATCAACTATAGCAAAACACAATATCCATAAGAAATATCCCTCTATAAATTATGACCAAGAATAGCTCATGTATAAAATTCTAATGTGATTAATGGACCAATATTGAAATATATAACCTAAAAAATGTATGAATATTTCACCAATATGGGCATTCCCCCAATGTAGAAAGGTTGTTCATGGGTGTGAGCAATGTCATGCATATGTAACACCATGTATCATATGTAACTTGAAGGTCTTACATCCAAATCATGTATATACCATGAAAATCACATGCATAGAAAGTGGATATGTATCTCACCATGTATATGATGAATGGCATCAAACAAATATGTGTACTATATGTATAGGTCCTAGTTTTTTATTTGTGAATGTTTTATTTTTTTGTATTTTTGAATATTTAAATGTTTCTTGTATTTTTGATTTTTTTTTTAAATTTTTAACTATCTAATTGAACTATGTTTGAATTAACATATGATACCATCAAGGGAATGCTCAAATATAAGTC
Organism: Torreya grandis; assembly: GCA_037957365.1. NCBI lineage: Eukaryota > Viridiplantae > Streptophyta > Pinopsida > Cupressales > Taxaceae > Torreya > Torreya grandis. Next base: position 2,259,944 of record JARHVA010000332.1, read on the forward strand.
TTGGATCAATTGGTGTAAATGTCATACATCATGGGTAAGGAGTAACACACATATCATTGTTTAAATCAAAGAAGATCACATGATGTATAAAATATCCAGTATCATTAGTATAGTTGATATGGTCATGTACCCACCTCATAGCTATAATAGTCATAGTAACCTATGGGATCTATTGTATGTTAGGAGACTGCATATACGTTCTTTATGGAGCATGCTCACAAAGTATCTTTGAAACAATCATAGGATGTGACAAACTAGGTAACATTTGATAAAATTGAATAGATTTTTGATGTAAAGGATGTTGGAGAAATGGTTTTCAAGGAAAATCAATTACTTATCTTATATTTATTTATAGAGATTAAACTTATGTGGGTTACATAATAGGCTATTGTGGAAGTGTAGGAGGAAATGTCTAAAGCTTGATAGGGTATTAATAAGGAACACCTAAAATTATAAACACTATATTATTGTATATATACTTAAAACATCAATGTACAAAAAATGAGTTTACATGTATCTTATGTATCCATGGTCACCCTAATAGCATATCAAATGCACTAGTTTTGGTCAAAAATAAGAACTATGTAGCAATAGTTGTAGGCCCTATCATAAGTGATAACATGATGCCCCCAAGAGGATTTTTACATTTCCATCGAAACATTTAACTATATTTTTTTCCCAGTTAATTCTCTATGTGTCTACCCAAGGCTAGTAAATAATGTCATAGTGCATATATTTTCACTTGAGACGTTATCCACCATAACACTTTGTATAGGATGCGATTCAATGAAATTACATTTAAACAAATGTGTGTAGGTAGAATCATCATCAATAATTTTATTCATAGAATGTGATTGTAGGTAATTATGCTTATGTATTTTATATTGTACCAATAAATCCATTGATATGATGAGTCTCCTTAACTTTAGGAGCATATGTTAGGGAAGGATGTGCATGTACCTCAGGATTAGTCTTCTTTTCTTGCATCATATGTTTTGGAAATGGATCTAAAAATATCTAAATCTTCAAATTAGGTTGTGTAACTGAATCAATAGTAGGTATGATAACATCATTGAGCTCAATAGTGTTATTCTTAATTAAATATTCGATCTTATGTCTCAAAACAAAGCATCTATTACCTAAATGCCCTATGTATTTATGCCAATCAAAATATGCAATATCAAAACCTTTAGGCTATAGCCTTGTAATATCAACCTTCATAGGTGGAGGGAGAGATACGAGGTTATAATAATCATTTAAATTACCTCTGTCAAGGAGCAAAAATGAAAATCCTATTAGTTGGTTGTGTAATTACATTGACTATTATCTTAGCCTCATTTTTAATATCACTATCCTTAGATTTGAAAGGTAGTTTTCTTTGAAACTTAGTGTTATAAGATGTGGGAGGGATGGTCCCATACTTTAACTTGTTCATGGTGATTAGCTTGATCTCACATCATTTAACTGTATGACACATATCATCAAAAGATTGATTTTTTTTTTTAATATAACTTATTTAGTATGGTTGGAATTAGGATTTTATTGAATATGTCTTATAATTCCTTATTGGCCATAGAATTTTTCATTTTTGAAGCATAGTCTTATATCAAAGCACATAATCACTGTTAGGCTCATTTGGTCCTTGTTTGGGTTGTGGAATTTAAGCATAGTATACCTTCTCACTAATGTAGATAGATAAATGAGATAAGAATTGGTTAGAAAAAAATTGAAAGCATGTACCAATTGAAGAGTAAAACCATACAACCATCACAAGTTATAGTCATTAAAACTCTTAGGAAAAATATTTTTAAGTAATTTATCATTAGATGTGTTGTCTAAACATATTGCATGGAAGGCTATAAAATGTTGTTATCAATCACCTTTACCATCAAATGGTGTTATCTCAAGTTCAAAAATTCTTGTCAGCAAGAAATAACTAGAAATATCTTGGGCTAAATGGTTGTGTAATAATGCTTGAGAGTTTGTTGAATTACCCACTCTATAATAACCTTATTTCATTTGAGAAAAGTTTACTTAAATATATAAGATTTGTTGTAAAAGTGTTTTATTGGTACCCATATTAGATTGATTATAAATATGTGGTACTACATGAATTGTAAGCCTAGGAGGCAAAAATATATGTTGTTAGGGACAACCCTAGATATCTGAGGAATAAACTATGTTGCCTCCATAGTATGTATTTTAGGTGTAGGAATCAATTTTTTATCTATAAGTGTATGCACAAAAATGGAAGTAGTAGAAAGAGTGTTCTAAATACCTATTGCATGTGGTGAGCCTTTAGAATGTATAATAGTAACATTCAAAAGTTCATTATGTGGTTCTTCAGATGTGGTTTCCTTAACAAGTTTTTTCTTTTCATCTCTAATTACACACAACAATGCTTCAATCATATGTGAATTCTTCTCAAGACATTATTTAAGTTTAAAATTATCTATATCATAAAAATGGTCATGAAAATCATTATTATTACCTTATGTGCTATTATCTCTATCAAAATAAGTATTCACATCACTGGTATTTTTCATTGTAGCCATATTAGGGTTTGTAAAAATTGTATACACTAAAATTGAAACACTAATGTAAAAGGAAACCTAACAAGGGGAAATCAAAAATCAAGTCTAAAAGTCAAACCCTAATAGGAGATAAAACTTAAACCCTAAGAAAAATTGAAACCCTAATGTATGAGGAAACATAGGGTTTTTCATGTTCAAGGCAATGATCAGGTTCACCAATTTATTTTAGTTATTTTACACCTGAGAGATATAGAATAATGTAAAATATGAACTAATTTAGATATATAAAATATGGAAATAAATATATAATTTGAATTAAAATGTGTTTATTGATATTGCACTTTTTAAATTTATAATTAACAAAGCAAGAGATAGATAATGTACTTAGTTGATTCTAATTATGTGTCACTCCTAAAAGGTGTTTTGTACCTAAAATGGTATATAGTTACTTTGTCAGCTATTCAGACCTAAAATAAAATCTGAAGTCTTCTTTATATGTTATTGATAGAGTTTGACCCTTGTAGTAGCTAACATTGTCTAGAGTTTACCATTAGTGTCCCTCTATACTATGTAGGCATGTAACTCTTAAGACCCCTATGCGTGCACTGACAAATCATTCTTGTGTGTGTGCATGCCCATTGGTCTTATGTGATGATGTCTATTTTTATTCTCTTTCATCAAAACCCTAATTATGCTTGATTAACCAAACTATGATTATAAAAATGGGTTAACTCTTTGGGTTGGCCTACCCTAACTAATCCTTGCTAAATGCCTAAGTGTTATATATGTTTTGATACTTTGAATAGGGCTCAAACTACATGTAGATCTCCTACTATGTATGTGTGTGCAACATCATGAAAAATATAGAATATAATGTTATCTTTTGATCTTTGACACTTGGCACCATACAAAAATGTATTAATATTTAGCTCTATGGACTATTCTAGGGTTTCTCCTTGAAGGTTTTGAGTTGTGTAAGCCTTTTTTATAATATCTCAAGAGATTAATAATTGATTCAATAAGTTTTCAAGTGATTTCCAAGATGTGACCAAGTGAGTATAACCATAGGAATGATTTGTATTTATAGATGAATCTAAGTTAACTACCATTATAGCCAACCTGTGAAACCTATCTAGGCTAACCTAATGGGTTCTTCCCAATTTCAAAACTACCGATTGAGTGCAAGTAGACATTGCTGATAGAAGCAAACCCTTACAACAACCAACACTATCAAAGTGTTAACAATAATGTCCTATAAGTGTAAAACAATGATTTAAGATATGGAGAAGTTTTGTGTAAGATTATGGGATGTTCTTATATAGATTAATTTTATCCTGAATAGGTGTATCCACCGAATAGAGGTTGACAAGACAATAGACGGGTATAAAAATAGAGGGAAAGTATGCTCAAGAGTCAAATGTATGTGCATAATCTAAGTATGCCAAGGTATGTCAAATTTAATGTTTCCAAAATATCTAATACCAAATTGAGGTATCTACATCCACATTTAATTCTCATGATATAGTGTTTTTACTACAAGATTTCTTAAGGTGGTTTTGATAAAATCTTAAGTGTTCGATATCATGATTACATGATTCATCCAACATGTCCAATTGATGTAATTTTTTTTTTATCTATATTCATTATCCTTAATAATACCTTTAAGGGACACCCAAAGATAAGGAATCTCAAGCATTAAAAGAAAAAATTCTTTTGCACTATAAATAAGATAATAGGTCGTGGACAAGTAATTATCATGATAGTCATTCGATATTCACATAAAGTATATATAATAAGATTATACCAATCCTCACCAAATTTATAATTTGTTTTACTCAAAATATTCACAATGTATTATCTATATCCTTGGATTAACCATCCCATTGAGGGAAATAAGGGGTTTAAAATGTATGTCAAATATTATATTTAACATAAAAAATATTTACCATATTATTCTTGAAATATGAACCATTATCCATAATAATAGAAGACAAAATGCTAAAATGAGAAACGATACAAGTCATTAAAAATATACATATGTATTCACCTATGATATATTCTAAAGGAGTAGCTTCAACCCATTTTTTGTAATGCTCAATAGTAGTAATAAATTTTCCACCTAATGACGTAGGATTATTTTTTCAACTAGATCAAATCCTCAAATGAAAAATCACAGAGGAGTAATAATAGGTTATAATTATTGAGATGGTGCATGCATTAAATTATTACAACATTGGCATTGCTCTTAAACCTCCACATATTCTTGACACTCATGTTCATTGTAGGTCAATAGTAACCCATTTGTAACAATTTGTATGACATGGATTTTCCATTAAAGTGTCCACCACACTCACTATCATGAACTTCTTGTAATGTTATATTATCTTCTTCATTGTTGGATATATCTAAGATTGATTAGTGAAACATAGTTTATACTCCTTATATTAGTCATGTATTTAGTTAATAATTTTCATAATCAACAACTCACTGTATAATAGGAAGCGCGATTAGGTTGGATGTTTGTAGGAAAAATAAGATGAGGGTTAACTCTATAATTATATGAGATCATGCCTATGTATGTAACTATCAGTTTCTTGAATAGATTGAACCAGTGAATTTATCTGATATGGTATCTGAGCACTATTATTTATAGACCCTAATGGTTTTATGAACGTCAAGGTGATGTAGTTTATGGTTAGGGAGTTCAATGAAGAATTACCTTAGACCATGCAACCAAAAAATGGACACACATAATACACAAATTTTGAACACAAGTTTTAAATTATATTTATAAGTGTTAGGTGTGGAGCCTGATTGTCTTCCAAGATCAGAGGTTAAAATTTTGATGTTATTTCAGCTAGGTTTTGGATCCCATTATTTGTATCCCTGATGATGTTATTAACATTGCCTAATAAAATTGTAATTTTGTAGTCAAATCTGGACCATTGATTAAAGGTTTCTAGATATGATGGTAGACAAAAGGTATTGATACATGGATGAGATAAAAAAAACATATTGTACATAGAGAGGAGGCATAGAAGGTAGAAAGGTGTAATAGGTTTTGTTGTAGGATTTGTTTCTCCCTTGTATTGCTAGAGATAATATACTAGACAAGTTTGGTGGATGTAGCCTATATTGGGTGAACCACATTAAATCTGGTGTCTCCTATTTTGTGCATGTTTATGATTTTTTTTTTGGTATGTTTGATTGATTCATTTCATAGTTTCTCTTGTATGTTATTTGGAGATAAATATATGTTTTATTTTATCCTAACAATAAGAAATAATATTACATATATTTTATCTAATGCATAAGCTAAATGGTTTGCTTAGATCTCAAGTGGCAACATGCAAGATTTTCTCTAAAATAATAGTCTATCAAAGTTCCATGTAAACACTTAAGGTTACAAGCCTTTTTCCTCTCAAAATTGAACTCGATCCCTTTCTCTTTTTGTAATTAGGTAGAATATATCCAAGGGATCTTGTTTAAGCTTCTAGATCTAACATAATGTCTTCTAGCGAGCTAAGCTAAGATGCTCAAAATGAACACCATTATGCCTTTATATAGGCCTATAAAAGTGATATGTGTCAAAATGCTCCATGCAAACTATCTCCATTTGACATGTGTCTTGAGTCTTATTTTATTCCTCTCCATGCATAAACTAAAAAATTGATTTAATTTAGTATTATGCATCATGTACCAGAGTTGTAAAAATATGCATCCCTACTATAAAAGCATAACATCCTATGAAGATCACATTGATAAATCTCAACTGCCTATTAGGATGGACCCATGTGAATTAATTTCAACAATTCTTGCCTTCTGCCCTTACTCATTATTCATGTAATTGGTCTAGGGTATATCTAGGTTGTCCAAGTTTCACATGTATTCATAATCGAACCTGTATGGGACTAACTTTGTGTTCTGCAAATGTTTTGCATAAGGGAATTATCTTTGCTATTGGGTATGTCAATTTACTTGCATCAAGTACCTTATTCATTTATGATGTGCCTTTGTGTCAAAGGTTATGTGTAACTATACATTTTGTTATTTTTTGTAATCTAAACCTTTGATCCTAGTGCCACCTGACTATCTAACCTTGTGAAAATTATTTTAGCCTTCCTTTCCATGCACACTAGCTTCTAAACCTCAAGTGATTAAATAATTATACTTAGTTGTCTTTGGTGATGCAATATTGATTTGTCCTTGGAATGCTCTTTCATTAGACACCTTGGGTAATTGAAAATGTGATATCCATATCACAATTTGAAATCTTTGAGAGAATGGGCATAGTGACCAATCTATGCAAGATCCAAGGATGTTGAGTATTCAACTGTGTGAATCTTCCATTTCACCAAATATTTCTTGTATTATTTCTTGCACAGCCTCTTCAAAATTTTAGATTCCAATATGGACTCTATATCATTCTTTTCCTTGTTCTATATATGCAATTTTTAATCAAGTACTTGCACTTTTAATTCTCATTCATCATCTGAACCCTATGGTAATCATAAAAATCAACCACATTGAATAATGGATATATGTCCATGTATTCATGAAACTTGATCTCATATGAATTTGCTAAAAAATTATGTGATACTTTACATGGTCATATGTTCTTCATTTTCAGCTTGTTAGATGTTCCATTTAGAAATAGTTGTTTGTGTAAATGCATCAACACCAGGTTTCCTATTTAGAATTATTTTCTCCTGCACTTTTCATCCACATGATAATTATAATGTAAGTTGATATATTCTAACCTTATATGCACCTCCATGTGTATTTCACATATGTATTCTATGAACCCTTCCCCTTTTATGTACTTTCCATGCACCACATTTACGTTCCTTATCTCTACAATTCCTCTTTTAATTCATCTATACAAAACCTATAAAAGTGTTTTCTCTGTGATCCTATTTACTAAATAATTATATGCAAATTTTGATTGCACCAACAACATTTCCCATTACTTGGTTTTATCTTCTTCTAAGCATCTCAACAAGTTCCCAAGGCTTCTATTTATCACTGTATGAATTAAAAATGCAAAGAACAAAGAATAGAACTATTCTAAGCTAAATTATACCAAAGAAAGAGCAACAAACATCAGAAATAAATAATCAAAAACTTTAACAGTTTAGATACTAGAATCTTCCATTACGATTCAATTCTAATTTGCTCTTATCAAAATGTGGTGCTCACTCTTTCAATGCAACGGTAAAATGGGCACCATTTGGATGAAAAATTTGATGACTTTGATTCACTTGATTCTATTTGTGATTTATTAGGATTGTGATTGAGTGCAATATTTTTTTATCTTCTCAACATATGCGATGTATGAAAATAAGGATTCTTAAGCTTATTTATAGCAGCCTAGATTTTTATCTGATGGTGGAAGATCATATGGATATTTTCAAGGATCCAAATGATCAATGGTTGAGAATGAATCCTCACCCATGAGGATAGAAACTATTTCAACCAAGTGGACCAAAAAGAAGGGTTGGTTAGCTGAGTCAACAAGACTTTGTCAAATGGATTGACAACTCAGTGGAGGAGTCAAAGAAGTGGAGACTTTTATGGATTTGGTTAGGATGAGGGAGAGAAAAATGGGAATGTTTGAATTAGTAAATTAAGGATTTTAAATAATTAAAATAAATAATAAAAGGTACACAATTGAATTTTTTAAAAGTATTTGAATTAATCAATTAATTGAATTAAATTTAGGAGGAAATGTTAATTATTAAATAAAGAAGAATGATTAAAAAACTTTAGGAAAAATGATTAAATAAATTAAGGTGCATTTCAACACAAAATGATATCTAGGTGTTTATATTTGCCTCTCTTTAAAATGGTATTACAAAACAATATTATTTCAAAGAATAGAAGAAGTAGAGTGTTGATGATAGAAAAGCAAAAAATTGCCCCAAATGAATGAAAATGAGTATGATGATGCCCCCTCAACAGTTTGTGCGAGAAATTAAAAAACATTCAAAATTAATGAAAATAAGAGATAATTAATCAATTGAACAAAAAATCAATGGATTTTAGTTTTGATGTCAAATTTGTAATGTGTAGGTAACGTAAAAGAGTTACCCCTAGTTAGTAAAACTAGAGCTTTGATTTGAAAATCAATAGTTTAAACCACTCAGATATTACATGCTTATTTTTGTTTGCTAATGGACTAGGGGCTGAAGAAATAAATATGAGAATGTTATATTCCAGCAATTATCAATTGTGGATCCCTAAATAGAAAAAAGTTATTGAATTTTGCAAATGATTATGGATTTTCATGTTCACAAATGATTACAAGGTTTTAACAGGTTGATGAAAATAAATTGATTTAAAGTTTTGCTTATTAACAATGGATGGATTGTAATAGAAGAAATGTTGTGTAGGGTTTTTAATATAAATAGGGGTTTGGGGGGTTTAGAAAATCATTTGTGCAAATAATATTCAAAATTAGTGCTAAAGAAGTAATTAGAGAGTATTAGACTCAAGGCTAGTGAGAAGAAATGGGCCATATTCCTTACCATGATGTGCAGAGCGAGTGAGACATTTTTAGAGACCTAAGAGGAGTGGCCCTCTAGTGACTTATTTTTTCAAAATTTCAAAATTTTTGAGATTTTATTATAGTTTAAAAACAATAAAAATGAAACCATGATTCCTAGAATTATGATATCATTAAATTTTTCCATGATATCGCTAGGGTAAATAACAATTTCATTAAACAATGCAATGATTTCATTATTCTGAGTAGTGGTTTCATTTAGGGGTCAAGTTAATATCAGTATATAAAAATCATTGAACATCATAGTTATATCACTAAACATGGAAGCAATTTTTCTAAAATGTGAAGTGATTTCATTGATAGTGATTATGTTAATTGGAGAAGTGACTTTGTTTAAGTGCTTTTAAATTTTTTAGGGTTTTTAATAACAAGAGATGATGAAATGATATTGATAAAAAAGATGTACAGATGAATTATTTAATAATGTTGTATAATATGACATATCATTAATATGTAAGAGGTTCTACTAGTGATAGTGACTTGAGAGCGTAGGGTATATGCTATGTATTTGTTGTCAACCTTCATAGAGTATGAGTGGGGTGTGCTAGAGACTACTGGTCTTTCTTACATTACATAGATGCCTGAGGTATGAGCTAACAAATCTTTATTGAATACACTAGCTAAGAGATGGCATAGTGAAATGAGTATGTTTCACTTATCAATAGGGGAGATGATAGTGACATTAGAGGATACTTATTAGATACTAGGTGTTCTGATTTGAGGTAGGTTAGTTTATCAGGGGTAGGGTCCATAAGATGAGACTTTGTTTAAGATTTTTGGTAAGAGCATGTTCTTAGTTATGAGGATTGACTACTGCATGGATCTAGATATAACTTCACTGACTATTATTATGATGGTGATTGTCAATGACTTGTTTCTACCTAACAAGAGTGGGAGGCTATGTCTTATTGGATTGCTAGATGTTATTGGTGACATGATGGAGATGGGGGTTTGGTTTGCATGGGACCCTTACATTTTAGCTATTTTATATCATGATCTTCATTGCTTTGTTTACTCTGGCTAGGTGGAGATAGGACCATTAACACTACTATAGGTGTGGTGTTGGGAGCACATAGCTATAGAGAGACCCGTTAGATAGTTAGATACTTGGTAGGTAGGAGAGTCTATGGCCTATGCTTGGCACATGATTCTTAGTGTATGTAGGCCACATTTAGGTGACCTATAGTTCTATAGGAGAGTTGTGAATGAGATATCTGAGGCACATATTATGTGGAAACCTTATATTGACATTATTTTTGATTGGACAGATGAAGAGTTAGATATGGATTATTTGATGAATCCATGCTATATCATTGGGAGACATGTATATATTATTGAGTGATATAGACCAGATAGAGTGATGAGATAGTTTGATGTGAGATAATATATTCTATCTGGTCTACACATTTTTACTCAAATAGTGTGCAAGAGGTGATAATAGGGGACTATGATTGATCCTTACATAATTGACCATTGTTGGACATAGTTACAGATAGTGAGATGGAGAGATAGGAGGGATGTTAGAGATGTAGGGGTAGTGGATGGGTATATAAAGTGGTGGGTGCAGTAGATATCATTGATATTGACATTGCCATATAGACCTCTGAGGACATGGAGGCAAAGGTTAGTAGTGAGCTTGAGTAGGTAGCCTCGAGGCATAGGTTTGAGAGCCTAGATTAATATGGTTTTAGGTGGTAGGGGATGAGCTATTGAGATGATCTAGATGCATGATATGCCTATTACTTTTGTAGAGGATATGGAGATTCTATGAGAGGTATGAGTAGCAATGGATTTAGACACAAATCAACTAATAGGTGGAGACACTCCTATTATGGTTATGAAGAGGGAGGATGACATAGTGCATGAGGAACAAGGTATCATACAATAGGTCACGAGGACACAAGGCTTGATATGATAGTATAACCTCCTCATATGGATAGAGGAGAGATTTTAGGATCCTCATGGACTTCCAAGGAACATGCTTTGATTAAGTGATTATGGGAGGAGATTTAGGTGAGGGATAGGGAGATTGATGGTCTATATCATGAGGTGACTAGGTTGTAGGGTATAGCCTCTACTAGAGATGAATAGGTGACAAAGATTTAGTGCTTACAGGGTGAGATTCATAGATTAAAAGATGCTTTAGATGGGATGGATGGTGTTACTATGAGGTTAGGTGTTATTACTTGTGATGCATAAACATAGACTTCAAATTATACATCCCATATATATAGATATAGATATGAGAGAGATATAATGAGGACTGAGCTAGCAGAGGTGAGGGTATAACTAGCTAAGATAGGTTAGTTGTTTTGGATAGGATGATGAGGGCTATGGAGAAAGACACTTATTATAGGAGTTTATATGAGGTTATTATACTAGCACATTAGTGTGAGCCACATTTTAGAGATTATTCTATGAGATGATCAAAATCAACTAGATCTATACATTTAGTAGAGTCAGAGAGGTTAGTTGGGCAAGTTTCATGAGGTATGTGGCCACCATAGGGTACACCACGACAGCTAGAGCCTTTTTAGAGATTGGATACTCCTTCTGAGGGATAGGATGAGACTTAATTTTGGAATTTTATGGATGTATACACATGATGTATCTATTGTATAGACACATTTTGATATATATAGACATGATGACTTTGGTATTCATGAACTTTGGACTTATTTGTTTGATTAAGCTACATGGATATAACTGTTTATACTTTCCTGCATATTAGATATATGAATCATGTATGCAATTGTATTTATTTATTTTGTTTTATATATGGATTAATTATGAAATGAAATGTATAATCATGGATAAAAATTTACTGCATTGGGTTTCCATTCTTTAAATTGGCATTCTGAAAAATTTGGAGTATTTTGAGCAACCTAATTTTTAATGTAGCTATAAAACATAGTATCAGCGATGATATGGAATAATCATGATGAATTTTGATGTTTTAAGCATGTAAAAACAAAGGAAGAATAATCTATGTGTTTAATCAAAGTACGTCATGATATAGTCATAACCATACTATGTATGCTTTTGTTACATAAAAGAATCTTTTCAACAATAAACAAGAAAGTAAAACAAGAGTTAATTTAGATAAACAAACAAGACATACATAAAAAAAGTTATAAACATAAACTAATAATAGTAAACAAATGACTATTGCTAATTGATTCAAATGTAAATGAATGTATTCTAAAGAAATGAAGATTTACAAAACCAAGAGTGATAATATTTACAAAGCTAGAATAACCAAACAAACTAGTAAAAGTTAAAAAACAACCAAAAAAATGGCCAAATCAAATAAACAAGGGATAAAATTAACCAAATAAATAGCTAAGGCAATGAAATAAAGGATAAAATTAACCAAACAAATGGCTAAGGCAAAGAAATAAGTAAGCGATGGAAGAAGAGTCACGTTTCAAGAGTAAGCATGAAGAATAGATAGATGAGGAAGAAGTTAAAGAAAAAAGGCCTAATGGTAAAGGATAAGGGGGATGGATGATGGTGAAGGTGGTGGCTGAGCTAACCTTAGAGACCCCATGTCTCTAAGTGCTACCTACATAATCCACTTAGATAATGTCCATGTGTGGATATCAGACCATATGTAGTTCTCCCAAATATGGGAAGTGATGAAAAAGTGGATAGTTGATGAGGAAAATAGTGTATGATGAAAATGATGCATGAGTGACCCACCTAGTGAACAAACAAAAGAAATGAAAGGTAAATGGATACCAATGGTTTACTAAATGTTGGTTTCTTTTTTTGGATTTGGTTTGTTTTGATTTTTATGTTTTATGAATGTTTTTGTAGGTATTTTCTCAGATTGTTTGATGTTTTTATGTTGTTTTTTTTTTTTTTTGAAATTGTTTTTAGGATTTTTCTAAAATATTTGAATGTTTTTTGTATTTTTATAGTGTTTTGAATGGAAATAATAAAGAAACCACTCTCTCAAACTATGAGCAAGAATACTAGTTGTGCAAATGTAATTACAATTGGGAATTTTGAAAAATGCTTATAATGGAAATAAAATGACACAAATGAATTTATGTAGTGGAATTAGTGCAAGTATCATGCCCCTAGGCAAAAGGAGTAGTTATAGATAATGGCTTTTACACATGATGCTATAAGAACTAGTTTTCATCATGGTACTTATCCAAAGTGCCATGGACATGGTTTTCACTTGTGGATGTTCTATGTACACATGTTTTTTTATATGTATATTTTTGATTTTTTGATTTTTTTTATTTTGAATTTTTTTGATAGATCAATAATAGAATAGAGAGCCAATTTTTTTTTAAGCATAAAATATCTTAAGGTGCATGATGTTCATAGGCTCATCAAGCTCCTCTCCATCTTCTATGGCCAACTTATAAGCTCTAGATCCATATTTGGCTATGATGTTGTATGAACCTAACCAATTAGGTTCAAATTTTCCTTTCTTTTCTTTGTCAGCATTAGTGTTTCATTGATTTTCCTTCAGAATAAGATCTCTAATTTCAAACTATCTAGATTTAATCCATTTATTGTAGCTATAAAAAATGTGATTGTGGTAAACTTGTAGGTGATTTAAAGCATTGAGTCATTTTTCATCTAAGAGATTGAGCTTGCTTAAGTGTGACTCTTGATATGATTCCTCATTTATGTTTTATTGCAAAGATATTCTGAGTGATGGAATCTCAACGTCAATAGGCAAAATAGACTTATTACCATAAACAAGGGAATAAGGGGTTACCCCCATGGGTGTGAAAATACTTGTATGATATGCCCAAAGGGTAGGGTATAGTTGAGTATGCTAGTCATGACCAATTTCATTGACAACTCTCTTAATAATGCATAAAATATTCTTATTGGTTGCCTCAACCTATTTGTTTCCTTGTGGGTAATAAGGAGTGGGCCATTTATGTTTTATATGGTATGTATGACAAAGGATTTTATAATTTTATTTTTGAAGGATTTACCATTATCAAAAATAAGAGTGGATGGAATACCAAAGCGTTAAATAATGTGGTTAAGGATAAACTTGAAAATTTGTTTGTCAATCACATGAGTTAATGGCATTACTTCCACCCACTTGGTAAAATACTCAGTGGCAGTGATAATAAGTTTATGCCCATCAGAAGAGCTATGATTAATCTTCCCTATGAGATATAACCCCCATGTGGAGAATGGCCAGGGTGTTGTTATAAGCTACAAGGCTTATGGATAAGATCTACATGTTTTTGACAATGTATACATTTTTGGAAATATGTGCATGAGTTAGATTCCATTGGTTGCCAATAATAACCAACTCGTAGAAGTTTTTTAGCTAGGATAATTCCACTTAAATGTGACCCACAAATTCCCTCATGAAATTCTTGAATAGCCACAATAGAATCATCAAAATTTAAACAATGTAGAAGAGTTCCATTAGAGCCTCGATGATACAAAGTATTACTAAAGATTGTGTAACAAGATGTTCTTTGGATGAAGGACTTGCATTGGTTTGAGGATAGGTTAGATGGTAGCGTATTTCTATAAAGGTATGCATATATATTTGAGTACCATGGTGAGGAGGGACCAATGATCTCACAAACCATTTATAATTTTGGTGTGTCATAAGTAGGTACTCGTAAGTACTCAACCAAAATCTTGTTATGGTTAGTGTTTAAATCCATCAAGGATCCTATTATTGCCATAGCATCTGTTACCTTATTATTGATTTGAGGCACTTGTTCAAACTAGTGTATTCAAAATATTTGATCAATCTATCCACCATTCTATTATAATGTATGATTTTATCATCATGTGTTTGCAATTCGTTAGTTACTTGATTGATAATGAGCTTGGCATCTCCAAAAATAAGGAGATGTTGAATTCCCCACTAAATTGTGATCTTGAGATTTGAGATTAAACCTTCATACTCTGCTATATTATTTGTGCATGGGAATTTAATACAAAATGCCTTAGGTATGCAATTGCCATCAGGTGTCACTAATAAGATACCAACCCCAGAACCATGATTTATAAAAGAGCCATCAAAGAAAAGTTTCTAAAGCAAGGATTTATCAATGGACATAATTGCATCATCAAGGAATTCGATAATAATTTGTGCCTTTCCATGAAGTGATGCTTCTACTAAAACATCTATAAGAACTTAACCATTAATTTTTTTTTGATTAACATACTCGAGATCAAACTCACTAAGTAACATGACCCACTTAGCCATCCTACTTTTTAGAGCTATTTTGAATAAAAGATACTTAAGGGGATCAATTTTAGCAATGATTTTTGTGTGATTGTTAAGAATGTAATGTCATAAATTCTAAGAAGAAAAAACTAATGCAAGACAAGATTTTTCCATCTGAGAGTAATTTAATTCATAGGATATCAAGGTTCTGCTCAAATAATATACTGCTCTCTCTTTTCCATTGTCATCTAGTTGTGCTAGTAATGCTCCAAGAGCATATTATGTAGTAGAGATATATAGAAAAAATGGCCTACTAGCTAATAGTGGCATCAAAATTGGTGGATTAGAAAGATATTTCTTGATAGTACTAAATGCCTATGTACAATCTTCTATCCAAGTGAAAATGATGTCCTTTTTTAACAAAAATGTAAATGGATGACAGATATCTGCAAGATGGGAGATAAACTTTTTGATGGCTTGTATTTTTACTTGTAATGTCCTTAGCTATTTAAGATTCTTGGGTGGTGGCATATCCATGATAGTTGAAACTTTGGAGGGGTCAACTTCAATACAACATTGTGAAACAATGATTCCTAACAACTTTCTTGATGTAACACCAAATACACACTTCTTCAGGTTTGACCACATGTTATATTCATTCATTCTTTCAAAAATATGATGAAGCACATGAGGATTATCTACCCCAGATTTTTATTTTGCCAAAATTTCATCCACATAGTCCTCCATAATATCATTGATCATGTCATGAAAGATAACTAGCATTCCTCTATGATATGTAGCACCTATGTTTTTCAACCCAAAAGGCATTACCTAGTAGCAAAATGCTCCCCATGGATTTTTAAAAGCTATTTTATGTTGATTATCTTCAACAATTTTTATCTTATTATAACCAAAAAATCCATCCATTAAGTATAACATTTCATGGCCTGCAGTAGAGTCAACTATCATATCTATATTGGGTAATGGGAAATCATCTGTTGGACATGCTTTATTGATATCATAGAAGTCCATGTATAGTCTGATCCCTATTAGTTTCTTAGATACTAGTATAATGTTTAATATCCAATCTAAATAGCTAATATGGCATATAAATCCTACTGCTAACTATTTCTTTAGATATTCTTTGATAAGTAGTACTATTTTGGGATGCATTTTTCTATGTTTTTGCTTGATTGGCTTCGCATTTGGGTGCACCAAAAGATGGTGAACTACCAATTATAGAGGTAGTCTTGGCATATCTACATAAGACCATGTGAATATATCAAAAAATGCATGAAGCAATAGTGTAAATATTTCCCTTTCCTTTGAACTGAGTTAGATAGCTAGTTTTACAATTTTTGGGTTGTCCTCACTTCTAATGTTTATAGGAACAATTTCCTTAATAAGCAGACTAGATTCATCTTTGCAGGCTTGAGGTGGTATGGGAAGATGGAAATCTTAATTTACCTCTTCTTGTGTTGATTTTGATGCATAATTAACAAATTGATGCAATCTTTATTCTCCAAAATATGCTGAACCTGATAGTTGTATCAAGAAACCTTTCTTATGATCACCTACATGAATTTGATCTCTTATTCTTAGGAACTTAGTTAATGTTTCATCATTTTAGAGGTAATCAAGTGGAGGTATAAATGTTTTATCCCAATGGATTAAAGAAGGATAAGATGGCATGTTCATGGAAAAGATTGGTAAATGCTAGATCTTCAAAGCAACTAATGATGGAACCCGTCTCACAGTCTGATGAATCATCTCCAGACTCACTAGAAGAATCACTTTGAGAGTTTTTTAGATGGAAATTAAGTTTATTAAATCATATGCCATTCTTCCCTTCATTAGATTTTATGTTTATTGGTTCAATGTTACCTTGTTCATAGATACCAAGACCTTTGCCTTTGTAATCCATTATTTTACACATTATAGATTTTGCAAGAGGATATCGGTTGGTGGAAAAACATGTAGCTAGTTCATTCAAATAAAGCCAAGAGGAATTAGAATCATCAATATGTTCATCAGAAAGCAAACCTCCCTTCAAAAAATTTGTTGGCCCAAGATTTTTAATCACTCTTTGATCATTTAGGTGATTTGGCCTGCCATACTCATTTAGATTTGCATGGATTGTCCTTGTATAAAAATCTTGAGTAATATTCTAATTCATGCCTTGATCAATGATTTTAAAATTAGAAGAAGTAGAATATGAATATTTATTGGATAACTAAATAGATGTGGATGGATGTTGTTCAACAGAAGGAATTTCTAAAATTTGTTCAAAAAATGGGTTATTAGAAGCTTTCTCAATAGATGGATTATTGGTTAATACTTTTTCAATGGATATGGATGGAGTTGGAGTGTTAATCTAACCAGCAATGGGAGGTGTTTGAAACAACTTTCAGGATTGATGTAATATTCAAATGAAGGGTAATCCTCAACATGGGTGAAATTATCATCGATGACAGGGAGATAATTAGATTTTTGATATTTACCTTCCAACTATTTACAATATTGGAAGGGATGAGGATACCCTTGAATGGTTACTTCCATTCCTGCATGGGAAAAATTCAAACATTGGTGAAGGGTTGATGGGATGTCATTCATGGCATGAATCCATGGGCATCTAAGGAGTATATTATATGATAAATCAAGATTGAGAACATGAATAAGCATTTCTTTAATAACCGTGCCTACCATTAAAGGTAGATGAATTGAGCCAATAGATTGCCTCTTATCATTATCATATGCTTTGATTGTTATGATATTTTATTCTAATGCTATTATTAGATATCCAAGATGCTTTATGAGTCTTAGTGCACATAGATTAAGGGCCAAATCATTATCTATAAAAACCATTTTTACCTTATGCCTAGAAATGGTAACCTCTATATACAAGGGGAGATTATGTTCTAAACCTAAAGGAGAAACATTAGAATGATCAAACATCACTTGGTTATTTATTTCCAAAGAAATGATTAGTGCTTGACTATTTGTAGGATTGATGTTTTTAGGTACATTAGATTCTTGAAGGACTTTATACAAAATGTCTTTATATACAGTGGAAGTTTTGAGAAGATATAAAATGGATATGTTTGATGGCATCTGCTCAAGGTGATCTATGATGTCATAATTTTATTTGACATCAGGTGATGGTGCACTTGGTAGGGTGAGATTTACACATCTTATAGTAACCATAGATTCATATTTGGATGGGATTATAATATTGACATGCTTATGTACCATATCGATGTTATTAATGATAGAATAAAATGGATGATTGGCTTGGTTGACATTACTTGACTCTAGATGTTCTTACTTTTGCTTACCTTTACCTTGCTTATGGTTAAGAAATGGGTCTTGATATATCCCTAGTTTTTTATTATTAGACTATTTGACTGAGCTATTTTCTATTGATATGTCACCTTTTTAAATTAGATCCTGGACGTAATGTTTGAGATGCATGCATCTATTTATGGAATGTCCTTGTATCCTATGATATTAATAGTACTCATCCTCTTTATACAAATCTAGTTTTGGAACATTATCTTCAAAAAGCTTTATGTTGAGCCATACTACCATGTTTACACTAGCTAACTTTCAAAAAATATTTTCTTAAGTGTCCCTTAGTTGAGTAAACTTACGCTTTGGTTGTCCTTATTTTGGTCATCCCCTTGGGATTGTTATGTTATGAGTTGAATTGTTAGGTGTTTAGTTTTGTGGGTTTTAAATTTGTTTCACATTAGTTACACCATCCCCTACAAGATTCCTATTTTTAATAAAGAATTTTAGTTTCTTTCCTAGTTTGTCCACTACTTTAAAAGAATTGTTGTTGTTTGGTTTGAAGATTTTAATGATTCCTATGTTAATTAAAGTTTTCTCTATTTGAATGCCCTTTTTAATTATCTCATCGAAAGATCATGGGCAAAGAAGGAGTAAATGATGGCTTAAATTTGAATTTAAGTTGTTCATGAAAATATCCACCAATTCATTTTCGAGGAATGACCATGAAAAATGGCTTGCCATTGCTCTCCATTTTGGAAGAAATGCAGAAAATGTTTCACCTTATTGTTGTTTTGTGTTATGAAAATCTAGAGTGTTCAAGTATTTCTCAACGTTGTATGAAAAATGATGGACAAACTTTTTAGATAAATCTACAAAATGAAGATAGATCTTTTTAGAAGTTTAAAGAACCATTCAAGGGCTTAACCTCCAAGACTCCACAGAAAGAGACGTAACATAAACTCATTATGATAGGTGTTCTATTGGATCTCCTTTTCCTTTATATTTGTCAAACTTAGGAACTTTGAAATATTTAGGGAATGATGTAGTCATTTTGCTCACGTCATAAGGATATGAACAAAATCTATCAAACTTATATTACTTTTATCAGTTGTATGACCCATCTTGTAAACCTTGGACCTGATCCTTTGAAATTCTCACATTAAAAAGGGGGATATCTAATCTATTTGACTAGAGGCTATAGATGTTTGATTAGTTTGTTGGGGTATGTTTGAAAAGTTGTTAAGATTGGGATTATAATAACCAAGGTTTTGGGGTTGGGAAAAGGTACTTGTGTTATATCCAAGATTTTGATTAACGCCATAATTTTTTTGACTTGGATTTGGGTTGAAACAAAAATTGGTCAGAGTTGGGTTTGGATTAGAACTAGTAGCTTGACCAAAACTTACTTGATTAAACACATTTGGATTATTTGGTTGGGGAATGCTAGAATTTGAGCTAAATTAGTTAGAAGTTATATTCGGATTGAAATTAGTGTTAGTGTTTTGTTGTATTTGATTAGTGTTAAGATTTTAAAACTAAATGGATGAATTAGTGTTTGATTGATTTGGATTTGGATTATAATTCACAGGAGCTGATCCTAACAACAATTGATTTGGCATATTTGAATATACAACTAGATTTTTGAATGTGCTTGAAACAACTTTCAAAGCATGATTTGGTACTTGATGGGGAAAACTTGAATATACATTTGAGTTTTGATTAGATATGATAGGTGAGTTTTGTAAACTCTTATTTGGATTGATTTGTGAGTGCGGGTAAGCATTCCCATTTTGATTAGTTTGATCATAACCTTGTCAGTTTTGGGGTATACCCAAAGTGGGTGTGGTCATATTTTGATTGATTAGACTCAAATTATATGTAAATCCCATACTCAAGTTAGGATGATTTGGATTAATGATAGGCAAACTCAAAGCAGGATTCAAGTTTTGATTAGTTGATTGCAAGATTTGGGAGTTTGAAATGGTATTCAAACTCAAATTGGTAGGATGATGCTGTAAAATTATATTTATACTCATGATAGGATTACTAAATGGATTATTCGATTGATGGGATTAAAAATTCATCATCTCTTGATTTCCTTGATTTTCATGGATTTTAGTAGAAAAATCATGACTAGCTTTGGATGACTCTTCACATGAAACAATTTTTCCTTTATCTTGGGAGAATTGGGAATGAGTTCATGAAGAAATAATGAGGGAATTAACACCCTCTAAAGATAATTGGATATTTTGTTGATTAACGTTGGTGGGAGAAGGCTCTTTACATGTAATGAGGTATTAAAAATTATTCACATCAGAATCAAGAGGGAATTTGGCACCAAAACCCAAGACTCAAAGTAGCACTTCTTTTTTATTATACATGATATATTCATCTAGGGATGGTGAAGGTTGGGCAGCTTTGGGGCTACCTTCATCTTGATAAGGTTCTCCTTCCTCGTCTTCATGTTCAGTGATTTCATGTATCTCTACATGATGCTCTTGACTAGGAAACTGAAAGGAGTCATTGGCAAAAGGCTCTTCCCTTACATGAGGATTTGACATGGAAATTTGACATATAATAGGCATGATTTTGGAAGGAAAGAGAAAGAAAAAAAAGAGATTTTGAAGAAAGAAAGACAATATGAAATTATAATAAACCAACAAGTTGACTAATTTTTTTTAAACTGTGAACCAATTAATTTATAAGGCTGCGAAGTTTGAAAGGAATTAATTTAAAAAAAAAAAGACTTCAGCACATGGAAAATCACATGGAAACAACAAGAAATTTTTATTCTAAACAAATAGGCAATTACATAAAAAGGGTGAAAACTAGGTAGAAGGGTGTTGAACAACTGTTAGGGTTTTCATTGTCACTTACTCATTCATGCTCTCAACTGTGGCCTAATATTTCAAGGCACTAACCATGGAGGATCCTACCATGCATATGGCCCGCTAAGTCCAATTTTGAGGGTGTGGGGAAAGTAATTTCTTGGTTTTAATCGCTAACTGACGTACCAAAGTCAAATGACAAAGAGGCAATCCTAAGATTTAAAGTATACACGAGCTCATCTAGGGGGAAATCAAACCATGGAAGAGATTGATATGCAAACACACATTATTGGGTTTTATTCCAAAGTGCCTAAAAAAGTTGTATGGGTCTTAGTGTGTTGACAATCAACAATACCAGATCTTGAATCATTTGTTGAAACCCTGATTATTGGAGCATGAAATCCCCTCACATCATGGTGTGCTTGAAACACACAATTGCTTAGGCAATTAAAATAGCTAGGTCTCAATTTATATACCCCAAAAGAAAATAGGGTTTGGCCTATTGCATGGTGGTTAAATCCATAGTCAATAGAGCCCCTAATAAAAGAAAAATAAAAAGTTGATACTTGTTTATGATTTATAGGTATCATCACCAGTGTGACGCCAAGAAAAGAGCATATGGAATATCAACTAGGGTAACAGATAAGTTACAAGATTATTTTTGATTTCTAGGTATCATCACCAATGTGATGCCAAGGAAAGAGCATACAAAACCTTTATAACCAAACAAGAAGATAAAAACATCAAATATATTTAATTTATAGAAAATAAAGTGTGATTTATTTACTAGGAATGTAAAAGACTAAAAATACAAGACAGTGAAAAACAAATAAAGAAAAATAATTTAATTTTTTTGCTTTTTTGTAATTTGTCTTTGGCCAACATTCTACAAACAAGATATTAGTTTTTTTTGCTTGGGCTGAAGGATAAGATAACCATAAAAAAGAAACAAAAAACCATGAAAAATACATAGAAAACAAGCCTCTGTGATGAAATCACAATTACACAATCAAATTAGAATAGTAAAATTGCAAAATGATCACTTATGAAAAAGACAAAAAATAGGAAAGCTTATAGAAACAAAATTGTTGTTATGCTTAACAAAATCACTGCTAAGAAGTATGAAATCACTATTGAAAATGATGAAATAATTGCATGAAAATATGAAATCACTGCACAAAAAGAATAAATTGTTGCCCAAAAACCCAATATCACTGCTAAAAATGAAAAAATCACTTTAAGTCAAAATGAGTATTAAAAAATCAATGTTCACCTAAAAAACATAGAAAATGTGGCAAAATCACTATTTGGTCTAATGAAATCACTTAAATATATTCTAAAATCATTGTTATGTAATAAAAATGCACAACCGATCATGAAATCTAAGACAATACCCTGTAGTCCATACCAGATAAAAAACACGTGAGATTAATATACAAAAGGTATGTAAAAATAAAACAAAAAGATTAAAAGATGTGGGAGGGTCACATCGAGCATGCCAAAAATGTATGAATTAAAAATGCAAAGAATAAAGAACAAAACAATTCTAAGCTAAACTCTACCAAAGCTAGAGCAACAAACATCATAAATAAACAATCAAAAAATTTAACAGTTTAGATACCAGAATCTTCTATTGTGATTCAAATCCAATTTGTTTTTATCAAAATGCGGTGCTCACTCCTCCAATACAAAGGTAAAATGGGCAGCATTTGGATGCAAAAATGGATGACTTTGATTCGCTTGATTATATTTTTGATCTCTCAAGATTGTGATTGATTGCAATATTTTTGATCTTTTCAACATATGTGATATATGAAAATAAGGATTCTCAAGTTTATTTATAGTTGCTTAGATTTTGATCTGTCGGTGGAGGATCATTAGCAATTTTTCAAGGATCCAAATGATCAATGGTTGAGAATGAATCATCACCCATGAGGAGAGGAACTATTTCAACTAGGTGGAACAAAAAGAGGGGTTGGTTAGCTGACTCAACAAGACTTTGTCAAATGGATTGACAACTCAATGGAGGAGTCATAGGAAATGGAGACTTTTGTGGATTTGGTTGGAATGAGGGAGAAAAGTGGGAATGTTTGAATTAGTAAATTAAAGATTTTAAATAATTAAAATAAATAATAAAAGGTGCACAATTGAAATTTTTAAAAGTATTTGAATTAATCAATTAATTGAATTAAATTTAGGAGGAAATGTTAATTATTAAATAAATAAGAATGATTAATAAACTTTAGGAAAAATGATTAAATAAATCAAGGTGCACTTTGACACTAAATGAAATTTAGGTGTCTACAAGCACCTCAGTTTGTTTATCAATCTATGGATGATATGTTGAATTGATATTCAACTTTGTCCACAATTCCTTCCATATTGTGCACCAAAAATGGCCTACAAACTTTATATCTTTATATGACATAATGTTGAGAGAAAAAACATGTAGACTCCCTACTTCATGAAAGAAAAAATTAGAAATTTTTATCATGTCGCTTGTTTTATTATATGTGATGAAAAGTGCCATCTTCAAAAAATTGTCAACCACCACAAAGATGAAATCATTGCCTTTATACATACTAAAAAATCCCAAGAAAAAGTCTATATTGATGTCATCCCATGGTTTCTTTAATACTCTTCCTTTTTGAACTAGATAACTTTATACCTTTGCACATACTCATGTACATGTATTTGCATATTTTTCCAAAAGTAGCCTTCCTCAAACTACACCATTAAATTTCATAACCAAGTGTCCTACCAATCCTCTAATATGATTCTCCTTTATCAGGTTTTCACCCATCGACCCACTTGATATGTAGAACTATGCTTCGTTGAAAAACATCCATTCCTATATGAATTTGTCTAGCCATGGAATTTTGTCTAAACTTGTTTATTTCCACATGTTCCCCATGTATCGTGAGAATATTTTTCTTTGGTATAAATCTTCTTTGTGGAACAAAAACCCATGATTTCTACTTGCATCTCATTTAATAATAGAACTCTCTAGTTTAACACACATGCAACTTTGTTTGATTTCCCACTTTGATGCTTCAACACAAATGTGTCTCTATGCATGAAAATTAACCACTTCATGTGTTAGTGGTTTAACTTCCCATATATTTTGATAAATTTTAGCACCTGATGGTATTTTTACAACTCAAAATCCTTTGGCAACAAATAGTGCCTCCACTTCTTTAGAACTTTCAAAATAACATGAAAATCATAGTCATAGATAGCCTATTACCTCTTGGCATCATTGAAATTTTCACTAAAGTATGTGATGGGTTCCTTCTTGGCTTAAAAATACCCCTATCATGATGCCACTGGCATCATAATCCACCTAAAATATCTTTTGAAAGTCTAGTAAGGATAACATTAACTTTTCATTCACACTCTTCTTTGACTCTTGTAAACTGTGATTAACTTAAACTATATATAAAAATGCATTTTTCCTCTCAACACTTTTGTAATTTTTGTGCATATTCCATTGAAGTTATGAATGAACTTTCACTAAAAACTTGCAAGTCCATGAAAAATTCATGCCTCAAATGCACTTGTTAATGATGGCCATATAAATATTGCATGAAAATTATTTGGGTCCATCTTCAAACCTTCTTGGGATACAAAATCCCCATGTATAAAATATACTTCTTCATGAAGCTACATTTATTCACATTTATCAACAACTTCTCTTTATGAAACATCTACAAAAAATTCTATATATGTGTTAGGTATTTCTCCTTCATTATGCTAAACATTATAATATCATCCAAGTATAATGACATACTTTCCTAGAAATGGCTTTATAACTTTATTCATCAAGATCATGAATGTGTTTTACATGTTTATCAACCCAAATGACATCATTAAGAATTCACACAACCCTTAATTCATCTTGAAGGTTACCTTCAATTCATCACCTTATTTGATTCTAATTTATTGATACCCACTCTTCAGATCAATTTGGATAAATACCTTGCCCCAATTAGACAATCTATCAAGTCATCAATGCACAAAAATGGGAATCTATACTTTATATTTATCTTATTTATGGATCTCAAATTTGTACACTTGTACCACTATCCTCATTTTTTAGTGCCAATGCTGCAAGTACTACACATGGGTGTAGGATTTCTCTAATCAACCACTTATCCAATAACTCATGTACTTGCCTCTACACCTCATAATTTTTTTAAGGCATCATCTTGTATTCAACCTTGTTTATAAAAATTTATCCTAGGATCATATCCATGTGATGGATGATGCTTTGATTAGTGGTAATCCAGCTGGTAGGTTGCTTGAAATGATGTCAGTGAACTCATCCAATAGTGTCTTTACTTTACATGATAAATATTCCTTATCTTCTTGCACGTTTGTATGATTTTATTACATTAGATTTGGTATAAGCATGAAACATGCCTTTTCTATTTCCTCCTTCATAAACTCCTTACTTGACATGATTAGTATGGACACACAAATAATATTATGCTTCTCTTCTTCCTTATCCCATAATGGGCTCAATGTGATTTTTTTTCCCATCCTTATCTAAGCAATAAATATTCATGCTTCCATCATGCATATCATTTATTTCATACTTTCAAGGCATCTATAACAATACATGACACATGCCCATTGACATTATATCACATAAAACTTCATCCTTCAAATTGCCTATTTGGAACTTCATAAGGCCTTGCTCATTCACCACCACTTGATGGCCCTTATACAACCTTGAAAACTTGTATGGGTTTGGGTATTTAAATTTAATCATACCTAATTTTTCCTCCATTTTTCATGATAATAGATTATTCATGATTCCACTATCCATGTTCACATTACAACAGTTGCCTCTAAAATTACACACTATGCAAAAGAGGATATTCCTTTGTGCCAATTTATTATTTTCTTGTTTAAACCTAAAAATATATAGATTGTGGTAAATCTAGGGTTAAAGAAGTAGAGATAGCCTAGGGCACAAGGATGGTAAACTATCTCTAAAGTAGGTCAACTAGGTGCTAAACTTAGATAAACATATGCTAAATTTATTAAACTAAGATAAGATAAAAATAGTAAGTACAACTATGCTAGATATGGAAATGACAAATAAGTTATGTACTTAGCTTGTTTAGATGTTAATGTAGTTATGGATATATAACAATTAAAAATTAGACTAGAAGAGGATTCTAGAAAAATCATCAGATTCTAGATTGAGTGCCTTTAGAGCTCTAGACACTAGCATCAACCCTAAATAATTATGTCAATGTTAGTATCTAAACTTGATGTAAGTGTCCTGTATAGAATAACTACTGGAAAAGGATACAACCACCTGGATGCTTCTAGGTTTGAATTCACCTTCACTCTGGTATATTCAAATATGGATCATGGACTATCATTCCTCATGAATTTGAAAAACCCTAGTTCTTCATCTTCATAGTGACCTTGGAGAAAAATGGGTTAGTGGCCACATGGTGTTGCACTGACCCTAAAGACCCCTTTAACAATACACACTAGCTACATATCCAATACTTCAAAGAGGGCTTAAAACTGATGTATTTATCCCATATGTGTTAAATTGAGTGTGAATCATGTAATATGTGCAAAGCAAGTACAACCATGGCCTAGCTTGTAACTTGTAAAATATAGATACTCTTCCAATACTTCATACCTATGTATGTGTTGTCCCTATGAATGATACATAAATAAGAGAAAACAAGGAGGATTTTCTTTATTGAGTGATTTATTGAATGCCTTTTATAAGTTTGTTGGTGAGTAGGTAAGAATTTTGTAGGTGTATATTAGATGATGAATGAATAAGGGTTGGTCTTATATTTATATCAATCCCTTTGGAGAAGTAAATCACATTAAATAACTTAGGTTGACCATTAGGATGTGTTTAATTTGTAAATTATATGACTTTAGGGAACTTGACACTTACATCAAAGTAGGATATTAACATCGATGTAGGTATCTATCCTAGAGGCTAGTGTCTAAAGAGCAGGAAAGTAGGTATAGACTCAAAACTTTCAAAGGTGGAAGTAGGTTTTAAGAATTTTGGGAAAGATGGAAGGTCTAGGTCATCAACATAAGGCTTGTCAAACTAAGACATAGGCCAAGGGGCATAAGATAGAGTAGATGCAAAACTTCAAAAAGTGAGAAAGGTATAAAACTGAGAGGAATAAATAACCAGGGTCTAAGTTTGCTAAGTTTACAAGACTAAGGTGTTATATAATCCTTAAAATAGTGAATACATCCTCCCCTTTAATCTAGTAATAGAATTATTAGTTTAAAGAAAAGGAATGTGTAACTGGGTGTGTATAACACACCTAGTATTTGCTTCTGTCTAACTTGAGTGATTTACTAGTGACTAAACTGCAACCAAGAAAATGTTATTGTACATAATAAATTCATATAATCTATAATTTGAAAGTATTGAAATTGAAAGAGCAAGATTTCGGTGTATCAATGTAACTACCTTACCTATTAACAAGTTGATTTGAAAGATGTATCATTATAAGGATTTGAAATAGAGATTAGGAAAAATATATATATGGAAAGTGCATATATATAAAGAGATAGATAGAGAGAGACTAGAAGGCACATGCCCCCAACCTTAGAGAAAAGGTGAGTTGCCATTCGGTAATTAAGATTAGCTCAATCGTGAAACCCAATCATACTTATAACTTAGTGAGAATGAGTAAAAAAATTCAACTCATACTATAAAATTAGTAAGTTTGGATGATACAATCAAATCCAACCTGAAAACTTGGCAAGATTGAGTGATTTAATCACCTCAACCATACCAAAAGTGAACTAACTACTGCATTAGATTGGTTTAATATAATTCATAAAAGTATATCTTGGGGGGTGACGAGAGTACCTTAGATTTTTTTAAATTCTAAAAATAATTTGGATTTTTCAATATTAGGTACACATTACATATCATATGCACCTTAGATATGTATCAAGTTGAAACTATGTATAATAATTGTACCAATGTAAAAAATTCTACCACAACTATGAATCTACAGTATACAACTATGTGCTTTGGATAATTCATTAAATTTTGTTAAGTATGGATAACATGCTTCCAAATCATGAACCCCTATATAGGGATAAATCAAACAACTAAAATAAGTACCAATGTGGAGGACATGTTTCCAAAACACACCCCCACTGAATCTGGGTGTGTTGAATACTAAACAAGTATAGAGAACATACTTCCAAAGCATGCCCCAACTGAATCTAAAACTATGATTGTGTGTAATCCATGCCCATATTACATCCCCTTACTGAATCTAAAAATTGATATAAGTACCAAATACTGAATAAGTATGGAGAACATGTTTCTAAAGCATGCCCCCATTGAATCTAAAACTATGCCAAATGTGAAGAACATGTATCTATGGCATGTCCCCATTGATAGCCCCACCCCCTTCCCCATTTTGAGGTGAGGGAAGAATATAAATAAGTAGCTACCACACCTCAAAGGGATAAAACAACTAAATAATTTATGAATGTAACCATGTAACATATAGAAGAAACATGTCTAGGTAGATATAGCATTGAAATGCATAGAACCATGTGATCACATGTAGGCCTAATATGCATGATAAGAATCATGGAAACATATAGATAGTAATAGTATAAGTTCAATAATAAAATCAAGCACACACACAAGATCACTCAAAATAAATTCAAAAGGCAATGGTCCAAGGAGACCATAAACAAGGGGCATATTCAAATATATCACAATCAAATAGACATGACTTAGTTAAATTAAAAAAAAAAAGCAAGGATGACATATTCAAATGTTCATACAATAATTAATGACATGTTTAAATGTCAATTAAATCACACATAGGCATGGGGGATAAAAATAAAGGAGTATATTCAAAATACTCGAACAAACAAGGTAATAGCAAAACAAGACACTCAAGGAAGTGCATGAGGGAAATTATAATCAATCAACATAAAAATATTAAAGTAGCCTATGGATCAAATGTGTTAGCCAAAAATATCAAGGGCATAGCATATAAAGTACCCTATTTAAGATATAATCATGGATAACTACATGTGTAAGTACATTTATCAGCTCAAAACATGATAATGTAGAGTAACCATAGAATGATAAAACCTGGAAGTCTCATGATCATAGAGGTGGATACCCTCAATGTCCATATGACATGAGTAGAGGAAAGGCCCAACATCTGAAATAGGAATAAATCATGTAGCTTTGTATTCCTGTATGACACTCAAGTATAAACATGACACATATGTGTATGTAGGATTAAAATATATGCAATCCATCAACATGCAACTAACACATAGATGCTAAGGAGCCAATAAAACATGTAGGTGCCGAAAATGTTTTTGTATTTTTAAATGTTTTTAGATTTTTTTGGTATTTTTAGAATGTGAAAGGGAAAGGATATCCTATGATCCCATCCAAAGGGTTATCATAGATATCTCCCCACTATGAACCTCGTGTAATAATCTGGTGACACTATGAAAGAGCATGTATAAGTGTAATATATGTCACTATAGTGTTTGTGATGCTTTGTGTATGTAAAATAGGACTCTATAGTCATGGATAAATAGTAAGAGTAATAGTAGTATGGGTTCATAAAACCCATCATTTAGTGCTTTATGGTTTATTTTGAATAATAGTAATTGGAACATGTGTAGGTGCTCTAGATATATGAACATGGTGCATAGTAAATGATGATTTCATGGAATCCACTATATGTCTCTAAAGTAATGGTCTCTCAAGTATTGGCAACCTAGTAAAGTGTATTCCCTATTTCTTACCCTTTTGTGATGGATTAACCTTAGTAGGTTTCATATTTAACTACTTGGGTATAAGTGTTTCTTATTCACGAGGATGCTCATATGGTATATTGGAAATTGTAATTACTTGATTGGCATGAATGTATTTAACACACCCATGCACTATAGAAGGTAATGATCAAAGTGTATGGATCCAAATTATTCCTAATAACATATCAAAGATGCCCATGTAAGGTATAACTAAAAAGTTAGTAACCACATGTGTGCCACCAACCTGTAAAGATAGGTCAATCTCACCAAGAACCTTATGAGAAGTCCCATCGAATGTTATAACTAATCTAGTATAAGGATGCAAATCATGATGAGTATAACCCAAGTGCATAAGTATTTCAATGGTGTAAACATACTCACTTACACCATTATCAATCATAAAACTATGTATAGGGTGTTTATAAAGGTATGCTCGAATGAATAAAGAGTGAATATTAGAATCATCATCCTTAATCTCACTATCATCAAAATAAATAAAATATATTTGAACTATAGGAGGTGTATGTCACACATAATTACCAAGAATCACATCTAATAGTTCCCATAATGTGATGGAGGAGGATGTGCATTATATGCCATTTGCACTTCTAGTTCCTTCTTAGAATGGTTATTGTAAATGATTGTTAAATATTTTATATTTTTGGTGATCACTAGATTTTGAACCAAATTCCTTGGAAGGATCATCAAATGCAATCTTTTGGTCATCAATAAGGACTTGGATCTTATGATTCAAGGTAAATCATCTATTCATAAAAATACCTAGTCCTTGATGATAATCAAAATAAACATTCACATCATATCATTTGGATATATATATATTTATATCAACCTCTATAGGATGAGGGAGAGATATAAGTTAACACTCTACTACCCATGGGATGAATGAGGTGTGAGACTCTATAAGCATGTAAATTATATTTTTGGTGCATTAGATAAGATAAGCTAATTAGGTTACTATGAAACTATGTTAACCATGGTGGTTGTATCCTTTTTAGGCTCAAGAGGTTTTACCTTATAACTTGGTTTTATTATAAATTTGGTACTAGATATAGATGCAATTGTTTTATTTTCTATATACTGAAATAAGTTTCATTTCGTAGTCCTGTACAACATAAAATAAGGCATCAAAATAATTAAACTTTTTGAAAATAATGGACTCATGTAGAGGAGCAAGTAAACTTTACTTGAATATGTCTTGAAACTCCTTATCTACCATATGATTGGTAATTTTAGCTAGCATTATCTTGTACCTCAAGACATTCATTGATGGGTTCATTTATTGCTTGTTTGATTTTGGTAAATTGAGCATAGGAAACCTCTTTGGAAATATTAGTGGAAATGTGTGATAAAAATTGATCTACAAGAAGTTTGAATGCTTTCATGGATTGGAGAGGTAAGTCATAGAACCACCTAAAACCATAGTCCTTGAGGCTTATTGAAAATAATTTGGTCAAAAGTTTATCATTGGAGGCATAATCAAGGCGTGCCACATAAAAGGTTTGAAGATACTATTAAGGATCACCCTTGCCATCATAAAATGTGAACTTAGGTGTAACAAAACTAGTTGGTAAAGGGTTTAAATATATTTCAAGTGCAAGAGGGTTATGCAACACATCTTGGGAATCAAAAGCATGAAGAGACTTTAAAGCATTTTGTTCAATGTTTATAGCCTTGTCCTCCAAGGTCTTTATAACTTGAAAGAGTGTTTGAACTATATACCCAGTGTGATTTGGATTAGAAAGTTGAGTAGTTACCAAAGGGGATGTAAACATGGTTTGAGTAGTAATAGGCATTAAATCTAGTATTTCAGTTGAAGTAATTAGTGATTCCATGGTAGATGTAACAATAGCAGTTTCAGGAAACAAAGGTTGGAAGACATAATCTATGCCTCCACTAGATGTAGGTGGATTTATTGGTATAAAATCAATTTTAGTTCCTGTTGGCGTGGGAGATTGCACCCAGTGGTAGGAAAACAAGTTCCTACCTTCTCCTCGCAACATGGAAACTCTTCTCTCGCCTGTGGGATGGTGAAGCAGGAGAGGAGAGTCTCTAGGTATGGGCTAGTTCCCTTTGATGTATCTTGTTTGTTTTAGGCAGTGCAAAAAAATACATACAAGCATATATATATATATATATATATATATATATATATATATATATATATATATATATATATATATATATATATATATAGCTATAAATTGGGGGGGATGAAAAGGGAGAAAAATGCAAGAAAACAAACTAATCTAAGGAGGTGATACACCAAAACAAAGGTGATCTTCTCACACCTACTCTCAGAATCGAACAAAGACCACAAACATACACTCAGACTCGGTAGGGAAAACCAGGCTACAAGAAAATGGCAGGGAGGTTCTTATAAAAGCACAAGAATAGAGACTCACCAAGATGCTACAGAATACATATTGTAAATGACTTCCTCTACCTTGTATCTCTAAAATGGAACTCTCCTCCTGTCACTTGTAGACAATGGTACCTTGTGGATAACTGGTGTGTTGGTGCTGGAACTGTGAGAGCATTAAAGACAATGACTGGACACAACTCAAACACTCAGACATACACAGAATATCTGACCAAGAAGAGGTAAAAATAGTCTTTATAGATTCAGGTAGAAATTTTAGCAGGGTTGTGCCTTACAAAAATTGCAAAAAGATGATTACAAAATGACAAGTATCAAATATATAAGGAAAGTCCAAGAGGCTCATTTGGTGCTCTTTTTACAAATGGTTGTTCATGAAAAGAAACAAGCTGCTCAAAATATTAATGAGCCATGTGCTCTGTTCTGCTTTGAATTATGCATTTTTAATGGCAAAACGTGGTTTGTCCACCCATTAAATGAAAAATGAAGAAACCGATTACATTTCTTAGCTGCTGCATCCTCTCATGGTAAATTCAAAGGAACTGTTCCACCTACTAGAGTCGCCTCTTCAAATTGGCACTACTTGGACTTAGCTGTTTGCTTATTCCATGCACGTCCTCTTGTCTTTTATTGAATCTATCTATATCTAACTCGTTTGGCCTCCCAGGAATGAACTGTCGGCAAGTTGTTGTATTCTGGACTCCTTGGCAATACTTTCTTGGCTGGAAACAAAGGCTATTTTATTTTTCTAAATTTGACGCTCATCTGACCGTCGAGCTTTGAAAACCAACGGATATTCCATCCTCTCAAAATTGATGGCTTCTCGAGTGTCATCACTTGAGATCCAACGGCTAAACCGTTCTACAAAATTTGACGTCCTCCGGGACGTCATTGGGTCCACGTGACAGTCGGATCCATGCTGGCAGCCTCTCGGGCACTTGTCTTAAAAATTTCCCAGCACCTATCCCTTTATTGCTTTGAACTGCCCTTCCACGAAGGTTCAACATGTTTACATTGAAATATTTGAACCGAACAGTGAACCCTTTGAACTTGAACCAAGAAACTGAACTCAAAATTGAAACTTTGCACCATGAAACAGAGAATACTGAACTTGAACACCTGCAATATAACTGGTATGAACAACAAGGGAGGAAGGGGACCAAAATTTTACCTGCAGGCAAAATTTAGTCAACAAATTGGCGACTCCCAGGGGAAGCATGCTTGCTATGCTTAGAGACTAGTTGCCTTGCAATCCATTGGACATGGAGTCAGATGATAACTTTGAAAACCAGCAAGAGCTCTGTCAAAACTTAGAACTAGCCACACAGATCTACCTCCATGAAATGAAAACACATGCAAGATTAAGGAAACTACTACTTTTGCAACAACACTTAGGCAAAACAAGAAAGAAACAAGGGAAAATATGTACAGGCAAACCCAAAAAGATCAGTGGCAATGTTGTAGATGTATCCCATTTACTGGGATACATAGTTCTTCACCGTCCAACCTTGAAAGTTGGAATGCATTGTGCTGCTTGCACTGAGTAATCACATAAGGACCGCTCCATAGGGCATCAAATTTTGCATGTTTTTTGGGCTTAGCTTGATCTTCATCCCATTTTAAGATAATGTCTCCTTCAGAAAAATCTCTTGACAAGGACTTCTTGTTGAAGTGTCTTTTTACTTGCTGTTGGCGACTTGTCAGAGAAGCCATAGCCCGATCCCTCACCTCTTGGAGCTCCATTAACTCACACAATCTAACTTCCATGCTGGTCCCTTCTTCTAACTATAGCTGATGGGTGAGATCCAATGCTGGCAATTCAAGCAAGATGGGAAGCCTGGCTTCCCTTCCATATACGAGCGTATATGGAGAATTTTTTATTGCTCTTTTTGGAGTAACTCGGTCGGCCCATAGAGCTGTCTTTAGCTTGGTATGCCAAGTTCTTTGATTGTCCTCCATAGTCCTCTTTATAATTATGATCAAATTTTTGTTGGTGGACTCAGCCAACCCATTCCCCTGCGAATAATAGTTTGATGAAGTGCTGAGGTATATGCCATACTTCAGTGCCCATTCACTAGTTTTGATTCCCAAAAAAACCAAGGCGTTATCTGAGATTATGGTGGCTGGGACTCCAAATCTTATACCAGATCTTCATAGAACTCCAAGACTGCAATCTCATTTGCCTCCTTCAAAGCAACTTCCTCTACCCACCTGGTGAAATAATCCATGGCAGTCAATACCCACTTATGCCCAACACTAGAGGGAGGATTAATCATCCCTATAAAATCCAGGCCCCATTGTATGAATGGTTGCTCAACTTGAATGGGCTGTAGAGGCATGGCAGCCAATCACTATTTTCCATCAAAAAGTGCACACTTCTGGTACTTTCTCACCAAAGCATGGGTGTCCTTGAAAAGAGTAGGCCAAAAATAGCCAACTCTCATTATCTTTGTTGTAGCTCTAGGAGCAAAATGACCACCAGCTGGCCCATCATGAAACTCATCCAGTATCCTATCAGCATGATTGGGGTCAATGCATCTTAGAAGAACCCTAGAGAGATCATTCATAAATAATTCTTCATCAATCAAGACATAAGGAAGGGATTGAAGTTTAAAATACCTTCTTCCGGCCTTATCAAGACCCCGTGGACACTCACCTGTGAGAAGGAAATGCTTCATGTCCAGCATCCAATCCTTTATGATAGCCAGTTCTTCTGCAGTGGCTACATCATGGATTAGCAAGCTGTTCTCCCATTTATCTTGTTTGAAACCTACAGTCAACTATTTGCACAGACCTCTACCCCTCACTAGCTTGGTGATTTTAATGTCTACATCATACTCCATCACTTTGGTGATCCATCCCGCACTTTTCTCATTCAAATCTTGATTGGTCAAGAAATCCTTGACGGTAGGATGTGGGACCATAAGGTGGATCCTGATGTTAGACAAAATATACCTAAATTTCTTCAGGCTCCGCACTACTGCCAAGACTTGCTTTTCTACATACATGTACCTAACTTTAAAATCCTCTAATCCCTAGCTGAAGAAGGCGAGTGGTTGTTCGAGGTCTTTGCCATTTGCTTGGGTAAGCATGGCAGATATCACTTCTTCATTGTTGAATGTATAGAGGTTGAAGTCTTTACTGAAGTCAGGGCTGATCAGAGTAGGTGTCTGGGCTAAAGCCTGCTTGACAGCTTCAAAGCTGTCCTTTCTTTGCGCTGTCCACTTGAATTCTTCACCTTTCCTCAACATAGAGGTCAGGGGCTTAACTATCTTAGCAAAATTTAGAATGAACCTCCAAATAAAATTTATCCTGCCAAAGAAGCTCTGCAGGCCTTTCTTGTGCTTTGGTAAGAGCATCTCCAGAATGGAGCGAACTCTCTCAGGGTCAATAGATAAACCCTCCTTGGACACAATGTGACCAAGGAGCTTCCCTTCATGAACAACAAACATGCACTTCTTTGGATTAAGAGAGATGCCAAATTCCCTGCACCTCTCAAAAATCTACCTGAGGTGCTCTATGTGCTGGCTTGCTTCCTTGGAGAATACCATTATATCATCAAGGTAGACTAGCACATTATTGTTTATCAAGCCTTCAAAAGCCACGTCCATGGCTTGTTGGAATGTAGCACCAGCATTGGATAGCCTGAATGGCATCTTCTTGTAGGCAAATGTGCCCCATTTGGTGGTGAAGGTTGTTTTATACTGATCACAGCCTTATACCAGAATCTAATTATAACCTGAATAACCATCTAGGAGAGAGAAATGCTCACTACCAGTCACTTTCTGAAGAATCCACTCCATGCTTAGAAGGGGATAATGATATTTTAAAGAGACCTTATTAAGGTCTCTAAAGCTGACACACAGCCTGATCTCCCCATTTTTCTTTCTAATAGGAACAAGGTTGGCTAGCCATGAGGAATGTTTAATTGGAAATATAATTTTGGACTCAATCAATTTGTCCAATTCCCTTTGCATGAGGGGCTCAATTGTAGGATTGACAGGCCTTTGCTTTTGTGTGACTGGTCTGGCACCTTCCTCTAATTCAATCGTGTGCTGAGCAAGTCTTGGGTCAAAACCCTTCAAGTCACTGTAATCCCATGTAAACACATCAGTGAACTCTTGACACAGCAAAATGAAAGCTCACTTTTCTTGAAACGTGCAGACTTTGCCAAGCACCAGCAGCTTGTCCTTGAAGATTTCAACCTTTTCGTAATTCTCCTCTTTGGTCGTGATGTATGCTTTATCATTTCTTAGTTGGTCATCTCCATTGAAAATTCTTTCAAGTGTGACCAGACCTTTGGGGAGTTTATTGTTCTTCAACTAGACGATTTGATCTCTATACTACTACTGCAATTTCGCCTGGTTGTATATTACGAACTTAGCTTCCTCTGAGAGGAAGAGAGCTATCTGTTGGTCACTTTCAAAAACTTGCCAATCTGTAATGTTATCTGGGATAGAGGGTCGAACTACCACTTTCAAGTGGCATGAACCACAATCTTGGCTTATTTCTCTTGAAACATCAAACTGAGCACCAATTGCTGCCAGCCTGTTCGCATGTTTGTTCTGCTCCCTGGGAATCGAGGCAATGTTGAAGGCAAGGAAATCTTCCATCAGGTCCTAGACCCTATGTTTGTAAGACTTCAACAAGGAATTCTTTGCTAGATTCTAGCCCTTCACCTGATTCATAATTAGCTCACTGTCCCCCAAGACCTACAACTCTTTAATCCCTCTTTTTCTTGCACATTCCAGCCCATGGATCAAGGACTCATATTCTGCAACGTTACTTGTGCAAGAGAAATGGAACCAGAAGGCTGAAAAATACCTCTCCTTTGAAGGGGAGACCAGCATCGCTCCACCTTCAGTGCCTAGCTTACTTTTGGAATCGTCAAAATACAGCTGCCATAGGCCAGGGTCTACTTGTTCTTCCTTCATCAAATTCAGCATGAAGGCGCCCTCTTCGTGCATGCAATAGACTCCAAGGTCTATCTCCTCTATAAATTTGTATGGATCATGTTCAAATTTATCATTTCCCCACTCATCCAAGAGTAGGTCTGTGACTCCTTCAAGAGTAGAGGATGGAGCTTGGTCTGTCTGGGACTCTTCTAGGTCGATGATTGTGTAACTGACATTCGCTGCTTTGGGAGTATATGATTCTAGATGGTCCTTGTAGAGTGGCTCAGACTTGATTTTCACCTTGGTTCCATACTTGGTTCTGAAAACTAGATATGACCAATTTACTTCTAGATAGCCACCTATTTTGGACGTGAAGTCCCTGGACAGGCACATTGCAAAAAATAGAGGAATATCCGCTATTACAATATCCTAGGGAATTGAGAAGGTTGGGCAAGCATGCAATGTCAATTCTAAACCCTTCAAAATTCCAACTATTTTTGTAGGTGTCCCATCTAGCTGTAGGACTCCCTTTTTCATTTCTTCATACTTCAGTCCCATCTTATCAGCAATGCACTTGGGTATCACTGAGGTGCTGGCTCCGCTATCAATTATGCAGTTGTGTATCAAGAAGTCTCCAATGATCAAGAATACATAGAAAGAGGGAGTCTTCTCTTCCTTCTTTACCTGTTCTGGAGGGGCAGGCTATCCATTTGTCATCAAGACATTATCCATGTTTGTTGGAACAACCTACTGATCCAGCTTATGCAATTCTTTCTTCAATATGTCCTTCTATCTTGGAAGAGACAATGAGTCCCATAAAGAGATGCTCACATGAAACTTATTCATCTGGTCCACTATGTTGACTTGGGGACTGCTTCCCTTCATGTTTTCTTTCAGGCTGATCCCAACTAGAGCTGTAGACTGAGGCGCTAAAGGTGCAAGTGGCTGTTTGAAAATTGGGGTCCTTTGGAAAGAGTGTGATGGAGGAGGTGTTGTTGTTGCTTGAGTGGTGGCCTACACCTCTCCCACTGCTCTTCTCTTAAATCTTGTGTTGGCTGCAACATAATCAACCTGATTGTCTGCAGTGCCCCCATGATTGATTGCACAAAACTCATCCTCTTCGTAATTCATAAGAGCAAAACCCGACTGGGCCTGATTGCTACTCGTGCTAGGTTGAGATGGAGCCTCAAAAATTTGGGAAAGAGCAACAGCCTGATTCTCTGTATTCTAAAAATAATTCACCATCTCATTTGTGTGCACAGCCTATTCTTGACCATACCCCATGTCAAATAGCTAGGCTGCTCTTATACAAGATTATTCTGAACAGGCACTATGGCCTTAGATGATGAAGAGGGACCAGTGTTGTAATTTTGGAATGGCCTGGTTGTAGTGAGCTGCCCCTGGCCTTGATTATAATTTTGGAAAGGGGGTCTAGGGGCTTGACCATAATTTTGGTACCCTTGGTTTGGCCTATTGCCTTGAGCTTGCTACCTTTTAATGGCAACAAGTTCATTGGTCACTATCTGCAACATACTCTTAACCTCATGTAATTCACTTGATGGGATAGCATCTAGTTTTTTGATGGCAGGCAGAGGAGCCAATGTGGGAGCAGGGGCCTGAATTGGAGGTGGTGCTTCTGGGAAAATTAGCATGTGGGGTCTAGGGGCTATTTTCCCAACCTGTATTAAATAGTTCTCTGTTGCTATGGCAATGTCATAAGAAACAGGCAATATATGTCCTCCCATAGATTGTATCATTACTACAATGTCGTTGTTTAATGCTTTCAAATAGTATAAAAAAGCATAGTTGGGAGTCGGCCTTACTAGGATGGGAATCCTCTGCCAGGTCTTCTAAAACCTTATGTTAAAGTCCTGCATATATTCATGCGGAGCCCTCTGTATGGTCGTCATCTGCTCAGCAAGTGAGAGGTCATCAATTTTTTCCCCAAAAAGGTCTGTTAGCTAAATACCCAGTTCATTCTAGGAATGGATTGAATTCACGGGCAAGGTCCCGTACCAGTCAAGAGCCTTGCCCTTAAGAGACAGAGCCAACAATCTGACCGTGACATTTTCTTTCATGATGTTATGAATATTTGTGATATTAGAAACATTCTTGATGTGCTCAATAACTGTAATGGGTCCCAATCCATCGAAAGAAGGTACATTGTTTAGAGCTGCCCCTAGAATTGGGTCATACTATGGGAGGTTCAAGGGGCTCTCACCATGAAAGGCTACAAATGGCAAATCCATAGCTGGGATGGGGAGTAACTGAGGCTCTACTATAACTGTATCTCTTATAACAGGTCTAGGAGGATGACTTGTTGGATAAGGATGAGTCTTCCTAAACCTTAATCTTTTAGCAAAATTTAGAGGCAGTTCAACAAATTCAAAAGGAATCCTTTTTGAAGCAGACCTAGTGGTGACTTTAGGCATAGAAATTTAAGACACTGGTCTTAATATGGAAAATGAATCTCTTACCATTGGAGTCGCCAGATGCACGGAAATATTGAAACATTTGTGACAGGACCAGCATCAATCCTGATATCTTACTGCGTTGAAAACTTGTGTCCCACCGGGTGTGCCAGAACTATTGATGTGGGAGATTGCACCCAGTGGCAGGAAAAGAAGTTCCTACCTTCTCCTCACAACATGGAAACTCCTCTCTCGTCTGTGGGATGGTAAAGCAAGAGAGGAGAGTCTCTAGGTATGGGCTAGTTCCCTCTGATGTATCTTGTTTGTTTTAGGCAGTGCAAAAAAATACATACAGGCATATATATATATATATAGCTATAAACTAGGGGGGATGAAAAGGGAGAAAAATTCAAGAAAACAAACTACTCTAAGGAGGTGATACACCAAAACAAAGGTGATCTTCTTACACCTGCTCTCAGAATCGAACAAAGGCCACAAACATACACTCAGACTCGGCAGGGTAAACCAGGCTACAAGAAAATGGCAGGGAGGTTCTTATGAAAGCACAGGTATAGAGACTCACCAAGATGCTATAGAATACATACTATAAATGACTTCCTCTACCTTGTATCTCTAAAATGGAACTCTCCTCCTGTCACTTGCAGACAATGGCGCCTTATGGATAACTGGTGTGTTGGTGCTGGAACTGTGAGAGCATTAAAGATAATAACTGGACACAACTCAAACACTCAGACATACACAGAATATCCAACCAAGAAGAGGTAAAAATAGTCTTTATAGATTCAAGTAGAAATTTTAGCAGGGCTGTGCCTTACAAAAATTGCAAAAAGATGATTACAAAATGACAAGTATCAAATATATAAGGAAAGTCCAAGAGGCTCATTTGGCGCTCTTTTTACAAATGGCTGTTCATGAAAAGAAACAAGCCACTCAAAATATTAATGAGCCATGTGATCTATTTTGCTTCGAAGTCCACATTTTTAATGGCAAAATGTGATTTGTCCACCCATTAAATGAAAAATGAAGAAACTGGTTACATTTCTTAGTTATTGCATCCTCTCGTGGTCAATTCAAAGGAACTATTCCACCTGCTAGAGTTGCCTCTTCAAATTGGCACTGCTTGGACTTAATTGTTTGCTTATTCCATGCACATCCTC
Source organism: Torreya grandis (assembly GCA_037957365.1). Lineage (NCBI taxonomy): Eukaryota > Viridiplantae > Streptophyta > Pinopsida > Cupressales > Taxaceae > Torreya > Torreya grandis. The sequence goes on from JARHVA010000332.1 coordinate 2,301,039, forward strand.
TTGTCTTTTATCGAATCCATCCCTATCTAACTCGTTCGGCCTCCCAGGAATGAACTGTCGGCAGGTTGCTGCATTCTGGACTCCTTGGCAATACTTTCTTGGTTGGAAACAAAGGCTATTTTATTTTGCTAAATTTGACGCTCATTCAGCCGTCGAGCTTTGAAAACCAATGAATATTCCATCCTCTCAAAATTTATGGCTTCTCGAGCATCATCACTTGAGATCCAACGGCTAACCCGTTCTGCAAATTTGACGTCCTCCGAGACGTCATCAGGTCCATGTGACAGTCGGGTCCATGCTGGCAGCCTCTCGGGCACTTGTCTTGAAAATTTCCTGCCACCTGTCCCTTTATTGATTTGAAAATCCCTTCCACGAAGGTTCAACATGTTTACATTGAAATACTTGAACCGAACAGTGAACCCTTTGAACTTGAACCAAGAAACTGAACTCAAAATTGAAACTTTGCACCATGAAACGGAGAATGCTGAACCTGAACAACCTACAATATAACTGGCATGAACAGCAAGGGAGGAAGGGGACCAAAATTTTACCTGTAGGAAAAATTTGGTCAACAGTTCCTTCTAAGGATTCACCATCACTAGGTGAAGAATTCTTAAATTCATCATGTTTACTTATTTCATCTCTTGTAACATATAAAAATGCATTCATTAAACTCTTGTTATTATTGAGATGAGTAATCAATGATTCTTTATCTTCCATTTGGAATTGGGTTTTTGCATTAATATTTAAAATAAACTATAATAATATAAATAAATAAATAAACCCTAATTTTTATAAGGTTTGATGTTCAAAGATTGGGTTCACCAAATTTTTAACCCAAAAAAGATCTAGATTGTGGGGATGTAGGGTTAAAAGGGTAGAGATATACTAGGGCACAAGAATGATAAATTATCTCTAAAACATGCCAATTGAGTGATAAACTTAAATAAACCTATACTAAATTTATTAAATTGAGATAAGCTAAAAATAAAAAGTACAACTATGTTAGATATGGAAATGATAAATAATTAATGTACTTAGATTTTTTTTATGCTAATGTAGTTTTGGATTTATAACAAGTAGAAATCAAACTAGAAGAGGATTCTATAATAGTTGTTAGATTCTATATTAAGTGCCTCTAGAGTTGCAGATACTAGTGTTAGCCTTGGACAGTTACATTAACACTATTGTTTGAGCTCGATGCAAGTGTCTTATATGGAATAATATTAGAAAAATATGTAAGCACCTTGATGCTTCTGGGTTTGACTTCACCTTTGCTCTAGTGCATTTAGATATGGGTCATAGATTATTGCTCCTCATGAATTTACAAAACCCTAGTTCTTCATCTTCTTAGTGACCCTATGGAAAAATGGGTTAGTGGACACATAGTGTTGAGCTAACCCCAAAGAACCCTCTGTTAATGATCACTACCTACATAGCTAATACTCTAAAGAGGGCCTCAAACTTATTTAGTTTTCCCCTACATGTCTTATGTGTGAATCATACAATATGTGCAAAGTAAGTACAATAGTGACCTAACTTATAACTTGGAAAATATAGCTCTTGGGCTACTCCTTTAGTAATTTAGACCTATGTATGTGTTGTCCCTATGACTGCTATGGAAATAAGATAAAATAAGGAAGCTTTGCTTTATTGAGTGCTTGATTAAATGCATTTTGTATGTTGTTTGGTGAGTAGGTAAGAAGTTTTTAGGTGTATGCTAGGTGAGGAATGAGGGTTGATCTTGTATTTATATCAATCCATTTGGATAAGTAACTCACATTAAATCACTTAGGCTGACCATTAGGATACATTTCATTTACAAATTAGATGACTTTAAGGTACTGGACACTTGCATTGGAGAAGGATACAAGCATCAACACAGGTGTTTATCCTAGACACTAGTGTCTAAGGAGCAAGAAAGTAGGTACAAAATCAAAATTTGTAGAGGTGGAAGATAAATAGGTTTTAAACATTCTAGGTAAGATAAAATGTCTAGGTCATCAACATAAGACTAGTTGAACTAAGATATAGGCTAAGGGGCACAAGATAGAGGAGATGTGAGATTTTAGAAAGTGGAAAAGGTTTAGAATTGAGATGAACAACCAAGGTCTAAGTTTACCAAGTATACAAGACTGAGGTGCTATATAATCCATAAAATAGATTCTACACTTCCTTTGGTGGCTTCAACAACACCCTTTTTATCATTGGGGTTTCTTCATGATCTTTTTATTTTAGATCACTCTATCAATCTAACTAATTCCTCATATTTTTGCTTGACATGCACACTTACTTTTATGCTCTGAATACTACCTTTATTTTGTGTTTGTGGGCATTCATAAGCTCTATGCCCAATTTATTCACATCTAAAACATGTTCCTAGAAATCCTTTTCCCCTTGAACAAATATTCCTTACCCTTTACATGTGTAATATCCACCGTATGTGATGCATCCTTGTATTCCATCACACATATTTCCCTATCCTTGTATAAACATTATTTTCTCTTTGTATTTTGAGATTCATTCCACCTCTTCCTCTGTTCAAAAACATTTATTTAAACCACACACTACTTTTCTATGTGCACAAAAAAATTTCCTCTACCTTTAGCGTGAAATGATAGGCTTTATCCATGGTTAGATTTTTTATTCATATTTAGCTCTTCTTGTATATGCAAATCTTAACCAATTAATATATCTCACAACCTTATCCTAGTCAACCTCACTATGATCCAATCTAATGATGATCTTGTATAGTTATTTCATGTACTCATTGACACTAAGATCCTATTTTAGCCTAAAATTTAACCCTATAGAATTTAATTAGACATTCTCAATTTTAGGACAACATAGAACTATCTATCTTCATAGACAAGCCACTACAAGAGATAGATGTATAGATTTGAAAGGACTATCTCCCTTGATTTGTCTCTTTGGTTCACACTCAACTAAGATAATCACTATTAAGAGTGAAAAGGGAATAAGGAGACATAAAATAAAACCTATTATAATGAGGTGATACACCAATATAACTCCACACAACACACTTCCATCTACACTTAAGAAAGAAGACTACTCAAACTCAGTTCAATCTTATGTCTTTCTAGCATAAGTATTTCTCATAGAGGTAGATGCCTATCTAGATGTGGGTGAAAATAAGGTATGATACAAGAAACTACTATTCCATCTCACACTTCAAGACACACTTAACAAACAATACACTTTATGAAATCAGTTATAAGAGATCTCATTCACACAAACATGCATAAGTAGACATGGAAACAAGGAGAGACTTTTCATCACTTGTCAACACAAAAACCACTTAACACATACAAGTAAGAGATTGAAGAGAATCAAATCAACTTGGAAAACTTTATTAAAATTCAAATGAGGTGTTAAAACTAGTAGGGATTTTCCATACCAATTGTGGATGCCATACAAAGCCAAAAAAGCTTGAATTTATAGAACACATGAGAAGAGAGAGAAGTGAAGATGAAGGGTCACAAGACCAATTGTCAAACTTTAGAAACTAGTTACAATTTCTATGGAATGAAGTGTAAAATAGGTCAAGAGGCTACTATGAACATTTGTCAATCTCAAACAGAGAACCTTCCTCAAGTTGGCATAGACCCTTCACTACTTTGCCTTGAAATTGCCTGCATGATGGTGAGTGTTGGTGTATTTATTTGATTTATTGCATTCACTTGTATTTATTATTTATTTTGGTGCACTAATTACTTATTGTAATTAGTTTATAATGTTTATTAATAATTTTCACTAGATATGATAAGCTTTCTTAGCTAGTAGTTAACTTAGACACTTATCTTTTTATAGTGGAGTTCCACGCCACTATTCAAGGTAAGATAGGATAAGATTGTTTAACTAATAGTCAACTTGTGTTGATCATTTACACAAGTTAGACACCTATTTTTTTAGTGTGGAGTTGCACTCCACTATTCATGTAAATAGATATCAGTTGAACTACATGTGTTGTGTGAGTTCCCTGATCTTTATCATGCATGACTTGCTCTATATAAGTAATGGCTATTTATATATTCCATATTAGATTAATATTGAATTTTTAGAATAATTCATCATATTTGAGTTATTTATTCATTTCTATTATTATCTCAGATATACAATTATTATTTATTATTATTACTATTTTATCACTTATTTATGCTTTCTATTAGATTCATTAGATCCTATAGCTAATTCTAACATGGTATCAGAGCTATCTTGAATGTATAGATTGCTAAATATTCAACAGAAAAATATCTAGATATAGGATCAATTTTTTAATTTTGTATATAGGCACAAATTGGAGTTTTGTGAATAATTTTTAAGTTCACCATTAAGTTTAGAATACCCAAGATAGTTAAAATCATATATAATTTTGTCCAAATTGGGCACAGGAGGTGAAATTGGCAATGGTTTGATCTAAAAGTACCACACCTAAATCTAGTGGGTACCTAAAAATCAAAGTGTTTCTAAGTAAAATGGACCTCACGGTTATATTTGAAAGACATCAAAACTTGTAGATCCATAGAAAATTTGTCCAATTTGGACACAGTCACCCCAAAAGATAAATTTTTTCTGCTCCCAGGTACAAACCATACAGATTGTGTAGACAAATTTTTTTCGGCGAGCCTCATGAATCAACAGGGAGATTTAAAAGGGCAACTTTAGGAGCCCACCATTTGAACATCGAGAGGTATTTTTGAGTGATTTTTTTGAAATAGCTTAAAATTTCATGCTCTTTATTGTTGTACTTTCAATTTTTCCATATTTTTTTAGAATTCAAATTTTTATACAGTAGTTCTTACTCATCCTCATTTTGACAACTTTAGAGGCTCATTACTTTCACATATGACCTCGAATTGAGGTCCCATTTTTTGTGAAATTTAATATTTTTTGGAGCACAACACATTGATATAAAAAAAAAAAAAATTAATGAAGTGTATATTTTTTGTACTTTTAGACTAAAGGGCCTAAATGAGCTTTTTGTAAACTGGAAAATTATAATCCATCCTTGTAATTTCACTCAATTATAAAGTGCCAAAAATAATTTCTAGGTGGGATAAAAATAAGTAATTCAGGAGGGGTCTCCTAGACCTTCATTTTGAACAAGAGTTTTTTTCCTTTGGGTTTTCTCCTTTCCTCATCTATTTGTACATAGTACCTAATATGGCTACACATTACCGAGACTCTTATCTACATAGCCCTACCTAAGCTTCACTTATGAGGGGTGTCGGTACATTTATTTGCTTTATTGCATTTACTTGTATTTATTATTTATTTTAGTGCATTGATTACTTATTGTAATTAGTTTATTAATAATTTGTACCAGATAGGATAATCTTTCTTATCTAGTAGTTGACTTAGACACTTATCTTGTTATAGTGGAGTTCCACTCCATTATTCAGGGTAAAATAGAACAAGATTGTTTAACTAATAGTCAACTTGTGTTGATCATTTACATAAGTTAGACACCTATCTTGTTAGTGTGGAGTTTCACTCCACTATTCATGTAGACAGATATCAGTTGAACTACACGTGTTGTGTGAGTTTCTTGATATTTATCATGCATGCCTTGCTCTATATAAGTAATGGCTATTTATGTATTCCATATCAAATTAATATTGAATTATCAGAGTAATTCATCATATTTGGGTTATTTATTCATTTCTATTATTATCTCAGATATACAGTTATTGTTTATTACTATTACTATTTTATCTCTTATTTATGCTTTCTATTAGATTCATTAGATCTTGTAGCTAATTCTAACAGTGAGGAGTGCACTTGAATGTCCAAGACTGCCATAAGAAGCCTTGACACATATGGTCTATCATGAGAAGGTAGAGAAGAGGTTAGTGTATGTCATCTATTGATCCTTGATTGATGAATTCATCCTTGAAATGTGTCATTCACTACCTGTGGTCATTCATCACTAGTCTCCTATGTTTGTCCTCATACTTGTCACCAAAGTGATTTGTAGTTGCTCAAATCAATGTGTGGCCATTTTAACCCACATACCAAGATTTACCTAGACTTAGGGAGAAGCCTAGTAGGGTCCCAAATTGATGAGTGGACCAAATGGCTTAGAAGTAGGCTCAACATTGCAAATGGATGGATCCAACAAGTTTTCATGATGTTCGAATAGTTTCAAGAACAAGTCCAGAAGAGCCTACAAGCTTAATTGCCTAGTGTACACTTGGAAAATATTTTAAAGTTTATTTAGCTAAGTGTTGGAATTCTTTTAGGAAAATTATCCTGAAGGCAACTGACTAAGTACATATTTATTTTAGGTTATTTGGTAAGTATTGGGAACTATTTCAGATAATTTTTTTGAAACAAAAATTTTAGAGAGTAAATTCTTTCAGACATTTTTTCTGCAACAAAGGAGTTAAGTGTAATTATGTTAGGAAAAAATTTCAAGACAATTTCCCTAAAGATTTAATTCTTTCAAATATTTTGTCTGTAACAAATGTCCTAATAAAAAAGAACCAAGGAAAATAGCTCGATACAAAAGTTCTGAATAGGCAAATTCTTTTGAGGAAGTTATTTTGTAATAATTTATTTGAAGACATAATTACATTGACCAAATTATTTTAGTAAAGTTGATCCAGTCAGGTGGTGATAAGTGCACAAACATCAAAATAAAGCTTAACATTCATCCATTAGAGTTCAAAGATTAATTATCACATTGATGTTAAATATGTTCACACAAATGTCAAATGATAAGCATGTGAATGTCAAATTCAAGCCACAAAAAATAACTATTGGGGTTCAAAACTTTATTGGCAATCATGCAAAAATCAAATAAATTCATGTAGACGTCAAATAAAGGAGCATAGACATCAAAGTTTGGCCTTATGAAATAGCCATTTAAGTTTAAATGGTGAGTCTTGTAAAATCCAATGGTTTGTATTCATTCGTATATCTTGATCCAAAGGTGCAAGATCGAGTCAACATGTCAAAGGATCTTTGGTGGCAGGAAATCAATGTCCCACATTTATTCATACCAACCAAATCTATGATGCATAGAAGGTCAAAAGGTCAAGGAGATGACAATAGGGATTTGTAGGACCAATAGAAACAAGATAGTTTGGAGCTATTTGATTAGTCCAAGTTAATTTTTGATGGCCAAGATCAAACCTAAGAAGCTTTCCTATTAGGAGATGAAGGAGCAGTTCTCAACCAAAAGTAAGTAAAATCATGGATTTGAGTTTGAGTCTGACTCAAGTTTAACTAGATCTAATATTTTGAAATATTCTAACAAGGTAGACACGTAGGCTTCAATGGCTTCATCATTTAAACCAGTTATATGAAAGCGACCCTTCTCTCCACTCTTGTATGCCATGACAAACTAGTAAAAAGTAGTTAGTGCCATGAAAAAACTATAATAGATTGATCCGATTATTATAGCTACATTGATGCCAAAACTTAGGTCAAAATAACTTGATCTCACCATTGCAACCATAAATAATTATTAATTAAGAAATAATGTAATGGTGCAACTGATTAAAGTGACCTAGATCAATCAAGAAGCTTGAATGAGCATAAATGTAGAGGTAGTTGTAATTGTAGTTCAAATGGAGTTATGCTCATTGATTCCTTTTTTAGAATGAAAATCCCTCTTTGTCTTTTTTCCCATAAATATAGCCTTTGAGCTATTATTAAGCATCCCTCAGGCTAGTATGACTAGTTTCTATCAGAAATTGTATTCTATACCTCTTGGAGTAATGAATAGAGCATTTTGCAGTTGTTTATCTATCTTAGTGTTTTTTGTATTTTTTGATATGCAAAAGTGGTTCATCTTCCCTTTGTAGGTTCAAGTTCAACCTAAATACTAATAAACTTTCCTTGTAGGTCATCTAGTGTGTCTTAATGTTGATGTCTCTAGTATAGAGTGGACTATTGACTATAAGTGATTTTAAATTGAGCCTTACCCTCATTGTCCTCTAACTTAATTCCATCAAATTGACCTCTAAGTGAAGTACTATTGCTTGGAAATCATTATAAGCACTGCATTAGTTCTATTAATAGCCTATTAGTGTGCTAATGGGTTTGATCTTGAAAGTGGATCTTCAAACATTCCATGCATCACCACATGTTAGAATAGGTTTTATTTTACACAATCTCTTGACTCTTATCATCCCATCTTGTTTAGGTCTTAGAAAGAAATGTCCAAACTATCATATCTAAGGAACTAACCTCATTAAAAAACCTAGAGGTCTAATCTAGATATAGGCATCCCACAACCTTAGATTATTTTAATGTTAGTCTAGGTATGAGTTAAACTTGAGCAATCCAATCTCTACTGGGTGCTATCTGGATAACTAACAGTTTTGGCATCCCTGATAGGACCACCTATTCACATAATTTTGCATATCTATGTATAATATCAAATTCTAGAGTTTCATTTCTAGATTTACATATTTTTCATGCCCTCAAGAGTTATCAAAAGATACTCTACAAAATGTGACATGTTGAAAGTTGCAACTAGCTCACAACCTCATAGTCTCATAATCTTGACTTAGTCTATGGCTGTAAAGAAGTGAATTATCAACACACGGTGAGATGAAAAATTATCATATCCTATCAAAGTTTAGACCCATTTCAATATAATATTACAATGTTATGTTGTGAGGAAAATAAAGTGTGACATGTGGTCGACTATGACTACTTCATATCCCATTAATGTCAAATTCCATTTTGCTATATGAGGTATTAGAAAAGAGACAAATTTATGTAGCTATCTTTTTAATCAATAAAGAAGAAGAAAGTCTCTCATTAAAACCTTACACCTACACCTCTTATTCCCCCTATTGTTGCCAATATTGTTCAACTAAACATTATTATAAATCCCATACCTCAGATGGTTTTTCCCAAAAGATAATCCTTTATGCCATTAAATGGTGGTAGTCCTCTGAATCTTACCTAATAGGATGATATTCTAGTCTCAAATTTAAAGGCTCTTCCTTATTTTACAAGATAAAATCCAGTTACTCCTATAGAACATATTGTTTAGTGTGTCATGTGACTTAGGAAAATGTAGCAATGAGGTTGTTAACAACTTCTTTCAAAGGAAAAGCACTTCAATGGTATAGAGGATTGGCTCCTGGATCAATCAAAATTTGGGATGCATTTGGAGAGGTCTTGTGCAAACACTTTGAGGACAAAAGTGACCACCTCTCACTTGTGGAGTAACTTACAACAATCAGAAGATTTAATCATAAATTCATGTTAGATTTTAATTATAAGTTCTATAAGACTAGGGATAGAATTCCTACGTGATCAAGCCTACACCCAAATATGCTTTTTTATACTATTTGAAGGCCCTCAATTTAGATGTAGCTGTGATGATTCAATCCATAGGAGGGAACACTCTACCTGAGGCTTTTGAAATAAAAATCAAGTTTAAGAATTGTCTTATACAAGTAGACAAGTTATCTCCAAGGCCACCAATGCCTCTCTTTCCAAAGATCCACCCTCCTACTCCAACTACTACTCCACTTCCACATTCAACAAAGTTTTATCAAACAGAAGGTGAACAAGTTGACAGACTAGGGAAGATAGAATCTTCTCAAGACTTAGAATAACAAGTTTATTATAATGGAAAGATAACAAGTTCCACCATACAAGTCATATCAGAATAATAATCATAATTATCAGTGTAATAAGCCATCCTATTAGTCCAATAAGCAAGGATAAGGGCAAAATTATTAGTTAAGGTAATATAATCCTAATGCTCTAAGAGATTATAGAGTTATTATGCCAACTCAAAATAACTATGCTTAGGAAGGGAAATGGAACAATCAATGGGATCAAGAAAATAATATGATAATGGCTCCAACTGGTGACAATACACACCAATATTATATGTAGTAGAGTTCAACTCCTCCTCCACATGAAAACTAATGAAATAAGGAAGCCTCTCTACTACATGGAGACATCCCTTCATTCACCTAAGAAAAAGTGCTAAATCAATAAGGAGGAGAGAATGGTAAAGCACCTATTAAAAATACATTTGTGAACTTTTAATAAGACGAGGATTCTTTTGAGAACATAGCTACAAATCAAAGTCAAAATATGCCTAACATTGATAATTTAGTTGCAACTCATACTAGATCTAAGAAAAGGGCAATTGGTGATGGTTTTGGTTTAGGTCCTGATAAGGCATCCCCCTTTCCTTCTTAACTACCATAAAGGACCACCACTCATGAGTTACCTCAAGAGACATCAAATTAGTAGATTTAAGATCCAAAGGGGAAGAATGTAAAAAGGTCTTACATTCCTCAGTTCATACAACATTTAAGAACCCCTCCTGATCCTAAATTGTAGTTAAGGATAATTACTTTTTCACTCAATATTTTGGATCATATGAAGAAACCTTCAATATCAATTTCAATGTGGGATACACTACTAATCACAGGATAAAAGGAGTATCTGCATGAGGAGATTTCAAAGATCAATATCTCTTATGGACTACCTAAAAAGGAAAGAGTAAATGTTGTTATAACTAACTCTAATCCATTTGTTGAGCCTCAATCTCCTAAGGTGACTAAGCCTCCTCCATTCTATCTTTTAGTTATCATAAGAGATTGTTTTGTCCACAATTGTATTATTGATAGTGGAGCTAATAGTTCTATCATGCCTAAATCCATAGCTGACAAACTAGGGCACAAGTATGAACCTCATGAAAAAAGAGTGTTATAGTTAGATGGTTCTCCTACTAAGATTGTGGGCATCCTCAAATAGCTTAAGATTTTACTTGTTACTTGTCCACATTTCACCATTTCAAAGGATATAGTTGTTGATTTACCTCCATACTTTGCATTGTGCCTATCTAGAGATTTTAGTGCTAAAATAGGAGGTTACCTTTATTTAGATTGATCATACATGGTTTTTAGAACTATTTATGGAACCAAAGTCACATAATATCTGAGCCTATTTCTAGATTTCACCTTAAATCATATATGCTAAATATGTCTAATATGAATTGCAGTATTTTAGAAGAATATGAGGGTAATACTGATCAAGAACCTTCTAATCAACTTGAAGACATACCAAATCTACTCTTGGATGAGTGGGCTATTGATTACCATGGGTATGACGCATATAAAGGTATTCAAGAAGCTGGTTTTGGTGTTTATTGCATGCATGAAGAATGTGACTCATTACCTCAAAGCAAGATCAAGGGGGAGTATAGAATCTATACTTCGATGGATCTAGATCAAATAAGAGGAGTGGGGTTGGTGTAATGTTGGTTTCACCTCAAAATCAAAGGTATTATTCTTTAGTTAGATTTTAGTTCAATTGTACATCAAATACTATAGAATATGAATCTATTATTCATGGCCTTCAGAGGGCTAGAAAGAGAGGTATTAAGCTTTTGTAGGTGAAAGGTAATAGTGAGTTGGTAGTGAAACAAGTCAAATGTTCAAGTGTAATAAATAACCCCCCTTTTAAAGGCCTATAGACATAAATTTTGGGACCTCATGAAGGATTTCCTAGCATTTGATATCTGCTCCATTCCTAGAGTAGCCAATCAACATACATATAAACTTGTTGCCATAGGAGCATAATGTGATATAGTAGACCAGATCAAGGACAATAAATATGAGACCCAAATCAGGGTTGTATGCAGGCTTTCAATTTAAAAAAATGAGGTAAGTTAGCAAGTCTTTGACAGTGACAAATAGATAGCCTATTTCTTATAAAATGAGGCATAGTTTTACTTAAAGAATCAAAATAAATTGCAATGCCAATATGAAGATCAAATTGTGAAATTGAGATAAAATAAGATGCATAAAGATTTAGAAACTTTGGAGAGCAATTTCAATGAAGATGATCAACTTAGAAAAGACAAGGTAAGCATCTCTTCCAAGGAAGAACATTATGAGCAAGTTCACATAGCTAAAGGTAAGCAACTCAAGTGGGGCAAAGTGAATACTTATTCTTAGAGAGTAGATTTCATTTCATTATGTAATGAGTACATGGATTTATTTTCTTGGGAATACTATGATTTGAAAAGGTTTGACCCCAAATTAGCACAATATACTATTGAGATTGAATTAAGATGCAAAATGAGTAAGATAGAAGCAAAGGCCTATCATCCCCAAGGTTGAAATTCTCATGAGAAAGGAGCTTACCAAGCTGATTGAGTCAAGTATAATATTTCCTATTAAGCACTCAACATGGGTATAAAACCTTGTACCAATGAGAGAGAAAAATGGAGAGATAAGACTATGTGTGGATTTTATATATTTGAATAAAGTGTCACTAAAATACCACTATCCTATTATAATAAAGTGCCTTGATAGCCTAAGTGATGATGACAAAGTGTGGTATATGCTTGTCCTAGTATGCTTGAAGTAAGCTTGGTTGATCTTCAGAGTTTGACTATTCAAAGATGATTAGGGATGAGTCTGAAGTATTGAACATGTGAAATTGGTCCTATAAGAGGTCCATGGTGGTTAGATATATTGTGTGTATGAGTGGATTTCATCTAGTTGATCATTGTTATAATCTAGACATTTTGGGTCTAGTGGCAAAAATTTAAGTAGGCAGTTTGTGACATCACCATTGCCACATGGGAATGAGTCAAAAGGAGTCAGTCATATGGCTTTTATTAAATTATTCCTTAGATGTTGTTTATTATATCTCAAGTCATGAAATGAATCATGGTCAAATATATGAGGATACAAAGTTTTCTACTCAAACAAAATTCACTAAGTTCCCATACTTAGCCAAATTTACAAAGGGTTCAAGTAGAGCTGAGTAAGTAACTTGATGATGGAATATCTCACACATGTGGATGTTTTAGAACAAGATGATCATATGGGTTTGTTTAATTTTGACCCTAGTTTATTTTCACTAAATTTTAGTTCATGTATTGAAGTGCAAAAAAAGTTATGTAAGAGCAATGTTGGTCTCCTAGACAAATTCTAAGCATAGTTGGCCCTATGATAGAAGATTTTGAGAAGGCATTTTAATGGAATTATATCTTGCATGAATTAAGGTTCTATGAGTATTTTTTTGTATGGATGGATTATAATTTTAAAGGTGATAATGAGGTCCAAATTTTAGATCATGCATCTAAGCGCAAAAGAAGTTATTGAGGTCCAAATTAGGCTTTCCAAGTATATTGTAGTTTGTCCCCATACTTAGTCAATCTCCATGATGTTAAAGATATGTATCTAGTGGAGATATAACAACTTATGGGAGTTCATAAAATGAATATATATGGTGAATATCAAGTCAAAGAGTTCAAATTTTTCATTGGTTAATAGAGTTAAAGATCAGGACCAAATGAAGATCTAATGGTGCACGAGAGATCGTATAGATCATGATCTAACATGTGTATTAATCAAGATGGTAAGAAGTGTTAGAGGTTTAAAAATTGATTAAGGTATAATATAAGGATATAATTATTAGTGGGTGTTTTTATATATTAATTTAATGGTGAGCTTTGTTAATTAAAGACCTAGTTGATCCGTAGAGATCGACAGTGCATAATAAGTCAACATTAAAAGATTGCACGAGATGAGGTCAAAGTTACTAAGGTTTAATGTTTGAGAATTGGTACCTATGTATTAAATTTTGGATAATATTTATGTTGAGATATTTATCTAAATTTTATAGGACACGAGATGCGAGTATAGTGTTTGATGTTTAACTGTGACCGTTGACATTTAAATATTTGAATTTTACAAAGGGAAAAACTGGTCTATGGTTTTTGGACCATATCTTTCAATCTCGATAGAATTAAACCATGAAGTAAAAATAAAAGTGGTATAGGACTCCAAGGAACATATGGAAATATTCATTTTAATATCTAGAAGTGTGTATAGACAAAAATATTGAGCTACAAATTTGACTGGGTTCATGTTTATTCTGCAAGTAACCTGAGAAGGGTAATTGAGCTTGTTTTGATATTATTTCGATATATCTTGATGAATTAGAAATTGTGGATTGTTTTATACATAAGGATTATCTATGTGATTTTTGAGGGTTTGACTAATTGTATGTAGTATGAACAAGGGTTTTGAAGTTGACTATGTTTTTATTCATAATGACTGTGTATATAGAGAAGTATTTGAGCTAATTGTGCTTAAGCAAGAGGGTATTGTGATGGATATGGAACTTAAATGGGACCTATAGATAATTTATAATGGTTCCATGCTTTTTTAAAGTGTTCTTGTTTATTATTATTCTTGGAAAGTGTCAAAGAGCTAAATAGGTTTCCATAGGACCTAAAAGTGACTTAGGCCTATTTGAAAGTGGATTGTGCTTAAGTGTGACCCATGTGATTTGCCTTAAGGGTGAAAACATGTATTGTGGATAAAAAGGATTATTGAGGACTTGATAATTCATGATTTATCTATATATATATATTTAAAACCAAAAGTGTTGGTTTCTAGATTAGTATGTGAGAGAGACTTGTGCAAGGTGGATGTGAGAGTTGTGAAGTGAAGGATATGTAGTGTGTTTGTTGGTTGAGTTAATGAGCATAATAGTTTTTTGACTATGTGTATGACCTATAGGTCATGTTAATAATATTAGGTTAGTTATCTTATATTTTGAGGATATGTGAATATGTCCAAGTGTGCATATGAGAATAGTTTAAGTGAAGAAGGAAAGAGTTTGTGACATGCTTATTTGAGAGGCCTGTTTGAGATAAAGAGAGAGTTTGTGGAGAGATTAGAAAAGAGAGATCCATCATCAAGTGTTAAAGACATAATTTATAAATTGGATGTGTTCAAAGGAGGGTCTAAAGGATTTGGTCTTCTTTAGGGGTAGTTTTTCCTTATAAAATAGGTATTTCACTAAATACCTTTGGTTAGGAGGATATGATCAAGGTTTATTAATCTAAAGGAGCTAATCAGTCTCTTGTTTTTAATTTATTATAAGAAAGTATTCCATTTGTGTTGTAGGCTTGAGAATGGGTTTTATTCCCCATGAGGTTTTCCCTTAGGAAACTATGTGTTATGTGTGTATGCATTGAATGAATGAGCTCTCTTGTTAATGTTGCTTAATAAAATTGATATATATTGATTGATTAATAGTTTAAAGGACTACTATTAAAATTGAAATATCTAGGTTCACTGATTCACCCCCCTCTATCGATGATTATACCTATAAAAATTGGTATCAGAGTAGGTCCTTTGGTAAAGGCTTAACAACTTGAAGGTGATCCAAGGTACAATACGGGTAGTCATCAAGGAGGTTTGTCTACTAAGAAAGCATTGTTGTTTAATGGATCCAATTATGATTTTTAGAGTGCTAAGATGAGAACATATATTATGTCCCTAGGGTTTGATGTATGGCAATCTCTTTTGGATGGTTATGTTGCTCATGTTATTCCTCCATCTAGTGTTGTAAACAAGAAGTTGTTTGAGAATAATTCTAAGGTAATGAATGCCATCACTTATGGTCTTATAGAGATTGAGTTCACCAAAGTAATCCATTGTACATATACCAAGGAAATATGGGATAAATTGAAGATTATTTTTTAAAGAGATTTAAAGGTCAAGCTTGCTAAGTTATAAACTCACAGAAAGGCAATTTAAAAGTCTCAAGATGAATGAAGAAGATACTTTGGCATCCTTTTCTATAGAGAGTTGATGATATTGTGAACATAATTAGAGGTCTTAGAGAGAATCTTGAAGAGACTACTATTGTTCAAAATTTATTAAGGTCTCTATCCCCTAAGTTTGATCCAAAAGTATCTGCTATAGAAGAGAATCATGACCTTACTTAGTTGAAGATGGATCAATTGCATGACACCCTTACTACCTATGAGATGAGGAAGAATGATGATATAGCACCAAAGAAAGAAGCATCTTTCCTAAAATGAAGAAAAATAAGAATTTCCAAGGTAATAAACTCAAGGAGGATGACATTCTTGGTATAGATGAGGATGAACTAATTTATTTGATTTCAAGGAAATTGAGCACAGGTTTAGGCAAGTATAAAGGTAAGCTACCCCTCAAATGCTTCAATTATGGTGAGATAGGATATTTTAATAATAAGTTCCCTCATAAGTATAAGAAGGATGATGATGAAGAGAATCATCAAGGTAATGATGATGGAAAGAGATCATTCAAGTTTGATAAAAGCAAAAAGGGATTCATAAGGTTTTAAAAACAACAAAAATTACTTCAAAGATAAGAAGAGTCTATACATTAAAGAAGATTGTAGCTCATCAGATGAGAGTGAAAACAATAAATTAGAGTATGATCATGAAGATGATGGTCCTATTGAAGATGAAAATCTATTCATGGTTGAGGAAGGTAGTTGCTCACATCAAAATGTGTCTACTTGGAGTGATTCAGATGATGATGAAGATGAGGTAGACTATGAGACTGCATTGAAAAATGCTCATGAAGAATTGGAGATTGAGGAGAAGATCAATAAGAAGATGAAATCTAAACTCAATTAATTTGAGGAGCAATTTAGTGTGTTTGAGGCAAGAATGGATGAAGATGACAAGGAGCATGAAGATATGGTCAAACATCTTAGTTGTTAATTGGAAATTTTGTCTACGAGCTTAAAAGCTAAAGAAGTTGAGTGCTAAAGGTATGCTTCTGAGATTGTGTCTTTGAAAGATGAATTAGAGAAGTCTAAAAACAAGGTGAAATCATTTGTCAAGTTTGATAAAAGTTATAATGATCTAGATGATCTCCTAAAGAGTTAAAAGTCAGCTAGTGATAGATCTGGATTGGGTTTTAATGAAGAGCCCAAAGTTACTTCTCAAGTTGACATGAATGTGAATAAGAGAAAGGTGGATCAACCTTTAAAGACATATCATCAGACAAGGAATGAAGGTGTTAGAAAAATGAATACAAATCAGATCAGATAGCCAAATGACATGAGATATTCAAATTTTAATGGTTATTGCTATACTTATAATTAGTTTGGGCATAGAGTAAGAGAAGGTAGAAGATCTGTCAAGAATGAATTTGCATGGAACTATAATGGGGTTCATTATTTAAAAAATGTAAACAAGCTTGAGTGTTTCAACTATCATGATGTAGGACACTTTGTAAAATGATGTCCATTTAAGGTAAGATAAGATGAGTTTTCTTCAAGAAATTTTGAGTGCTACAATTACTATGATATAGGACACATTGCAAGATTTTTTCCAAATATGGAAAGGTAGAAAGAGATTTTTGTAAAAAGTATGGTGTGATTCAACTATGAACAGAGAGGTCACATTGCTAGGTTTTACAATTAAAGGCCTACAAGTTAGAATAGGTTCAATCAGGCTCCTAGAGTACATGGAAGAATACAAGTTAACTCATGGAGACCAAAGGTGGTAAGTAGCAGTTATGATGAGTCTGCAGGTCCAAGTAATATGTTTGCTATGGTGGAGAATGCTTTAGAAGTTTAAGAGTGTTAAGGGATCTCATTATCTACTCATGTTGAGAATAAATAGACCAAGCTCAAGGAGAAGACAAGGTGCTGGTTGAGGCTAGTCCTGAGATGTGTATGGATCCAAGTGAACATCCCATTGTTGTTGAGCAAGCATCATGCAAAGAACATCAATTGTCAATGCCTAGTAATGAGGTTCCAAAATTCAAAAAAGATTATTTAGTTGAAAAGGTATGTCATGAATCTATGTTATCTCCATATGTTGTCAATTCTATCATAAAAGAGAAGGAAAATGTTGTAGTAGAGGAACAAGTTATTTCTCTTAAGCCTTAAAAGAAAGACAATCTAGCCTATAACTAAAAAGGATTCCATTGGTTACTGAGGAGATGTGGGCCACTCCTAGATTCACTTTATTTTAGGACATTTTGGTGTAGAGGAGGTCTTTGTATGTGATTTTTAAGAGACTTCTTTTAGAAGAGAAGCAAGTTTTGTTGTGTATGGAGCAGTCTACATGGTCAGATTGAAGGTTCCTAGATAGAAAAAGAGGATTTGTGATTTGTCAAGATAATATTTTTGCATAAAAAGGTATATTAACCTTAATCTATCATGCTCCAAGTGATTTTGTGATCTGAAGGTATGTTGAAGTCAATTTGGAGATTTTTGTTAGCTCTCAGGTTTCCTAGTTTGTGCTTGAGAGCTTGCAGGTCTTAAAATGAGTTATAGGAAGTCAAGGTTCCAAATGGTGTGAAATCTCAAATCTTGGTCTAAAAGTGAGTAATGGTTATCTATAGGTGTACAAGAAGTTTCAGAGATGGATTTTGACTAGAAGATGTTATGTTAACCTTGTTTGTTTTATAATTTTAGGGTTTTGGGCTCTGCTAGAAAAGTGATCTGCCTTATGAGTTAAGGTTTGAGGCTTCTAAATATGTTTAATGGAATAAATTGGTTGTTAAATCAAGATTCATAGATATTTTAATGTTTATTTTTCTCAAATTATTCAACTTTTTGTCAAGTTTTAGGTCTTAAAGTTGTGTCTACTAAAAATTATGGGCTATGCAAGTTCCAGGTAGGGTTATAAGGAGGCTAGACAAGCCTAGTGTGTAGAAAAGTGCCTATTTATTAGTGTTTCCAAAACGTTAATGTATGAGAATTTCAAGGTGAGTTTTTATGATTATTATAGATCATGTTTCCTATTTGGTGTGTGGCATGATATCTTGTGGTTGATCATGGAAGTGGTTTGAGAGAGAAGGCTAATAAGCCTATATGGTAGTTCTTCATGGTGTGTGGAGATCTAAAAATGATCAAATGGTAAAATGGCTCATAAATTTTAGGGGGAGTCCCTCTCATATGTATCTTGGTAATTTTCATCATATTTTAGTGGTTTTGTGTGATCTTTCTTCATTAGTTGTAGTGCTTGTGAAGAAGAGTGTTGGCATGGAGCAAAAGGAAGGTGTCAAGGAAAGAAGAGGTAGGCTCAAGGTAAGGGGGAGTTTTTACTATATTTATAATATGGTCTACTCTTATTGATATTCTTTTCAAGTCCTTAATATTTTGTGGGTTCCCACTTTGTCATTGTGTCAAAGGGGGAGAAAGTTCATATTTGAAGAGTACTTGAAAAGAGAGAAGGAAAGTGTATTGTTTGATGGGTGTTGACATCAATGACAAAGGCGGATATTATTGGAGAGTTTTTAATGATTTCATGGAGATATAATTATGAGTGGATGAAGTGACTTGATAGCATAAGCGACAATGACAAAGTGTGCAATGTGGTTGTCCTAGTATTCTTGAAGTAGGCTTGGTTGATGTTCAGAGTTTGACTATTTAGAGATGATTGGGGATGACTCTAAAGTATTGATCATGTATAAGGGGTCCTATCAGATGTCCATGGTTGTTAGAGAGATTGTGTGCATGAATGGATTTCATTTGGTTGATCATTGTTATCATCTAGACATTTTGGGTCTAGTGGTAAAAAATATGATTAGGTAGTTTGATTATGTCACCATTACCATGTGGAAATGAGTCAAGGGGAGTCAATCATATGGTTGTGATAAAATTAGTCCCTATTTTTTATGAGCCATATCTCATGTGGTGAATTTAAATTTAATATATGAGGATTCAAAGTTGACTACTAAGATAGAATTCACTAAGTTCCCATACTTAGCCAAATTTGTAAAGGGTTCAAGCAAAGCCAAGTAAGCATCTTGATGATGGAATTTCTCACATGTGTGGTTGTTTAAAAATAAAATGATATTATGGGTTTTTTAATTTTTTATCTTAGATTATTTTTTATAAATTTTAGGTCATTCACTGAAGCACGACAAACTTTATGCAGGAGCAAATTTGGTCTCCCAGATAAATTCTAAGCATAGTTGGTTTTGTGATAGAAGATTTTGAAAAGGCATTTTAATGGTTTTATATATTGCATGCATAAATGTTATAAGATAATTTCATTATATCTATGTATTCTCATTTGAAATTTTATCACGAGTTTAAAATTTGAGATCATGCATCTAAGTGTATAAGAAGTTATTGAGATCCAAAGTAGGCATTCTAGGCATATTATTGTTGGTCCACATACTTAGTCAATTTGAATGATGTTAAAGATATGGATCTAGTGGATATCCAATAGATAAAAATATTTTATATAGTTAATATCTATATTTCATATCAATTCAAATAGGTTAAAGTGTTTGTTGGTTAACAGAGTTAAAGATCAGGACCAAATGAAGATCCAACGGTGTGTGGGCAATCATATAGATCATGATCTAATGATGTGTATTGATCAAGATCATAAAAAGTGTTTGAGGTTTAAAAAATGATCAAAGGTATAGGATAAATATATAATGTAGAGAGTGTGTTTGTATATAGTGATCTTATGTTGAGTGTTTCTAATTAAAGACCTAGTTGATCTACAGAGATTGACGATACGCGATAAGTCAACATTGTAAGATTTCATGAGATGAGGTCAAAGTGTCTAAGGTTTAACATTTGAGAATTGGAACATATGTGTTAAATTTTCAATAATATTTATGGTGAAATATTGATCTAAATCTTATAGGACATGAGATTTGAGTATAGTGTTTGATGTTTAACTGTGACCATTGACATTTAAATATTTGAATTTTACAAAGGGAAAAACTAGTCTATGGTTTTCAGACCATATCTTTTGATATAGATATAATTTTACCATGAAGTAAAAATAAAAGTGGTAGATGACTCCAATATTCATTTTAAAATATTTATTTTAAGATATAGAAGTGTGTATAGATAAATATATTGAGATCCAAAGTTGAATGTGTGTTTGTGTTTATTCTGTAAGTAACATGAGAAGGGTAATTGAGCTTGTTTTGATATCATTTCGATATATATTGATGAATTTGTGATTGATGAGTGTTGTAGACTCCATGAGGATTATTTTTTTTATTTTTTAAGGTTTGAATAACTATATGTAGTATGAAAAGAGGCTTTAGAAGTTGATTGTGTTTTCATTCATAATCACTGTGTGTATCGATAAGTGTTTGAGATAATTGTGCTTAAGCAAGAGGGTATTGTGATGGATATGCAAACTTGAGGGGGAATATAGATCATGTAGAATGGGTCCATGATTTTTGAAAGTGTTCCTATGTTCTTATAATGCTTAAGTGTCAAAGAGTTGAATGGGTCTCTGTAGGACCTAAAAGTGACTTAGGCCTATTTGAAAGTGGATTGTGCTTAAGTGTGACCCATGTGAGATGCCTTAAGGATGAAGACATGTATTTTAGCTAACAAGGATTATTGAATAATTGATGATTAATTATTTATCTATATATAATAAAACCAAATGTGTTATTTTCTAGACTAATATGTGAGAGAGACTTATGCAAGGTGGATGTGAGAGTTGTGAAGCGAAGGATAGGTAGTCTATCTATTGGTTAAGCTAATGAGCAAAAAAAAAAATTGACTATGTGTCTAACCTATATGTCATGTTTATACTATTATGTCAGTGATATTTTAGTTTTAGGATATGTGAAGAGGTTCACATGATAATAATTTGAGTGAATAAGGAAAGAGTTTGTGACATGTCTATGTGAGAGGCTTGTTTGAGATAGAGAGAGAGTTTGTGCAGAGATTAGAGAATAGAGATCCATCATTAGTGTTGAATACATAATTTATAAGGTGGAGGTGTTCAAATGAAGCTCTAAATTAATTGGTCTTCCTTAGGGGTAGTTTCTCCTTGTGAAATAGGTGTCTCACTAAATATCTTTGGTCAGGAGGATATGATCAAGGTTTGTTGATCTAAAGGAGTTTATCAATCTCTTATTTGTAATTTCATATAGGAAAATAGTCCATTTGTGTTGCAAGCTTAAGAGTGGGTTTTATTCCCCATGAGGGTTTCCCACAAGAAATATGTGTTATGTGTGTATGCATTGAATGAATGAGATCTCTTATTAATGTTGCTTGATCAAATTGTTATATGTTGATTGATTAATAGTTTAAAGGACTGCAATTGAAATTGAAATATTTGGACTCACTGATTCACCCCCCTCTCAATAATTATACCTTTAAAAATTTATCTGACATCCTCATCAAATTATTATCCATAGGGTAATGGACTAGTTGAGTCCACTAATAAGAACCCGATTCAGATCATCAAAAGAACATTGAAAGATAATCAAAGATCTTGGCATACAAAGTTAAAGAATACTTTATGGGACGATAGGATCACCCCTAAGAATGCCATTGGTTATTCACCTTATCTCTTAGTTTATGGGAGAGAATCAAGGCTATCTATCTCATTGGATCTCCTAGATTTGGAACTTGCACACCAACTAGAGATTTTAGAAAGTGATGCAATGGAGGTTATGATTAATAAACTAAGAGAATTGAAAGAGATAAGAGATGATGCCATGCATACCATGTGGTCTAACCAATAGTAAGTTAATAAATATTTTGAAAAAAGAGCTTCATCAAGGACATTTCAACAAGGTGACATAGTCCTCAAATGGGATGAGGACTGTGCAAAACCAAGAAAACACTCTTTTCGTTTGACAGCCTTTGGAATAGACCTTATGTCATCATAAGTTGTAAGGAAAGCAATGCCTTAGAGCTTGTTATACTAAATGGAAAGAGACTTACCATCCCTTTTAATGGGAGGTATCTTAATTTATGCTATTAGTCTGATATCTTACTCTTTGTACATAATTAGATAAGTCTATCTTTTCCTCCAAGTGCTTTTCCACATCATTGTTTTTGTTGTGTGGTTAGTTTTAGTCCATTTTGTTGCTTTATTTTTGTGTGTGGGTTCCCCATTGCCCCAAAAGTGCTTCAAGAATCAATCAATCTTTTTTTCAAGTAGTACCTTATTCATCAAGTCATCATGACCAAGCTTTGTCAATAACTAGGTTCCATGACTAGTAGGTTGATTAAGCAAGCTAAGTCACCAGAAATGTTGCCATTTTGGTCCATGTACCAAGCTTCACCTAAACCTAGAGAGAAGCCTATTATAGTCCTAAATTGATGAGTGGATCAAATGGCTTAGAATCAGGCTCAACATTAAAAATGGAGGGATTTAACAAGTTTTCATGGTGTCTGATCAGTTTCAAGAACAAGTCCAGAAGAGCTTATAGGCTTAAAATCCTAGTTTACACTTGGGAAATATTTCAAAGTTTATTTGGGTAAGTGTTGGAATTGGAATTTCGATAAAAATGACTAAGTACATATTTGTTTTGGGTTATTTAGATAAGTGTTGGGAATTGTTTTGGACATTGTATCTAAAACAAAAATCTTGAAGAGTAAATTCTTTCAAACATTTTGTCTGCAATAGAGGAACTAAGTTTAATTGTGTCGAGAAAATTATGAGGGACAATTTTATCAAAGACCTAATTCTTTCAAACATTCTATTTGTAAAAAATGTTTTGATACAAAAGGCCCAAGTAAAATACCCTGATGTAAAAGTTCTAAACATGCAAATTATTTTAGGGAAATTTTTATACAACAATTACCTTGAAGACATAATTACATCGACCAAATTATTTCAGTAAAGTTGATCCGAAAGGGTGGTGAAAAGTGCACAAATGTCAAAATAAATCTCTAACAATCATCCATTAGAGTCCAAATATTGATAGTCACATAGATGTCAAATACATTTGTACATACATTAAATGATGGGTGCATGAATGTCAAATTTAAAACATGGTAAATAACATCTAGGGTTCAAAAATTTAGTGGTGGTCATGCAAACATCAAATATGTTCATGTAGACATCAAATACAAGCACACAGACATCAAAGTTAGGCCTCGTGAAATAGCCATTTAAGTTTAAATGGTGGATCTAGGCAAATCTAATAGTTTGTATTCATTTGTGTATCTTGATCTAATTATGTGAGCTCAAGTTAACATGTCAAAAGATATTTGGTGGTAGGAAATCAATGGCTAGCATTCATTCATACCAAGTAGACCTAAAATGCATAGAAGGTCAAAAGGTATAGGAGTTGACATTAGGGATTTGTAGGACCAATAAAAACAAGATAGTTTGGTGCTATTTGATTGGTCTGAGTCAATTTTTGTTAGGCAAGGTCAAACCTAAAAAGCTTTCCTATTTTGATATGAAAGAGTAGTTTTAGACCAAAATCAAATAAAATCATGGAGTTGAGTTAGAGTCTAGCTCAAGTTGAATTAGATTTAACATTTTTAAGAACACCAATAAGGTAGACACATAGGCTTCAATGACTTCATCACTAGAACTAGCTACATGAAAATGACCCTTCTCTCCACTCATGCATGCCATGACAAACCAGTAAAGAGCAGTTAACACCATGATAAAACTCTAACAGATTGATCTTATTTTTTTAACTACATTGATATTGGAACTTAGCTCAAAACAACTTGATCTCATTATTGTAACCATAAAGAAGCATAAGTGAAGGAATAATGTAATGGTGCAACTGATTGAAGTGACCTAGATCAATTAAGAAGCTTGAATGAGCATAAATGTAGAGGCAGTTGTAACTGTGGTAAAAATGGAGTTATGCTCATTGATTCTTTTTTTAGTGCCAAAATCCTTCTCTCTATCTTTGTTTTTTTATAAGTATATACTTTGAACTAAAACATCCCTCAGGTTGGTATGACTAGAGACTACCAAAAATTGTATTTTGCACTCTTATAGTAATGAATAGAGCATTTTTTAGTTTTTTATCTATCTTTACTTAGTGTTTTTTTGTATTTGTTTGATATTCAAAAGTGGTTCATCTTCCCTTTGTAGGTACAAGTTTAACCTAAGTACTAATAAACTTTCCTTACAGGTCATCTAGCATGTCTTAATGTTGATGTCTTAAGTATAGAGTGGACTGTTGACTGTAAGTGATTTTCAATCTAGCCTTACCCTTATTTACCTCCAACTTAAGTCTATCAAATTAACCTCTAAGTGAAGTATTGTTTCTTGGAAATAATTATAAGCATTTCATTAGTTTTATTCATATCCTATTAGTGTATTAATTCGTTTGATCTTGAAAGTGTATCTTTGAACATTTGGTACATCACCACATGTTGGAATAGGTTTTATTTTATGAAATATCTTAACTCTTTCCACCCTAACTTATTTAGGTATTATAAATAAAGGTCTAAACTATCAAATCTAAGGAACTAGCCTCATTAAAAATCCTATAGATTTGATCTAGATATAGGCATCCCATAGCCTTAAATCATTCCCATGTTAGTCCATGTATGAGTTAGACTTGAACAATCTGATCTCTATTGGGTGATATCTAGATAGCTAATAAAATGCATTTAAGAGGTGTTGATAAACTCAAATATATCTCCTTTTTCCTTTGGTCTATCAAATAGACCTCAAAATATTCTAAATCACCTTGATCACCATCTCACTAGGTAGTCACTTTTGCCTTCTCACTGTGTGTTCAAACTACCTATGGTAAATGACATATAATAAGTATTTTCTAGTTTAACCAAGGTGATAAATGAATTATAGGAGTTAGGAAAAGTCCCTAAGGACCTCCCACAATGATCTTTAATTACCCATTCTCTTATGTATCTATTAAACATCTCAAATCTTGCAAGAAATAAAGAATTAACCTTGTTCATACAGATGATAGTACAATAAAATTAGATTTAAAATGACCTAAGAGAGGTATAAACATGTTTAAGGCACCTTCTTGACCAAATAAAAACATTTATATGTATTTCCTACCATATCTTTCCCATTAGGTTCAAACCTAGGTTTTGAGAGGGTTTTAAGAGGTTTGGACTATCAAAGATTATTCATAAAATATTGATCTCCAAAGTTATAATAAATTTCATAAATTTGAAATATATGACCCCCTTCAAATATCCTCAAATTATTAAAGTCTCATGAACAAGGTCTGTACAGATACGAGCACTTAAACTTGACCTCTCAAGCTCTCTCACATATTATGGATAGGTCTGAATTGACCACCTATATGATGTTCTATGAAAAATAGTAGCTAAAACCAACCTTATACCTCCCCTTGAAGTTTATAAATTATATTTTATGGTTCAAATGGTCTTATAAGTGAAGTTGAGCCTCATTAGGGCTTAGGCCTAGTTGTAGGCCTAATAAGCATGACAGTGCCTAACTATGTGTTTAACCCTTGTGAGGGTTTTCCTATGACTTTAGATCCCTCTAAAACGTTTTTCATCTAAGGACCAACCTCACACATCCTCTTTAAATGCATTTTTGGATCTTCACCTCATTTTTTAATCTCCAATGTTTTAGGTCTACAGGTTATGTAGCTTATAGAGTGCCCTCTGTCTGAGATAAAATAGAGGAAATCTTACCTATTACTCAAACTCAAATGATACTTGAGATAGTTTGATTAAGTCATGATGGCTTTATATACTAAATTCCAAAACTTTATTATGTTTCAAAAGTCCTCAACCTTCCAACTTCTCAAACTAGCTTCACTAGGCATGTATATTATGTACATTGTTCTTGGTAGACTGCAGGTTGGTGTTCAAGGCCCATTACTAATCCATTCATACCTCTTAGAATCACACAAAATTTTATTTTTTAATTATTAAATTGATTATTTACATTATTATTCACTTTAACTCTTATAAATTTATCAAACTTGTATTCTCTCTTTACCAAGCTAGTCTACAAATTACTTGAAACCATAGGCATGCATTGAGAAAAAGTTGAAATTCTCCTATAGATGCTTGATGTAGTATGGAAAATGTAATCACCCTTATACAATTGATTCTACATATTTATTAATTTCATGTTTTTTATCCTTAGCCAAGTCAACCTTTTCTTATGGATTTAGGCCAACTTATGTATGAATTAGACTGTAGGTGATATCAAGAAATTCTTATAGGTGATCATTTAGGTCTAAGCATTGAATTTAAACCCCTCAATCTCTCCTTAGGTAATTATCACTATTTCATACTTGAATAGACTCAACTCATGCCTTGAGACCATGTTCTCATCACTTTAATACTCACATACTACAAGTCTACAGGTTCAAGTTTCATTTTGCTTTTTGTCACTATGTTTACTGAATGCCTTTAGTGGGAACTTGATGAAATTGGAAACTCCTTTTGAGTATCTCCTCTTGATCAAATTCACCTCTTATCATGTTTACACATTACTACCTTATCCAAGTTGCAAGGATGGAGACACAAGACTCACTCATACCTCATAGAATCTCATCATAAGATGAAAATATATAATGTAACAGATTCACCATTACCATAATGGTATTTTATATGCCTTTAGACATATTTGAAAGTTTCAAATGAGCTCAAACACTTCCTATTCAACACTGCTCAGACCTCTATGGATTGAACTTAGACCATTGATGGATACTACTTGTAGGTGCTACTGCATATAAAACTATGAATGGTTGATTGGTTCTCGCAACCAATATTTATCTCTTTTAATGGCTCAATCCTATTATTTCCACCTTGGGAGACTTCTCAAAACCTTGAAACCTTCATGTGTCATCAACATGACTGACCAATGACTTAGCTTCCCCTGATTGTAGGTGGCAATCACAAAGAAGTTTGACTATGTGTATATTTCATACATTGCACTTCTAACCATGGCTACTTAAGAATAATATTTAAAAGGATAACTAATCATCAAGCCATGAGAGGTTGAAAACAAACATGTCACCCTTGATCTAAAACCATTTTTAGGAGGGTGAAAATCTACAAATGAGGAAATATTATCTGGAAACCTCAATTGTGTCTCTCATGAAAAAAATGAGATGTTTATACCAACTTATTAACCTTTAAATGTATAAAAAAGGCTGAAATTTTTATGAGAGATGTGGCCATATCCTTGAAGATCACTTGCAATACTTGATATGCATAGACTAGTCCAAATAGAGAAGAAAATTGGAGGCCATCAGGATGTATAGGTAGAAAAGAGTCATTAACCTTCTTAACAATGTTTAATAAAACATAGTACACCAAACCAAGAACTATTAACATTAGAAGGAATTTAATGACGGATAGTATCACTAAAATTGCATTCAACTCAACTCCTCATGTACTGTTTATACCAATATTGAACTAGTTGACCTGTATGGCATTGTCTAAAAGAGAGATGAATTCGTTTTTTTCTAGATTTGAAGCTATCATGAATTTTTAAGCATGTAAATGGACTAAGGGAACCTAAAGGGACGCTCTTGATCCTTCCCATGTGCTAAGTGTACTTTTTAGGTTGTGCAACTACCTTTAACTGCTTAAAACTATTATTATCTCCTCTTTTGGATGTTGAACATGCATTATGTCAGTTTTATAACTAACTCCTAACCCTCAATTGACATCTTGTATGTTATAAAACACTTTGACACACTTGTCTTCTTGTGAAAATTGTACAAGATAGTAGAAAGGCCAAAAAGGTGACATAAAGAAATATTAAGACAAATGACCAAAATGACTAAGGTTAAACATATCAAGTGACCTTAATCATGACCATGTGACCATGTTATGACATAAAAATACAATATAATAAGTTTTAACATATAAGGGGTTGACTAAATTTGACCTAGGTTCAAATTTGGTCAACATTTTGGTAATTTCTTAGGGTTGACAAGCCTGTTATGCCAAAGACCAATAGCCTTCTCCTATCCATTGGGATATGGGGTCTCCTATACACTATTATTGACACTAATAAACCTTTGAAAGGACACAAAATACACCACATACAACAAATAAACAAACAATAAGACAATAAACAAACTCACACTTGTGTTCTCATGAACACTTAAGGAAAACGCAAACCAACTGAAAGGAAACACACCTATCCTAAAATGTACAGTACCTCAACACTTGAGGTGAAGAATAATCATCTACTTTGCTTTAACTAGGGTCAAAGACAATGTTCCTTGCATCCTTGTTGCTTCAAGAAAATAGATACTTATATGGTGAATGCTTGTCAATAAACACTTATTTGTGGAGGTAATCAAGAAACTTACCATGGTTGTAGCTTCTATTGATTGCAAGCATGTCACTTGGAGTAATCAAAAACACTTCATTCAACTCACTAAGGGACTTGTTTCTATTTATAGTTGGTTTAACCTATGTCATGTTCACTTGACAATCTTCAATATGCATCTTATGAGTCATCAAAGACTTTTCAACCTCAAGTATCTTTAAAGCATGATATGATTATTATTTTAATTCATCAAGACTATCCTCTTTATGTTCATTAAATACTTCATATTCTACCAAGGGTGTTTCATGCTCAACTGAGACCTCCAACTTTTCTATATGCTCATAAATCACATCATGTTATATCAAGGTCGCTTCTTGCTTGATAGAGATCTCAGGCTCCTCATTATACTCATTGGAAACATGATCAACTTCATCAGATATATACTCCTCTTAAACAATTAAAGGTATGCTAATCTCCTCAAATTATTAAACAATTTCATTGAATTGTTACCACATATCATCCACCTCTTCTTGGGATTCAGGTTCAATAGTGTGCTCTTCTTTTATAGGCAAAATGGACTGCACATTAGGATTGTCATATCTTGATAGAGCTGGTATATTCACATCACCATCAACATGTACAAGGTAATTACCCAATTAAATGTATTATAGAATGTTATCATTATCTGCTTCAAGGACTCCATCAATATCCTCATGAAGAATGTAAGTTACAGGACTAATTTTCTCAAATCCACCTTGCTCAGCTCTCCACTCATCAAGATACAAATCAGTCATGCCATCAAGGAGAGTTAGAGGCTCTTGATCACTAGGGTGATCATATTCTTTAATCAAATTACAATTCATGTTAGAGGTGTAAGTCACATAAGGTTCAACATGAAAACTAGAAAGAGGTTCTAACTTGATTGTCACTTTTTTACCATATCTATTCCTAAAAGCCATGTAGGACCACTCTGAAGTTAGATAACCTCCAATTTTAGCTATGAACTTTCTAGACAAACGAAGTGTAAAATGGGAAGGGACAACTACCAATAAAATATCTTGAGAAATGGTGAAGGTAGGATAAGCATGGAGAATCAATTGAAAACCTCTAATTATGCCAATGGTCTTGGTAACTGGCCCAGATAATTATAGTACTCCTTTGGCATAGAGTTCATACTTCAAGTTTAGTTTGTTAGCTACCATCTTGGCCATGATACAATTACTATCTCACTATCAATTAGAAAACTATGTACCAAGGAATCTCCAATAATGATGGATAGATACAATGGAGGGGGTTTGTCTACCTTTTCAACTTTATTTGATTGACTTTCACTTGGCTTCATGGTATTTATCAAGGCTACCTCTATTTGGTTAGGTTCTTTGGATGTCAAACTAAGCTTAGACAACTCCTCTTGAAGTAGGTCTATTTGTCCAGGTATAGCCAATGTTTCCCACATTAACACATTCACTAGAGATCTCTTCATTTGCTCCACAATGTTAGTGAAAGGACCACTAACTCTTGTCTACCCACTAAAAACAATCATGTTGCCTACACTTTGAGAATTTGGAGGTATGAAATCATTCCTAACATTCTAATATCTTTAACTTACTTGTGTACTTGGAATAACATTAGAAATATTTGGTCTTGTTCTTATTTGAAAATTTATTAAAGAACCATTAATAGTCCCTTGGACTTCTTCTATAACCTTCCTCTTACTCCTTATGTTTGCATCTATAGAACTTGTATCCATACTTGGTTGCCCTTGATGATTGATTGGAAATGAGTCATCTTGATTCCAATGACCTAATACAAACCCCATTTGATCACCCTTCCCATCAATCACTCCTCCCTTTGACACTTCATATTGAGTCATAATTGGCATAGTCCCCAAATTGGCCATAAAGGCTTAGTTGAAAGACTCATTAACATAGGGATATAGATCATAATATTGATCTAATGAAGGTTGACTATTATGATCTTGGGTAATATTATTTTGAGTAGGTACTAATGTTCTTGAAGTGGAAAGAGTATTGGGGTTGTAAACACCATATGGCTTTGATTGAACTAGTTGTCCTTGACCTTGAAAGGTGGCATATTGCCTTGATAATTAGGATATGACTAATTGGGTTGGTATTAACTTTGGACATGCATTATTTGATTTTTTTGGATAATCTTCTTTATACCTAGAATCTCTTGTTCCATATCTCTCATCCTTTCTACCTCATTAGGCTTGTTTGGTGAACTAAGGGCAACAAACTCGTTTTTAGGTATAGGAATGAGAGAAAAATAGGTGTGGTAGTTTTCAATTCAGGAAAAAGAGGAATGTGAGGTCTTGGGGCAATCTTCCTAGCTTGAATCAAATAATTCCCTATGCTAATAGCCACCTCATAAGCATTGGGTAGAGTGTCACCTACCATGGATTGTATCATCGTTAAAATGTTAGTATCAAATGATTTAAGGTAATAAGGGAAAGCATGGTGAGCTTTTGGTCTTACCAAGATTGGGATTCTATCCCATGTATTCTAAAATCTTGTGTTGAAGTCTTGAATGACTTATTGAGGTGCTCTTTTAATGGTGGTCAACTACTCTATTAGTGATAAATTATCACTCTTATCCTTAAATCTTCTTCTCAATGCATCTCCTAGCTCATCCCAAGTTGTGATTGATCTAGGTGCCAATGTTTCATACCAATCAAGAGATTTTCCTTTGAAGGAGACAACCAACAACCTAAGTACAATGTTCTCCTCTATGATGTGATGTATATTGTAGAAGTTAGCAATATCCCTTATATGCTCAATGGGTGTGATGGAAGACTCACCAATGTATGATGGAAAACTTTTGAGGGAAAATATGGGGATATCATCATAGTGAGCAAGATTTAGAGGGTTATTTCCATTGAAGGAAACAAAAGGATGGTTACTTACCATGGTGGCCTTAGGACTTTGCAATAATGGATGAATCAAGAACTTTCTTATGGGCTTGTTAGCAAGATAAGACCTCTTTGGATAGGGATGGGTGTGCTAAAATCTACTTTCATTATATGAATAAGGAGAGAGCTCTTGAAATTAAAAAGGTATACCTTTGGTGAGATACTTTATGTTTACCTTTGGCATGAAAGAGTGCACTAGTCTACAACTAATATTGAGACTTTGGAGTATCCAAATGATGAAAGAAGTGGATTATTATAAATCCTTGTTTTCAAAGCCAACATCTACCTTAAACAACCTTCATGGACTTCATATCTCACTTGGCATGCCAAAAATGTTTTAGCCTAAAATTTCACCCTAGATAAGTCAAGTAAACCTTCTCAATTTTAAGATAATATGGAACTATCTCCCTTCATATACAAGCCACTACAAGAGATAGATCTCTAGTTTTGAAAGGGCTAGCTCCCTTGATTTATCTCTTAGGTTCACACTACACTAAGATATTCACTATTGGGGGTAAAAATAAGAGAAGGAGATATAAAATAAAACATACTATAATGAGGTGATACACCAAGAAAACTCCACATAACACACTTGCATTTTCACTTAAGAAAGAAGACTACTCAAACTGAGTTCAACCTTATGTCTTTCTAGCATAAGTATTTCTCATAGAGGTAGATTGATAGTCCTATCTATAGGTGGGTAAAAATAAGGTATGATACAAAAAAATACTATTCCCTCTCACACTTCAAGACATAGTTAATAAAAAATACACTTTAAGAAACCTATTATAAGGTATCTCATTCATAGAAACACGCAAGAGTAGACATGGAAACACAGAGAGCAGTTTCATCACTTGTCAACACATAAACCACTTAACACAATCAAGTAAGAGATTTGAGAGAATGAAATCAACTTATAAAACTTTATTTAAAGGCTAATGAGGTTTCAAAACCAATAGGGCTTCACCATACCAATTGTGGATGCCATATAAAGCCAAAAAGGATTGAATTTATAGAACACATGAGAAGAGAGAGAAGTGAAGATGAAGGGTCACAATACCAGGTGTAAAACTTTAAAAACTACTTAAATTTCCATGGAATGAAGTGTAAAATAACTCAAGAGGTTGTTGTGAACATGTGTCAATATTAAATAAATCACCTTCCTCAATTTGGCATAGACCCTTCATTACTTTACTTTGAAACTGCCTTCATGATGGTAAGGAGTGCACTTGAGTGTCCAAGACTACCATAAAAAGCCTTAACATATATGGTATATCATGAGAAGGTATAAAATAGGTCATTAAATGGCATCTACTCATCCCTAACTGATGAATTCATCTTTGAAATGTGTCATTCACTGCTTGTAGTCTTTCATCGCTAGTCTCTTAGGTTTGTCCTCACACTTGTCACCAAAGTGAGTTGTAGTTACTCAAATAAATGCATTGAAGAGGTGTTATGAAACTAAAATAGATCTCATTTGTCCTTTTTTCTATAAAATATACCTCAAAATATTCTAAGTCACCTTGATCACCATCTCACTAGGCAGTCACTTCTACGTTCTCACTGTTTGTTTAGACTGACCATGGTGAATGATCTAGCAAAGGTATTTTATTGTTCAACCAAGGTGAGAAATTAATTATAGGATTTATAAAAATTCCCTAAGGACCTCCCACAATTATATTTACTTTCTCATTCTCTTACGTACCTATCAATCATCTTAAATCCTAAAATAAATAAAGAATTAGCCCATCTATATAGATGATAGTACAATAAAAGTAGATGTCAAAGGACTTGGGAGAGTTACAAACATGCCTTAGGAAATTTTATGACCATCTGAGCACTTTTATATGCATTTACTACCATATCTTTCCCATCAGGTTAAAAATAGGGTTTTTAGAGGGTAATAGGAGGTTTGAACTATTAAGGTTTGTTCATAAAATCATGACATCCAACCTTAAAACCAATTTCATAAATTTGAGGTACATGACCCCCTTCAACTCTCCTCAAGTTATTGAGGTCTCATGCGTAAGGTTTGTATAGATAATATCACTTAAAATTGACCACTAGAGCTCTCTCACACATTATGGATAGATCTAAGATGGTTAATAACTCCAATCAACCTTATACCTCCCTTTAAAGGCTCTCAATTGGATTGGAGGCATGTATATTATGTATAGTGTTCTTGGTAGACTACATGTTAGTGTTCAAATCACATTAATACTCTATTCATACCTCTTAGAATCACAAAAATGTGATTTGTCACTATGGAATTGATTCTTTATATGATTATTTACTTTGCCAAGCTTGCATTCTTCTTTACCAAACCTGCATTCTCTCTTTGCTAAGTTAGTCTGCAGACTACCTAAGATTGTAGGTGTGCATTGAGTAAAAATTGAAAGGCTCCTATAGATTCTTGATGTTGTCTAAGAAACACATGAAAAATGCCATCACCCTTCTACAAGTGATTCTACATCTTTATTCATTTCATGTGTCTGATCCTTAGCCAAGTCTATCTTTTCTTATGGATTTAGGCCAATTTATGTATGAACTAGACTGTAGGTGATGTCAATAAATTATTTTATGTGATCATTTAGGTTTGAGCATTACATTAACACCTTTCAATAGTTCCTTAGGTAATTAGAATTATTTCATACTTGAATAGAATCAACGCATGCCTTGAGACCATGTTCTCATCACTTTACTATCCACATACTACCAGTCTACAATTTAAAGTTTCATTTTGCTTTTTATAACTATGTTTACTAAATGCCTTTAGTATAAAATTGATGAAATTATAAACTCCTTTTCGGTATCTCCTTTTGATCAAATTCACCTCCTATCATGTTTACACATTACTACCATGTCTAGGTTACAAAGATGGAGACACAAGACTCACTTAGACCTCATAGATTCTCATCACAAGATGACAATATGCAAAGAAAAAGCCCTTTTCAGAGGTATTAATGTAATGACTCTCATTTGTAACTTTATCAAACTGGAAACAAGGACCTAACTCTATCTATAATATAATGGCTTCACCATTGCCACAATGGTATTTTCTATGCTTTTAGACCTATTTGAAAGTTTTAAATGAGCTCAAACACCTCCTATTCAATACTACTCAAACCTCTATGGATGGAACTCATACCATTGATGGATATTGCCTGTAGTTACTACTGCATATAAGACTATGTATGGTGGATTGGTTCTTACAACCAATATTTAAATCTTTGAATGGATCAGTCCTATTTTTTCCACCTTGGGAGATGTCTCAAAACCCTAAAACCTTCATGTGTTATCAACATGAATGACCAAGGACTTAACTTCACTTGATTGTAGGTGACAATCATAAAGAAGTTTGATTGTCTGTATATTTTAGACATTGGAATTCTAACCAAGGCTAATTAAGACTAAGATTTTAAAGGAGAAATGATCACCAAGACATGAGAGTTTGAAAACAAACATGCCACCCTTAATTTGAAAGCATTTACAGGAGGGTGAAATTATATAAATGAGGAAATACTATCTGTAGACCTCAATGGTGTCTCCCATGAAAAAAATGAGATGTTTTTTCCAACTTATTTACCTTCACATGTATAAACAAAGCTGAAAATTTTGTGAGATATATGGTCATACCCTTGAAGATTATGTACAACACTCGATATGAACAAACTAGTCCAAATAGAGAAGAAAATTGAAGGCCATGGGGATGTGTAGGTGGAAAAGAGTCATTAACCTTATTATCAATGGTTCATAGATCATAATATACCAAACCTAGAACTATTAACATAAAAATGAAGTTTAATGAAGGATAATATGACTTGGTCATTGCATTCAACTCAACTCTTCCTATACTGTTTGTATCAATATTGAATCAGTTAACATGTATGACCTTGTCTACAAAAACAATGAAGAAAATGAACCAATTTTTTCTATATTTAAACCTATAATAACTAATTAATCTTTTAAATTACTAAGGGAACCTAAAGGGACACTCTTGAGCCTTCCCACGTGTCGAGTGTGATTTTTAGTCTATACAACTGCCTTTAACTACTTGAAATTGTTGTTATCTCCTCCTTTGGATGTTAAACCTAAACTATGTCAGTTTTAGAACTGATCCTAACACTTGAATATCATCTTGTAAATTATAAAACACTTTAACACACTTGTCTTCTTGTTGAAATGGTACAAGTCATTAGAAAGGCCAAAAAGGTGATAAGGAAATATTAAGACAAATGACCAAAATGATTGATGTTAAACATATCAAATGTCCTTAAGCATGACCATGTAACCATTTTATGACCTCTAAATACCCTATAGTAAGTTTTTCTATATATGGGGTTGACTAAATTTTATCTAGGGCCGAATTTGGTCAACAAATCCTTCTACTTTAGTTTCTAAAACCTCTTGAACAATTCCATCTAGTAATATCTAGGTAAGAATTTGTCTTTCATATTTGTAAAATTTCTATCCCATGTAGTTATATTTTCCTTACTATTTATTCATCATTCATTCTAAACTTCATTCCAATATAACACCAAGTAACCCTTCAACTTGGTTTATACCACCTTCATGCACCATGGGTCAGTAATATCACCAAACTCAAATTATTATTCTAGTTAGTTAGCAAGTCAGTGATCTCTTTTGTGTCCAAATACCCCAAGAAACATGGCATATCCAAATTAGTTCTTTGTGAGATAAATCTCAAGAGTCTACCCTTACATGTATCCTTCTTCACCTCATCATCATGATCCTCTTTGGTACCTTCTATGTGTTGCTCATCTTTAGCATCACTTAGATTGTTTCTTGGTGTAAAACCATGGCTCATATCTTCTTCCACAACATCTAATTGCATGTGAACCACACATAACATGTCCAGTACTTCATCTATTATCCCAACCTTGTTGGCTGCCAATGAAACCAAAAAATATTTTGGGTGGCATATTCTTCAATTTCTATGTATAAATCCTATTGTTATGAGGCATCTAGTCATAATCCTATGTAGACATCTTTACCTTTTAATCCATTAATAAGGTTCAAAAACCTGCCCTTTGATAATAAATTGATGCAGTCTATGATTAGGGATTTAAATGAAGAAGTAACTTAGACCACATACTCAAATAATGTACACACACAATACACAAATCTAGAATGCAAGTTATAAATATATTGATAAGAAACAAGATTATGTATATTTCCTCTAAGGCATAAGTTACATGATTTACTTGAATCTCAAGTTGAAACATGCAAGTTTTTCTCTACAATAATGGAGTCTTTTATAATTCCATGCAAAGACTCAAGGCTACATGCCTAATTCCTCTCAAAATCACTCCTTTTTTTATAATTTAGATGAATCTCTCTAAGTTCTCTCAGCTAAGCTTCTAAACCTAGTGTAATCTCCTCTAGTGAGCTAAGTGAAGCTGATAAAAATAAACCTTATTGTTCTTTTATATAGCCCTTTGAAAGTGTGATGTGTTAAAATGATATATGCAGACTATCTCCATCTGACATATGTCATGAGGCTCCTTTGCTTCTTCCCCACATGTAAGCCAAAAAATTAATTCAATGTAGTATTGTGAATCACGTAATAGAGTCATACAAATTTGAATTCCTACTCTATAAGTATAGGCCCCTATGAAGACTAATTCCAAAATATCAACTACATATCAGGATAAATCTATGTGCATTTATTTAACCAACTCTTAGATTTTTCCATTAATTATCCTTCATGTAAGTAGTCTAGGGTATATGAATGTTGTCATAGATACATGTGGTTTTAGAGTCACACTTGTATAGAAGTGACTATTAACTAAATGTTTTATGAATTAATTACCATCCTTGCTCTTAGGTAATTACCTCTATGTTTAGGTGTGTCGATTCACCTATGCAAACTTCATGTTTTGTTTGCACTAAAATTATATGCTGAAGGTTATGCACAACTATCATGTTATTTTGTGTCATTAAAATCTTTGAGCATGGTGCCACCTGATGGTCCATCCATGTACAAGTGAGTTTAGTCTTGCTTTTCTTATGCGTTGGCTTATACAATTCAAACATTTATACTTTTAGACCCTACAACTCCATGTTGTAACGTTCAAAAAAGTAGACTTAGTTATCATTGGTGATGCAATATTATTTTGTGCCAATGATTCTATTGTATTATACATAGTAAATCAATTATCTTGAGTTGTTCTAATGAATAAGAAAAATATTG
The DNA here is from genome assembly GCA_037957365.1 of Torreya grandis. NCBI lineage: Eukaryota > Viridiplantae > Streptophyta > Pinopsida > Cupressales > Taxaceae > Torreya > Torreya grandis. The sequence goes on from JARHVA010000332.1 coordinate 2,338,962, forward strand.
TAAGCTTTATTTGTGAAGATTAAGATAATTTATCAGAATTTTATGTATTTGGTACAATATTTTTGTAGTTTTGGTTCATACAAATTATTTTTTTCATCCTTCATGAAAATTTATTTTGCCACCCTTTGTGCATCTACCCCTATGGATATCAAATCTTCATGGAATTTGATCTAAAAACTATACGACTTCTTCATGATCTACAAAATTAGTCATCCATGTCATTATGTTTAGACACATGGAAGTATTTTTAAATTCATAGATATACTCTTATTAGTAAAATCCAAGCATTTGTGACTCCCATTTACTTAGAGCCTCATATTTACACCATTCTAGCATCACTGATCTTTCCTCATGTCATTTTGTGTGCCTATTTTTATCACTCTATGCCGTACATATGTGATGCCTATCTTAGCTCCATGTAGAACATAAGATAAAAGGTTTCATATTAGTCAAATATTTTAGCTCACAAATCATTTTGATAGTTTTGTGTCTCCTTCAAGTGTGCAAATATTTTTATTTTTTTGTTTGGATCATCTATCCTGGTGACCTACAACTCATGTTCATTCTATTTTCCTTGTCCCATGTATCATCTATGTTATGTCATTGGTGATTGACTTGAAATCATCACCACTATTCATGGGCATATTTTTTCAACTCTTTGTGACTTTATTTGAGCCTGTGCATCACTTTGTATTCTATGTCATGGTTAATACCTAGTATTCATCTAACATTCCATCCTCTTTCATTACATGCCATGCACATGGGTATATTGACATGATAAGTATTCAATAATTAAAAACTATAATAATTAGATGTTAGAATATTAATTCTAAAGTTTGTTAGATTTAGTTTGTGGTCTTATAGTTAGTATGTTTTATTTTTTATTTTATTGGTTAACAAATTAGGTTGTTGTTTATAGTTTTTTTTATTATATATTTTATTGTCAAGATGGATATGTATTCAATAAAGTTCTCTTTCTCTACAATTTATGTGTTTTATTATTAGTCTATATTGTTTATTTGGTGTTTTTAGACTATGGTGTGAATAAATAATTGGTGTGTCATAAATTAGGGTTATAATTGTCAGACTCAAATATCTTTTAATAAGGAAGCATTTAAGGGAAAACCAAATGTCCCACTTAAATGTGTATTTTATTTTTGAGTGGGGTGTTTGTTCATAAAAATGACATGTAGTGCGACCTATATAGTGGAGGCTAAAGGTAATAAGAGAAGGATGATACATCCAATATCAAGTTCATTTATAACCCAAAGGTTATCATATGCTATAGTGGTAAAATAAATGTACCCAAAAGACTACATATCCTAAAGAATTGCTAGTCATCAGTGATAGTGATGATGTACTTTGACTGTAGATGATTCAGAAACCCATAACAAAATTAATAAAGCAAATATCAATGTCCAATAGAAGTGGTGACCATTTTTTATTTTTTTTATCAAATGGTAGTGATCAATTATAGTGACTACAAATGTGATTTTTAGTGAGGTTGTCATCACCCACTGAAGACATAGTGATGACTCAGTCCCACTATTTTGATTTGTACCTCCTCAGTTAGGCCTAGCCAACTAGAGGAGAAAATTTAAAATTTAAATTGGATGCTCATGCCACACTTGTAGTGAGTAGTGTGTCTCCCTAATTACTTTTTACAAAGGTCAGTTCATCTTAGTTTAATTGATCTTGTTATGAACTATGTTTGTCTACTCACAATTCTAGAGACTAGATAATGTGTTTGTCTTTATCCACATCTATGTGTATGATATTTAATTAGAATGTGTTCATATCCCTTATGAGAGTACTAGGGAGGTTGTTCCCACTAAAATTATATTTTCTACAGTCTCAGTGTACGTCCTAGTTTTTGATATCCTTGTTATATTGGTGATATGTTTCCATCCAACATTGTTAATATTAAATTGGTGAGTGTCCCAAATCCTATGTGGTACCATTCATTTCCCTAGGGTTTTTACTAAAGTGGGAATGGTGGAGATATCCTAGATTTTTCAATACAACATAATTTATGCTAATTATATTAATCATGCATTTAAGTGCAAGTGTGTGCATGTGAATTATAGTAATAATTCATTCAATAGTAGGAAGTGTCATTAGGTTGAGTGATAATTTTTAGGAAAAATAAGATTAGGGTTGACTCCGTAATTGTAAGAGATCATGCCTATACATGTAACTCTCAGTTTGGTGAATAGACTAAACCCATAAATTTATCCAATATTCATGCCTAAGTAATATAAGCACATGACCATCAAATAACTTCTTGAAAATAATGTATCCAAGAATAACATATCTGATAGCATCTCTTCATAATTTTATTTAATCATTTATTTAAAAATCAAAGGAACAACCTCATTTGATATATTTTTAAAATATCTGCATACTACTCTGAGTTGTTTGTACCCCATATAATGGCAAATTCATCCAACCCATTTAAATTTGGAAATGTAATGGTTGGATGTTGTAATTCACTAATAATCAATGTAACATGATCATTGGCACTATCAATAGGAATAAGGGAAGAAATTTTGGCCATAACATCAACATAATGATTATTTTTTCTAAGAATGTTACTAATCTCAAACTCATCAAAGTGGGTGATCAAACTAGGATTAAATATTGATACGGAATTAATTTTTATTATTTTATCTGATAGATACTTGTTACTTTATTGGCCAAAGTTTAGAATGATGATATACTTTGATAGATTTAATATTTAAAGCCCATGTGATGTGTATTCCTAGGATAAAATCCTCATAAGTTTCTATGTTATTTGTACATGAAAAACTCAATCAAAATCCTAATGGCATAGTCTAAATTTAAAGAGTTATTATATAATGCTAGCCTTGACACCTAAATTACATTTGGACCCATAAAAATACATGATATAAATTATATTTACATTAGTACACATAACGAATTCATCATGAAAAATGTCAACCATAATAATGTGGTCTAATAAGGGAACCACAACTAATTTTTTGGTGATGACCTACCCTTTCACTTATTTTTGTGATACAAATTTAAGATTAAACTCCATTAGTATAATAACCCACTTAGCTATGTTTTTATATATATAAGGCTTAGACATGATATACTTCAAAGGATCAATCGTAGTAATAATACGAGTCTCAATATTTAGTATGTATTGTCTATTTTTTTATGTGGTGAACGTAATATCCAAGCATAAATTTTCCATTGAGTTGTAACTATTTTTATAATTAACCAACACACAAATGTTGTAATAAAACACATTCCTTATGTTCATCATCATATTGGGCAATCAGGTTTCACAATGCATACTTGGTGGCACATATGTATAGTAACAAAGATTGATCAAGAATAAGTGGCATCATAACTAGAGGGTTATCTAAATATACTTTGATTTCATTAAAATACTTTTGAAATTTTTCATCCCATTCAAAATAAGTACCTTTATGTAAAAATTATGAAAATGTTTGAGGTTTATCAACTAGTTGATTAATAAACCATCTAGAGGCTTGAATTTTTCCTTGTAAACTTTTTTGTTATTTTAGTCCTATAGGCAGAGGCATATCAGCTATAGCTTGTAATTTCTTAGGATTAAGATTGATACTTCATTAATAAATTGTAAATCCCAAAAAAAAATTGATGTAACACTAAATATACATTTCTTAGGATTTAACTTCACATTGTACTTTTATAGTCTTTCAAATATTTTTCTCAAGTCTTGAATAATATTTTCACACTTCTTATATTTTCTTAGGATATCATCAATATAATCCTCTAAAATATCATATATGTAATTATGAAATATATGTGTCACAGTACTTTGATAAGTTTATAGCATTTTTTAGATTGAAATGCATGATAACATAGCAAAAATTACCCCAAAAAGTTGTGAAGGTGGTCTTATGTTGACCATTAGGTTTTATTTTAATTTGATTATAACTTGAGAATCCATCAAAAGAGAAGATCATATTATACCTAGACATATAATCAATTATTTTATTAATATTCGTTAATGGGAGTTAATCCTTGGGGCATGTTTTGTTTAAGTATTTAAATTCTTTAAAAATCCTAATGCCCCCATTCAGTTTAGCAACTTTGATAATTTTAAAAATCCAAGGTGAATAGTTGATAGGTTGTTTGAAACCAACATTTAATATTTTTTTTGGATTTCATCTTTAACTAACAAAGCAACTTTAGGATGCATATTTATAATAATTTGCTTAACTAGTATGGCATTAGAATGTATAACTAGATTTTGAACCACTATAGATGGATTGATACTATTCATATTTAAATACAACCAAAAAAGTACATCAAGAAACCCACATAATAGATTTCTATGGCATTTTTCCTCTTTAGAAGTCATCAATGCACTAAATAATATAACCTAAGGATCATCCTTAGTACCATAATTGAATTTAGTTATTTCTTAATTTAATAATGTAAATCAATTATCAACATGTGGAGCAATAGATAAGTCAGTATTATTTAATAGAATGTTTTCATCAATAACTGAGGCTTCACACTCCCCAAATATGCATGATTTCTTAAATTTAAATTAAATGTATTCTAATAGTAGTAAGAAGGGAAACCCTCATATGATCCCAATTATTCTTGAAGGGATTCAATGTTGATAAAATTTTAAGAGTCAAAATATAAGGTGAAGTTGCCATGTTAGATTAATGCAAGATGTATAAGCTATAAATATGTGATGTTATTTACTTCTTGTTCATGAGTTGCATTAGATCTAGAAAAGTTAGTATGTAAATATCTGTTATTAATAACATGTTTATGAGTGTCAAAAGACCTATGATTCAATTTAAAGGGCATGCATTTTAATTGAGATTCCTCATTATATCTAAGACCTATTTTAAATTGATGAGTAGTTGGAATTATTGGTTCTTTGATACCTTGCTCATGCTTTCCTAAAACTTGACCTTTGTATCCCATTTTTTCTATATATATTTGAGTCCAAATATATATTTTTATAACACAATTTGAAGTAGGTCAAGAGATTTTTTTGGATTATTAGTATTGAAACAAGTGTGGAAGGCAAGATGGTGTATTATTTAGTACATATGATACTATCAGTTGAGGTAAGCCAAGAGGTTGTTTTGGCTTATTCTATCACATAATGGTGTATCATTAAGCACATATGATTGAATAAGTATTCCATAATCTTAATGGGTATAATATAGTTGACTAATACCAAAGGTATGCATGTTGTTTCTACATTCCCCATGATTGATAGGAGTAAATTTAAGCTTGGAAAGTATTCACGTATAATAACACTTTTATTTTCACATTCCTAGTGAGTTTTACTACTTTTAACCTCCTCAAATGTATTCAATTGATCTTTTGGAATGCATTTTTTATGTACCATAATAAATGGTTGAGGTTTATTAAGATCCATAATGACTCTTTATGTGGGTTCTACCATCTTGACTAACTAGAAAGGAACATCATCCACAAGAAAAGTGTATGTGAATCTCTCATAAATAAATTTTAAGCATTTATTTAACATAGAGGAATCAAATTCATAACACAAATCCATGGCCCAAAAAGTAAAAGGTTATAACTCACATCATTAGATATTACTTGGCATTTGATGGCTAAAGTTTGTGGTCTAACAATTATGTTCAATGTAATTTTTCCTAAAACATTTCTTGGTTGATTTTTAAAGCCTTTTATAATCATATCCAAATGTGTAAGAGATTGTTTCCAAATTTCAAGTGCATTAAGTAAGGTCTTAATACAAATATTCAATCTCAAACCATTTTTTATGAGGACACATTTAATCCCTTTATTATGAATGATAACTTATATACACAAGGTAAATATTAGTCCATAACCTCTTTGGAAAGTAAGTCATATGATTTAAAAGAGATGAGGTTATCACTACCCTTCAAGGTTTTAATAATATAAACAAAGTATTTGAGTTCAATATCATGTTGTGAATGAACATCGCACTCAAACTCATAAAGTATGTCCTTATAAACATTAAACTCATGAGAAATTATAAGAAATAAATATTGGCATGACTATTCTTCACTTTATCCATTGTATAATAATCCTAGGCAACATGAACTATAATTCTTAGAGCCTAAGGAAGGTCAAGAAGGATATTTTGGTTAACCCCACTTTAAGGTTGAGAGGAAAGAGGAGAGATAGAAGTATTGCTTTCTCTATCCACTCAGGTTGTTATAACATCTACCTCACAATTGGCCATCATACAATGAGACACACAAGACGTGCCACTAAAGGGAACTAAAGCAAAATTATCAATTGAATGGGTATGAACATATGAAATATCATTATCACACATAATGATATCATGCTTCAAAACATAATCTAACAATCTATGATATTTTTAAGGGAAGAAACATGTAATCATTTACAAAAAAAATCATAAAAACTATATAATCATGCCTAATAATATATAAAATTTAGGAGCCCTCCATGCGTATATTATCATAAAAACACATGGCATATATAGATCACATCTACCCATAATACAAATTAATACAAAAAATATATACATAATCTATAGAGGGAAGAATTACCAAAGCTTATAAAAAAATGGCATGGTCCAAGTTAGGCTAAGCTTAGTGATAAGTCACAAATAGGAAAGGGTTAATAAAAAGTGTAAAAGATTCATATCTCAACAAAATTAAGCCATATAGAGATAAGGATATGAAACCCTAAGGTTGGATGATAGAAATTATTAGTTTAAAAAAATTATGTGGAGGATACACAAGTGTTCAAAATGACACCAATTACATAAAATGGGAAGATAAGGTAGATTTGATCTAAATAAAATAAATACAATGAATAAAGATATAGCCATGTGTTAATAAAATGAAAGTACCTTGAATGAGAATAAAATATATATAAATAAATACTTGATATCAACTTAGTTGGATTTTGATAGAGGTTGAAAATACTAAAAATGAGGTCCTAGAGTAGTGTATAAGAACATATTGTGATCTAAGACAGTGCCTAGAAATAATCCAAACAATAGTGGTAAGATTAGAATTGGAATGTTTTGAAAGCAACTATCCTCCTAAAGCAGTCAACCTATACCGAAAGTGGTTGGGTATTCTAAAAAATCTATTTTTTTTCAAACCTTTTATCAGTAGATGATGCCCATAAACCTTTCTTAGATATGTGATAGATGCATTCAAATTTTAGAATATTTTATCCTTCACTAGAGCTCAAGTTTATACTTGATAGGGCATTGAAAATTGTGTTTTATTTGAGATGCCTATTTTAATCAACACTTGTTTTGTCTTTATGTAAGTTTGAAAGAAATGAACACTCATGCATGTCATTAAGAAAAATTTGTGTGTCTAATGTTGGGAAATGCCTCAAATTTTCAGGACATTATGCAATAATAATAATGTACAAGCTAGGTTATGCATAAGGTGTTTTGTGCAAGCACTAACTACATAAGACATTGTGTAGGTTGATTGCACAAGTGGGATGGTTGAAAATACTTGTGTGGAGATTGACTTTTATAGTTACATAAGGTTGTTAGTGTGTGTGAATGATGGAAAAGTTTCAAAGGATATTCTACTCAGTTTCATTATATTCTATGAGATGGAAAAGTGGTTTGCAAATGTTGAGTTGTAGTAAGGTGTTTCAAGGAGCCATGTAATATGTAAAGTAATGAAATTTTATCTAAAGGCTATTAATACACTTGTTTAAATTTATATATCAAATTGAATAAGTGTTAGTAATGTCTTGGTGGTTCTTTAGACATATGCCTATTAAGGAGAGTTACATGCTATTCACTTGGCTCAATAGTTGGTGAATGTAGATTTATCTACTATGCAAAAGTTATAAAGTGAAGTGCCTGATAAAAGGCAAAATTATTCTAAGGAAGGATATGTGTAATAAATGTTGTTTAATTTTAAATACACATGATCAAGTGTGCACATTTTACTATACTAAAAATGTTGTATGAAGGTTACAAGACCTTGAGACATAGTATATCATTGTAAGCTAGTCCAATTTGTGTTATAATCAAGAAGGTTACCATGCTAGATTTTTTTACTTGAAAGGGATTTCTAAGGAGAAATTCATGTTTATATTTATAATTGAATTTTTAATATTCCTATAGTTAAACTCATATTTGTATTCATTTGTTGTGCATGAAGTAATTCCCAATATTTGGTATCACATCTCTAGTGTAATATTTGTAGGTATTGGAGTAACTTATGAAAAAAATCTCCTTGATTTGGGAGTTTTGTAGGATAAAATTATATGAAGAAAATGATTGGAATAAAAAATATATAAATTTATAAATTCAATGGTCAAAATTTTGAGTTATGGAAACTCAAAATGGAGTATCTCTTAGTAGATAGAGATAAGTGAATTCCTATTGTAGACATAACACCCATTAGAATGAACTTGGAATGATGGGAAAAGGTTGATGGGAAAGTGAGAATATCTATCAGATTATGTATGTTAGATTCAATTCTAATAAAATTTTCAGCTAAATATACTACAAAGATTCTTTGGGATAAGTTGGGAATGCTTTGCCATGCCAAGTCACTAGTCAATAAACTTTTTCCTGCACAATAATCTATACTCATTACAAATGAGTGATGGTGACTCAGTTGTAGAGCACTTGAATTCCTTCAACACTATGATGAATGTACACACCCAAAAAATACATGGTGCAACAATTTCTATAGAAGTTTAATGATGATGCAATGATCTCCAAGAATATATTGAAGAATGGTTTTCTCTAAAATTCATACCCCTTACTCTCTCTATCCCCATTTTGATCCTTCTAAACCTCAAAATTTGCCATTTTGAGTCATTTATACCTTTAGTGATTGAGTTGCCTCTTTCGTGATGAATCTGCAACTCTAGGTTATAAAATCATCACTCTAGGTTACAAAATTGCCCCTTCATGCCTAAGTCCACTTTGGTAGTTTCATAAATTAAAATAGTGGTTTTGATCTTATAATTGGTATTTTCATCTATATCACCTATAAACTATTAATGGTTTCATCATAATTTGTTTGTTTTCTTGTTTGGAGTTCAAAACTTGAGTTTCTACACATTTTTCATGTTTCTCTCTATGTTTCTTCCTTGATTTGAAATTTGTGTTCACCCTCATGACTACCCAGCTTACTCCCATTCCTCCTTTGATCAAATTTTATTTCTCCCAAGTTGATCATTGAATTAATAACCAATTAAACTCACCCTTGCAATCTCTCTACTTCCTCTACAAATATATACATTTGAGATGAATTTTAGATCTAAATTTTACATTGGAGATTGGAGTTTTCAAGCATCCATATGGCCACAAATTTATTTAATTTGTTTTGGAATTCTATCTTTAATTCATTTGAGACTACATAATTTTAAAGAAGGAAAGTCACTAATTCAATACCATGTTATTCACTATCAGGAGACCATCCAACCATAGTCAATTATTTCCTTATTTTGGAATACGTTCCCTATATTCTCCTATTATTGGTTCTATTATTTTGATTCTATCCTTTTTCAAGAGAGTTTCAATGGTCATTTGAACAAGGAATTAGCTTATTGAAGACAATCAATAACAAAACCCATAATTACCTTCATCTGGTCTCACCTTTGATTATATTAGGGGTTTTTTTAATTTTAATTTTGTTTATTATTTAATATATTTAGAATAGTGTATATATATTTTATTCATTAGATTAATTTCATTTTCAAAAAGGTAAAATAAAAATAAAAATAAATCTCTATCTCTTTCTCCCTTCTTGCCCTTAAAACATAGCTTAGATCTTTACTTTGCATTACATTTTAGCTTCTTGGAAACGAGCTTAGTTTTACACATATTGTCAGAGAAATAAAATCAAACAAAAAAATATGTGAAACCATTAGACAATAGCTTAATTTTAATTTTTAAAAACCTTACATTCCATTAGACAACTTTCACCCAAACATCCAACAAAAGCAAAGACAAATTATGTAATCAAAATCTTGCATGTTAAGTTCTAAATTTATTCATTTTGATAGTAAAAGAACATTATTCCAACACATTAGAATCTTAAAATCATAACATTAGGTTTTCATCCTTTCATCCCTAAAAAAATTTAATTCATAGGCAAGCATTTAATAACATCAAAAATTAGTTTTTTAGCTTGTATAGAAAGGATTAATTTTTGAATTTCTAGTGAGTAGGGTTTAGAGTTTGATTTTCATATTTGTATGTTAGTGAATATCATCCATATAATCATTTCACATCATTTACATACAAAAGTATATTCAATTCATTTAGCTTGCATTGGAAGAATCATCTCACTAATTATGTTAAACGTCGAAAAATCAACTACACCTTTCTTTCAAAGTTTTGTTTTCATCAGTGTATGCATTATAAAATTCATAAAAAAGAACTAAAAAATAATAACCTTTAATTTATTTACTATCATATATTATTTGCTTTGTTACTTTTAACATTTCAATTTAAATAAGTAGATTAGTTTATTTCTTTTCACCAAAAAAATGTAAAAAACCCAAAAAAACTATAAAAAAGCCTTGGCCAAAGGAGCACAAGCACCAAAACCTTGATTCAACCTCCAAAAAAATAAGATACACATTTTAACACAACTTCCAAACAAGATATTGTGATTATACATCAGCTTACCTTGATTTTTAGATAACACTCCCTGAGCATCCACTCTTTCAGAGAGCAGGGATTTTTCCAAGAGTTAAAGCCCCAGGTCTTGGCATTAACATTCAATTAGATATTAACACAACACCCAAGAGAGAATTTTTTGATCCACACCCATTCCCCATATCATTTTCAACTCCCTCAACACTCTAGATGAGCAAGAGTATATCCACCCATTGTCTTCTTACTCAGAATTGAGGCCATTAGTACAATGTGATCCAAGCCTATTCATCCATTCCCCATTTCTTTTTTCTCCTTGGAACTAGCCTATAAATATAAAAAAATTCTTGATTTTGGTGTTACTTATATGATTGTTAGTCAACTTTCTTAGGGTTGTTAAGGTCTTTAAGGGAACACACAATGTGTTTTCTAATTGTGAGTTGATTTTTTACCTTTATGGTGACCCAATATCTCACTATATAATGTACCTCATTTGTCCTTTTTGGCTAATGCCTAATAAACATTAATTAAGCTCACTTTTGATCTATATTTTTGTTCTCACTTATCCTAGGGTTTTTGTGTAATTTATGACGTTTAGAGATCCTAAAGCAATCCAAAAAGGTGTTAGAGCTCTGATCTGACATCTATTTTTCCATTTCAAAATCATTGGTGAGATCTTAAATTACATGCATGCATTCCTGGTAGTTTTCTTTATTTTTTTAGTTTTCATAGGTTTGGTGGGATTTCATGAAAATCCATGAAAACTATATAGTCAAAGTCTCCTATCATAGAATAGACAGTGCCTTTAGATCTAAAAGGCATCAAAACCTTAACATTGATTACACACTTGACCTACATCTATGATAGTGATTTTTGACCATTTTTAAAGGTTTTAAAGAATTTTTAAATATTTCATGTATTTATATACTATAAAGGTATCAAATAAGAAACATATCTTTGGGTTTTTTTGGGTTTTCTAAGTTATCAAATAGGGTTCTCTCTAGATTTTGTGGAGGCTGCATCAAACTTACAGATCTAGGTATTTTATAACTTCAATAGGTTTTTTAATGTAACAAGAAATTTTCATAGTTGGTAGGTTTTCACCCTTACTTGAGCACATTTTATATTTCACAACCCCTACTAACAACATTGTTAGGTCCTAAGACCCCTGATCATAGATATATCAAGTTTCATCAACCTTGCCTACACTACCTTTGCGAAGTCTCATGACCCCTATCAACACCTCCATTAGGCTTTATGAACCTTACTTTCATTACCTTCAGGACCTATGACCCTTGCTTACATGATCATCAAGTCTTGCAACCCCTACCTATATAGACCATAGGGTTTTAACACCCTCGCTCACAATTTCATCAAATTTTGACCCTCCTACCAGCACACCCTTCATGTTCCAACCATGTTGCGTACATGACGGTATATTGTCAAGTTTTGACCCTCTTATTAGTAGCACTATTGGATTCTAATGACCTTGCCAGTAGACCTATCAAACTTTTCCACATGTAAAAACACACCCAAAACTTTGCTAGCCTTCTTCTAGACCTTGTGACCTATATGCAATCATCAAATTTAACATCATGTTTTGTGGCACTGTTTAATTTAAAATTGGTGCATTTTTGGGATGATGTCACTTCAATATCAATCGCATTAATAAAAATTGGGATGGGGAGGGCACCCACAATAAGCCATATCCCCCTAGTCATATGGTGTGGTCACATGAGGCAACCACCCAACTTAGCCCTTAGCCCTTTATCATATAGAAATTAAGCCCATGGTCACTTCCAACCCAAAAATGTTTAACTTTTACCCAAGAGAGGCTTAAGTTTTTATTTTGAAAGTTGATGCATATAAATTTCCTTTAAAGAATTTGATCAAACTTTTTTCACCATTATTTGCCACCAATTTTTTTCATGCAAACAAATTTTCAAACATGCATAACTTTTGATCAATGGCTCAGATTTGAGTACCATCTTCTTCAAAAGTGCTTATTTTTTTGTGCTCTACACATTTTTAGTGATATTGAGATCACTATAGCTCTATTTAAACCAATTATTTATACACTCTTGGATGCATTATCAATATATCCTAATGTCCCTCTAGCTTTTTCATACTTATGTACAATTTACTCAAGTTGCATTCTCAGTTGTGTTTGATATCTATATGAGTATGACTATATTTTCAACTTAAGGTGGGGTCACTTTGATAGTTGTAAGGGAGTATTGTGTGGTGATGTGTATTATTATTTTTTGTATTTATTTTTTCCTTTCTACAAAAACCTATTTTTTGAATTATGGATTTAAGTCCTATAAGTCTAATCATAACATTCAATTATTGACAATGGAAATCATTTTGTAATCCAAGGGTTACCATAAAATTATAATGGAAATTAAGATTAAACCTATAACAATAGAAGAAAAAATCAAATGGTTCAATCCTTGTGATAAAGTTTGTGGACTACTATGTCTTTCCATTTTCCTAATCTACTCTTTCATATATAATCTACCAAAACACCTACTCAAGTGTGGTCCACTATGGGCATGCTCTTTGGAAAACAAGACGTGATGGGAGGCCATGAGTTGGAGAATGAGATCATCAATTTCAACCCAAATGAATAAGACACCTTCCAGGACTTATTCACCAAGTTTAGACTTTTGAGGTTGCATTTGAAAGAATGGGGAATTGACAAAAAAGATGAACAACTTGTTCTATTGATACTCTCCAAACTGGGTCTAAAGTATTTTGTATTTGTGTCCACTTTTCATGACACAAAAAGTGCTATTAGATATGCATAGAAGATGGATTCTTTAGATACCCTTTTTTTAACTTGATTTTGGAGAAAGATAAGTTGATACATATGGGCACAATGAAGTGTTCAAAATATCATAGACTCTATAATAAATATAAGGATTCAAACTACACAGAGAAAAAATAGAACAAAAAATATCAATAGAAGAATGCCAACCCTCTTACTTCCAAATCCAACCATGAGACCTCTTCTTCCACTTCTAAGCCTAAGAAAGATTGGATCAAACATGGGTTTTACTTGGGAAAGCATGTTGAAATTAAATATTTGAAAAAGTAGATTGAACAACTAACTAAGCTATTTGAGAAGCACACCATTAGTGTCCCTGTTATACCATTTAGAATTCATCAACCCATGAATCCTCTAAGATAAATGACCATGGTAAATAAAAGGCAAAATATAATAGTAAGGGGAAAGCCAAGGGAAAGGCCTTCTTTACTTTTATATCTCAAAATTATATATGGGTCATTGATTTTGGTGCTTCACATCAGATGACCTATTCATAGATAGAGTTTAATTCCTTGAAACCATGTGGCATGTCCTCTAAACAATTGGATGCTAACACTTATAAAAAGGTTATTGGGAGAGGGTCTATTGAAGTGAGTGGTGGAATATTCAATAATATTCTAAGTGTTTCCTCACTTTTAACTAATCTCTTATTAGTCTATCAGATCACTCACCTTGGTCTAGGCATGCGAGTTGAGTTCACTCCAAATTCAATGTATGTTAAGGAGATATACAATGACACTATATTGGAAATGATAATTATTGATCATTAGACTCACTATATAACTTCTCACACTTTGCTCCTCACTCTCCTTTAGATTCTTCTTCTTCAAACTCACCTAAATTTGATGACATTTATGATCCTAGGCACACTCTTCTTCTAATACATATGACTATAGCAGTAATGGGAAAACACCTCCATCATCTCCTTGTCACCTTCCATGAATGTTGAGGAGTTATTTCTTGATCAACCTACCTTTGGTCTACTTCAAACATTAAAGGAAACATGTATATTGATTTAGGACACATCAGACATTAGAAAGTCTATGCCATAGTTTTAGGGCATTCACTTATCCTTTGTTGCCTCTACTCCCATTGCACCATCATCGCATAGAGTAGTTGGCCCTCCTACCTTGCATGAGGAGAATAGTTCCTTGGATAGTAATCATGCCTTAGTTAAAGATCCACCAAGATCTTGGTAGACTCATTCACTATTCTAGTTAATCCATTCTTCATTACATCTACTTCTGATCCATAGTCACCATCGAAAACTCCATTATAGGATACTCGATGGCTTTAGATAGTTGTAGACTTTAGCAGGGATTTTTATCTCCTTTCTCTTGTTTTCTCTCTTTTGGAAAAGATTTTTATCTTATGGGTTTCTCCTTTTCTCTAATTTATGGGATTTGCACTGTACTTGAGTACCTCATCAAGCCTTGTTGTTGGGACCCAATTCTTCTACCCACCTAAGTTATGATTTGGGAGGGTGTTAGTGTAGGCTTTTTTCCACTTCCAATTTTAACTACATAGTTGTTAATCAGATTGCTCAAGGTTGTAAAGGTCATTGAGGGAAGACACAATGTGTTTTTCAATTGTAAGTTGAGTTGTGGTGTCACATTTTTTGAGAATGGGTAAAAACTAGTAGAAATTCTATTTTTTGATAAATGGTTAATTTTTTTTGAAATAAGCTAGATACCATCCACATTTTGAAAATTTTAAATTTTTTAATTAATTGATTAAATGTTGATTAATTAAAAATCCACAAACAAATCACATTTTTACTCTGAACTATTCTAAAATGTATTTGAGCCTCCCATGCAAATTTTGCAAACACATATTGCTTTTTCAGAAGTTGTGCAAACACATGTTACTTTTTTAAAAGTTGTGCAAATTGTGAAATCAATTTTGTGTTTCATGCAATTTTTAAAAAAAAATCAGTTCCCATGCAATTTACAAAAAAAATTTAGCTTCCTTGCAATTTGCAAAAAAAATTTCATCTTCCATGTAATTTGCAAAATCTTTTTCAGCTTTCGTGCAATTTGCAAAATCTTTTTCAGCTTCCGTGTAATTTGTAAAAACTTTTTAGCTTCTATGAAATTTGCAAAAACTTTTTCAGCTTCCATGCACTTTGTAAAATATTTTCAACTTCCGTGAAAATTACAAATTTGTTTTGGGTTTTCATGTAAATTGCAAATTTGTTTTGAGTTTTCATACAAATTACAAAATTGATTTAAAACTTCATGTCAATTACAAAATCTTTTTGAGTTTTCCCTTTTCGTGCAATTTCAAATTCTATTTTCACAAGTCATGCAAATGCAAATTATGCTTCCCCAAATCATGAAAATGCAAATTATATTTCCAAGAGCCGTGTAAATGCAAATTTCTATGCTACAATTATATTTTTCAATGGTGCACATTGCCATTGCAAATTAAAATCTTTTTAATCTGCATGTTCAACTCTAGCAATTTTAGCAAATTAAAAATTAAACTTCTATTTGTGTTTTAACCATCATCCACCAGAATAAATATATTCAAGATTAGGAAAGGGAAGCAAGTGAATAGAAAATAATTTATTTAAATTTCTTCTTTAGCTAGAAAAATGTTGTACAAGAGCACCCAAGAAAAAGAGAGAAATTTACAAATAAACATTTATTTTTTAACTAAGAAGAGGTCGTACAAGTGCATTTAGTAATTTGGTCTTTTCATAAAAATGTTGAATCTTATTTTGTAATTTTTAGTTGTAAATTTTGTAAGTGTAAAATCATAAGTGTAAGTCATGTAAATGCACCATGCCAACTTTGCAATTTTATAATCTTATTTTTGCATGTAGTACAATCGCACCAATGCACTTTTACATCACTTAAGTGGTGCAATTTTTGTAAACTCATTTTTATAACGTCTAAAATGCAAAAAATGTGGTTATGCACCATAATCACCTCCCCATGCTATAAATATGAGTGTAAGAATCATTGTAAAGGCACTTTTTGGTAGTGAAACTCTGCGAATATTTTGTATAAAGAGCTAAGCTTTGTTATCAACTCAATAAAGATTGAAATTGAGAGATTTTGCAAGCTTTATATTTGAAATTTCTTTCTAAGTTATATCTTTATATGTGATTCACTTGTTTTAATATCTATACTTTCAATTCATATTCATAATCATTACCAAAGTATCAGATAATGAGAATTTTACATTAAGTATTTCTTTTATAATCTTCTTGTGTTATTTCTATGAATGTGAAATATTAGTAGGGTTTAAGCAATATTTTGATTGTATTTTATGGGTAACTATGGGATGGTTTTCTTTGGTTTGCTATCAGTATTAAAAAATTGACTTAATGTATGTTCTTCACTCTTAAAGATGTAATTATATCTTTAACGCCCATTGAATGAGAGAGATTTCCATGCACGCAGTATATTTCCCTTCTTAGACTATTCTAATAAGTTTCTATATTTAGCTACCCAAAGTCATTTTTCATTCTTCCCAAGGTTATCATCGAGATTATGTGTTTAATAGACTATAATAACCCTATTCTCCCTTATTGCTTTTCCTTTCTCTATTCTTCCTTTCTTTCCATTATTCCCTTCTTTCCTCTCATTTCCTTTCTATCTCCTTTATGTACTTTTAGGTTAAAGTATGAAACCCCAACAAAAAATATTTTTACTGTAGATAGTTGTGAATGTTTTTCTCTTGATTTTTATTTTTTGTATTTCAATAAAGGTAGCTTCACATAATAATAGGAGAGGGAATTTGCATTATGTCGCTGACTAATGTAAAGAATCAGTTCTCACACTACTTACTCAAAGTTACCAATTTTTTCTATGATAAAATTTTGAGACAATAATTTTTAGTGACTCCACTGGGAATTGAGGTGATTTACGCACATGATTTTCAAACATTTCAAGGAACCTCCCCTGGAATGGAGGTTGGTGACTCTATTGAAAAAAAGTACGTAGTTCCTACACTTGCTTGATTGTAGAAATGGCATTGGTCTATGCCAACCCAAATGTTCCCTATGTCCCATGGGGAAAATATTTTGGGTTGTTGGCTTTGGCCCATTACAATGAGTTCCCACCTAGCTCAAATAAGAGATTCTTGAATTTCTCTAGAGAAAATGGTCAAGATGCAGATAAACATATCCAAGCCTTCATAATGTCTTGTAGCATCTTAGGAGTTATGTATGTGTTCCATGCAATTAAAAAAAAAAAATTTAGTTCCCATGCAATTTGTAAAAAAAAATTTAGCTTCCTTACAATTTGCAAAAACTTTTTCATCTTCCATGTAATTTACAAAATATTTTTTAGTTCCGTGCAATTTGCAAAATCTTTTTCAGCTTCCGTGTAATTTGTAAAAACTTTTTAGCTTCTGTGAAATTTGCAAAAACTTTTTTAGCTTTCATGCAATTTGTAAAATCTTTTCAACTTCCGTGAAAATTACAAATTTGTTTTGGGTTTTCATGTAAATTTCAAATTTGTTTTAAGTTTCCATATAAATTACAAAATTGATTTAAAACTTCATGTAAATCACAAAATCTTTTTGAGTTTTCCCTTTCCATGCAATTTCAAATTCTATTTTCACAAATCATGCAAATGCAAATTATGCTTCCCCAAATCATCCAAATGCAAATTATATTTTCAAGAGCTCTGTAAATGCAAATTTATATGCTACAATTATATTTTTAAATGGTACACATTGCCATTGCAAATTAAAATCTTTTTAACTTGCATGTTCAACTCTAACAATTTTAGCAAATTAAAAATTAAATTTCTATTTGTGTTTTAACCATCATCCACCACAAGAAATATATTCAAGATTACGAAAGGGAAGCAAGTGAATAGAAAATAATTTATTTGAATTTCTTCTTTAGCTAGAAAAACGTTGTACAAGAGCACCCAAGAAAAAGAGAGAAATTTACAAATAAACATTTATTTTTTAACTAAGAAGAGGTCATACAAGTGCATTTAGTAATTTGGTCTTTTCATAAAAATGTTGAATCTTATTTTGTAATTTTTAGTTGTAAATTTTGTAAGTGCAAACTCATAAGTGTAAGTCATGTAAATTCACCATGCCAACTTTGCAAATTTGTAATCTTATTTTTGCATGTAGTACAATTGCACCAACGCACTTTTACATCACTTAAGTGGTGCATTTTTGTAAACTCATTTTTATAGCTTCTAAAATGCAAAAAATGTTGTTATGAACCATAACCACCTCCCCACACTATAAAAATGAGTGTAAGACTCATTGTAAAGGGACTTTTTGGTAGTGAAACTCTGCGAATATTTTGCCTGAAGCACTGAGCTTTGTTATCAACTCAATAAAGATTGAAATTGAGAGATTTTGCAAGCTTTATATTTGAAATTTCTTTGTAAGTTATATCTTTGTATGTGATTCACCTGTTTTAATATCTATACTTTCAATTGATATTCATAATGATTACCAAATTGTCAGATAATGAGAATTTCACATTAAGTATTTCTTTTAGAATCTTCTTGTGTTATTTCTATGAATGTAAAATCTTAGTGGGCTTTAAGCAATATTTTTATTGTATTTTATGGATAACTATGGGATGGTTGTCTTTAGTCTGCTATCAGTATTAAAAAATTGACTTAGTGTATGTTTTTCACCCTTAAGGATGTAGTTATATCTTTAACACCCATTGAATGAGAGAGATTTCCATGCACACGGTATATTTACCTTCTTAGACTATTCTAATAAGTTTCTATATTTAGCTACACAAAGTTATTTTTCATTCTTCCCAAGGTTATTATTGAGATTATGTGTTTAATAGACTATAATAACCCTATTCTCCTTTATTGATTTCCTTTCTCTATTCTTCCCTTCTTTCCATTATTCCCTTCTTTCCTTCATTTCATTTCTATCTCCTTTATGTACTTTTAGGTTAAAAGTATGAAACCCCTAACAAAAAATGTTTTTAATGTAAATAGTTGTGAATGTTTTTCTCTTGATTATTCTTTTTTATATTTCAATAAAGGTAGCTCCACCTAATAATAGGAGAGGGAATTTGTATTATGTTGTTGACTAATGTAAAGAATCAGTTCTCACACTACTTACTCAAAGTTACCAATATTTTCTTTATAAAATTTTGAGACAATAATTTTTAGTGACTCCACTGGGGATCGAGGTGCTTTACGCACATGATGTTCAAACATTTCAAGGAACCTCCCCTGGAATGGAGGTTGGTGACTATATTGAAAAAAATACGTAGTTCCTACACTTTCTTGATTGTAGAAATGGCATTGGTCCATGCCAACCCAAACGTTCCCTATGTCCCATGGGGAAAATATTTTGGGTTGTTGGCTTTGGCCCATTACAATGAGTTCCCATCTAGCTCAAAGAAGTGATTCTTGAATTTATCTAGAGAAAATGGTCAAGATGCAGACAAACATATCCAAGCCTTCATAATGTCTTGTAGCATCTTGGGAGTTATGTGTTCCATGCAATTTAAAAACACTTTTTCAGTTCTCATGAAATTTGCAAAAAAACAATTAGCTTCCTTGCAATTTTCAAAAACTTTTTCATCTTCCATGAAATTTGCAAAATCTTTTTCAGCTTTCGTGTAATTTAAAAAATCTGTTTTCAGCTTCCGTGTAATTTGTAAAAACTTTTTAGCTTCTGTGAAATTTGTAAAAACTTTTTCAGCTTCCATGCAATTTGTAAAAGCTTTTCAACTTCCATGAAAATTACAAATTTGTTTTGGATTTTCATGTAAATTAAAAATTTGTTTTGAGTTTTTATACAAATTACAAAATTGATTTAAATCTTCATGTAAATTATAAAATCTTTTTGAGTTTTCCCTTTCCGTGCAATTTCAATTTTTATTTTCACAAGTCATGCAAATGCAAATTATGCTTCCCCAAATCATTAAAATGTAAATTATATTTTCAAGAGCCATGTAAATGCAAATTTCTATGCTACAATTATATTTTTCAATGGTGCATATTGCCATTGCAAATTAAAATATTTTTACCCTGCATTTTCAACTCTAGCAATTTTAGCAAATTAAAAATTAAATTTCTATTTGTGTTTTAACCATCATCCACCAGAAGAAATATATTCAAGATTATGAAAGGGAAGCAAGTGAATAGAAAAGAATTTATTTAAATTTCTTCTTCAACTAGAAAAAGGTTGTACAAGAGCATCCAAAAAAAAGAGTGAAATTTACAAATAAACATTTATTTTTTAACTAAGAAAAGGTCGTACAAGTGCATTTAGTAATTTGGTATTTTCATGAAAATGTTGAATCTTATTTTGTAATTCTTAGTTGTAAATTTTGTAAGTGCAAACTCATAAGTGTAAGTCGTGTAAATACACCATGCCAACTTTGCAATTTTGTAATCTTATTTTTGCATGTAGTACAATTGCACCAACGCACTTTTACATCACTTGAGTGGTGCATTTTTGTAAACTCATTTTTATAGCTTCTAAAATGCAAAAAAATGTGGTTATGCACCATAATCACCTCCCCACGCTATAAATATGAGTGTAAGACTCATTGTAAAGGGACTTTTGGGTAGTGAAACTCTACGAATATTTTATTTGAAGAGCTGACCTTTGTTATCAACTCAATAAAGATTGAAATTGAGAGATTTTGTAAGATTTATATTTGAAATTTCTTTCTAAGTTATATCTTTGTATGTGATTCACCTATTTTAATATCTTACTTTCAATTCACATTCGTAATCATCACCAAATTGTCAGATAATGATAATTTCACATTAAGTATTTCTTTTAGAAATCTTCTTGTGTTATTTCTATGAATGTGAAATCTTAGTGGGGTTTAAGCAATCTTTTGATTGTATTTTATGGGTAACTATGGGATTGTTGTCTTTGGTCTACTATTAGTATTAAAAAATTGACTTAGTGTATGTTTTTCACTCTTAAGGATGTAATTATATCTTTAACACCCATTTAATGAGAGATATTTCCATGCGCACGGTATATTTCCCTTCTTAGACTATTCTAATAAGTTTCTATATTTAGCTACCCAAAGTCATTTTTCATTCTTCCCAAGGTTATCATCGAGATTATGTGTTTAATAGACTATAATAACCCTTTTCTCCCTTATTGCTTTCCTTTCTCTATTCTTCCCTTCTTTCCATTATTCCCTTCTTTCCTCTCATTTCCTTTCTATCTCCTTTATGTACTTTTAGGTTAAAAGTATGAAACCCCCAACAAAAAATATTTTTACTGTAAATAGTTGTGAATGTTTTTCTCTTGATTTTTCTTTTTTGTATTTCAATAAAGGTAACTCCACCTAATAATAGGAGAGGGAATTTGTATTGTGTTGCTGACTAATGTAAAGAATTAGTTCTCACACTACTTACTCAAAGTTACTAATTTTTTCTTTGATAAAATTTTGAGACAATAATTTTTAGTGACTTCACTGGGGATCGAGGTGCTTTATGCACATGATTTTCAAACATTTCAAGCAACCTCTCCTAGAATGGAGGTTGTTGACTCTGTTGAAAAAAAGTGTGTAGTTCATGCACTTTCTTGATTGTAGAAATGGCATTGGTCCATGCCAACCCAAACGTTCCCTATGTCCCATGGGGAAAATATTTTGGGTTGTTGGCTTTGGCCCATTACAATGAGTTTTCATCTATCTCAAAGAAGAGATTATTAAATTTCTCTAGAGAAAATGGTCAAGATGTAGATAAACATATCCAAGCCTTCATAATGTCTTGTAGCATCTTGGGAGTTATGTATGAGGATGTTGTTATGAGATTTTTCATTGAAACTTTCATTGGACCTATTGCCAAGTTGTTATGGAACTTAGAAGATGGATGTGTTGTGGATTGGAACTCTTTGAATAACAAGTTTTTAGATAGATTCAAATTAACTGTGAATGTGTATGTACTTTTGTTAGACTTATTCTAGATTAAAAAGTAAAATGATGAGCAGATGAGAGAGTTCATAGCACCTTTTAATAAATTATTGAGATTGATCCTTCAAGAAAATCAACCAAGTCTCAATAATCAACTATGCATTTTCATTGGTTCTCTTCACCCAAAGATCAAGTTCATATTGATGAAGAATAAGGTAAATGACTTGGTGGTTGCAGAAAAAGATGCCATCTAGATTGAAGATGATTTGATCATGTCTAAAATATTGAATAAAGAGGTTTCAAAAGTCACTAAAACTATTGTAAATGATAATGAAGAAACAATGAAACTCAATACAATCAAAAGTCTATAATATTCAAAACATAGAATTTGAATGCAAGTTTTTGATCAAACATGTTAGGACTCTAATAAAGAAAAAGAGAAAGTGATACCTATCACATATGATTATTTTAGTTTTAATATCATGGAAGAAGGTGAATAGTTGGAAGAACTAATGATTGATCAGAGAAGAGATAAAGTATTTGGCTTCCCCCTTGGTGAAAAGGAAAAATATTTGCCTATTTCTCTAGATTACTTAAACCCCATGGTCCTAGGAGAAAATGGGTTATCTAAAAAACAACTAATAAAACAACAAACAAAAAGGAGTAATAATATAGAGTGTGATGTTATATTTTTTGAAAGAGAAGATATTGTGAAATCAATTTTTAACAAAGCAGATGATCCCTTCTCTATCATAATGAATGACTCAATAGTAAAAAATGAAGATTCTTCTGGTATTTTATTCTTGAGGTTTACTATATAAGAATTCTCTACAGGATTTGAATGCAAAGTTGTCAATATTGAATAACTCAAAAATCATAATCATGCCAAGGTTAAGGTCAAATAAGACATCAATGCAGAACAAAATGAATGGTGCCTAATAATTATTACAAGCAAAATGGAAACTGTAAAGACAAAAGAAATTGATGAAGATGATGATGACTCATTTAGTGATAATTTATTTCTACCATGGGCAGTGATTTATAAAAGAATATCAACACTTCATTCATTTTATGAGACAATCATATTGTTGTTCCAACACAGATATTCGACACACTTCTCTCTAATTAAGATATTGTATTTTTTATAGATACATTTGAAGTCATCCAAGATATTAAAAGAGTTTAGTATTACTCAAAAGTGCTCATAGAATATCATATAATTCATAATAATTTCATTTCAAAATAGGAAAATATTGTTGATTTGTTCATTTGTGACCATCCTTGTGTGAATGATAACTATAAGTTCATCTTCTCACCTACTTGGTCTCTATTGCTAAATGTGTTTAGAGTTCATAAGTTAAATCTTTTGTTTTGAAAAGGCAAGTACTTCTCCCAACCGGTGAATGGTTTTGTATATTCTTCTCATTTACATCAACTTCTTGTAAATAGTTCTACTTTCCCAATTTTGGCTTGTTTCCTTTTCCCATTTCTATTTTAGTGTGTGTGTGGTTTTTCAATAAATGCAACAGTCTGTCTGTTGCCCCTCCGCTGTGTTTTAGTCTTTTTCCCTCCACATATTTGTAGTAGTGATCTCTCTACCTAGGAAATATCATGGGTAAACACATGATTTTCTAAGATGATAGAATGAATAATTTTTTCATGAATCTCTTTAGTAAACAAGTGGTCAATGTACAAATTTTTAGATCATGTGATCTAGCCTAGAAACATGTGTTCATTTATCATATGATTGAGATGGGTGAACTGGCTATCAGTTGGTTAGATCAAGATATGAAAATATGAGATATAGAAGTTTTCAGGATAGGAATGGTAATTTTTTTATAGAATGGAGCGTTGACTTTATAGCCCAATAAACAAGGATCGAGTCACATATTGAGATCTACTTATTTTTAGAACTTCAAATTTTTGACACACTAAAATAGTTCTACTTTCCTAATTTTGGATTGTTTTCTTTTCCTATTTCTATTTTAGTGTGTGTGTGGTTTTTCAATAAATGTAATAGTCTATCTTTTGCCCCTCTTTCTCTATGTTTTAATATTTTTTCCTGTACATATTTGTAGTAGTGATCTCTCTACCTAGGAAATATCATGGGTAATCACATGATTTTCTAAGATGACAGAATGAATAATTTTTTCATGAATCTCTTTAGTAAACAAGTGGTCAATGTACAAATTTTTAGAACATGTGATCTAGCCTAGAAACATGTGTTCATTTATCATACGATTGAGATGGGTGAACTGGCTATCAGTTGGTTAGATCAAGATATGAAAATATGAGATATAGAAGTTTTCAGGATAGGAATGGTAATTTTTTTATAGAATGGATCATTGACTCTATAGCCCAATAAACAAGGATCGAGTCACATATTGAGATCTACTTATTTTTAGAACTTCAAAATTTTGACACACTAAAATAGTTCTACTTTCCTAATTTTGGATTGTTTTCTTTTCCTATTTCTATTTTAGTGTGTGTGTGGTTTTTCAATAAATGTAATAGTCTATCTTTTTGCCCCTCTTTCTCTATGTTTTAATATTTTTTCCTGTACATATTTGTAGTAGTGATCTCTCTACCTAGGAAATATCATGGGAAATCACATGATTTTCTAAGATGACAGAATGAATAATTTTTTCTTGAATCGATTTAGTAAACATGTGGTCAATGTACAAATTTTCAGAACATGTGATCTAGCCCAGAAGCATGTGTTCATTTATCATATGATTGAGATGGGTGAACTGGCTATCAGTTGGTCAGATCAAGATATATAAATGTGAGATATAGAAGTTTTCAGGATAGGAATGGTAATTTTTTTACAGAATGGAGCATTGACTCCATAGACCAATAGACAAAGATTGAGTCACATATTTAGATCTACATATTTTCAAAACTTCAAAATTTTGACATTGCAAAGTTAGGGAACATTTTTTTTTAGTGGCAAAAAATAAATTTGTTAAATTTTGTAAGGCAATCGATAAGGTTCATCACTTTTGAGTATATGAAAGAAATGCACTTCTCTCTTCACATTTTAGTTTGTGTAAAAGCACATAACTAAAATGCCCTCATATACACTATCTTTTTTGGATATGTGAAAGCACTTTTTAGGCTGAGTACCTAACCCTCGCATACATTATCTTTTGACATATAAGAACTCTTATATGGCTTGAGGACCCATCCTTTTTATTAAAGATTGGAGATTTTTCCAAATCTATCAAATTTATTTCTAAATACTCCATTGCCCAATGGATATAATGTTAGTTTATGAAACCAATTTTTTCATTCTTTGCAGTTCAAAATCCCAGACAGAGCCACCTATTGTCACAATTTTTTAAAATGGGTAAAAATCAGTGGAAATTTAATTTTTACTAAATGGCTAAATTTTTTTGAACTGAGCTAGAAATTGTCAACATTTTGAAAAATTCAAAAAATTTAATTAATTAATTAATTAAAAATTCATGACCAAATCACATTTTTACCTCAAATTGTTCTAAAATGATTTGAGCCTTTCATACAAAAAGCCATCATCATTTCCCATAATTTGCAAAAACCATTTAGCTTTTCATAAGTTGTGTAAACACACGTTGCTTTTTCAAAAGTTGTGCAAATTGTGAATCAATTTTATGTTCCATGCAATTTGCAAAACCTTTTTCAGTTTCGGTACAATTTTCAAACACTTTTTCAGATTTTGTGTAATTTGTAAAAACTTTTCAGTTTCCATGCAATTTACAAAAAAAAATTCAACTTACGTGCAATTTTCAAAATCTTTTTCAGCTTCCATGTAATTTGCAAATTTCTTTCAGCTTTTGTGCAATTTACAAAAACTTTTTCAGGTTTCATGCAATTTGTAAAATCTTTTTCATCTTCTATGAAAATTGTAAATCATTTTGGGTTTTCATGAAAATTACAAGTTTATTTTGGGTTTCCATGTAAATTATAAAACTGATTTAAAAATACATGTAAATTGCAAAATCTTTTTGAGTTTTCCCTTTCTGTGCAATTCTAAATTCTATTTTCACAAGTTATTCAAATGCAAATCATGCTTCCCCAATTCATGCAAATACAAATTATATTTCAATATCTATGTAAATGCAAAGTTATAAATTGTAATTACATTTTTTAATGGTACAAATTGCCATTGTAAATTAAAATCTTTTCAACCTGCATGCTCAACTCTGGTAATTTTAGCAAATTAAAAATCAAATTTTTATTTTTGTTTTAGCCATCATCCGTTAAAAGAAATATATTC
The DNA here is from genome assembly GCA_037957365.1 of Torreya grandis. Classification (NCBI taxonomy): domain Eukaryota; kingdom Viridiplantae; phylum Streptophyta; class Pinopsida; order Cupressales; family Taxaceae; genus Torreya; species Torreya grandis. The sequence continues at coordinate 2,365,522 of JARHVA010000332.1, forward strand.
AAGATTAGGGAAGGGAAGCAACTGAATGAAAAAGAAGTTATTTTAATTTCTTCTTTAGTCAAAAAAAGGCCATGCAAGAGTGCCTAGGAAAAAGAAATAAATTTTTGAATAAGCATTTATTTTTTAACCAAGAAGAGGTCGTATAAGTACATTCAATGATCTGATCTTTTCATTAAAATGTTGAATCTTGTTTTGTAATTTATAATTGTAAATTTTTTAATTTAAAAATCACAAATGTGATTTGTGCAAATACACCGTGCCAGCTTTATAATTTTGTAATTTTATTTTTACATGCAGTGCAATTGCACCAATGCACTTTTACACCACATAAGTGGTGCATTTTTTGTAAACTCATTTTTGTAGCTTTTAAAACATAGAAAAGGTGGTTATGCACCATATTCACCTCCACACACTATAAATATGAATATATGGCTCATTGTAAAGGGACTTTTTGGTAGTGAAATTATACGGATATTTTATTTAAAGAGATGAGCTTTGTTATCAACTCAATAAAGATTGAAACTAGGAGATTTTACAAGCTTTATATTCAAAATTTCTTCATGAGTTATATATTTGTATGTGATTTCCTTGTTTTTATATCTATAATTTCAATTCATCTTCATAATCATTACCAAATATTTAGATAATGATAATTTCACATTAAGTATTTTTTTTAGAATATTTTTGTGTTATTTCTATGAATAAGAAATCTTGATGCGGTTTAATCAATATTTTGATTGTGTTTTATGGGTAAATATGATATGGTTGTATTTGGTCTACTATCAATATTATAAAATTATCTGTGTATATTTTGCACTCTTAAGGGTGTAATTATGTCTTTACCACCCATTGATTGAGAGAGATTTCCATTCACACAGTGCATTTCCCTTCTTGGACTATTATGGTAAGTTTCTATATTTAGCTACCTATAGTTATCTTTTATTTTTCCCAAAGTTATGATAATATCTTATGTGTTTAACGAACTATAATAACTCTATTATCCCTTATTACTTTTCTTTCTCTATTCTCCCCTTCTTTCCATTATTCCCTTCTTTCCCCTCATTTCCTTTCTATCTCCTTTATGTAATTTTAGGTTAAAAGTACAAAACCCCCAACAAAAAATATTTTTGTTGTAAATAGCTATGAATGTTTTTCCCCTATTTTTCCCTTTTTGGCTTTCAATAAAGGTACATCTCCCTGTTAATAGGAGAGGGACTTTGTCTTATGTTACTGACTAACACAATGACTCAGTTCCCACACTGTTGACTCAAAGTCACCAATTTTTCCCCTTGACATTTAATTTTTAAGCTAACAAGTTATTACCTTTATTATGGCCTAATATATCACTATATAATGTGCATCCTTTGTATTTTTTGTCTAATGGCTAATGAACATTAATGAAGTTCACTTTTGCTCTGCATTCTTGCTCTCAGCTATCCTAAGGTTTTTGTGCAATATGTGACATACAAAGATCATGAATCAGTCTGACATAGCCTCATTGTGTATCATTCACTTTGTGTATGATATTGATAAGGCATAGCCAACTTAATATATCTGACCACATTCTTTGAGTCATCCAACTTGATGACACCCATTTTTTGATTCCTAACATTGACTAGGAGCTTTATCTCCTCATTATCACCAATACATGGGGACCTTAGAGTTTCTTATCTTCTCAACTCAAAGCCCTCAATGAACATCTTGACATGGCATAACTCTTTTAGTTTTCTCACAAGTATCCCCTACTACTAGCTATCTAGAATCCCATTCCTTAGCCCAATCAACCCAATTTTTAGATCCACCTACACATCGTCTATCCATTGTATCAATTTTCTTGGCCAAACCTTGAGAGGACAACTATGTAAGTTAGCTTGTCACCTTTCACACATAAAAAATTGGTGAACCTAATGTGAAATGCTTATATTTTATTATTTTCTTTATCTTTCTTCTCCATCTCCCTCCCTCCTTCCATTTATTTTTCAGGTATTACTATACCCCTTGAATATGTTTAGACAAAATATAAGAGGATCTCTTGGCATAAAAGGCTATAGGAGAAGTCAAAAATTTCTTAGTGAAGCTTATTTATTCAATTGGAATAATAATTCTTCTAACTAAAACATAAAATACCTGTTTCATGACTATCCCAACCCTAACTCAAAAATTAGGAGTGGGATACTAATCTATGAAGTACAAGACATATAAAAAACTACCAATAACCATACTAATTCTAATAACATGAATTTTACTATTGGGAGTGGAGCTACTCCTCACATGGTAATCATGCCCTCGATTAGTCTAAAAAAACTAGATAGAAAAAGTTTTGCTAAATATGATCAATATATAGGAAGAACCTATTATTTAGAGGATGAAGTAAATAGAATGCAAACAACTGCACACCCCTCCAATAATAACTAGAATACCTCCAACCCACCATAAAAACATTTGATAGTTCCTCTTTAATATTCTACCATAAATCATCCCCTTTTATAATTACCAACCTCTTCCTACAACACCCCCCATAAAGGAGTTTCCTAAACCCAATATTTCTTCTACTCTAAATGACCTCACACCTTCCTTGGTGGGTTGTATTCACAATTTGGAGAACAAACAACTCTCTCTAAATTAAGGAGTGACTCTAACCCATCTAACTAGATTAATTCCTCCCCTATACCAATAATAATAACTTACCAACCACTATAAAAGCAACCCACCACACTTCCACTATAACAACAAACTTATATACTTCCTCCCAACTATGTTCATAATCAACACCCAAGGGATATTCTTAATTATAGAGTCCCCAACATGAATGCTTCCAATATCCCTCTACCATATCAACCTCCAAACCAAGTCCAATGGGGTATTCACATATATTTCTTTAAACATCATGATGGCCTACAATCTAACACCCTACATGCCTCCAAATTATGTACCACCTGCATACAATCCTCTATGCAAGCACCTAAGCTTTTTCCATCTAACATTATTCCTCCTTAATATCACATGTTTTAAAAATCCACCCAACCATATAATTAGTTTTTATAATTTTCCACACCACATTACCATGCACCTTATTTTCCTATTAGCAGCTACATGAAATAACACATATCCAAACCAATCTTATCCTATCATACCTTTAACAGGTTTCAAATCTATGGGGATTAATGCCAAATATATAAAATATCCCCATAATCATAGTATATTAGGAGTTATTCTACTCCATCCCCTACCTAACCTTCACAAATTTAAAGGAGTAAGGAGATCCTAATGTGTGTGTCGAAGTGAATGCTATGACTGTTAGGGAACTATTGCCTTGAGATGGGATTTTTGGATTTTTTTTCCCAAAACTCTAGAATTAATTACACTTGATTAGTAATATCACCTCCCTGAGGCCTCTATCCATTCTTTCAAACAAATCAAGGTTGAATTTATTAAAGCCTTTAATATGAAAAAGTTTCAAAAAACTAGCAGTCGATAATTCCTCCATATTAAACAAGAAAATAATGAATCAGTTCCTATTTCATTATGAGAGGGAGACAAGTTTTGTATTCATTTTTTAGTGCACCAAACATGGATCAAAGAGAGATATGTGGTCTATTTGTTCACTCCCTTAACAAGGAAATGAGGGAATATATCCAAAATTTCACTTATCGACATTATGAATAAGTAATTGAGAAAGCTCTATAAATTAACCAAGTGACCTTTGATAGTGGTTGCCAAAATTATGGGGAAACTAGGTGTATTATCACTCCTAACCAAAAAAATGGGGGTTTTCAAAACATAAACCAGAACAATGTTAACAATCAAGGCCCAAGATTCTCAACAAAATTTGTAATGCCACCACTGATAGTGTGATTGATCAAAATAGGAAACCAAACCTTATCAACAACAACCAACCATAACCCATGACCAACACCAATAACATAAACAATAATAATGGTATGAGGAATCATAGTCCTCCACCTAAGATTCATGTAACTTGATTTCAATCAACCCCCACCACACAACATGTAATTCTAAAATCAAAACCAAAACTAATTACAGAACGTTGTCCATTTTCCATAGTTCTAAAGCCATTCCTTTGACCAAAGGAATAATCAATAAGGGTTTGGTTAATGGGTCCAAAAATAAAGGCCTCAGTAATATTATCCTAATGTCTATTGCCTCTTTCACTAAGTTTTTAGACATGACGCTCATGCTTGTTAGAAGTATAACAAATTCATTTAGAGCCTCCATGAAAAACATAGTTAGATTTTTATTGATATGTTCACGGGGAATGCAGATGCAAACTCTCATGATCAATTCAATGGTCTCATAACCCTTGAACACCAAAAACTCCAAATTTATCAAAATCCTTTTGTGAACCATCAAACATGATCTACCCATAACCAACCACGGTAACTTATAAAATCAACCCATTCAACACAACCAACATGTGCCAATATACAGTCATGATTTTGAGGATTCTAATTTTGGTGAAATAAACCTTGTTATGGATCCCTAATTAGGGGTTTAAGTTTGAGATATAATGATATGGGTGGTGGAGTTAGAAACTAAATAAGAAGTAAATATTATTACATACACATGGAAATGTAGTTCCCTTCTTGTTCCTACAAAAGCTTGGATATGGAGAAACCAAATGCTCGACTACCTACAATAACCTTCAAGACTATGATAGCCTTAATTCCACTTCAATCAGAACCATCATGTTTCTAGTTACCCTAGGTCCCAAAATCATGTTGAAATAATTTTATGTAATTGATAAAGACACCAATTACAACATGATCTTGGATAGACATTGGATTCATAGGATGAATGTAATCCCTTCTACCCTCTTTCAACAGATAAGGTTCCTTCATCTTGGAGAGGTTTTTTCCACCCAAGGGGAACCCAAACCCTTTGATTTTATTCAAGTTACCATGTAAAATCAAGGAGGTTTACACATTTATTATCATTTACCCACCAATGGTGTGGTGAAACCACCACTTTTAAACAAAGTCAAAGATACCCCAAAGCCTAAAGTGGTTGTTTTGAAAAAGGGGGTAGAGCTTCCTAAAACTATTTGAAATATAAACTTTGAGAAAATGTAGTTGTAATAGAAATAAAGGTAAGTGGTGATGATCATGCAATGATACCAATCATCTCAACCATGTTTATGACTGAAATCATCAATATCCTAGAAAAGGATACACTACTTGTACTTTTTTCAAAACATGAGGGGTAGGAACCCAAAATATATCTAAATCTCAAGACCAAGAGGCCCAATATGGTTTAGCTAACATGTTTGATATCAACATGATTTATATTTAGAAGAATAAGAAACCACCTCTAGTCATGATGATGATTCTCTTTCTAGACAAGACTATTGAGATTTTCATTATGATGGGACCAAATATCATCTTGGTATAGGGGTATGAGTAATATTGATATCCTTAGAAGGATGGATCATGCCATTTTATTTTATGTTTTTCTTTGAGTGTACAAATAATGGGGTTGAATATGAATCCTTGTTGAATGGAATGCTCATCACTAAGTGGTTGGGAGTCCAAAATGTAAAGATCCAAGGTGTTTCATAATTGGTTACTAATCAAGTCTTAGAGATTTAATAAACTAAGGATGAACATATTATGTTATATAAAAATATTTTGCATGAATTTTCCAAGGATTTTGACTTCATTTCCATATAAGCCATCCCTAGGGAAGGCCACTAGCTTGATGACTATTGCTTCCTCCTTGCATTTTGATCCTCATCATGTAATACCTAAATCAGATTTTATAGTCTCCTTAGGACAAAACCCCTCATGAAAAAAGTGTCTCATGACTAAATCCTTGGATGCATTTGGAAGTATACAAGCCCATTGGTCATTGATCTAGTTGAGAATGACAAGGTTATTCTAGAGTTATTGTATGTTTACGAAGACCTTCCATATTTCCATCATAAGCAGAGATTTGATCTTACATGTGATCCTACATCTGCCCTTGAAGGTGAATATCATGATTCCTATTCAAATCTTGAATATCACTTTTCTTCTAACGATGAACATCTTCAATGCCAAAGGTGAAGATGTTAATATTCCTCCTACTCTCGAAGAAATCAAAGAATGGAATGCCTCCCTCATGGAGTATACCAGTGATATAAATGTAGGGATTGAATAAAGCCCTATGATCCTCAATCTTTGATCTTCACTCTCACCACAATAGGTGGAGGATCACAATAAAATACTTGATGAGCTATCCAAAGCTTTTGCCTTTTCCTATATAGATATGGTAAATATCAAGCCTGAAGTGGTTGTTTATAATCTGGTCATGATGCCTAATGCAAAACCCATGAAAAAAAATCTCAAGCCAATCAAACACAAAGTCATATTAATGGTAAAGGAAGAGGTTATTAAACTTCTCAAATTAGGGTTCATAAAACCTATGGATTATTCTAAATGGATGTCCAACATCATTTCTATTTCTTGGGGAAGATCAACATTGCACAACAAAAATAACACAAACAACAACATAGAATAAAATAATTATTAATCACATTGTATATTTATTTGAAAAATTACAATGTTTATATAGTAAATATGTTTCCTATATTTGGGATGGGGAGATCCCTACAATCTCTCACACAAACAATCTCCCAACTAACCAACTAATTATATACGAATATATTGTTACTACAATATATTCAAATAATTGACAGACTAAATAAAAATAACCCCATATATTATTTTTATTATTTATAACAATAATATACCACATAAAACTCTATTAATGTATTATTATTTAACTAACAATAATTACATTATTACAAACATGATAATGTGAACACACCTTAACATTCACCCCCTTGTGAATATTATTAACCCCTAGTATACCCCCCCTTAATTTGAACATGGTGAGAATATACATCTTCAAAAAATGACCCAAATAGAATCATATGCCAACACATACTTTTAGGTCTGTATACTACTATCTAAATCTTGTTATCTGGATCTTGTTGCACATGACCACTACTGTGCAAAGAATGCATCTCACATTTACTCTATGTGAATGCAATGGACATTTCACTAGCCAATCATCTTCATAAAGAAGTCAAGTAGTCAGAGGATCTCTACAATCAGAGGATTTCTATAGTTAATTTCCCTCCTATACAACTATTTCCACATTTCATTATATATACACTCTCCCTTTCTCTCCAATCTAGCATGGGAATGAAAACATAGAATACGTAGAAAATGAAATATCATGAGGAATCAATCCTCATTGTCATCTTATACAACCTCTGTTTAAGTTTGTTTCCACATAAATAAAAATAGCATAGACAATTTCCACTGTCATTGAAGAACTATCCTTGGCATTAGCTGATTTGGTGATAAACACACCATCCAAAAAAAATAGAATAACACACCATATAAAATTTATCACCAAATCATCTGGGGCCCCATCGTTGGTGACTAACGAGAGGCTTTGAAACCTCCTACCTCCATTTCCTCCATCCTCTAGTATTTTTTACTTAGTTGATGTGTTGATAAAACTCATGTCATATGAAGATTTTGAGGAGGAACCCCTGAGAATCTGGACATCACGTATAAGCGAAAATGCATTCTTGAGGCAAATATTTTTATATTTTACATTTTTAGACAATTACTCTATATGACACCTAAGCCTAAATGAATTTGACTTTTTTGACATATAGACACTTTGAATTTTTTGACTTGACTCTTTTGACATATTAAATTGGCATATTAAATTTATCTTAATAAAACTAATATTTAAAATCAGCATAAAAATTCTAATATTCAAAAAACTAAAAATAGACTCAAATCTTAAAACCCAAAACACCATACATATGAATGGACTTAATGAAACTTCAAATAATTTAAACTCACCTAAAATAATGACTTAACCGACCATAAAATAAAAAATTAACATTAAATTAAAATCACTTGACTTGAGTTTACTTAAAAAACTCTACCAATGAGCATTAAATACCAAACAAAGTAAAGACTTATTGACTTCATTCAAAATCATACCAACGCATGCATAACTCATGGAAGGTAGTAAAGACATATTGACATCTAGAAGATTCTTTTGATGATGTCATGAAAGGTGGGATACATGGTGGCAATGGTTGACTATAGATTTGAAGAATAGTTATATCCACAGTTTTGGGAAGGATAGCGATGCTGAGAAATCAAAGTAGTTGAATCTCTGTATCTTTTATTTGATTCTAATGCAAAAGTGGATGGAAAACTAAAACAAAATAATGTTATGTCTTCCAAATAGAATTAATAACAAAAAAATACTCCTACTTGTTCTCACAGATGAGTGATAGTTGTGATATGTGTTGTTTTAATATTGGACGTAACTTTGTAGTATTATGAGTGTTAGAGAATGGAGAACATATTCAGATCAGTTACACATTGCACAATAGTCTTAGATAATGCATTGAATGATTCTATCAATACGAAGCAACTTTGACGTAGAAAATTGAGGCACAAATCTATGTAGTCAAATGGATGCATAGAGATATACACAATGGAATGAATGGATAAATTTGTATTGTAGTTTACTTCATAGGCTGAGATGTAGCATGATTTTAATGGTGAGAAAAAAAATTCTTAGGTCTATTGCATGATGGAAATAATAAATAGTTTCCCATGGATCTAAGTCAGTTTATATATTTTTTTAGTCAATGTTAACCATGCATTACAAGTTCTCCAAATGACTATGATTCTAACTTGAATCTCCACTCTTTAATCTCATACTGTAGTTAAGATATATGAAGGAAGATAATAAAACAACAAATCAGGAAACTATCCAAATTACCTATATAAAATATATCTTCAAATTATTCAAAAAACTTCAAAGGGGTGATGAAAAATATTGTGGCTACCCCTACTAACAATCATTAATCCATCAGAGGAACCACCTACTCTGATACCAGATCTTGGGAAAGATCAGAGTTACATAGTAAAAATAACATAGACAACAACAGAGAATAAAATAATTATTAATCACAATTTATATTTATTCAAAACATTACAATGTTTATATAGGAAATATGTTTCTTATATTTGGGATGGTGAGATCCCTAATATCTCTCACACAAACAATCTCCCAACTAACCAACTAACTATATATGAATATATTGTTACTACAATATATTCGAATAACTAACAGACTAAATAAAATAACCTCGTATATTATTGTTATTATTCATAACAATAATATACCACATAAAACTCTATTAATGTATTATTGTTTAACTAATAATAATTATGTTATTAAAAACATAATAATGTGAACACACCTTAACATTGTTGTCAAGAAGAATGATAAAATCAAAATATGCATTGATTGTCATGATATTAACAAAGTATGTTCCAAAGATGATTTCCCTCTTCCTTCCATTGATGTTATAGTTGATTCTATAACTGGTTTTGATTTATTATCTCTTATGGATGGATTCACTGGATATAGATAGATATGAGTTTAAGACAAAGATCAAATCAAGACCTCTTTCACTACACCAAAGGGACTTTATGATATGTAGTCATGCCATTTGGCCTTAAAAACACTTGGGCAATATATTATAGATCCATGGCCCATATTTTACACAATTTCATACATAATATAGTGGAGGTTTATGTGGATGATCTTATAGGAAAAATAAGGTGAAGGATTAACCATTTAGAGGCAACGCACATTATTATCACATCCTTGATCGAATAAAGTGTCACCCTCAATACAAAAAAATGCGTGTTTGGAGTTACGGTTCAAAAAATCCTTGGTTATATCATTTTTGAGTGCATAATTGATATTTATCTATCCAAAATTAATTTAATCTTAGACATGTTCCCCATACTAATGAGTTAAGAATTAGGTCATTCTTAGGGAAGTTGGGTGACATTTGATGATTTATACCTAATCTTATTAAGAAGTTCATCCCATAAACAACTTTCTTAATAAGGTGAGTTTATTAACTTGGATGTGTTAATGTTAGGATACATTTGAAGCGGTAAAATATTTTCTTATGTCTCCTATAATTCTCTTGTTGCCCATGTCTTACAATCCTCTCATACTTTACATTAGGGTGACTAAGATGTCTCTAGCCTACATGTTGGCCCAAGGGGATGATGATGGCAAGGAAAATGCCATATATTTCATTAGTTGTAATCTAATTGACTATGAGATAGTATATTCAAGCATAGAAGGAGAGTCTGGCCATCATTTTCATAACCAAACAATTTTGACACTACATGCTTAACCAATAAATGAGGGTTATAGTAAATTCTCGGGCCTTACAAACATTTTTAATGATTCAATATAGGATGGGCACTTCATCATGATTTTAAATGAGTTCAAACCTTATTACATCAATAAAAGGTTCATTAAGGGATAAATCATCACTAATTGGTTGGTAGAATATCCCTTAGAGGTTAGCAATATCATTGAGTTTGAATTTTCTGATGAGCTAATATGTTACATATAAAAACTTACTATTGTTTCCTCTCCTTGGTATAAAAATATCACCAACTATTCAATTTATTATACTTAACCTAAGTGTGTGAATTCATAACAAAGGTGACACCTTCACATCATTGCATCAAAATACATTATTCTAGACAAGTTTATCTATCACAAATATTTTGACAACATGTCATAAAGTTGTGTCAATCAACAAGAGTTAGAAACGTTCCTCTTTCATTGCCATAAAGGTGTTTGTGGTGGTCATTTAGATGGCCACACAACTACCTAAAAGATTCAAAGGATAAGATACTTATGGCCAACTCTTGAACATTACACCATTAATCACATGAGAAAGTGAGAGAAATGTCAACATTTCTCCCATGAGATTCACATTCCCACTAGTGTGTTGTTTCCCATTGTCACCCCATGGCCCTTTTCTACTTGGGGTCTAGATTTGATTGACGATATTTCTCCTACCTCATCAAATGGTCACTAATTAATCATCAAAACCATTGATTATTTCACTAAATAGGTGAAAGTCATGCCTATAACAATTGTTACCCAATTAGTCATCACTAAATTCATTTTGAATCAAATCATTTGTCAGTCCAGAGTCCTACAGGGCAATGTCACAGACAATGGATCTCATTTTAATAACCTTGAGTTCTATGGAGTGTGTAATAAATTTATTATATCCAATCACACGACCTTCTTATACTACCCAAGGCTAACATCTAGGCCAAATCCACTAATAAAATTTTAAATTCAATCTTGGTGAAAAAAATTAAAGACACTAAAAGGGATTGGCACTTATAACTTTATCCAACACTATGGGCTTATGGGATGAGTGTTTGCATGTCCATAATGGAAACCCCGTATTCCCTAGTGTTCAAATCAGAAGTTATTCTACCCCTTGAGTAAAAATACCTAGCCTACATGTTTCTATTCAAAGTCTTATTGATGATGAAAAGTATAGAAACACATGATTAGATTTGTTAGAGACTTTATATAAAATTTGGCTCATGATTTCACAAAATCACATTTCTTACATAAACTGTATATGCCAACAGTACAAAAAATGTGTTCATGAGAACTTGATGCAAATAAGAGACCTTGTATTGAGACTTGATAGTATAATAAATAAAAAAGGAGAATGTCTAAGTTTTAGACCCAACTAGTTAGGTCCTTATTTAGTGAATGAAGATTTTGAGAATGGAGCCTATTGGTTATGCACTTTGGAGGGAAAAAATATTGGTGAGTATATGAAATATTTACACCTTAAACACTTTGACATTTAGACATCTATATTTCACATTACCATTGATGCATTGCATTTTCCATCATCTACATGTTGTCTTGCATATCAGATGTTTTGTTTGGTGATTATTTGGTTGTTAATTTGCATACACAAAATTTCAAAATGCAACTTACCATTCCATTTCATTTTTCATATTACCCTATTATCTTATGGAAAACATTTTCAAAATTAGAATCACATTGGTTCTTATCTTAGTTATTATGAGTAGAGTATACCTCTCTTTCCCACATCTTCTTGAAAAGCTTAGAAAATTCTAGCCTACAGCCTAGTCTAGAATCTTGTCCATGTAGAGTCTCCTCTTACGATCACCTCTAAGTCAAAAAATGTTAGCATTCTTAAAAAACATGTAATCTTGCTCACATATCTTGGTCTTTAGTGTTGATCCCTCACATCTTACTAGTTGTATCAAGCCAATATTTTGCGATAGGGGCATTGAAAAAATATGTGATAAATAGAAATAAATATGCTCCTATGAAAATCAAAAGGCTATAAAAAAAATTCAAATATCACATCTCTCACCCTTCTCTAACCTTTGATGTTGTGCCCTCATAATTCCCTTAATCGACTACATCTAGTCTTTGGTGATGAGCCCATGTGTCTTCCTAGTTACATGAGACTAAGTGAGGGGGATTGTAAATAAAACTAAAAAGTAAATGAAAAATCAATGTTAAATTAGAAAGTGTCCAAATAAGAGTTCTTAAAAAGGCTTGTTTACATGTTTATGTTGAAAAGGGTAACTTTATCCCATTTACCAATTCTATCAAGGCTGGTTACTTCTAGGTGAAGCCAATGAAGTTAATACTTTACTAGTCTAATAGTAAGTTCATTTTACCCATATGTTCATAAGGATTAGGTCATCATCATTTGCCATACAAATTTTTGATGTATAGTCTTCATTTTACCATATCATGTATATCCCACTTTCCCCTTTCATTCTTTTGTTTCAAATTGAAAGTCATATGTTGTATTTATGAAATAACTCGATCATCACCTGAAAAACAACTATTAGCGCATTTTAATTTTATACATATCCATCACATTAGATCATTTTTATACATTATGTTTTCACATTTTACATATATAATAATTTCTTTAGCATTACCAAAAACATAAGAGATACATAGTATATCATCACATGCATAATCATATAAAGTGTATAAATTGAAAGAGCATACATAACATTAAACACAACACTTTATGATAATTCACTAAAATAAACTAGAATATCTCCATACATACATCATAATAAATGTCAATTTTGAACAATCATGTCTCTAGTAAAATCCACCTCTGTAGAGGGAAAGTGTCTCAAAATCTCAAAAAATCAAAATACAATACCTATAATATACATGTATAATGGTGGTCTTAAGACCCTATCTTCTTCCTCTAAGAAGGTCCTAATGTTGAAAAGTGTCATGGGTCGTAGCTCCTACGCCACCTCCTGCTAGTTACTCCTTGAGAGGCTATATCTCCCCTTATCTATCAACATAAAGAGGCCCAACCCCCTCTCCCAGCCAGTGTATCAGTCAGGGCTTGCACCTAAACCTCTACCACAATCGATCATGCATCCAACATGTTTTTTTCCATCCTCAGATTAAATAGTGTCACAAAAGCATAGTAGGCTAGGGAAAAAATGTCCATAAGGTTGTCTATCCCAATAGTTAGTCCTAGATCGACCAATAACTAGTCAAGAGTCATGTTTATCCCCATCTGAAATGGATTAATCAAGGTCATAATCATAGTCCTCTAGCATGTAGATGTATCTGCAATGAAAAATATATAGATAGACATCAAATCCAGTACCATAAAGATAAAATTAGTACATCAACTAAGTAATCATGCTAAAATTAAATACATAAATAGATGAAATTAATTAAACAAACTATATAACCTAGATCCACCTCATGTTAATCAAGGTTTGAGTCATCTTCATATTCCTCTTACTCATTGCCATCCTCATCCAGCTTTACATAGTCAGGCTCATCTTCACTCACTGCTTGTTGTTATTGCATGGGATCCTTCTATGGTGGTGGTTGTGCCATATGTTGCTCTTGATTTTCCATTGATAGTGTCATGGGAATAGCCATGGGAATCTATCATCCCCATCCTCAAATAGGCTATTGTTATGCCCTCTCATCCTAGCCACCCACACTATAGGAATTCCTAGTGTTAGTGGATGTCAGACCAGTCTCCCCAGTCTCCCTATTATGGCCTCCTTGATGCTTCTATACACCATTGGAGACACATAAAGGTTACTTGTGAAATTTATCCCAAACTATTATGGTATCTTATCGATGGGGTGTACCTCAACTTAGAGTGTTTGTCTCTCACTTGAATCATTGTTATAACTATCATAAGGTAGACTCCCTCATTCACCCACTAACCAATCATCCCCTAGCAAGGCATGGCCTCTAAATCAGCCATTATCAGTGTCCAAACTACTTGGGGTAATGCTATGAATCAAACTACATCTATCTATCATGAGGCTCTAATAGCCTCAACATCTCACATAATGATCCCTCTCTAATAAGGGATCATCGTCTCATATATCTAGCTCATGATGAGTGTGAGGTAGCAAATTGATAGAGCCCCCAACCATGCAAACATTTATAGTCTCCATAAGTACGATCAAGGACCTCTTGAACCCATAAATAATGCATCCCCTCTCCTCAATTTGACACATGATAAGTGACTAATTATTCAATAACATGTTATGCCCTTGTCCCCCACTAGCTAGGAAACAATGATCTGATTGATGGCCTTTCAAAGTTTCAGGATAGTATATCCCTAAAACCCCAAAATTTTAACTCTAGCCTTCATACCCACATAGGTGTGTCATTTTTCTAAAAATGCTTTGCTCAGCCAGAATCATCTACCCTATTGGTGGCCTCCCAAAGGGTTACCAACTAACTTGTCATAGGTAAATATGTGAAATTATATACATATATGAGAGTGATAGTCCACTCTTTACTATCTTGTGAAAGCCAAAAGGTGTTCTAGTTGATATCCAAAGATGTGAAGAGGTCACATAGTGGCCTACTTGATGGGGGCATGATCCCCACCTGAGTGATCCATCAAATCCATGATTTGTCTAGGATGACCAGCTCATCAACAATCAACAATGACATAATCTATGGGATCCACTCAAGCTACCTATAATTAATCCATTGTGTGTAGCCTCCCTACTATAAAAAACATCCTTGATGAGACCCTAACCCCTTTTTAGTCTAAAAATTGACTTGGAACTATTCTTACTTCTAAGATGAATTTATCTCCTTTAATAGGCGATGGTTATGAAATTACCCTGATAGTTTCAACTTCATCCTTTGGTGGTTTAGCAACTATTGCATTCATGGTGGTTGTGACACCACCCTACTTGTGAACCATGGTGGTTGCATCCTGATGTAGTGGTTTTGACTATTGACTTTGCCTTACCCCAAAATCCCCTCCATAAGCCAAAAGGTTAAAAAAGACAAATTTTAACATTTTTCTAGCGTAAATACCCTCCCAAACCCATCCATGTAATCAAATTTAAAATTTAATGGAATTTTGTGTATTTTTAATCACAAATTCAAAATTAGGGTAAAAACACAAAAACACTCACAACTAACTTGGGCTTAACCTGTTAATCCTCCCACTGGTATGTTTTCTATCCTCTTGCTTTGCTTATTAATTTGGCTAATTTTTCCATCATCATTAATCTAGACCTCCAAAATATCAAAACTCAATTAGCATAAATGATTTCTATTTTTACCAATTTTTAAATATATAATATTTTAAACTAGACATTATGATTTTGTTTTCATTTTAGTATTTTCTCTTGCAATCTAATGTTTTATGCATTTTAAATGATTTTATGGTTGAACTAATGTGGTTTCCATCCAAAACTAATAATTTTTAATGGTTTTTGTCTTCCATAGCATGTTTGTACGTCATTTTAATTGTTTTAGATACCTGACACTTGATGTTGGATTCAGTCCCCTGATAAGATGGTTCAAGTAGTATACTCATCCCCGCATACATGTTAAGTACTCTCATCCATGTTTTATTAATTATTATGTTTTTTAATTTTTTAAATTTTCACTCGATTCCCATATTTTTCTCATAGGTTTCACAAAGTCCTGATTGGATTTGTTGCAGCACACATGTAAGTAAGGTAAGTATTTATACCCCTCCTTTTATTTTTAGTGTATTACTAATCAAAACCACACCCTCGTAAACTCATGATAAGGCATCTTCCTAAGGGGTTAATATGTATGCATCAAAAAATTAAATAGTGTAACATTTACAAAGAAGTCCAATGATGATGTAATGATCTCCAAGAGTACACTCAAGAATGGTTTTCTCTTACATTCCTACCCCCCACTACTCTCTCTATATCCCCATTTTAAGCCTTATAAACCTTAAAATTTGCCTTTTTGAGTCATTTTTAGCCTTACTGATTGAGTTGCCTCTTCAATGACAAAACTACTGATCTAGATTATAAAATCACCCCTTTGGGCCTCTATCTACCACATAAGTTTCATAAACCAATGTGGTGGTTTTGATCTTAGAAGTGGTAGTTTCATAATTCTAAGTGATGGTTTCATCTCCACCACCTACAAATTGTGATAGTTTCATCATAGTTTTCTCATTTTCCCTTTTTGATGTGTAGAACTTGAGTTTCCACATGTTTTGCATGCTTTTATTCATGTTACTTCCTTGATTTTATTTACATTCACCATCATGACTACCCAACTCACTCACACTCCTGTGATCAATATTTGTTCCTCCCATGTAGATCTTTGAGTTAGCCACCAATTAAATTCACCCTTGCAAGGAATCTGCTTCCTCTACAAGTATCTCCATTTGAGATGAATTTTAGGTCTAAATTTTGCATTGGAGATTGGATTTTTCAAATTTAAAAACAACCACAATCTATTTTCCTTTACATTGGGATTCTATATCTAGTCATTATCGTGTGAGACTACATAGTTTGTAATAAGAAAAGTCACTAGATCAATGACCTGCTCTTTGATATGAATAGTCCAACCAATCATAATCAGTTGTTTCCTTGTTTGGTATTGTATTCCCCTCTATTTTATTCTTTTTTCTTCCATTATTTTTTCATTGTCCTTTGTCAAGATAGTTCCAATGGTTATTTGAGTGAGGAGTTAGCTTATTGAGGACAATATACCACCATTACTTTCATCTGATCTCACCTTGATCAATTTTTTAAATTTTAATTTTGTTTATTTCTTATTAGATTTAGAATAGTGTACAATTATTTTATTCATCAGATTAGATTTTTTTCAAAAATAAATCTCTACTATCCTTTGTCAAGATAGTTCCAATGGTTATTTGAGTGAGGAGTTAGCTTATTTTCATCTGATCTCACCTTGATCAGGTTTTTAAATTTTCTCTCTCTCTCTCTCTCTCCGTAAAATTGTCAAGATGATTCTAAGGAATTTGAGGTAAAAGCTGTGCCAATTAAGCAGCAGTTTATGATTTTTTAGTCATCCCAGCTGACACCACGACTTCCAGACCATGCTTCACCTTTAATACTGACTCAATTCTTCTAAACATTGTAGTATCAATATGAACTCTCAACTAGAGTTAAGGTGCGACTCACCTCGAATCGCATCCCAGCTTACATCTGAACCCCAAATTTCTTTGCCCTGACCGGTGACTTCTCTCTCTCTCTCTCTCTCTCTCTCTCTCTCTCTCTCTCTCTCTCTCTCTCTCTCTCTCTCTCTCTCTCTCTCTCTCTCTCTCTCTCTCTCTCTCTCTCTCTCTCTCTCTCTCTCTCTCTCACACACACACACACACACACACAACAAAAACATAGCTTAGGTCTTTACTTTTCATTGAATTTTAGATTCTTGGAAAAGAACTTAGTTTTACACATCTTGTAGGATAAATCAAATAAATAATAATAATAGGTGAAACCATTACACAATAGTTTGTTTTCAATTTTATAAAACCTTACATTCCATAAGACAACTTATTTATTCATTTTGATAGTGAAATAATACGCTTCTAATACATTAGAATCATAAAATCAGAACACTAGGTTCACATAATTTCATCCCTAGAAAATTTCAATTCATAAGAAAGAATTTAATAATATCAAAAATCAATTTTCTAACTTGAATAGAATGGGTTAATTTATGAATTTATGTGAGTATATTTGCCAAGGTTTGGAGTTTTATTTTCATCTTTGCATGTTATCATATAATCATTAAACTTCATTTTCATACAAAAGACAAAATTAGACTCGATTCATTTAGCTTGCATTGGAAGAACCATCTCACTAATTAAGATAAATGTAGGAAAATAAAAAAACTACACATTTCTTTCAAAGTTTTGATTTTAGCATTGCATGCATTGTAAAAGTCATAAAAAAGAACAAAAAAATGAGCACATTTAATTTTCTTTACTTTAAATTATTATTTTATTTTCTACTTTCACCATTTAAATTTCAACAAGTAGATTAGTATGTTTCCTTTCACCAAAACATCGTAAAAATACCAAGAAAATGATTAAAAAGCCTTGGCCATAAGAGTACAAGCACCAAAACCTTGCTTAAACCTCTAAAACAGCAAGTACCACATTTCAACACACCTTAAAAACAAGTTATTATGTTTATACATCACCTTACCTTGCTTCTTGGATGACACTCCATGAGCATCAACTCCTTCACAAAGCTAGTATTTTTCCTAGAGTTAGAGTCATAGGTCGTAGTATTAACACCAAGATTAAGAGATATTTTTTCTAATCCAGACCCATTCCCTATCTCATTGTCAACTCCCTCAACACTCTATAAAAATAAGAGTGGATTTTTTATCCTCCCATTGTCATCTTATCCTAGAACCAAGGCCACCAGTACAATGTTATCCAAGCCTAGTCTTCCATTCCTCCTTTATTTTTCTCCTTGGGACTAGCCCCATCATATATAATCCACTCTATGTATGAAATTAATAGGGCATAACCAAATTGATAGAGATGAATACATTCATTGAGTCATCCAACCCAATCACACCCATTTCACCACTCTTAGTATTGATTATGAGCTTCACGTCCTCATTATCATTGAAATAGATGGTCCTTGAAGTTCCATATATTCTCAACTCAATGTCCTTAATGAACATATTGACGTACTAGAACTCTTTTGTTTCTATCATGATCACCCATACTACCAACAATCTAGAATCCCATTTCATATTCTAATCCATAGATCCACCTACCCATCATCTATCCATTGCATTGACTATATTGGCTAGACCTCAAGAGGTCGAGTGTGTAAGTTAGCGTGTCACTTTCCATGTGTACAGTGAATCACTTGTCATCCTTGGATGTTAACATATATGATTAAGAAAATTAAATCATGATACTATGATCTTTTCTAAACTCATGGGATAATATAGTGATGGAAATCATTAGTACTACATCAAACCTAAAAATAGAAGATATGCCACAACTTTGTTATTAGACGAGATGAAATGAAAGTATGTGGAAATATATAAAATAAATGACATAATAACCATGTGAGGTCACTTGTAATAAAGAGGCAATAAAATTATAGGGATAATCTCTTGAAGTCTAGAAGAAGATCTAAGACTTTAGATAGATCATTGAAGAAGTGTGGTACTTTTGGAAAGATGTGACACTTCAAAAAAGACTACAAAGTGAAAAAGGTGGAAAAGGAAAAACCATCAAATCCTACAAAATTATCAAGTGAGAAGATCTCCAATGATGGAGATGGAGATGGAGATGGATATGTATATCTTGCAACCTCAAGCTCACATGCATACAATGATACATGGTTGATTGAATCTAGATCTTCCTATTATATGACTCCTCTAAGGGAGTGGTTCTACAAATATGAATATTATTATGGTGGTGATGTATTTATGAGAAGAAACTCAAATTATCGAGTCATGGGTAGAGGAAGAGTGAAGCTAAGGTTTAGGGATGGGAGGATCAATATTATCTCAGGTTTTTTACACATTCCTATCCTTGGAAGGAATTTACTATATGTGAGTAATATCAATGATGCCAATGTCTTGGCTTATTATAAAGAGATGATTGAAAAATGGTATGTGGGTCTAGGGTCTTGACAATAATTGTGTACACAGGTAATCTCTTTAAGCTTGATGAAACTGTGGTAAGTAGCACATGTAACAAATACATTTTTCCTAAGTTTGAGACTAAAATAGAAACTTACGCATTACTTTTGGTGGATAAGATAATACTCTAACATAAGAGGTTGGGACATACTGGTGAGCAAAGTCTACCCATGTTGTGGACTAAAGATATGGAAAAATCGATGGATAATTATCACTTGGACTTTGAATTCTAAGAATATTATGTCTATGATAAGTTAAGTTAGGTGAAGTTCCCTACAAATGTTGCACAAGCAAGTGAAATCTTGTAGGTGACCCAAAATGATGTGTTTATAGTATCATATATCCCATCACTAAATAGTTCTATCTTTTACATGTATTTCATAGATAACTACTCTCATAACACCTAGATATATGGATATATTCCATCCTAATTTTTTTTAAGTTCAAAATAAATTAAAAGCCCTTATGAGAACCAAACAAAAAAGAGGATCAAAGTGTTGCACACAAACAATGGGGGTTAGTACTGCTCTAATGAGTGTAATTATTTTTTAAGGCAAATCCTCTATACACACTATAATATAATGGAGTTGTAGAACAGATGAACATAATGTTGATGGACAAGGCCTAGAGTATGTTAAGTAGTGTTATTTGGAGTAGAAATTTTGGATTGAAGTAGTGGTTACTACTTGTTACCTCATTATTAGATCACCTACATTACACTAGTTGATAAGACTCTATAAGAAACATGGAATGGTAATAATCCATGCTTGCAATGCTTGCATATTTTCAGTTACACAACTTACTTTCACATTCTAAAGGATAAAAGATCAAAACATGAATTTAAGTCTAAAAAGTGCATATTTATTGTGTATGGGAGTGGTGTAAAGGATATAACCTATGGAATCTAGAGATAAAAAAGGAAATTTATAGACACACTGAAATATTCAAGGAGGGGCTCACAACTCCTACAAATGGAAGAAAAAAAAAGTATCCAAAGGAAGAAACATAAAAGGTGTGGGTTGATGTAAATTTTGAAGAGCATGTGGGTTATGTCTAAAATCCAAGTAAGGAACATTGGATTATGGTGAAGATGATCTCTAGGTATTTACACAGGACTTTTGACTATGCAATATGTTATTAGGGTAATCCTAGTGAAAGCAAGACATTGAGTCTACATGGATTTTTGGATTATGATTGGGCTACAGATATTGATTTTCATACGTATACTAATGCATGTGTTCAACTTATTCAATGGAGCTGTAATTTGGATTATCAAATGGTAATCAAGTGTTGATTTATCCACAATTGAGGCAAAGTGCATAGTTGTTACTCATACAAGCAAGGAAGCATTTTGGTTTAAAAGGTTATGTTCCACTATTGGGTTCATTCAAAAGGTTTTAAGGATATATTGTGTTAATTAATGTGAGTTTTGTCTAGAAGAGATTCTTGAGTATCACTCTTGAACAAAACACATTCATGTGCAATATCATTTTTTTAAGGAAATATTAGAGGAGAAAAAGATATGGTTGGAAAAGATGGACACATATAATAATGATGTTGATTTGTTAATGAAGGTTGTGAATATTTTAAAGTTTTATTAGTACATAAGATTGAAGAACATGACTACCCTTAGGTGTTGAAATTATGCAACGATGAACCCCTATGTAAAGTTTTCAATAAGTGGGAGAATGTTGGATATTTGTTGTATACTTTATATGTATTACACCCCTTAGGTATTGTATAGCTAGGCATAATTTATTTTCAAAATAGATACACATTTTGGCGATCTCGTAGTTATTTTTACCTATAATATTAATATGGGTGGTCTTATGACCCATAGTTTTTTAGGGAACTATTATGGGTTGTATTAATTTCCATAGGTTTTTGGTACCCATGGTATTGTAAGATTGCTTAGGTAGTTACATATTGATGTGCCTACATATACTCGCACATGTAGTAGGTTAAAGCATAATTGCTAAGTATGTTATTGTATTGCAATATGGTTGAGTTAATATAATAATGGAGGTTATTATGCTTTTTTTTCATGTAAGGGTTTTACACGTAAAATCTTGTGTACTATGTAATATTATGTATGTGTCATTTTTCCTATTTAATTTGAGCATAAATATTTTGTTAGTATTACTTATCTTGTAATGGTTTATAAATTATTTCTCTTCACACTTGTTGTATCTTGTTTTTCATTCAATAATCTTTTAACCTTTGCAAAAAACAATATACATAGTGACACTCTCTACTATAAGATATTTTTAGATAAATGGTAGGTGCTCATTTGGATTGTTTTAGGTTTCAAATTTTCCTTCATCTTACAATTTTACCCCATGTGGAGAAGATCAATGATGTATAATGCATTTTGATTTTTAAATATGTGGTAAATTCCACCAATTGAAACCTCATGATTCACTTTAATAATTTTGAAGGCAAAACCTCATACAAGAATGTAATTTCAAAACCATGCTTTGCAAATGGATAGATAAAAAGTATTTCCTTTTCATATCCAACGATATAAAAAAATTACTTTGACATGATCAATTATTGGGGGAAATTAAAATAATCATTTTTTTATACACGGTGCTTTGATTTTTTTTGAATTATCATAGAAATAATGGGTCATGCCCTTATTTTTTTGCTTCAAACCCTCCACTTAAAAAAATATATATAGCACCATCTTATGTAATGCATGTAATGAAATTATTTCAACATAAATGGAATAAGAGAATAATATTAAATATACATTGAGCCACTTCAAAGGGGAAATCTCCATAATATTATAATATGAATATAATTCATAATATGATGATTTAGGAAAGCCACAATCATCCTAATATATATAACTAGTTAGGTAGGGTCACACCCCTTCATCCATACCCCTTTATCTTAATTAAGTTAGCCTATATCAATAACTAACTAATGAATTCAAAGATAAATGATGAGTGTGTCATAGGTCAACACATGCATGTCCTAATACATGTTTTGGGCTAAGGGCATAGCATGTCCCCCCTTTTAAATAAGTGTTTTTCTCAATGTTGGCAATCATTTGATGTTTTAGTAAGATTTCTTCATCCTCCCATGTCATATCCTCTCTCAAAAGGTTATTTCACTTAATAATAGACTTGGTGATTGCTCTTGTCTACATCCCCTTGAATCGAGTCAAGAAAACCTCTTATGGTTCTAAGACAATTCTTCTTTTTTCATTAAATTTTGATAACTTTAGATGGATGGGAATCTTCTAGCCAAAATGGGAAATATGAACTATTAGGTGTAAGTTTGTTGACCGAGATAGCTCTTCTTGAGGGTGTACCTTGACTACCCAAATTATTGGTTTTACATTTAAGGAAGATGTGTTGGATGGTGACTGGTAATCATAAATGCCCCAAATGGATAACTTCAAGAAGAAGTGTCTTTTTTAGTGGCCTCTTTTTGGTATATCCTCAACAACAACTAAATATTTTTCCACCCTTTCCTAATAATTTGGTGGTATTTGTGCAATCCACTATTTTGCTTTCATTGAAAATAATTGTGCGAAAAAACCTATCGAGCCCTTTTTGAGAATATTTTGCATTTAATGAGAGCTAACCATCTACAATGACTTCATGTAAACCCCACATAACTCAAACCTCATTTCTTTGGAATGAAAACACATGAATAATTCCTAGAATTTCATCTCAATTATGCCCAAGGTTGTGAGCCATCATAATCCTAATAAAATATCAACACATATCATGGGAATGCAAAACATAGGGATTTGAAATATGTATTCCCCTATAATAAAATTAAGGCTCATGCTTTCTTGAATAAATAATAATACCCTCATCTACAACCATGACTTTAATTTTTGTGATGGATAAACAAAAAAATTCAAATGGGAAGACAACTTAACATCAATGAAATTATGGGTACTTCTTGAGCCAATCAATAGGGTCACCTTTTATTTTTTCAAGAAACCTATTATCTCAAGAGTTTTTTGGTTTCTAACACCTAATAGTGCATGGTAAGAGATGGTTGGAAATCCCCATACTCTAGCTTATCAAAAACCTCTACAAATTTTTCTTCATCTTTTTATTTTTCATTGATGTCCTCAATTTATAAAAAAATATTTTCAATGCAAGTATGTCATCGAATGTATTTATTTTCATAGTTAAAACATAACATTTTACTCTTTTTTCTTCAAGATGTTTGGGCATTAATCATTTTGGTGGAGGAAATTATATTGTCGATGAGCTATTATCATTGCTACTAGTGATTGCATGTCTACTAGTATCTAATAATTTTTATCTACCTTAAATGCCATGATAACATAATCAAAATTAGTAAGTGGTTTCAACATGTGTACCTCATAATGAAAATGGTCTTTGAGACCACCAACCAGCACTGCAGTGAAAGACATTTTGAAACCAGAGATTGGGTTTTTGTGGGTTTACAACTATATAAACAAATTTCCTTGAAATAACATAATGATAACAAGCTTTCACCTAAGTATTATGTGCCTTCTATAGTTTTACAAAATATTGACAATGTAGAATACAAATTGGAGTTACATCACTCAACAAAAATACATCCAGTCTTCCATGTTTTCTATGTGAAGAAGGTCATTGGACAAAACATTTCAGCCCAGACAAAGTTAACAAAGCTTGATGAGGAGAGAACAATCAATTTAGAAACCAATGGAATAATTCAAACACGCACTAAGAGGTTGCAAACGAGTGTGATTACAGAGTATCTGACCAAGTGGAATAATCTAACCAGTGAAGATGCGACATGGGAGGATGAAGTATTCATGTAGAAGCATCCAATGATTATCAACATTGAGAATAATGTTTGTTTGAAGGGGAGGGGTATGCTACACTATTAACTTATAAGATGTATTGGGTTATATGTAGTCGACTTGTGGTCATCGTAACCTTTAATTAATTCATATGATCATTTCTATAACTTCATATTGTTGCTAGGGTTGGCCTAGGTGTTCTCATAGCATAATTATCAACATTAAAAATAATGTTTGTTTGAAGGGGAGGGGTATGCTACACTATTAACCTATAAGATGTATTGGGTTATATATAGTCGACTTGTGGTTATCATAACCTTCAATTAATTCATATGATCATTTCTATAACTTCATATTGTTCGTATAGTCGACCTAAGTGTTCTTATAGCATTATATATATATATATATATATATATATATATATATATAGAGTGGTAGTGATTAGTAATTTATCGTTGTATTGTGAATATTGTGGAGGTTGTCCCTTAAAATAGTTTAGTCATTCTTTATCATTCTACTTTAAGGGGCAACCTCCACAATATTCAGAATACGACGATAAATTACTAATCACTACATAATGATAGTGATTAGTAATTTATCGTCGTATTTTGAATATTGTGGAGGTTGCCCCTTAAAATGGTTTAGTCATTCTTCATTATTCTATTTTTATTTCAATCATATTGTGATCTATTATTGTGTTTCTACTTTAGTGATGTAATCATTTTATTACATTTTAAAAATATATATATAAATATTAATATCTTATAATTTGATTATACTTTCTATTTGAAACAAAGATATATTTAGTTTTATATAACATTTTATAATTTAATTAATTTAAAAACATAATTAATAATTTATTATTATTTAATTTATTATTCAAATCATAATAAATAATAAATTAACCATTTTTATAATATTATAAACAGTATTTTAAGTTTCATTTAAGACACTCTTCAGACATATTTTTAAAAAAATTAAGATGCCTTTTAAAGTCAAGTTTAATAGGAATTCAAACTATAATTAAAACATAATTATAAAACAATTAAAATACCTTTTTTAAAGGGTCCTCACCCGTACCAAAGGAAGGTATTTTTTTTTTAAAATCCGTCACCTTAATATTCATTTTATAGGCAACAATAAAGAACAAAATCACTTCCACAGGGGGTAAAATAGGAACTTCGAAAAAAAATGGAACATGAAACATTTTTTAATTCTAATTTTAAGTAAATTCACTTTGCAGCATTTAAATTTAAATGAATATAAAAGTGTCTTGATCTCTATTAAAAACATATTTGAAAAATTAGCAAGGAATTTGTATAAACATATGAAATATTAAGGTAAGTGGATAGTATTTTAAAAATTTCCCCAAACTAATTAGTATAAACTAACATACTATGTTTGAATTTTCAATTTCCACTTATTTAAATTTTTTGTTTTTTTATATCTTTGAAAAAAGGAAATGAAGCTTAGGTAATTTAGTTTAATAATGTCGTTTTCAATTGTAAATGATTGTAGGAATTATTAGTTTTATATGGTATGAAAAAATTATCATTTTATGAAAAATTTTAAGTTTATTTTTAGGTATGCAATTGACGGTCTCAAATCCTCCACAAAATTTTTTTATTATTGCATGGATTTCTCAACAAAACCAAACAATTGGCATAAAATGGACTTCATACAAAACTCTAATAAAAATTGTATCCAAAATTTATAAGAAAATATAAGGGACACGTTGAAATTTTGTCATTTCGTTCTACAATCACAAATAAATATAAATGATGCATATATTATTGATGACAAAAATGGAAGAAACAATTTCATTAACCTATGCACATGTTAGTGAGGGAACAAATGAGGAATGAAGGAGGAATAAAAGGAAGAGCTTTGACCAAAGCTTGTGGTTAAAACATTGATTTTAAAATTTGAAGAGGTGTATGAAGAAATAAACCATGGGAATCTTGGCAAGAAACATTGGGATAAAGTCGTAGATGCTCTAAATCTTGTTTGTGGAACATCATTCACAAGTATTCAATGCAAATACAAATGAAACAAATTGAATATCACCTTCAAGAAGGAGAAACAATTAGAAAACAAGTGGGCAACACCTTCAACATGAAGTTTTTACAAAGATATGGATCACATTATAGGAAAAACACCCAAGGTGATTGGTCTTATGGGAGGGTATAATGGAAAAAAATGGGTTAATATAAGCACTTCTACATCTAAAAAAGACGTGAAATGAAAATTAAAAAGCACATCTATCAACGTTGAAAATGTTGAAGGATTAAATCAAGAAACCTATGTTGAGTTGTGGAGCTAAAAGCTTCACCAGTTGAGCAAATGTAGAGGTTGTTGGAGTTACACAGTCGCCGACATCGGTTAGGGGTCGATTAGAAGCTGCTGACGTCGGTTATGGATCAGCAAACATCGATCATATGTAGACAGACAGGGACCAACGTCGGTCACCTGTGCATTCCAAAAGTCTATTTTCAAAGAAGAACAGATTATTTGCATGAAAAGATTAACTGTTAGTCTTGAGTTCGCGTTTCTATTTTTGGCAGCACTGATTTGAACATTTGATTAAGAGGTGCATCTAACGGTGGAGAATGCATAGCTCATGAATCCTAGTTCTATATAATAGGGTTAAATCCTCATAGTTTGTGTGACAAGAGGTAGACAATTCAAGGATTGAATTGGTTGTAATAGAGAGAGAGAGAACTCTTGAGGGAAATAGATCTGTACATCTGAGAGGTGTGAGAAGAAGAGAGATTTCTTCATTGTATTTCCTTCTAGAAGAGTTTAATACAAGATTGGTTGTTTCTTGTATCTCCTATTCCTTATTGTTTCTGATTTCTAGTTACTTTTATTTCTAGTTTAATTTCGTGTTTAGTTGCTTATACAAGTGGTATCAGAGCTTGTTTGTACACTAACACCTAACAAGTGGTATCAGAGCTTTGTGTTCTGGACCCTGTCAAGTGGTATCAGAGCCAGAGTTAGTGTTTGTTGATTACAGGATTCACTCTCAGGGGTTTCTGATTGAGTAGGAGTAAAGCAATGGCAGAAAAAAGTAAGCTAAGAATGGAGAAATTCAATGGCAAGAATTATCAATTATGGAGGATGCAGATAGAAGATTATCTGTATCAAAAAGATATGTACTTACCGTTGGGTGGGGTTTCAAGCAAGCCCACAGATATGCAAGATGAAGAATGAAATGTTCTTGATAGAAAGGCTCTTGGATCTATAAAGTTGAGCCTGGCATCTTCTGTGATTTCCAACTTATCACAGGCAAAGACAATGGTAGAGTTAATGGATACTTTGGCAAATTTATATGAAAAGCCCTCAGCTTTGAATAAGGTATATTTTGTGAAGCAATTATTTAATTTGCAAATGCAAGAAGGTGGATCGGTATCTAGTCATCTTAATGATTTTCATGCAATAGTAAATCAGTTAAATTCAGTCAAAATAGTTTTGATGATAAAATTAAGGCTCTCTTAATCTTATGCTCTTTACTTAAAAGTTGACATAGTTTGGTAATGGCAGTTAGTAATACTGCATCTGCTTCAAATATCTTGAAAGTTGATGATGTTGTTAGTGTAATCTTGAATGAAAAAATTTGCAAGAAAAGCACAGAGGAAACATCAGGAACGCTTTAAGTATTGAAAGTAGGGGAAGGCAAAGAGA
Organism: Torreya grandis; assembly: GCA_037957365.1. Taxonomy (NCBI): domain Eukaryota; kingdom Viridiplantae; phylum Streptophyta; class Pinopsida; order Cupressales; family Taxaceae; genus Torreya; species Torreya grandis. The sequence goes on from JARHVA010000332.1 coordinate 2,393,882, forward strand.
GAAGGGCAAGCAAGGGAGATCAAGATCAAAGTCAAAGATGATAAGTAGATCCAAATCCAGAAATGGAAGAAGAATAACCTGCTGGAATTGTGGAAAGAAAGGGCATGCAAAGAAAGATTGATGGTTGAAAGTTAAAGAAAAAAATCAGCATGAAGGTAATGATGAAGCAAAAGTTGCAGGTATTGTTGCACAAGATGCTCTTACACTTTCTTTGGATAATATAATAGAATCTTGGGTTTTTAGATTCTGGTGTCTCTTTCCATGCAACCCCAAATAGAAATTTTTTTAATGATTATGTCCATAGAGATTTTAGAAAAGCTTATTTAGGGGATGATGAGCCTTGTCAAATTATTGGCAAAAGAAAAGTGTAGCTGAAATTGCAGAATGGCAACACATGGGTGTTGAAAGATGTCATGCATGTACCCGTCCTGAAGTGGAATTTGATTTTTGTAGGAAAGTTGGGTGATGAGGGTTGCACAATAACTCTCATAGCTGAATCTTGAAAAAATTTTAAGGGTGCACTTGTATTAGCCAGAAGTAAGAGAGTAGGTACACTTTACCTATCTACTTGTATTACTGATCATTCTCTCTCTGTTTTATCTACTTCAGATGTAGATGCAAAGTTGTGACACTGTAGGCTTGGCCACATGAGTGAGAAGGAAATAAAAGTTCTTAAGTCAAAAGGTAAGCTTTTAGATTTGAAAAGCATAGATCTAGATTTCTGTGAGCATTATATTTTTGAAAAATAGAAGAAAGTGAGGTTTCTCAAAACTGGGTCAACAAAGAAGAAGCACAAGTTGGAACTTGTTCACACAGACATGTGGGGACCAGCTCAGGTAGCTTCTATTGGAGGATCACGGTATTATGTTACTTTTATTGATGATGCTACAAGAAAGGTATGGATTTATCGCATAAAGAAGAAATCTGATGTTTTTGACACATTTAAGAAATGAAAAGCTTTGGTTGAGAATGAAACAGGTTTGAGATTGAAATGCCTTAGATCTGACAATGGTGGTGAGTACTACAGCAATAAATTCAATAGTTACTGTTCTATGAGTGAAATACGCAGGGAAAGGCCGGTTCCAAGTGCACCTCATCAAAATGGAGTTGTTGAAAGGATGAATAGAACAATAATGGAGCGTGCACGGAATATAAGGTTGCATGCTGGTTTGCCCTTATAATTTTGGGCAAAAGTTGTAGATACTGCGATTTACTTGATTAACAGATGACCTTCTACTGCACTAGATGGTGGAATTTCAGAAGAGGCTTGGAAAGGTAAAAAAGTAGATCTTTCATTTTTCTCAGAGTTTTTAGTTCTGAAGCTTTTGTGCACATTGATAAAGAAAATAGAAAGAAGCTGGATGGTAAATCTATGCGGTGCACTTTCATTGGTTATGGCTCTGGAGATTTCGGATTTCGGTTGTGAAATTTAGAAACTAACAAAATTATTAGACGCTGTGATGTTGTTTTTAATAAAAAAAATGATGTACAGTGATCAGCTCAAGAGGCTGAATAATTCTGAGTAGGGCAATGTTGATTTGGACGAGATTATGATCCAAAATGAGCTCGCGGGTAATCATATACAAGAAAACACAGACACCGACGTCGATCAAACAGGAACTGATGTTGGTTAGACAGAAATCGACATCGGTCAGGTGAAATTGAGGTCGGTCAAGTACAGACCGACATCAGTCAGAGATGACCAAAATCGATCACTGACAGAAAGGAATTTGGGTGGACAGCAAGCCGTGAATGAGTCTCAAACGCCCATAAGGAGCTCTGAAAGGGTAAGTAAACCTTCAATTCATTATTCCCCTTCGTTATACTACTTGTTGCTCCTTAATGGTGGAGAACCAAAAAGTTTTGATGAGGCAATGCAGGTAGAATTCAAGAAACAGTGAGAGCATGGCATGAATGAGAAAATTGATTCCTTGAAAGAGAACCAAACGTGAGATTTGGTTGAGTTGCCAGCCGAAAAAAAAGCACTGAAAAACAAATAAATATACAGGTTAAAGGAAGGAGAGAATGGACAAATGAGACATAAAGCCAGGTTGGTAGTAAAGGGATTTGCACATGAACCAGGTATTGATTTTGGTGAAATTTTTTTTTCTGTAGTAAAAATGACTTCTATTCGGACTGTATTGTCTTTAGTTGCTATTGAGGATTTGCATCTTGAGCAGCCTGATGTTAAGACAGCATTTCTTCATGGAGACATGGATGAAGAAATATATATGGATCAGTCGAAAGGTTTTGAGGTCAAAGGTAAGGAAAAACTTGTGTGCAGGTTGAATAAAAGCTTATATGGTCTTAAGCAGATTCCAAGACAATGGTATTTGAGGTTTGATAGGTTTATGACAGAGCATGGCTTTAGTAGATGTCAATCTGACCATTGTGTTTATTTTAAGAGATTGGATAATGGTAGATATATTATCTTGTTACTGTATGTAGATGATATGCTTGTTGAAGGTTCACACATGCAAGATATTAATGAGCTTAAGGTAAAATTAGCTCACACATTTGCCATGAAAGATTTAGGAGTAGCAAATAAAATCCTTGGCATGAGTATTAAGAGAAACAAGAAAAATCACAGTTTGATTTTATCTCAAGAGGATTATGTGAACAAGGTGTTAGAGAGGTTCAATATGCAGGGTGCAAAATCGGTTAGCACACCTATGGCTGGACACTTCAAATTGAGCAAAGAACAGTGTCTTAAATCACATGATGAGGTTGAGTACATGAGTAGAGTTTCATATGCTTCAGCAGTTGGGAGCTTGATGTATGCAATGGTATGTACTAGACCTGATATTGCCCAAGCAGTGGGAGTTGTCAGCAAGTTTATGGCCAATCCAGGAAATGAACACTGAAAAGTAGTTCAGTGGATTCTCAGATATCTGAGAGGGACCAGCAGTAGGCATTTATGCTATGGAGGGTCAAACACTTCTCTACATGGGTATGTAGATTCGGATATGGCAGGTGACTTGGATGGCAGAAGAAGCACCACATGATATGTGTTCACCATTGGTGGAACGGCGGTTAGCTGGATTTCAAAGTTGCAGAAGGTTGTTGCCTTGTCTACTACAGAGGCAGAATACATTGCAGTCACAGAGGCTAGCAAGAAAATGATTTGGATGACTCAGTTCATGGAAGAGTTGGGAAAGGAGCTAAAAGAGTTGCAGATTGTACAGTGATAGTCAAAGTGCAATTCATTTGGCAAAGAATTCAGCCTTTCATTCAAGAACCAAACATATACAGCTTAGGTACCACTTCATTAGACAGGTATTAGAGGATGGTGAGTTGAAGCTGGAAAAGATCTATACGGATAAGAACCCTGTTGATATGTTAACAAAGCCGATAACAAAGGAGAAGTTGAATCTTCATTCAACTTTTGTTGGTCTTCAAGATTGAACTTGAAGATGGAAAAACAAGCTAGAGGATGTTGTTGTACAGGTACAAGTGCAGCTATTTATCTACAAGTGGAAGATTGTTGAGTTGTGGAGCTAAAAGCTTCACCAAATGAGCAAATGCAAAGGTTGCTGGAGTTACACAGTCGCCGACATCGGTCAGGATCGATCGACATTGGTCAGGGGTCGACCAGAAACTGTCGACGTCGGTTATGAATCGACCGACATCAGTCATATGTAGACAAATAGGGACCAATGTCGGTCACCTGTGCGTTCCAAAAGTCTATTTTCAAAGAAGAACAGATTGTTTGCATGAAAAGATTAACTGTTAGTCTTGAGTCCGCGTTTCTATTTTTGGCAGGATTGATTTGAACCTTTGATTAAGAGGTGCATTTAACGGTGGAAAATGCATAGCTCATGAATCATAGTTCTATATAACAGGGTTAAATCCTCATAGTTTGTGTGACAAGAGGTAGACAATTCAAGGATTGAATTGGTTGTAATAGAGAGAGAGAGAACTCTTGAGGGAAAGAGATCTGTACATCTGAGAGGTGTGAGAAGAAGAGAGATTTCTTCATTGTATTTTCTTCTGAAAAAGTTTAATACAAGATTGGTTGTTTCTTGTATCTCCTATTCCTTGTTGTTTCTGATTTCTAGTTACTTTTATTTCTGGTTTAATTTCGTGTTTAGTTGCTTATACAAGTGGTATCAGAGCTTGTTTGTACACTAACACCTAACAAGTGGTATCAGAGCTTTGTGTTCTAAACCCTGACAACCCATTTGCATAAAAGTGGAGTTGAATGAAAACATGTAAAGAGAAAAATAGTCTCCAATGAAGATTTGGGAGAGAGAATGGAGAAAGTTATTCATCAATTCACTCAGACAATGAAATAAATTGAACATGAAAGGATAGAACTTGAACATGCAAAAATGGAACAAGAGAACAACTAATGGAGAAGATATTGGACATGTAGCTTCAAATTGCAAAGCTTTTTGCATAGGTAAAACACTACACTTTATTCATGCATAAAAAATAGTTACACCTCATAAGGTACATAAATTCAAAAAAATACATATTAGCCAAGGAAAAAAGTACATCATTGCTCCAAACTAATATTATATTGTCTTTCCCATTCACCAAATATGATGTCTCTTCGTGCTTTGCCTTGATCTCTTTCCATTGATTGAGTACGCAATTGAGTCTTAGAATTAGGATATGAATTTATTTGGATGTCTAGCTCATCTGCATTGTTCATTTGTAAAAAAAATGAAGTACACAACACGCCACTATGATTTTGGGCACTTTTTCCAACTCTACACCTACATCTTAAAGAAACCTCCATCTCACTGTTAATATACCAAATGCTTTCTCAATCTTCACGTCTTCTAGGTGAGTGTTTGTCAAAAAGAGTTTGCATTGGGGAGAGATTGTTATGATATGGCATCAATAAGTAGGCAGAAAAAGGATAGATAAAATCTTCAATTAATTCGGAAAAAATAATGTTTCCTTTAATTTGGAATGTCGAGGATGCTAATACTTCTCTAGATTGCATTCATTTTTTTAATTGCAGAACAATTCTAATGATCAACATCATGAGAGCCACCAAGAGCATTAACACACACATCCTAAAATATTTTTTGTGCATCACATATTCCTTGCAACAAAACACTGTGGAAATGGTGTTGGTTTAAATAGTTCAGAGTATAATGTTGTTCAGGTCAATATGATAACTTAATGTGTGTCATCCACTACATCACATATCATTCGAAGTAAAGTTGTGAAAATCACTTAGAATTTTTTGTAAACTACTACCAGACAGAATACTTATATACTCATTTTATAAATTTTGGAGGATAATATTGGCAAGTATCATGGTGTTTTTTATTATCGTAGATTCTCCTATGCAATACAATTATGCTACTATATGTATAAGAGTTCCTCAGGCAAAAATATGCAAAACTAGACAAAGTGATTTTTTAGGCTATATTGGATCTAACACATTGTCCTCTATTTGTGCTTGGCATATGTGGTTCTATTTTTGAAAAAAAAGTATATACAAGAGGAAAAGACATTCTATAATGTTGATGATATAAAATGTCTTGGTATTGTGGTTGTTCTTCCCATACATCTTGTTTTATTAAGTTAAAAATGTGCTTTGTCTTGGAAATTTCCACCACACTTTTATCTTTTTTGATGGACAACAATTCACATCTTGCAAATATAAATGTCATTTGCATAAAGTAGTTGAAAGAAACATTTGGTATATTTGATGGATTTGAAGAAGAAGAGCGACGACTTCTTTTAACAAATCCATCCAAAATAAAATGAACTTTAAATTCATAACATGTGAATATAATATTTCAAACAAAGTAAAATTAAATTATTATTAGTAAATTACATGATAAAAGAATTTAGCTAAAGTACCAAAATTTAGTGACGTGAGATTTTTTAAAATGAAAAAATGCCAAAATTTTACTTAGTGTCACTTAAATTCAACATAAAACACAATAGTGATAGTTTGTATTTCTGCAGCCTAACGTAAAACACAATAAACCTATCCCAGATTCAAACCCTAAATTAAAAGTTGGTATAATAGAAAAATAATTATGCCGGAGGCGTGTTACAGGCAGGAAGAATTGTTAGATTTGTTTGCGGATCTTCAGATGCCAATCACATCAATTTGAAAGCTGTTTCCAGATACCACGTTTAAATTTTTCAATGTTTAATAGCCTTTGGTGACTCTACACTGTGATGATGGGATGTCACCACCAACCATCTGTTCGATAGAGATTACACCGCCTCCAACATTTTATATATACAGTTGGCACAAAGAGATTACCAGCCGCTTATATTGACTGCCTGACCTACGGATGTGGAAATGTGCTAAGCAGTGAAAAGACGTTTTTTTTTTTTTTTTTTTTTTTTTGGGTTGAATTTGAGCAATGGTAAATTGATGTAGAAGGAATCTATACATAAAATGTAAGTGGTGAAAGATATTAATGTGAGTTGGGTGGTGATGGTGAGAACCAATGAGAGACTTGAATAACCCTGAAAAAATACATGTACAAAGTTCAATGATAAGTCACATCTGACAATGTAATTTGTAGCTTCCACCAAATTGTTTCAATTACCAAATACACAATTGAAACAGGGTCAGAGATCTAATGACTCTTTTAAAAACACATAGAATGCACCATTTGTCAATTTAGACAAGTCTAAAACTAAATTGACAAAAGTTCTAATTGTATTAACTATATAAAATTCAATTAGACGACTCAGACCAATTAGGCAAAAAATAGAAAAGGCTTCCTCAATGAAAGACGCCTCTTATATAATCTAATTGAGTGATGCATGATGCAATGTGCAAATACATATGCATATAGATATTTGCAAGCTTTTATATTCTCATTTTCAGTAACACTAACAACAATGATTGTATTTGTAACAATAGTACTTATTTCTCTTTATTTGGTGAATGGAAGAAAGGTATTATTTATGTGAGGACCACAAACATAACTAATTTTTCGTAGTTTGTTGGACGAGGGTTCGAATGCCCACCCATTTCTACATGCTTTATCCAAGCACTATCACACTCTGATCCCTTGCAACATAATCACACACAATCTGAACAAAAGAATATTTTGAAATGTCTTTCTCAAACTCTTTGACCCAACAAAATACTCTCAAACATATGGTCATCATGACAATATATGGTTGAAAGAAAACCTCGAAGAGATGTGTTCATTGAGATGATGTTTGTTTCAATCATGTATTGAGTAACTTAAACAGTTTGGTGAAAGCTACATATTACATTCACATGTGACATGCCACTAAACTTTGCATGTCCCTGGTGGGCTTCTTGAAGTCCATCGGTTGAAATACCCTATCATTGCTTATCACCATCACCATCCACCTTACCTTGAAATGTTTCATCATTTTCATGCTCTGTATGGCTTTGCCCTTCCCCTCCATATGGGGTCTATAGTCATGTGTTTCACGTGAAACACAACTATCAGTTTACACTCTTTTGAGTAATCCTCAGAGATTTTTTAACAATTGTCTTAAGCCCTGATATCGATTGTACCCAGTGAGCAAATCAATTTTTTCTCACAAGTCAAAAGAAAGAAGTTCTTGAGCGTTCACCTAAGCTATGAGTTCATAATGACTAGTCTAGGGTAGAACGTGCCTTCAGTAACAATCGTATCAGAGGAGACAATTTAAATGGACAACATAATAGTCTATGCAAAGAATGACACAATTGGGAGATGAAGAAAGAAGGATATGTTCAAAAAGACTTTTGTTTCTCACAAGTATGAACTTGAAAATGTGAAACGAAAGATACAAGGTACAGACAAAATCATCTCTAGATGTATAATTTGTCGATGCCACAAATGGCATTAATCAGTGCTCTGACGCCTTCGTCCACCCTTGATAATAGAAAACAATCAATCAAAGATGTTGACTTTGTGTACGCTGCGAACCCCTCTGCAATGGGTGAAGGGCATGTAAAGTATATAATTTGTTTTTTACGACTAGAATTCGTTATATTTTATGATTTCTTTTTGTCAATTAAAAGAAAAGTCGAGTACCAATGGACATAAATGAATCTAAGATGTAAATGATAATGATAGACAAATTGTGCCTAAGAATATGAAAGATTGCAAAAGGGTTTCTAGGTCCTAGGTCTACTAATATCTCATCAATTAGTCTCTTGTAGGACATATGGAATGATTTAAATGTGATTTGGCGATAGCTTGTTGGTAGTAAATCATGTTGTAAGTCACCTAGGTCAAACTGTGTAAGTAATTTAAGGTTAGATGTTTTGGGCTTTGGGCGGAATAAGGCCTCACAATGGAAATTATTGAATTCAACATGTCCAAATGTGGCATTGTTTGCTACTTAACTTTAAAACAATGTGTCTCACTCATGAGCTTTTGATGTGGCGAAACTTGCAAGCTTTATTGCATTAAGACGACCCCCCATACTATAGAGGACTAATGATGTGGGGATGGTTTTCCCAATGAGTCTTGATGAAGATGCATCTACAGTTTATTTTGATCGACATTGGAATTTCCCACTAAATGGTAACGATGCATTTGTATTGCTACAGAGAATAGTCGTATGACTATTGACATGGTGAGTGAAACCATTGACATGTGGAAGATTAAATTTGTTTACTATATGAACGAGCCAATGCACCACCCAATAGAGCTCGTCAAACATTTTAAGCTTCGACTAAAATATGACCTCACAATGGAAAACATTAAATTAAGTTAATATTATTTGATTATCTAATAATAATAGTATATATTTTATAATATAATATATAATAATATATGATCACTATTAATGATTATATATATATATATATATATATTATATATATATATATATATATATATATATATATATATATATAATTTAATACAATATAATATTCATAATACATATCATATAACAATATAATAATAATATAATATAATAGTAATGTGGGTATTCGTAAAGTGAAAGAGTGTAAATTAGTAGTATCACACTCGAAACTCATGACTGCTGACCCCATCTCACATTTTGTTCACAAAGCATTAAAAAACAAAAAATAGATATTTTTTGTGAAGGTGACAATGGAAAATGAGGTTGTGTGCTTCTTCATTAATGGTGTGGCAATGTGCTATGCGGGGAGAAGACATTTTGTTTTATGGTGAACTTGAGTAATGAGGAATTAGTGGCGAAGGATAAGCCCATACAAAAAATGCAAGTGGTGAAAGATATCAATGTGCATTGCATGGTATTGGTGAGGGTCAATGACAGGTTATTTCAATGAAAAACTCAAAGAAGCCCAAGAAAATACTCGTACAAAACTCAATGACAGGGACATCTGACAATGCAATATGTAGCTTCTATCACACTGTTTCAATTTAGACAATATAAAATTAAATTAACAAAAAATCTAACTGCATTAACCATATAACCTAATTAGACGACTCTAAAATAAATTAAACAACAATGGAAAAAGTTTCTTCAATGAAAGATGTCTCTTATATAATCTAATTGAGTGATGCATGATGCAATATGCAAATAGATATGGACATAAATATTTGTAAGCTTTTATATTCTCATTCTTATTAACACTAACAATAACTAATGTATTTGTAACTATAGTTCTTATTTCTCTTTATTTGGTGAATGGAAGGAATTGTCAATTTCTGCAAGGACCACAAGCGCAACCAATTTTGGGTACTTTGTTGGATGAGGGTTCAACTCCCCATCGATTTCTACATGTTCTCTCCAAGCACTATGGCATTCTGATCGCTTACAGCATAATCATGCACACTATGAACAAAAAAAAAAATTGAAAGACTTTGTCGAACTCTTTGACCCAACAAGACACTCTCAAACATATGATCGTCATGACAATATATGATTGAAAAAATACCTCAAAGAGACATTTGTGTTCATTGAGATGACACTTGTTTTAATCATATATTAAGTAACTTAAACAGTTTGGTGGAAGCTGCATATTGCATTCACATATGTGACATGTCATTGAACTTTGCATGTGTGCCTGGTCGAGCTTCTTCAACTCCATCGTTTGACATACCCTATCGTTTTCCATCACCATCACCACCCACCTCACCTCGAAATGTTTCATCATTTTCATGTTCTATATGGCCTTGCCATTCCCCTCCAAACGAGATCAGCAGTCATTGGTTTTGTTAGAGACACAACTATCAGTTTACACTCTTTCGTGTAATCCTCAGAGAAATTTTCATAATCATCCTAACGCTGATATCGATTGTACCTAGTGAGAATATTGATTGGTTTCCCGGAAGCCGAAAGAATGAAGTTCTTGAACGTTCCCCTAAGCTATGAATTCGCAATGACCAGGGTAGAGGAGGTGGTGGCTTTAGTAATGACCATATCAGAGGATATGCAATTTAAATGGACAACATAATAGTCTATGTAGAGGACACAATTGGGAAATGAACAAAGAAGGATATGTTCAAAGAGACTTTTGTTTCACACGAGTATGAACTTGAAAATGTGAAACAAAATATACAAGGTAGAGGCATAAATTGATCTCTGGAGGTGTAATTTGTCGATGCAACAAATCACAGTAATCAACATTCATGACGCCTTTGCCCACCCTTGATAATAGAAAACAATCAATCAAAGACGTTGACTTTGTGTACGCTGCAAACCCCTCTGCAAGGTGTGAAGGGCATGTGAAGTCTAAAATTTGTTTATTACGACTAAAATTCATGCACTTGCGAAAGATTCTATTTTATGATTTTTTTTGTCAATTAAAGTAAAAGTTGAGTACCAATGCACATGAATGAATCTAAGATGTACATGATAATGATAGACAAATTGTGCCTAATAACATGAGAGACTGCAAAAGTGTTTCTAGGTCCTAGGTCTACCAATATGTCATTAATTAATCTCTCAGAGGACATATCACATGATGTATATGTGATTTGAGAGTAACATGTTGGTAGTGAATCATGTTGTCATTGGATCAAACTATGTAGGTAATTTAAGGTTCGATGTTTTGGGCTTCGAGCTAAATAAGGCCTCACAATGGAAAACATTAAATTTAGCTTGTCCAGATGTGGCATTGTTTGCCAGCTACTAACTTTAAAACAATATGTCTCACTCATGAGCTTTTGATATGGTAAACTTGCAAACTTTATTGCATGAAAACGACCCCCAAACTCCAAAGGATTAATGATGTGGAGATATCATATGCCAAGCGGCCCATATCATACACCAAACTAGATTCAAGGAAGTGGTTAGATTTACATGCCCTGCATCGCTCTTTGCAAAAGGGTACGCAGCTTGCAAGGTGGTAACATCTTTGATTTATCACTTTTTACTGTTGAAGGAGAATGAGGATGTCATGAGAGTTGATTTGATTGAAACATGACTCCACATCTGATAAGCGGCTCGCAGTAACGGTGCAATGTTCCTAATTTGGGGACAAGAGATTAAAGTCCAGAAGTCCATCATGATACTTCCATTTGTCCATGTCGCTAATATATTGTCCCTTGAAAACAAAAAATTGCCTCTCTTCTGACATTCCTTGCACCATCAAGGCAACTACTAGTTACTTTAAAGTAAAAAACTCTACTATACTCCCATGCACAACAATCTATGATGATTTTATGGCATACATTCTAACTTTCATCAAGGCAACAAAAGCCATTAAACCTTACAAGATTCAATCCCTATGTTCATATAGCTACCATGATAAATAGACAATTATCATATGTTAACATCCCTAGTGTGGCCTCATACACAAACATTTTGTCATATTGTTGTAACATACATTTTAGCTTTCATCAAGGCAAATCCTATTAAACCAATTCAACATGCAATCCCAATATTCGTACATCATATAATAAAAACACAACTCAAGTTAGGTAACACTACATTACCGGCATAGTGGAGTCGCTAGTGGGAGTGGCACTGCTACTACTTATGATTCTAATGCACCACATGATGATGCTCTCAATGAAGACATTGCAGCCCAAGACAAATATAAATATAATGAATATGTTGATTTATCTTTATTTTTGTCCATACATTGTAACATTTACACTATGTACTTGTTATAAGACTAATCGAAGTTCGACCATTGAATATCATGATATTTGGCATTGAATTATGGGTATGTTTTGTGATTATTTAACTTATTTTGTTTCCTCTATGCATTTTATATGTTTTATTTTGTTTATATGGTTATATTTTTTATATATATTTTTGTGCAGCCATATCCAAATACATATCCAGGCCCAAAAAAATCCGTGTATCCACATATCCGATTCCCATATCTGTGTTCGTACCTATATCCATATCAACTGCTTAGATAACAACCGTGCCATCCATTAACTTGTTTTAAGTTTAGTTCTTCATCCCATTCATAGTTGCCTAATACTTCCAAGATGTATTATTCTATAATCGTGCTTATTATTGCCTTGCAGGCAAAACCACTATGTACAACAGAGTTTTAGGCCTATTCAAATGTTGAATTACGACCATTCCTCAAGTTTCATATTGAACAAGATGCACATTTCCCCACTTTTTGAATTATCTACAATGCAAGTGATATGGATAGTTCAGTTGCAGAAACCAGCCATGTTCAGCAGTTTACTTGTAAGAAAGAAGTGTGCCTTTCCTTCATAATATTCCCGAACAAAAAAGATTCAGGTGGCTTTAAATTCGGGAATACAGGCCAAAGGCTAATCAGCTTTGGTATGAAAGGGGTAAAAGTGGGTCGGGGAAGCTCTAGCACATCTATAATAAAAGACAAAAATTACAAACAAAATCTGAAGTCGGCTACTTTTAAATTAATGCCTAAAATTGTGTAATTGAATCTGAGTAGTATGGTACATATATGGATTTCAACAGACATCCAAAAATTACACAAGCAGGATCCTCTGGTACCCTCTTCTTATAAATTCTCACAGTACATTACCAAGTTAACAACCGATCATTGAGCCCAAGATCCATATTCTACGTGCCAAAACATGCATATTACAGCTTGATTGTCTTTTAACTGGCAAGCTTGAAAGCATCAATGAAGAGGCCATAGGTGAAACCCATCTTGAAATTGTTTAGCAGTGCTACTGGAAAAGTAACCTTGGAACGAGTATAATAGAATTTAGTCACATATTCTGTGACAATCACACACAAAACTGCAGCGATCACATCATTTACTCCTAATGCACCAAATGAAAGAGAAATTGTTTGTGCTACATAGAATCCTCCTAACAAAGATATGCCACCGAAAAGTGCTCTACGAAATGGACTTTTAAAATAGTTTCTCGAAAGTTCAGGGATTAATCTGATGAATTCAACCAATCGGCGAGGTCTCTGATTTCCTTGCACTGCTTTGACACTCAAAGTCTGAACATTTGATCTTGGAGGCATGCATCTTTTTCCGTGATCTTGTTTGCTCCTCTGTTTCAAAGACAGTAAATTTTGAGTGCTTGGAATTAGATGTGAGTCCTTAGAAGAGCTGTGGTTGATCAAAGAGCATGTTAAAGACACAGGGACAGCATATGCTTGAACTGCATTTCCAAAATGTTCTGAAATAACTAACTGATTTGGTGAATGTGACCACGAGCAGAGGTGATTTAAAACACCAGACATGGTTAGAATCGTGAAATGGTGGAATCGATCCTCCTAATCCTCTAAATTTATAGAACCACAATTTTAAAAATGCTGCAAAAATTGATAGCGCACAAGGCTTCCTGAAAAACCAACATCTGAAAACATAATTAGAATATATTCACCCAATTTTACTCTCAAACTAGCAGAAGAGCTCAAATTCTTAAAATTCTTTATTCTTATTCTGTGATCAAATTTATAACTTCGTTTGCGCTAAGAAAGCGCAAAATTATTAAATGAAAAAAAACATGCAATTAATTTTATTTCATATTTAGAACTGCCCTGTACATACCCACTTGTAAAGATTTCAAATTAAAAAACAAAGGGCAGGGAATAAATGGGAAAGAAAGATCCATATAGCAAGAAAACATCTCCTCTATTATTATAAAGAAGAGAAAAAAAAACTTCATATAAAGGTCACGGTAAGGTAATTGTTTAGGTCACCGCCAAGTACGAAACCAATTTGGTGCATGAGACACCCTTTTGGAACCCCCAGGGAATTGTTTTTACATTTACCTTATACATAAAAAGGTTGAGAAAGGTTTTAAGACTATATTTTCTTTACAGTTCAAAAGTAAACTAATTCAGTTACAGCTCAGGAAATGTGTTTAATATCTTATAATGCAAAAATGGCATTGTGAATATGGTATAGCTCTGACTGCAATAGTAAAGTGCTGAAATTAAAAATGAAGCCATAGACAAGCACGGGTCCAATTAAACCTGTGCACATGATATATTATGTTAAGTTTGTTTTTGCAAACCAATAGCAGTTTTGAGGTTTTTATCTTCTTCAAACTTCAAACATGACACTATGCAAATAACAAGTAATCTAATTTTCTTGTATGGTTCTGCTTTTGTCCTAAAGCTCATTTCCTTTGCATGGTCCAGAAATTATCTTAATCAGTTTATGGTTGGTCTTATGTTGAACTATTGTTTTCTGTTATCTTAATTCCTTTCTGCTTTATTTAAACGATAGTTTATTAATAGGGCACCTACAAAACTAACAAAAAACATTGTTAACATTGAAACAATAATGTAAGATATGAGGCTATAACTTCCCCCTTAATATCTAGCCAGAGGCGCTCCTTGAAGAAAATGCCTGAAAGCACAGGCTCTTCTCAAAATTCTTAACTAATTCCTTATGTCCATCTTGATCGGATTATGATTATTGCAGTTTGCCCGCTTTCCTCCACATGCTATTGCTAGAGTCTCTTTGGGTGTTTCTATATTCTGATCAAGTATTGTTCTTGGCCTTTTTGATGTGGTAATTATATACTAATGCTAACAAAATTTGGGACAACAATATGGCCTGTGATTGAACAACTGACTCCCCAAATGCTTTCCTCATACACTGTCTTTCATGTATGATCTACGCCTGCAATTGAACAATCTTCTAGGAATTTTATGTTCGTGAAACAGCAATCTTTAAGCATTTAGATGAGCCCAAGTTGTTTGAAGATACATGAATCAAGGCCTCATTGTTGTCATAAATGAAAGAGTCTATAGCCTTGGAGATGTATTCCTGGACAGTCCATTGTAACCGATTGGAATATTAGCTAGTCTGCATGAACATTGAAAAAGCTTAGTTTGTAGGAGCTGAATTAACCAAACCTTGCAAGCTAGAGAAGATATGAAGGTTTCATATTTAATGCCAAGTAGGGCACTTATAAAGCTAGTAGAGAAGTATATTTTGGATGTATCTTACATATAAGAATATTACTGTCGAAAATAAATTACTGGTAGCTGCAAAGAGTTCTTCCAATGGAGTTGTACATGAGGCAAATTTGGTTGTAAGAAGAAGATTTGAAGCCACAAAAAACACTCAGGGCCTATTAAGTGTCTGTATGTTGTGGCGAAGGAATGGTTAGAAAAGGAACTTGGATATCGACTCAGTTACTTATTCAACTTTATTGATAAGTCTTCATATAAATTGCAATGCCTTTAGGATTTCCTATTGCTATGCCTTAGCCTAAGTTTTTTTCTTCCATTTGAAGCAAAAGATAAGGATGCTCATACCAAATGTATTGTTCGTGCCAAATTTGATGCATGCTTCCTTAACTTGGAGGCCACCTATAGACTTCTCTCCTATCTTCCCAACATGGCTGACACAGCAGCAGAAGGAATTGATACCTGTGCTTGGAATTTTACTCCTCCCAGAGACTAGCTTGTCTAGAGCAATCTGCCCGTTAGATAAAGCTGGCATGTGGATGTCTCTGCCATACACCATATTTCAAAATATAGAATTATCATGATTGCTTGCTGACATGCCCAAAATTCCTTTGGATGCACCCCTCGTTTAAACGAATGGAAAAAATTAAAAATATCAATGAGGCCATTCATGACAACATTATTGAGATTACATGCAAGTAAATTACATTTCCCCACACATGCCATTTAGCCTGAAACTTTATTTCCAGCTTATTTTCCTATAGGTATCAGATGATGTCATTATTCCTCATATCTTTGAGAAAATTACTCGGTCTAGATTTCACTTGACCATCTTATACTTACCTCTCAAAATCTCATATTCACCATATTCAAGACAGGTAACCATAACCCTTAGAAATAGCAAGTATGCAAAGTCTTTTTTATCGAAAGTTGGAGTAAAGAAAGATTTCATTTTCAGGTGTGTAGCGTTCTACTATAAGAGCAGAGGAAGGTAATATCCAAATTGATGCAATTGCGATAAGATATTCCAAAAGAAGAATGGTCTTAGACCATGCAGCCCACAACACCCGTGCGCCAACACCCAAAATTGGTGTGCGTAATAATGACACACAACACAAAAACAACAGTTAACCAAATTAACTACAATAGAGGAAAGCACAGATCGTTATATTCTTATTATAGTCTTTGAATTCAAAGATTACAATGATCCCAAACGGGATACCAAAATAGAATGCTCCGACACTAGAATTGCAGGCTCACAAGCCTCTACACGAACCAACAATGGTTCCTTCTTCTCTCACAAGTCACAACAACTCGCAGTCTTCTTCTCCAACTTGGCTCAGTGTATTCTTACTCTGCCTGCCAACCACCTCAATGACTTCAACTATCATATTTATAGACATGAAATCATTGCGGAAGTTGAAACGATTCGCCTTCCTTGTCATCCAACCATCTAACTGTGATTAATCAAGTTCCCATCGTTATGGTTTGACTCAAACATAACATGTTTATGACGCTTCATACCCCATCTTCGCAGGTGTGCACCTATGACAATGGTTGCACGCAAGCTTTTCCGACCAAGACGAATGCGTTGTATTGCAAGGTGCTAACTATTGAGCAGAGATGCACAAAATCCTCCCGTTCATGCATGGTTCACTTTCCACGCGGGGTGTGCAAAACTTAAACAATAGCGCAAGACATTTGCACCAAGCTCCTCAATTCTGCAGTGCAAGACTGCATTGTTACTCTTCTACCAAAGACTACATATCCAACAAAGGTTGCACAAAACTACTTATTCCTACTGTCTTTTTGGGTGATGCGGATTGCTTGTGTGTCTGGTTGGTCCTGCATCATATAACCCGAATAAGTGAAATGAACCATAAGCTCCTACTCATGTGCATTCCATGAGGTCTTCAACGGATCTTCCATACTTAGCAATTTCTAATGCTCTCAATAACATTGCATCTTCAATTTCACGACCCTTCCACTTCACCAGATATTCTTTATATTCCTTCCTATGCATCGTCTTGATTTCGGTGTCCATCCCTTGCTCAGCCTCCTTGCAAACCTTTTTAGGCAATCGTTGTCTCCAATCCACTTCTCCAAAATCTACATCGTCATTCTCTTCATCAAGTTGTCCCTCAGTTTAAGAATACAAGTTTGCAACATTGAAGATAGGTGATATATCTATCCCTTCTAGCAATTCTATCTAATATGTGTTGGTCACAAATTTCCTCAGCACCTTACATGGCCGATCTTCTTCCATTTCAATTTGTTATATGTTCCTTTCGAAAACCTCTTCTTGCACAAATGTACCAGGACCATGTCACCAACCTGAAATTCTTGTTCTCTCCCCTTTATATTTGCTTGTTCTTTGCTTTGCGCATTACTATTCTTCAATTGCATGTGCACATCGTACATGTATTCCCCAAAATCTTCTACTTTTACGCTCCTCCCTTTCTCTTCCTGGATGTCATGAATTTTTGTGACAACCCTTGGACTCTACACGTAAACAATCTAGAATAGGTCTTCACAATACTTCCGTTTACTGAATTATTGTATGTGAATTTTGCTTGCGTCAACACTGAGTCACATAGTCAAGCTTTTCTTCCACTAGACAACTTAACAAATTTCCAAGGCTTCTGTCAACCACCTTCGTTTGACCATCCGTCTGAGGATGATATGCAAAACTAAACTACAACTAAGTGCTCAATTTCTTCCAAAAGTGTCCCACAAACTTAGTATCCCTATCAGGGAAAATGTTGCACAACAATAAATGTGGCCTTACAACTTCCCTAAAAAACAAATTAGCTACTTGTGTGGCATCATTAGTCTTTTTAAAAGCCATAAACATAAAATAAGTCATTTTATAAAATCTATCCACCACAACAAAGATAGAATCATAGCCCTTATGTGTCCCTAGGTAATTGCAAAACAAAATCCAAGCTTAATTGTTCCTGTGGTTTCTTAGGGATTAGCAAAGGTTGATACAACCCTGCGTTTTGACTTCTACACTGTCAATTGGCAAATCCTACACCCTTATACAAATTTTTGCACATCCATAGACATACACAGCCAAAGATACCCTTCACTTAGTTGTGACATTGTTTTATCAATACCAAAATGACCAGCCAGTTCGCCACTAAGCTTCTCCTTGATTAGATTCTTGCACATTGATCCCCTAGGTATGCACAACTGCACTCCTTTGAACAACCCCCCCTCTTGCAGCAAGTAATCCAACCAAATGTTCTATCAACGTGCACGTGTTCTATCCATGCCTTCCTTGATTCCTTGAAGTCTTCATCCTCTGCATACAACTCCTTCGTGGAATCAAAACTCATGACTTCCACACACATCTCGATCAACAAGACACATTTTCTACTCAATGCATCTGCAACTCAATTAGATTTTCCGCTCCTATGTTTCAAGACAAATGAGTAACTTTTCAAGAATTCTACCCATTTCATGTATTTGATTCATCTTACCTTGACTGTTTATGAATTGTAACACTTGGTGGTCTATGTATAACACTAACTCCTTCGACAACAAAAAGTGTCTCCACTTCTTCAATGCTTGCACAATGGCATAGAACTCCTAATTTTTGCAGTGCATCGTTCAATTTCTCGTTGAAGTAAGCGATAGGCTTACCTTCTTAACTCGTTATAACTCCAATAGTTGCAACACTTGCATCACAATCTACCTAAAATACTTTGTTGAAATCAATTGCATGAATGTGCTTGGTGTATTAGTCAGATCAAAAGGCATAACCAACCACTCATACAAACCACATTTGTCTTGAAAGCAATCTTCCATTCATCGTCTTCTCTTATTTTGATTTGATGGTATCCACTTTTCAGGTCTTGGTGAAGTGTTGCGCTCCACTCATGCAATCCATTTTGTCATCCATGCGCGGCAATGAGAATCTGTACTTAAAGATCTTATTGATGGCTCTAGAATCAATGCACATCCTCCATTCTACTCCTTTCTTTGACATTAGCACTATTGGTGTCATGCACGGCTCAGGGTTTCTCTGATCAGCCCCTTCTCAAGCAATCCTTCAACTTGCTTTTTCACCTCCTCATTCTCTTGCAATGTCAATCCGTATGCCACTTTTTTGGGCAAATTGGATTTGAGAATCAGATCCATTCTATGACTCATGTTGCACATGGGTGGTAGTCCATTTGGAATATCCTTCGACATGATATCCTCATATTCACCCAATATCTCCTTTACTTCATGCAGCATTTCCTCTTCTGCACCCTTTGTGCTTATAGTTTGCACATGCTTAGGCATGAGCACATAACATGCACACTCCTTTGCTTCCTTCAAGAATTGTTTCCTTCAGGAATTGCTTTCCTGACGCTAACAATACTCTCAGACTACTCTCCACCTCTACACTTTTATCCTTCAAAGGATTTGAAGTGTATTGTTTACCATCATCCGACAAGGTATAGGTATTTGCTCTTCCATCATGCATAGCTTTCCTGTCAAACTGCGAATGTCTACCCAACAATGCATATCTGAAAACTGATGTGACTTTTAGTTCCTTATTAGTAGAGGTTAGTGAATAGACCACCTGTGGTGGTTTGCTGAAGTTATGGAAGAATGGCAGGTCATCCAATGATCACAACACCATTCCTTTTTCTTCAAAAGATTTTGAAGCAGGTTTCTGGAAGAAATATTGTTCCAAACTGCAGGTGATGATTGCTCTGAACTCTTAAGATAATGGGAAGAAGAGTAATTGGTTTCTGTGGAGAAGTTGTCTAGGCTTTGATGTTGCTTATGTTAGAGAGCGTTTTGTGTTACAATAATGTACATTTCCTTTTGTGTAAAAATGAAACCTTTATGACATAAGGATTTTTCAGTAATGTTCTGATCTAGGACACTCCTTATATCAATGTGGGCAAAGATTGATGAATCTCCTACTTGCTGTTGTCTCTTGTTGAAACAAGGTAAATATGATGACAAACCCTGCTCTTTACTTGGAATATTGTACTAAATTTTATTAATGAGAAAATGCATTTCTTATTCTAGGTGGTACTGGTTCTAGTCACATAATCTGACTTACGAATTCTGGAAGATGTTATGTTTTAGATCCGAATCAAAGATGTGCATAATGGGCCACCTTTATTTATGTATGATGCACGTAGAATGGATTAAAAGCATTAGTAGAGTATGGAAGATCTTTATTAGTGTTTATGAAGGAAATAGCACTTAAATTGGGATTGTTCCTTGAAATGCAACTTGTGAATGAAGCTCTAGGCATTGTGTAACTGTTTCAGCACCTCTCTATGCAGAGGTCTTCATGAACTAAGAAAAGTAATGAAAGGAACCCTGTAGTGGCCGAATTATGTTATGTTTCCTTTAAATTGAGTTAGAGCTACCTTGGAGAGAGTATTGAACAAATGGAAACTCAGTTTTAAAGGACAACATGAATTGCAGCTGGACAAATTACTCTGTATCCCTGCAGGTCAATATTATTGTAGATCATGTTCTTTCCTTGCTCAAACAACTGTATGGGAACGAAATGTCTGAGATGTAGTAACTCAGATCCATCATAGATGAAACTACACTCAGTTAAGATGAGAATCATAGATGTTCAGTAGGAACTTGTCTTGGCTATGCATATCATCAGAGCTTGGGTAGTAAGAAGCTTTTACATGAGGAAGCCATGCTTGGTTAAATTATAAGCACATTTAATAAAAGTTGGAAGATGATGGGTCATCATTGGAAAACCTTAGGTTTTCCAATGAAGACAAAGCCACCTTTAGTTGATATTAAGTTTTGCTCTTGAGAATTCTTTTATAACACACATAATTGACATCAAATCTCAGTTCTGAAAATTAAACTAATGTAACAACATGACTCATCTCTCATTAAGGGAATTTGTCGACAGTTTAGAAACTAACAACTCTGACTGTAGCCTAGCTTCTAAGACAGAGGTATATAATTACTCCTTTTTAAAGAACGTGTATCAAAGGTATTCATTATGGTTTAAAGCAACTCTGCTACTGTACACCCCACAGTTGTACAATCATCTTTCGTACAGCTCTGGCTAGACAGAGCATGGTATGTGATCTTTCAAGAACTTGTATGAGACAAGCAAGCTCTGGAAAACTAGATAGGTTTCTAAACTGTTGTATACCTCATGAAAGCACTGTAGCAATTCTGATGGCAGACTTAAGATGCAGTTCCCTTTGGATTTTGTGAAGTGATTATGAAGATCTTAAGTAAACTTATCTTTTTGGCAAAACAACTAAGGCACTTTACTTCTTCAACTGAACTTTCTTTAACTTGGTATAAAAAATGTAGAAATTTTCAGTTGTGTTTTCCAAGGATATTAAAAGAGAGTGGATCAGTAGATTGCAAAAGATGGCTCTAATGCCATATAAGAATATGAAAGAATCCAATTGTTCTTATTTAAAATCCATTTGCAAAACCACTTCACAACTTCAATATGCTCAAAGATATAAAAACAACACATGAAGTGGAAGAAAAAAACTCTGAATATATTAGATCCTCCTTACAAGCTCTCTCTCGTGGAGATCTCTCAGAATCTCATATGAACATGAGACAAAGACCAAAAATTCATAGAAAACTATAGTCCCTTTTCTTTTTTTCTAATTGGCTTAGATTTAGGCAAGCCTGATTTGCTGATAGAAAGGTGGATTTCTATTGGCTACCCTAAAGGTAAGTTCTTTTTCTTGTTTCTAAAATTCTAGAAAATAAGAAATAACAAAACTTAGACTAAAAGAAAACCCTAAGTAAACAGAAATGAGGTGCATATTGCAGTTTGTTTGCTTTCTTCCCATAGAATTATTATATTCTATTGAGTCTTCTGTCCTGACTAAGTGTGGTTCTTTGGCTTTGTGATATGGTGATTGTTTACTAATGTTATTCTAAGTTGGGATTGTAACAACAAGGCCTAAAATGAGAAGCATGATCAAACAACTGGTTCTCCAAGTACTTTTCCAGACTACGTCTTCTATCTATTAACTACATCTGCAATTCAAAAATCCTCTAGTATAGTTTTTTCCTGTCACCTAAACAACTATTTTTTAGCATTTACTTGGAGCATAGAATTTTATAGAAATACAAATAATCCAGGGACTCATATTTGTCATTGAGGTGTATCAATATCTACTACTTTGGTTAACTAGAGACACATTAGCCAATGTTGTAAAGGCAGAAAATATAAAGGTTGGATACTAATGGCAAGGAGAGTACACAACGCTAAAAGAATATTACATGCGGCTTGGTCTTACAAATAAGAATATTTAAGGTGAATATAAACAAATGTTAGCTGCAAAGAGATGTTTCCATGGAGGTGTGCACAAAGCACATTTGGTTGTGAGAAGGGCATTTAAAGCTGCAAAGAACATACGGGGGTATAGTCCATGTAGACGTTGTGACTATGTAGTAAGTAGAGTTATAACTTCAATATTAGCAATAATTGTTTGCTCAAAGTTATTAATGAGGAATAACAAAGAATGTGTCATCTGTTAAGGGATGGGCAGAGTAGGACTTCCTATTGCCATGCTTTAGCCTATGTTTTTTTCTGTTCTAGTTATACCACAGAAGTAAGAAGACAAGGATATGATTCCAAGTATACTGTCCTGCTAAAATCTATGCAATCCCTTTAATTTGGAGACAACTTTTAGTATTGTCGCCTATCTTCTTAGAACTCAATGAATAGATGACACAGGTTCAGGAGGAACAGATATTGTACTCAGACCTTTGCTCTGCCCAGAGATTAGCTAGTTTGGAGCAATCTTCCCATCGATACATCTGGTATGTAGAGGTCTCAATGCTACATAATTCTTCAGAAGTTCAGACAATGGGGAATTATACTAATTGCTTGTTGTTGTACAATAGACTCCTTAGAGGCATCGAATATCAAGTTATTCTGTTTTACTGAACACTCAACTAGAATTGCACAATAATGAAGATATAAAGGTCAGATACTAATGCCAAGGAGGGAACAAATTACGCTGGCAGAAAGTTACACAGTTAATGTATCTTACAAATAAGAATAATTAAAAGGTCATTGAGTAGTGACCACTCGTGGAAATTAGTCATCAAAGTGATGATTATAGTATTAAAAACACTCCCTTGTAACGAAAAAACCCATAAAAATAACAATTTCTAAAGAATTTAGGATAAACAAGGTGAACATATAACAATATAAGGTGCACAAATTTCTTTCCATGGAGGTGTACATGAAGCACAATTGATTGTAAGAGGGCCTTTAAAGATACACAGAATACACAGGGGCTATAGATTATGTGGAATTTGTGCCTAGTAGAGAAGAAATCTAGATATCAGCAACAGTTGTTTGCTCAATTTTATTAATAAGACTTAACAAAGGTTGTGACGTCCCTGAAGAGAATGGTAATTTGAGGTATTTTAATGCTATAATTAAGCTTAAGCACATTTTCCCCACTTATTCTATGGACATAATTAGGAGACTAGTTCCAAGTGTATAGTTTATGAACTTGGAGATCACTTTTTAATTTGTCTCCTATGTACCAAGAATTCAATGTGTGGCTCTCATAGGATCAAGAGAAACAAATACCTGTACTTGGCTATGTGTTCCTCCCAGAGATTAACTAATTTTAAGCAACTTGCCCATACATAAAGTTGGTAGAGATCTCAACTCTTTACTAGGCTTCAAACCATAAGAAACTTTACCGATTGCTTGCTGCAGCAAAAAAGATTCCTCGGGTGCAGCCGCCTGCAAGTGAAAGAAAAAAAGGTTAAAGAGGTTTTTCAGGTTAACATTTATTGAGATTATATGCAAGTCACTTACTTCTCCTCACCCACACAGAATGAACAATAAAGGAATAATATACAACAAAAAGGTAGAAAGAGTTGATATACATTAGGAAGCACAATCCTAAGCAGTTTTGGAGGGAACTACATCAAACTAAAAAGCAAACATAAAATAATATCACAGCAGATTAATGTTTAGAATGTGCCAAACAGTTTCAGAACAAGAAAAGGTAAAAGATATCCCCCCTCCTCCCCACAATAAGCACAAGAGGAGGACTCTTCTCGTTAAATAATATTAAGGAAGGTATCGACAAGCTGGCAATAGGGAAAGCTTCAAACATACATGGATTGGAAACAAAATATCTAAAATGGGGAATGGAGAAGGGGCAAGGTAGAAGTTCTAACACCACAGAATTTGATGGCATTATTCAAGGAAGCTTTCCGACAGAATGGACAACTAACCTCATCATACCTTTATTTAAAAAGTAGAGTTGTCAATAACCCCTCAAAGTTCAAACCACTGAACTATTATTGTCAACCCCTTGCATGTAAGATTATTTTAAAGCATGGCAAAATACAAAATCAGAGGTTGGGCTGAAGAAAAAAGTAAAAGGGCAAGCAAGTTTCAGACCAAAACATTCAACAAGAGATCACTGCATCAGTCTTAAACATTTGGAAAAGATATTTCTGAATCCATCATGTTAAAAAAAATAAGTCCAACATTTCAGATTTGATATGTTAACATGATGGATCTAAATATCTCTTTTCCAAATAACCAACATCATGAAAATTTACATTATCTCTACTCTGAGACATTTGACTGAAAAATTATGGAATAAAAAAGGAGGAGAAGTTCAGTGCTGCTTCGTGGATTTCAAGAGAGCCTTTGGCATGATACCTAGAAGTAAGTTATGGAGCAGGGTGGAGGAACTTCACATACTGGATAAATATAGAGCATCAGTCCATATAGACTGCATGAACAGGTCTAAGCGAAAATCAAAATGGAGGAAGGGATGTCTGACTAGCTACACGGTGAAGCTTCTTTTATATGCCAATGACCTCATAACAATTCAAAGCTTAAGAGACCATTGACGACCCTAGAGCTCTTTTATAAAGTAGAGATGCATCTAAATATTAACAAAGGTTAGATCTTAGTCTTCTCCCTTTGAAAAGAAAAATAAAAATTAAACCTCCGATATGAGGGAATTCGCCTAGAGGTATTAAAATAAATACAAATATCTTGGACTAGATTTTAACAACAAAACTAAAATGCGTAAGATGAAGAGGATACAAGACAGATAGAGGACACTTCACATTACAAAATAGATGCAGAAATACAAAATTATAGGATTGGAAGACTTGCCAATAGATGTGAGGTGTTGGTTAGCAAAACATCAAGAATTAAATAAAATCAAATAGAAAGAATTCAAAAATGCTTGATCACAAACAATTTCACAACGAAGGCATCAGTCCTGTGCGAGATTCTACTTGTGGAAATCTAGGTTGCAAGAAACGCAACGGATTGCCTCGTTGTGCATTTTTGGGGCCTGCAACGCGTCGGCAACGAAAACGCAGGTTGTAGACTGTTTTTTACGTTTTCAACTCTCCTGCGCAGCAGAAAAAATTCTTCTGCAACGGGAAAGCGTTTTGGAGCGGTTGCAGGCCGTTTCCCGAGCAAAGCGTTTTGGAGCGGTTGCAGGCCGTTTCCCGAGCAGGCTCGGGAAACGGCCTGCAACCATCCCGACCCAATTCACACAAAAAAAATTAAATTTGTTAAAAACTTGAAATCCACTCCTCGATTCTGCATCCTGCCAAAAGCTAAAATGAAGGGCAGGAATATTTGTCGTTTGGAATTGGCGCAATAGTCTTCACATTTCACATCCGCAGCAACTCCGGATTTGGAAATTTGGACGTTTGGTACTTCGACTTACCACTAGCACTTGGTATTTGGTAGAGCACGCTAGTAGCTGCATTAATCTTTGCAAGGCGTAAGCATAGTACATTTTTGTTGTCTCGCTATTGTAGAAAAACAAGTTAGGTTTCTAATTACATATTCATGGATGATAGGCAAATGTTAGATAGCTGCACAGTGCACACATACATGACCTGACAATATCTGATCAGTGATCACTTGTGTATACATCTAGACATATTCGATGCTTGCAAAAAGACAAATCTTTATATAAATTCAAGAATACATGGCTATAGCAACATGGTTAGCAGGAGGTTGAATGAAATTCAAAAGTCTTTCATAAAACTGCAATAAAATGGAGACACATCAATATCATAATCTATTGGAAGAGAATACCCGCTTGCTCATAACTTATAAAGTTCTTAAAGTACTATAGAAAAATTAGTATCCAGTTCCACCTATTGAAATAGCTGCAATCTTCTTATGTACCGTCCAAAAATATTGAAAAAGAAGACCTAGTTGCTCAGACCTCAATAACTTCTCAATGTCTCACACAGTTGAATACAAATCCATCCCCATTCCTCACAATATTGCTCGTAGTTGTAGGGTAAAGAATACATTTACTACACCAAAGCCTCTTTTCTTTATCAATTCCCTGAATTTCAGTCTAAAAATATGAGCTGGACTAAATTTGGACCAACCAAAGTCCAGTTAAAGGCATCTTTTCTTTCTGCTAAGACTGATTTTCCCAAATCCCCTGTTTGGTCTCTCTTTCCGAGTGACTAGAGGGTATAGTCTACTTTATAAGCTAATATAATCCAATCAGCTCCCTATTCCTTTTAATTAAACTTGAAGTTCAACACTAAACTATAGATAGCCCCAACTAGTCTGGTGATCCACACAGTGGAAACCAATAATAGCTGTGAAACAACATCGGTAAAATATATACAAATATTGATGTTATGTACACCACTTACAGAGTGCGACTTTCCTTTTTTTCAAAATCAAATTTGTTTTATTGTAGTACGTAAGTTTGAAAATAATATATAAGGGAGGGCAAGGTAACACCTTTGTTATTATTGTAATATCTCATGATTATATGAAAATAGAATTCTTAAGCAAACATGAAATTTCACTAAAACCAAAAATTTGGGACAGTTCAATGTGTTCATCGCTTTGTTCTTAATGTTTTTATTAGACATATTTTCTTAGTTGAGAAATCAATGTTCCACCATTCGTCATAAAATGACAAATGTTGAATGGAGAGAATGCTGGAAATATGTTTTATGGGATTCCTCAGTTACAGGGTTACAATTAATGTATCTGGGAAGAAGGTTTCCCAAACACCATATATGTGCTGTTAGAGACAACAATGGTTAGCCTCCTTCCTCAACAACAGTCTAAAGTTGACAACCAACAACTTATATTTCCATGTTTTGCCCTGCCTTTTCTTGGAGTATACTTGAGTTTAATTTAGTTCTGCAATATTTTTAGATAGTACACTGATTATTTAGTCATTTATGCAATGTTAGATAGATATATAGTTACTCATATTTTTCTACTCCTCAAGACTGCACCATTGGCCAAGGTTGCGACTGCACCTCCTATGGAATGACCAACAATTATAATGGGTGTTGTTCTTTTTTTGGTTTCAACCTCTCCATCTAATGTAACAAACAGATAAATAACAGTACTTTGAAATTTATAAACTTGGATATCTACTAAAATAAGTAATATGGGTTCCTTCAATGACACAAAATAGTTGAGGAATAGCTAGTTTTCAATAATGCTTTATATTTTCGCATGAGAAAAATTTAAGGCTTACTAGTGTATTATTTAAATTAGATTCAAGTTGAATATAAAAATGAAGGCATCCTGTGTGTGTCCCACTACATCAAATCCTCAAATGAGAAAAGGTTTGAATGCCCTTATATATAATGCAGTTAAAAGGGCATTTGAGCATTGGTTGTGGGGGATAGTGACTGTAACTAGAACCTACTCAGAAGGTAATTATAGCAGTTCAGGCAACAAGTCATGGCTTTGCCCCTTTTGCAAAACAGGAAAGAGTAGTTCAATTGGACGAGTTAGATACCATTTGTTTGGTATTGGGAAGAAAGAACCAATAAAGGTTTGTAAATGTGTTCCTAAGGAACAAACACAAGATTTGATTAAGGAGTGGGCAACGGTGGAATCCATGAAACCATATTTGATTTTAAAACCCCAACAATCACAAAAACGAAATGTTGGAGGTATTATGGATAGACACCTTCAATTTGCCACGCAAAATCCCTCTTCTGCCCCCATACAAGACTCTCAAATAGCCAAAATGTAAGATGCAACTGATAGAAAAAAAGTGGATGGTGCAATTGGCGGGTTATTTTTTAATTGTGACATGCCATTCAAGAATTGTTCGGTCACTTTTATGGAAAGATGCTATGCGCATGGTAAACAATGCTCGCAAGGGGTATTTGACTCCTAGTTATGAAAAACTTCGGACAATTATTTTGAGAGATGAGAAAGTACGGGTCGATGCTAGATTGAAAGACATAAAATATTGTTGGTCCAACACAAGCATATCAATTCTTTCAGATGAGTGGACTGATGTTACTCATAGACACCTTATAAACATTGTTGCCTCTTCCCCTAAAGGTGCCATGTTTTTGAAGGCACGTGACACTTCTAGTCATGTGAAAGATGCAACATATTTGATGAATTTGTTTCAAGATGCAATTGAACTCATAGGAAGGGAGAATGTGGTGCAGGTCATTACAGATAGTGTTTCAAGCAATGTACTAGCAGCAGGCATGATCAAAGATGAGTATTCAGAAATATTGTGGACACCATGTGTAGTTCATTGCATGAATCTTTTGCTAGAAGATTTGCATAGTGGCCTTCCTTGGATCAACCAAGTGGTTTCAAATGCAAAGAATATTTAGCATTATATTGTTAACCATTCCATGTCCCAAGCCATATATAGGAAGTGTACTTCTCTATAGCTACTCTGATGTGTTGAGACTATATTTGCATCATTCTTTATTACGATTGATCGCATTTTAAAAGTGAAACAATCACTTAAAGAGATAGTGGTGTCTGTCGAATAGAATAGGTGGAAGAGACGACCTACCACTAACAACACCTTATGTGATAAGATTTCAGAGCTCATTATTGGTAATGAGTCTACTTTATTTTGGCAATGGTGTTCAAATCTTTGTCTTCTTTTCAAACCAATAATGGAGGTCCTTCATAATTTTGATAGTGATGATCCATGCATGGGAAATGTTTTTGAGAATCTTGACCAAATGAAAGAGATTTTTCAGAATATTTTGGCAGCGGAGGCACCTTCCTTTGATCAAGAGACAAAGGATTTAGTTTGGGTTTGCAATGACAATAGATGGAGGATGCTTGATAGTCCTCTTCATGTTTTTTTATTGCTTAATCGAGGTGGCTTGATAAGAAACCATGGATGGACGAAGAGGTGGAATCAGGATGGCAAACATATGTTGATAGGTATCATCCAGATAGAGACAATTGTGCTAAAATAAAAGAAGAGCGTGAAAAATATATCAAAATGGAGGAAAAATTTGCCCATCCTGATGTTGCTTATGAACAAAATCATCTGAAGATTATAACATTTTGGAAGTCATACGGAAGTGGCACACCTTTGCTTAGAAACACAACGATATGAGTCCCCTCTTAAGTGAGAATTTTGAGCTATTTTTTAAAAGTTTAACTATGTAACATATTATATTATATGGAATTTAAAGCAATATTTTATTTATTTATTTTTTGTTTTATAAGTTTCTAGTGCTTCTGCCTCTAAAGGAAATTGGAATGATTATGCTTTCATCCATTCAATGAACAAAATAAGCTAGGAAGCAAAAAGACAGAAGATCTTGTTTTTGTTCATTCAAATCTTTGCCTTTTATCTCAAGCTTCGACAGAGTACAAATTAGGGCCTCACAAGTTGTGGGATTATGGAGGCTCAATAGATGATGGAAATGATGATTTGCCAATCAAGGTGCTTGAGGATGATGCAGAGGACCTTTTGGCTCCAGAGGTTCGATGCAATGTTCTTAGGGATGAAGAACAAAGTAGCAGAAGCACTGGGTTACCTTCCACCTCGAGCGTAGCAAGGTCCAACTAATCTCATATAATTTGTTTTTGATATCGTCTTTATATATTAATGTAAATTTAATTATGAAGTTTGCACACCATCTTGCCTCCTTCTCTTGTATAACATTTCAACAACTTTGGTTTGTTCTGCTATACTTGCTCTTCTATATTTACTGCGTAACTTTTAAAAAACTATAATTATACTTGTTCTGCTATACTTGGCCTATTCTGCTATACTTGTCGTTCTGCTATACTTTATCTTCTATGTTAACTTGCTCTTCTATAATTATTTGAGGCACTCTACATTTACTGTGTAACTTTAAAAAATCTGAAACTGATACTGGACAATAACCAGAGATGGGTTTAAGATCTAAAATTCTATGTTCTGTAAACTCTGAATTGAAATATGAGAATTTGTTATTTATTTATTTTTGATGGAAATCTAAAATTTATGGAAAAGAAATTTCAAAATAGGGGCCTGTTTTTTTTTCAAGATGTCATTTCTCTAAGTATCCTATATTCCCAGGTTTTCAGAAAATATAGTGCATATAAATATTTTTATTTCATGTGCCCATATTATGTTTAATATGTTATAACAACTAAAAATAAGTATATGTGTGTGTATACACACACACACACACACATGTACGGAGTTTCTCATTTGTTTCTTAGGCAACCTGAATCAAAACCCTTTTTCGTCAGGCTGTCATTTCCGTCATGTTTCCCGTTTCTCATTTCTAGTACCATAGGTGGAAATAAAGATGTTTCCACTAGAGGCAGCTGCTATGATCACTTAAAGAATGCAGAAAAATGGAGAGTAATAGGTGGCTTAAAATTGTAATAAAGGAAAAACTTGATAAGAAAAAGGGCACCTGGATGAAACAAAATAACAAATGGATGAAAAGGTGGGGCATTAACTTTAAATGAAAGCCCAAACACAAAACAAGAAATCAAAAGTTATTACAGGGAAAATATCAAGCTAATAATGTGTGCAAAGTATCTTGGAAGAAAAAAGTAATACTATGTGGCTAAAAGAGCTTAGAGTTAAGTCTCAAAAGCTTAAAGGCAAGGCACTATCCGTAAAACTACTAATCTAGGTTGGAACAGAGAAAAAATTCGTGATCTGGTGTCTTGTGTACCATGAGAAATATGGGGAGGATGGAGGAAGATGGGAAGCCCCAAGTTGAAGCAAACACTGTCAACATCATGAAAAACAAAGCATGTTTTAGACCATATTACTAATTTAACCAAACAGTTACAGTCATGGTTTTAACTTTACACCCAAACCATCTGTAACAAACAAAGTAATAAATTCCGTCACAGAACTGGAATTCTTAGAAAGAGATAAGATGGGCCAATATTTTAAAAACATCTTTACCGAAACTTGCTGATGGCGGTCTTAGCTTTGACTGGGTTATAGCAGAGCGAGGCTTTTCAACAGTCAACTAACATATGGGTCACCCACCACACAGGCTTATAGAAGAATGTGATTTGGCATCCTTTATACTAATTTAAACAGATCGAATCAAATTGGGTATAAAAGGGTTCACTTTGTAAGCTTTCTTGTTGGGGACGGGGCTTATTTACTCTGATTATTATACTGATTTGGGTCTACACATATATTGTATATATCACTTTGGACTGAACCCATACCTGGTCCACAGTTGCTAGGGTTTGTCTATGTTGCACCGCGATCTTCGTCGTTGTCGGGCAACCAGGGACAAAATTGCAAGGGGAAGAACTTATATTCAAGCCATAATATCTGGCATTCGAAATTATTTAATGTGGGTATGTGGTTGATATGGATACCGCTTCATAACGCCTGGTTCTGTTTTTTTTGTTTTGTTCGTTTGTTTATTGTTTTTTGGTTTTTTTGTTTTATTTTATTTATTTATTTTTTATTTTTATTTTATTTTTAAATTTTATTTTGTTTATTTATTTATAATAATTGAAACTTTTTTTTTTAATACATTAGGAGTAGAGAATGTTTCTCTAGTTTAGTGTTGGGGATTGAGGGGTATCTATTTTGTCAAATTCGTTTGTGGTACAATCTTAATGTCATTCTTTTTTTAGTATTCTTTAGGATTTGTACTTTCATGGATGGCTACACAATATGTTTTACACCATCATCTGATCCCAGCCTCATCCCTTTTTTGGTATCTTGTGGGATTTATACCTTGGTGGATGTTTAAGCAACACTTTTTATGCCATCATCATCATCGTTGGAGTACAACCCACTTGATCTCATACATTATTTTTTTTAAATGAAATAAAGTTTGTAATTTTATTATAAATAAAACATATACAAGACTATTCACAAAAAAAAGGGTGGTAGAGAACACGCCAACAACGACACAGTAGGCCATGCCTAGGAATCAAAAGGTCCAAGGCCACAAAAATAATGAACAAACTAGGCCAAGTCTAGAGAAAGCTCTAATACATCAAAAAAAGGGCAACTTAAACAGTATTAACAAATAAACCAACTGAGGGCGAGTCATTGTCAGGAGGACCCCACCCAGAGCCACAAAGGTCTTTTCTGTCATCATGGGGTCCCATCCAGCACCAGTATCCTCATGTTCAACATTATCTTTTTCTTCAGTAGCATGCAGAGGCAAAATGGCTAAATTAAGCCACAAAAAACTTTTATCAAATCGTTGAAGAGAACCATCCTGAGAGTTGTTATACTGAAAATTCCCTTGGAGCCGGGCTAGTAGAGGCGGAGAGCCCCACCCCTAATCGTGTTTAGGTGGTTGAGCAGAGAATCCTAGCCAAAACGTTGATCCATGAGAGGAGATCCCTAGCCACCCTACTGAGCTAGCGGGGGAGAGTGACACTGTTGCGAAGAACTAGAAGCTCGAGAAAGGTGACTAGGCCGACTACTGTGAGAACCACCCCTAGGAAGGTCACCTCGACCTTGAGGCAGGGTGTCCCTAGGCGGGGAAGGTAGCACGCGAGCAATGGTGTCAAGCACAATTCCCCAATGATAGACGAGCCACTACAAGTATTCAAGTTCCATAGCCACTTTATTTGTTTGCACTTGTATCTACATAATCACATTATAAACAATGGTAACTTTGTCATAAGTAGCAAACAAAGAGTCGACAGAATTATTAGAAAATAACATTGAATTATGCTCTTTCCATAGCCAAAATAAAATTTCTATTATGAAAACATGCCAGACTTGGGTGTACTGGAGATGCATACTAGGACTATCTCTAAATTGAATATAGTACCAACTAAAGGGAATTGAGTGGAGAGGATGGAAAAGTCTTGAAACCAAATCCAGGCATGTTGGGCCTTCGGGCAATACCCAAAAAGGTGCATTACGGTTTCAAGGTGGCCACCTAAAGGACATTTGGGTAGATAAATGCCCAATTAGACAAGCCTTTTACTAATCGACGAGCCTTAATAAAGCAAACACCAATTAAAATGTGCAATTTTGGGTTCAATATAAGACGACTAGATAGTGTGGAAGCACTTCCCCCAAATAGAAGGGGAGGAATGGATGTTCCACCTCTGTTTGAGTTTATCCACCATAGGCAACTACGAAGAGAGTCATTCATAACCTTTTTGGCCTTATAATTATAGAAAGGAGTCTCTTTGTACCATTTCTAGTCCTTCCACTAAGGATGGGCATAGTTGACAAAGTTCTTGTGAAGAAACTTCACTTTCCCAACTGCCACAATCTTGTCATAAGACTCTCTGTCAACCATAAAAAGTTTAAATTTAACTTGGAAAGCATTCTAAGGGATCCAAAATTGAGACTCTTTATAGAAAAGGTCTTGCATGGTGTGGATTCCTCTACGATAAAACCTAAGCACATGAATCCAAGGCACTTCTACAAGAAGCACCACGTGCATGTTGATGACAAGCGACCCCCATAAAGACTGTTGGTTGATGGAAAGACCATCCCTAAAGCCTGAACTATTCCACAACAACCATGGTTTGATTTTTTCCCAAGCATTCCAGATACTCTTAATAATAAAGGTGCCCACCACTTTGACCTGGGCAATAAGGGTAAGGAGACTAGGGGACCCTTGAGTGATGCAATTTCAAACAAGAGTCTTCCAAGCTTCTTTGCCCTCCATCGCGTGAATAATCTATTTAGCAAACAGGGCAGAGGCTTGTTGAGAGATATCAATGAGGCCCATACCTCTAGCCTCATGAAGAAGACAACAATCATCCTAGGCAACTTTGTGAAAGCTCTTATCAGTGGAAGGATTGGCCCAAATAAAATATTGTAGCAACTTCTTGAGCTTGCAGATAACCTATTTGGTGGGCACCCATCAAGAATAATAGTACGTGGATGGTAGCAAGTACTTTGGAGTAGATTTAGAATTTCTTAGCCAAGTAAAATGGCTTGGTGATACAATTTAAGAGTTTTTTTCTCAACACGGTCCACCATGTACCACCACAACCGAGAGGGAGAGGCCTAGAAGGTAAAGGGAATTTCTAGAAATTTATAAATCTTACGTGTTGTAGTCAATGCCAATTATATTGCATCATCCAAGCAAGTTAAGGAAGAAAGGGTTGCTTGTAACACTACATTTTACACCATTGAATGGCAGAGCTAGAGGAAAGACAAAAGACCTCGAGGCAGTGCATAACATTAGCCATAACATCCTCTTCCTCGATGATCATAAGGAAGGAGTCATCAACAAAGTACCCATTGAGAAGTTGTTGGGGTTCTTTCAAAGGAAGGGATATAGCATGCACAAGGCTTTGCAATTGAACATTGGCCAAAAGATAACCAAATCCTTTTGTGACAAGAATATATAGGGCCAGGGCCAAGGGGCAATCTTATCTGATGGATCTAAAGAGGCTAAAAGGTTTTGAGTTGACTCTATTAATGGAGAGGAAAGTTGAGGCATCACAAAATAACATGCAAACAAATTGAATGAGAGTGGGACTAAAACCTAAGGCTTGTAACATAACCAGGATGAATGGCCACTCAATGCGATCATAGGCTTTCTCAAAATCAATTTTAATGAACAAAGCCTTTTGGTGGGACTGATGGGCCTTTTATATGCCTTCCCGCATTGCAATAACATGATCTAGAATATAAAGGCCTTAAATGAAGCTTGTGTGCTCACCCTGGATGATCGAAGGTAGCATACATCTAAGGTAGAACACCAAAGCCTTGGCAATGATTTGTAAGAGATGTTAAGCAAAGTGATAGGATGCCAACTACAAATAAGCTTGGGGTCACCAGACTTTGGGATGAATTTGATATACCCTTTATTGATGGTTAAGCCCAAGGTTTATAAGTGGAAGGCTTCAAGGTAGACCTGTTAAAGGTCAACCCCAACAATAGCCCACATTTTCTTGTAAAATTCGTAAGGGAAGCCATCACATCTTGAGGCTTTGTCATTAGCTAGATGCATCACAACTTCAAATAGATCCTCCATAGACAAGAGCCTATCACAAGTGACCCTTTAGGTGGTGGTAACTTTAGTAGGAACCACCAAGAGGCATTGGTTCAAGGCATGTTGGCTTTCCATGGACAGAGGTTGATATGAAAATACTTGTTGATAATGATTAGCGAAAGCCTTCACCATCTCAAGCGTCTTTGTGTATCTCTACCCATTATCCTGAATGGCTTGCATCTATTGGGAGGTGGACTTTGCCTTTAATATGTGGATGAATTCCTTGGAGACCTAGTTGCCAATGCATACGAGCTTGAAGTTGATCACGGTGGGCATTATACTAATCAACAATTTAGATTTTATGGCATAATTTGACCACCTGTAGCTAGAGAGCTTCACTTAATGGGTGTTGTTCTAGGGAGGTCACAACCTGAATCAGCTCTAAAGAGGTGGTAGAGTAGGATCTTCATCAAATCTTTTCTAATTGGCACCCGTAGATACACAAAAATCTATTCATCTGATTAAGAGCATCGACCCACCACTAAGTCCACCTTGGCTGCTGAGGAGGCCTAGGAACAAGATTCAAAACCCACTTGATGTGTGACATGTTGGACCCATGATCCAAGAGGGTTTTATTAATAAATAAATGCATTTTATGGATTTTAGGCTTTTTGAAATCCCAATTAATATTGTATCTAATCAAAAATTGGTTGGAGAGAGAAAATCTGACAAAACTCCCACTGACAGAGTAAACGTTGTATCAAAGGAGAAGTATTATTGAGTAAAAATCATAGCACAATCAAGTCATTTAAGCACCTGATCGGTCCCACCTCAAAGATTAGTTCAAGTGTACCAAAATTTTGGTGTGAGGAGCCACCCTAAATTAGGGTCATGAAAGCCATATGTATTTTGCATGTATAACCATGCCTCCCTTTTGTCGGTATCCCATCGCATTGGTAGAGTCCCAATCTTGTCAGTTAATTGTTCTACTGCATTAAAATCCCCACATATAGCCCAGTGGGCATGAAGCAAAGAATCAATAATCCATCACCATAAAGTTGATCGCTCATGTGTGTCATTCAAGGTATAAACATTAATAATGCCAAACAAATGATTCTCAATATTAAAAAGGGCCCATATGACAATGTGGGTGGGGTCCTTGCCAAATGTCATAAAATGAGGCCACCACTTGAGTGTAATGAATGCCATAACACCACCAGGCTTGTCTCATGATTGCTAAAAAGCACTAAATTATCAGGCTAGATAACTTTGGCAACAACTGAGAGAAGGAAACCCACCACCTTCTCTCCTTGAAGGCAGAGAATGTCTATATCTACAAACTTACTTCTAAAATCTCAAACAACATACTTTCAGACTGAGTCTTCCAGACCCTGAACATTCCATGAAAAATAATTCATAGATTATGGTGTTGAGAGACATATCCTCTGCATTGAACCCTTCAAGGGCTTCATATCTATTCTTCAGTAAATGCTCAGATTTAGAGAGAAGAAACTTTAGCTACTAAGCAAATTCTATCACAAACTTTCAATCCTCTGATAAACCTCAATGAATAGGGATTCGAGAGTAATTTGGAGAGTTCTAGGAGAGGTTGTGTGCGTGCTTACCAACATCAGTCCATGTGATATGCGACAAAAAATCTAGATTAACTAAAAATGCATATGTTGATACTTGAGAATTGAAAAACACTTTCATCACTAGGGGCATGCTTTGAAAATGAGGTTGAGATGGTGCTACCTTTGTAAGCACTAGCTCCTTGATGGGGAGTATGTTACGAGGCACTTTCTTACTCAACGAAGCTGAAGGCTTAAGCGCTTGAGGTGCAAAGCTAGAGTAAGGCTTGTTAGGTTGTAGAGCTAAAAGCTTCACTGATGCAGACATGGAGAAGGCCATTGGAGGGGTTGCTGAAGGTTGCTGAGCGTCAGAGCAACCGGCGTCGGTCTGATCAGCCGACGTCGGCAGGATAGTGAAGAGAAGCAACCGACGTCGGTCATGGGTCGGCCGGCGTCGGTCACCTCCAGGCAGACAGGGACCGACGTCGGTCGCCTGTGTGGTTCGACTGCGAGCTAATTACGGGCAGTTAGCTAACAAACCAAGTGTTTGCATGATTAGAGCTATTTTTAGACTGAGAGCTGCGGATCTAATTATTGTAATTAGATGTCTAATTATTGTTTGGATGAGATCTATATAATAGACTCATGGTTGTATTGGAAAAGTGTTCTAGTTTGAGTTGAGCAAAGTTTGCTCCTTCTGTGTGTGAGGTGAGCAAGGGTGTTCCTCCTAGTTCCACAGTACCAGGTGTAGGTGCTGGATTGGAGAATCAGCAGGGTTCTTCATGTATGTAGGATCTTGGTCAGAGTTGCATGGCCTATATAGGAGATCTACATGGTAAGTAAGATCGTTGATCTGTAGGTGTATGTGTGTGCAAGGTCAAGGTTCACAGGGGAGCAGAACCGTGTTTGATTTGCAGGTGTGCAGGATCATATAGACAGCAACACAACAGGGAGCAGTATCAGGCAGGATCTACTTGGAGTACAGGTGTGTACTCAGATAAAGCAAAGAGGAAGGCAAGGGAGTTCCTTCCATAAGTATGGTCTGTTGAAGTGCAGGTTATTGCAGGTTCATGGGAGATCTACTTGAAGTACCTTGAGTACTTGTGGAGCACGTGGAGTGCTTGTGGAGTGCGTGTAGCACTTGTGGTGTGCGTGGAGCACAGGAGGTGAACACCAACTCTGTATTTTGAGTTGGGTGTTGGGACCTGAGAGGGAGAGCTTTGGGGAGAAGAATTACTGTTCACTTGAGGTGTGGGAAACCTCTGTAAGGTGGTGGAGAAGAAGTGGCATCTTCTTTATTGTATTCTTTTCTGTATAAAGTGTTAATACA
This sequence comes from Torreya grandis, assembly GCA_037957365.1. NCBI lineage: Eukaryota > Viridiplantae > Streptophyta > Pinopsida > Cupressales > Taxaceae > Torreya > Torreya grandis. The sequence continues at coordinate 2,432,186 of JARHVA010000332.1, forward strand.
ATTTGTGTTTGTCTCTCATATCATGTGTTATTCTGAATTCTAGTTACTTGGTGAATCTGGTTAATTACCGCATATTAAGTTGCTTGGTTTGGTAATCATATTGTGCTCTTTTGGTGGAGCAAGATCCTGACAAGGCTTGTTGATAATCCCATGATTGGCCTGAGCAAACCCTTTATTGTGATTGTTCTTCTTCCCCCCAATAATTTGCCATCCATCTTATTGGGTATTCTTAGGAGTAGCATCCATCGACTTAGCGGGGGTTGTGTTGCAAGGGAGATACAAAGGACAATCCTTATTCTTGTGGTTTATGGCTTGGTAGTGGAAACAAGTATTAGACAATTTGATATACACAATTCTCTATTAATACTAGGATTTGCCAACTTGAATTTTGATGGATTTCGTGAGGTCCTTAGAAAGATCAACTTCCACACATACTCAGGTTAAGTACAATCTATGGCATTCGTGAGCAATAATCTAGCCTATAGACCCTGTTATTTGGTCCAAGAAGGGCCAACATGGCAGGGGCAAACATGGGATCTCAACCCAGATGAGGACTTTTAGAGTAGCCTATTCTAAGACTACAAAGTCTCTGGTCTAAAGGGATAGCACTAGGAGGGAGTTTTAGACATACCAAGTGGTTAACTTGTTCAATATAACACCTTCATGGGTGGGGTAGACAAATTTTAACAAAAAAAAAACCTTTCAGAAGGAATGTGACCAATGAAGTAACCTATCAAGCAAAACTATTATAGCCATTGACAAACAAAATCAAAATCAGGCTGAGTAAGAACAACATCAAGAGGAGAATCCTTACCTCATGATATACTTTTGGGATAAATTTCACTATCATTTATTTGGCAGTCCCATTACGGAGCACTCCTCCTTCGTCCGTCATGACTTCAACAACTAGAGGAGAAGGTAGGGAAGCCATTAAATAGCTCGTTCAGAGGGTGAAGCTATTAAATCTCAATAAATATTGATATCTCATGGGAACATAGTATGACAATGAGGGCCAATGATGAAAAGACCATGACTCTTGATGTAAGGCATAAGCAAACCCTAACAGAGCCAAAAAAACCAATTATCATCTCATACATTATTTTGGTTTCATGGACATTATTAAAATCTTTTATATATATATATATAATTTATAATTTGATTTAATTTTTATACAATTAATCTTATTTTTCAAAATATTTTCAAGGTTCATATTTTGGTAGATGACCTCACAATAAATGGTATATATTTATTATTTGTTTATAATTTAATTTAATTTGTACATAATTAATCCTTCTTAGAATATTTTTGGGGATTTATATTTTGGCAGATGACCTCATAATATATTTTATAATTAAATTATAGTTAAATTATAATTTTTTTTAATGATTTTATTTAATTTTATCATATGATTCCATTTTAGAACAATTTGACTTACCTTATCTCCCTTATTTTTATTGAATTTTTTTAGAAATAAAATCATTTGTATTGAAGATGTTCAAGTCTTAATGGTGGAGAATTATTACGTCGAACATCTATTAAGAGAGGCTATTGAGATTGGTAAACATTCTTAAATTTTGAATAGATAAGAAAGTTTAAGTTTGAGCCACTTATAGAGTCCTGTTATCAAAAAATTAAGAAAAGATCCCTTACCTTATGATATTTAATTTGATATTTTTAATATTAGTGGTTATAATTTAATGATTGTACATTTATTAATCTCTTAAAGTGAACTTAATAGGCATTGTAGAGATCCAATTCCTAATACCATTGTGTTGAAATTATCAATCTTACTCAAAATTTATGAAAACACATAATTTGGGCTAAAATCACGTAAACACACTAAATGGTTTGAGTTTGTCGTATACAAGTACCGATTTAGGCTAATGTATCCCTAAATAGATCAATGCATTTTATGTGATTATTAACTTTCCTCAAATCATCTCGAGTCAAAATGGTGAAAACATAATTTGACACCCTGGATCACTAAATTCCTTTAATTCTGAGGTACACAACAAGTGCATGTGTTATTTCATGTCCACAATGTCCTAAATGGGATATTCATCTATACGCACTTAACATCATCTTCTAATTCCACTCCAGTCAAATTATGACCCAATAATATGACATTCTGACCAGTTTGATTAATAGTGTGCAACTAATTTTCAAAGAATTGCATAAAATTTTATTAATCTCACTTAGACAAATTAATTCAAATTAAGTGCTTTAGTGGAAAATCCATGGAAGTTATTGAATATATTTTAATTGGAAATTTATTCTTAATATCTGCATCATCAAATGACATCATTTTTGGGGTGGCATCCATAAGCCATAAATGCAACAAATGTCAGGGTTAAGGCCTCCCATGTCTCTTTAATGCCCCTTCCTTCCAAATATTTAAGAGGGTATTTATGGATTAATTATACAAAATTGGATTAACTCATGGCCACACATCTTGATCTCAAGATGGATGGTCACGATTGATTTTGATCAATCTTAAAAATCTATAAATAGGAGGGCCAAGACCACAATTTTTAGGCTTCATTTGTGTAAATTTATTATGCATAATTCTCTCCACAAACCATTTGTGTGTGGTGTTTATTATGCTTAATTTGTAATAAGATAACTTTATTGATAAGCATAGATTTGATTTCATATCATGAGCCTAGTTTTATTGGTGCACAATAGATGATGGAAGAGCTTTGACTTGCATCATTGACAAAGACTTGAGCACCAAATCAAGGGGAAAATCAAGTTTTGAGTTGCATTTGGGTGATGAAATGCTCTTGGAAAGGTATTGTGTATGTGCTTTTTTTCGATAGCTCTTAATTGTAATTTGCCAAACCCTGTCGAAAGAGTTGGCTTAACTTGTTATGTTCTCATGCATTTTTCTTGAGTTTTCTTGACTAATGTTTGATCTAACTATCTTTGGATTCCATCTCTATAAGCATCTTATAGTTCATATAATTATTTATATAAGGAGCTTTACGTTTTAATTCTTATATATATGTTGTAATTTTTATATATTTTTTCTACATTCTTGATAACAGATCACTTGATGTAAATCAAAATGTTGATGGTAATTAAATATTTAATTTCACATACATCTCAATAAAATTACTTCATAAAAATGAAGCCGAATAAAATGTATGTCTCCCTTAGTGCTAACAGTCAAAAATTATTTTTATTTTGTACTTTTATTAAGTTCTAAATGATTGTAAAAATATTTTAATAGAACACATATATTTTGTATTACAGGGGTGGTGGAGATATAATAGCACTACATCATGGAATGCCCAATTTATAATATATTTGAATCAAATATGACAACCATATGAAAGTGGACAATTTGAATGCCTTATTTATGTAGGTGAAGTGAGACAGAAGATTATTATTTTTTGAATAAGATTCATAATAAAAGATTTGACATCAAAAAATAATAAATGTTTCATAAATCTAATAAGACAACCTTTATTTCAAGATATTTTCTTTCCATGAAATATTCATTACTATTCTTAATCCCATAAACTACTTGATCTCGTAAATATAATTAAAATATTTAATTCATTATTCATCTTATAGACTCCTTGATCTTGTAAACATGATTAATTTTTTTAATTCATTCATTAATTCTTGTGAAAACATAGCCATAAGTGTTGTCCATTCTTATTCTTATTTCTGAATACTTAACATTAAGTGAGAAAGAACCTTTAAAAGTTGACCTTTTAGAACTTTTTGGTTAGAAAATAGTCTTTATCATGTGGTTTGATTTTTATTATCATTGGAGTATAATAAGATTTTGAAATAACATAATTTTGAGTTTTCATTTTGTCTCTTATTATGTACAAAATATTTTAAAAAATCACTTTCAAGCCACAGAGGATACCTTATAAGCAGCAAAGTAAAAGGTAAAGTACTGTTACTTATTAAAAGAATAATGGTTATTATTAGTACTTGATTGTAATCGGTTTGATCGAATACTTTGTGCATTGGATAATGTGCAAAATAAATATTTGATATTTTCTAAACTTTTTGGATTTCACATTGTAATTTGTAAAATTAAAAATTTGTAAATTATGAATTTGAAAATTATGAATTTTGGTGTTTTTTATTGATTGTTATGTAAAGACAAGACTATTTTCATGGAGAAAATAGTTGTATTTCGATTAAAAAAATAATGAGAAAATACATTGTCCAATCAAATTCTAGAATTAAAGCTTATCTAAAGTTTAGAGATATATGTCATTGTACAAGGGTGGTGGAAATTAAATGCGAAGTAAGCATGCAACATTTTTCATTTAAAGTAAATATTTAGAAATATTTACATTTTTGTATAGTGGCAGCAACTTTATACGAACATTGCTCAAAAAAATTGAAATTTGATTATGTAGTTAGTCTGTAAAATTAAATATCTAGACAAATAGTCAGCTTGTCATTTATTACTCTATTTTAATCTTTTGTCAGTCATTGTTACAATTCAAAGTTTCATGGTTCTCTACCACTTTGTGGCAATTCATGATAATCATGTGTAGATGCATTGGACAACAATTGGAGGAATAGGTGCATGCTCTACAAAGAACTTCAATTTGTTGTGTGGCTAAACTTAGACATATTAGTCGAATATTTATTTTATAAATATCCCATTTTCTAGTAATTGTATGAGTGAAAACACGTTTAAAGCATGAGCTAGTGATATGTGTTTGATAATTTTCCTATTCAACAATTTTCACAAGCAATACATCTTGGAACCCCATCATCTTCGGCCTGTACAAAGTGTTAGTCTAAACAAACGATTTCCATTAAACAAAACCAATAAGAATCTTTCTTAGTTTCAGGCATCCCCTTCAATCTATAGCAAAAGAAAACTTCTACAAAATAAATCTATTTCCATAACAATTAAAGGAAACGTGCATAATAGCTCATTATCATGCTTAGTAACGAGAAAATAATTAGAAATAAATGATTGTAAGAGTAATAATTTAGAGTCTAGGTTGTGCCTGTGAGGTGTTTGATCAGCCTAACATAAAAATAATTTTGTTTTTGGTGGTTCATTGTTGCAGTAAACCACATATGAGCTACACATCGAGCCTTGAAAGTGTTACATATGAACTATGTTTGGCCAATTTTTTTTTTTTGGTTTCACATATATAGTTGACTTAAACACCTCAAAGAAAAATTAAAATTTTGTTGGTTTGGTTGGTACAGACTGGAGAGTAGTCTTTTGTTGTTATTTGTTTGATTTGAATTCCAGTATCATAAACTGAACCCACCTATTAGATTGAAGGCAACACACCTCTTTTACTAAAAATCCAATACCCATCATATCCACTAGTTACCACACAATGAATACACAACTCCCCCAATGGTGGCTCATTCATACTCCAGACCACACCATAGTTGCATGTCATCCATTTCTAATTTGAAGACCCTCCCTATAATTTTCATACTCAATCCATTCATAACCCATCTTAATTTTAAGACATGATATTATTAAATCTATACAAGCATGTATGTCTCTCCCCTAAACAACGCCCATGATTACGATATATGTCTGACCTCTTAGGTATAAAAATTGCATTATAAGATAGTATGGCTAAATGATCTAAAGATCATCTACAAGGGATAAAATATGAAAGGTCTCAATTCTTCTTCTAACCATTCACACAGTGTAGATCTCATTGAGAGCTTTTCATTGCATTTTTTGGTTTGAAAAATGGAGTCCGTATGTAGACTTTATGGTTTGTCAAAGATGGTCAAAAGTCAACAAGATGGGTCAACATTGGTCAATGCTAGTCAAACCCGGTTAACAAGCATTAAAGGTGGACAAATGTGGTATTGACACATGACACACATTGGTATGTACACATGGCACAACAAATGATTCAATAGCACATTGATACGTGGTATGTTAATCGACGGTTTGGTTTTAATCATGTGGAAAAAGCCTTAGTAAGGCATGGGCTTAAGTGGAAATGGAAGGCTATGAATAAACCCTTAAAATGTTATGTTTTATTTTAAAACATGTAATCTTTCACCAAGGCCACGTTTGGGCTAATTAAAGCCTCTTTAAATTTTGTAAAAAAATCCCATGATGGGATGAGAAAATCCCATAAGATAAACATTAATCCCATGAAATTTGGGAAAGGATAATTCAAAAGGCTAATTTAAAAACTTAGATATTGTAACCTCACGAAGGGATGAGAAATGGGCTATTTTAAAGCCTTAAGACTTTGTAAATTAAATCCCACCTTGGTAAAAGGGGATAAACATGATCATTTGAACCTAAGGGATAAATCAAAACCCCATATAATTTGTAAAGGGGATAATTCTAAATCCCATAAAAATTGTAAAGGGATGATTATCACACCCCCTATATGTCTAGCCTCCACAAGTATATAAAGGGGTGAGTGCTTATTGAAAAATCATTCAAAAGCATTCTAAGTTCTCAAAGCAGTCATTGGAGGAGAACAAGAAGCGGAAAAGAGTTCGTCAAAAGTAACTTAGTACAGAGTGGAGATTTTGTGAAACCCATCTTTTTCAAGACTTTCTCAAGTCAAGATGATTGTTTGGTAGCCCATTCTAGGAGCACATTATGATGTAAGAATTAAATTTCTTTTGACATCATTTATATATTAGTTCATGTTTTATCAAACCTAGAGATGTAGCCCTTGAAAAGGCGAACTCCATTATCAAGTGCAAGTGTATTATTTGTATTTAAACATTTGTTTCTTGTTCTTTTTAATCATTAAATTGTTGGTTTTAAATTAATATGCCAATTTTCATGTAATTTTATGAGAAATTGAGAAAATGTTCCTTATCCATAAAAATGGAGTAAATTGGTTAAAAATTGTCAAGTGCCATTTTTGGATCAAGTTTTAATTAATGAGTATCTATTTTTAAATAGTTTTTAATAAGTGGGGTCACTTACTATTTACCGATCAATTTGGTATCATATCTAAGTTTGTGTTGATGTAATTGTGATTTTACTCACATTTTATGGAATACTATGGATCCAATGTTACCTCAAGTTCAACTATTGTTTAATACCATTGTCATTACATTGATGCAATACTTGCAATCGCAAGAACAATCATAGCTTGATTCAAAATGAAGACATGAGTTACAGATCAAGAAAATACAATAGAGAATTGATGCTTTGTAGGTGGAAATACAACAAAAACACCGTCAGAGGAAGAGGACGTGTGAAGACTTAGAAGTTTGCAAACATTGTGCTAGAAGAGGACATGTTCCAGAGCAATGTTGGATATTGCATCCAAGTTAGGCTCCACACTAGTTCAAGAAGTAGAACAAGGACAAAGGCAAGGCACCCGTTGTTTCCAAAAGTAATCAGTCATCCAGACTAGTAGTACATCGTCAATCAACTCCAAAGACTATAATATGATAACTTTTACCAATTGAATTGCCAAAGATTATGCTACACTTTGATAATACCTAAAGGCAAAATGTCACTGCTATTGTTGAGGGTAAGTTTGTGTAAATTTATTTTGATTGGAGCTTTAGAGCTAGTTACATCACTGAAGGTATCATACAATGTTTGAGATTGAAAGTTCTATCATTACACCACACCAAGACATTCAGAGCAGCTAATGGCATAGTATGTGGACATGTGACACATTATTATATCTTGTATTTTGGTATTGGAGGTCTATTCTTTGATCAAGTTGCTCTTGATCTAGTCTTTGAAGAAGTAGAGATCATTCTGGGTAATTTCTATCTCAAATCTTGACAGGCCAAGTATACAACATTAGGGGATGGAATCTAGTTGAATGGTGATCATGCTTATGAGATTCAGTTCAGGACAAGTCAGACAACCAAGGTAATTTCTGGTTATATCATTAATTCTTTTGATTCTTATACTCCTAGTAGTCCTCCTAATGAGAATATTATTGTAATTTTATAAGTGAATAATGTTCTGATTGTCAATGTGTCTTTTGACTCAGATGAACATTAAAAGATGAAAGTAATGAAATCAATTCTTCTGGCTATATTAAGAATGTTAGGGATACTTTATGTTTTAACTCCATACATTCATCAAGTAATTATGTTGATACATTTGAGAAGCACACAAGGGGAATAGGTTCTAAGCTGCTGGCCAAGATGGGATTTAATGGAAAGGGCCTTGGCATTAATGGTCAAGGAATTGTCCAACCTATCCAAGTTAGGAAGAGACCATTTTACATAGGATTAGGATATGTAAATGAAGGACAATCTTCCCAAGAAGCCGAGCTAAAAAGTTACTCAAGCATCAAGTTAGAACACCCTGAAGAGCTAAAGGAAGCATTCTCCAAAGATGAAGTAGTTAAATCTGACGAGACATCTTCAGACTACTTATCAAGGTATGAAAAGAGGAAATACTTGAATATATCTTATTATTATGCCTTAGAAAGCCCTAGAAGGATGCCTAAGAGACATGTCAAGTCAAAAAAGAAGAAGATTGACGAAACAAAGTTGCCTAAAGAAGACATGAAGTTTGGTTTTTACTTTAATGCTAAAGGGAAAATACTGAAAGAAGATAAATAAAGTCATCCACAACCTCAAATAAAGGTTGTAATTGCATCTTCAATCAAGCAAAAAATAGAGCCTCATCAATTAGAACCTAAGACAACAATAATCAGGGAGATGACAGTCAAGGACAAGCTGACAATGCATAATTTATCAACTTGGAGAGGTAAACAACATTTCTTCAAAAGAATAATTGCTAAGCATTCAAAGATAGATGCTATTTTTGATATAAATTAACAAAATAATTTAATTTTTGAAGATGTTGTAAAAACCCTAGGTTTAAAAACTAAGCCACATTTCAGACCATATTCATTGATTGGGATAAATGATGTTGTTAACCTACATGTAAGCAAAACATGTAAACTAGGGTTTGCAATTACCTTCAACTTCCTAGATGAAGTTGAATTAGATGTGGTTCCACTTCAATTTAGTGGCATTATCCTAGGTAAACCATACTTGTCTTTGAGAAACATAACTTTTTCTTAAGAGGAAAATCAGTATGACATTGTAAAAGATGAGATAAAATATCTCGTGAGAGCCCATCACCCAAAGGAAGGACAATGTTGATAACTTGTCATTATACTTCTGATATTTGGACCATTACAGGAGAATTTTATTGACAAAAATCATAATATTGCCTTCGATGCTATTTTGTTATTGTATGTTGTTTCTTGTAGATGATGTTTTGGCAAAGAAGACAGAGAACTTCATGGAAGGGTAACAGAAACTTCATTTTCAAGTTTCGATGGATTATTTGACTTTTAGAGACCAAAAACCTTCTTAATGGGGAGGTGTGATCCAGAGATCATCTACAAGGGCTAAAACTGAATTGTCTCAATTCTTCTTCAAACCATTCACACAATGTAGAGCTCATCGAGAGCTTTTTGGTGCATTTTTTGGTTTGAAAAATAGAGTCCATATGCAGAAGTGATGGTTGGTTAAATTTGGTCAAAAGTCAACATGATGGGTCATTATTGATCAATGTTGGTCAAACCCAGTCAATAAAATTAAAGGTGGACCAATGTGGTATAGACACATGGCACACATAGATATGTACACATGACATAACAAATGATTCAATAGCACATTGATATGTGACATGTTAATTGACAGTTTGGTTTTAATCATATGGAAAAAGCCTTAATAAGGCATGGACTTACGTGAAAATGGAAGGCTATGAATAAACCCTTAAAATGTAATGTTTTATTTTAAAACATGTAATCTTCCACCAAGGCCATGTTTGGGATAATTAAAGCCTATTTAAATTTTGTAAAAAAATCCCATGATGGGATGAGGAAAGCCCATAAGATAAACATTAATCCCATGAAATTTGGGAAAGGATAATTAAAAAGCTAATTTAAAGCCTTAGTTATTGTAACCTCACGAAGGGATGAGAAATGGGATATTTTAAAGCCTTAAGACTTTGTAAATTAAATCCCACTTTGGTAAAGGGGGATAAACATAATCATCCGAACCTAGGGGATAAATCAAAACCCCATATAATTTGTAAAGTGGATAATTCTAAATCCCATAAAAATTGTGAAGGGATGATTATCACACCCAATATATGTGGAGCCTCCACAAGTATATAAAGGGATGAGAGGTCATTGTAAAATCATTCAAAAGCATTCTAATTTCTTAAAACACTCATTGGAGGAAAACAAGAAGCAAAAAAGAGTTCATCAGAAGTAACTCAATGCAGAGTGGAGATTTTGCGAAACACATCTTTTGCAGGACTTTCTCAAGTCAAGACGATTGCTTGGTAGCCCATTCCAGGAGCACATTGTGATGTAAAAATTAAATTTCTTTTGACATCATTTATTTATTAGTTCATGTTTTATCGAACTCGGAGACATAGCCCCTGAAAAGGTGAACTCTGTTATCAAGTGCAAGTGTATTATTTGTATTTGAACATTTACTCCTTGTTCTTTTTAATCATTAAATTGTTGGTTTTAAATTAATATGACAATTTTCATGTAATTTTATGGGAAATTGAGAAATTGTTCCTTATCCATAAAAATGGAGTCAATTGATTAAAAATTATCAAGTGTCATTTTCGGATCAAGTTTTAATTAACGAGTATCCATTTTTAAATAATTTTTAAAAAGTGGGGTCACTTACTATTTATGGATCAATAAATGACAATTTTATCTATATTCACTATCATGTTTTGCCTAGAATACTTACATGGGATGTTGTAAAAAAAAGCCATTTTTTAATCAAACGCCCCAAAATTAGTCTGTAACATTCCAGAGTAGCCAAAATATTCACTATTTACTATAAAATACAAGGTAATAGTTTAGTGTTTTTGGCTCTATTGTAATTTTTTTTTTTAATTGCTCATCGTTTGTACTCGACATCCATAGTGCATAACATTCCATGAAACCCCTTTTGTTTTAGCCATTATGATAAACACTTCATGTGCTTTGTGTATGCTTTTAGTTTTGCTTGGTAGTGCAAACAAATATCTACATGGTTTAAAGATAACTATTGATTTATTAGCCATGTGGTTCTTTATTTTGTTAGGTGGATCTGTAAGTTAGTGACTCTTCTAATTCTTTAATTTGAACATGCATAAAATTAAAGTTTAAATAATAATCATTAATGGGTTTTAGAAATTAATTATAATAAATATATTTTATTCATGATATATTACCTACTATTAAAAGTTTATCCTTCCTTAGAAGATGATAGTAACTAGGGTTTGAGGGCTTCTATCTATTGAGCCTATGTTGAGGGAGATAGCTATGGAATCTGGAGGTTTGGCCAACCACATCATGTATCTACCAAGGGGGTATGCTCCCCCCATAAACCATCCTTGAAATAAATGGTTACTGGAGCAACTACATCAGTTTTAGAGACTGAGATCAATGGGAAAAAAGAATATCGAGAACCTGAATAATGGAGCCACAAGAACATGCATGGAGGATGTGGATGAAAATTTGATTGCCATACTAGATCCAATGAAAATCATAAAGAATATAGTAGGGTTGCATAATTAAAACTTGATCTACAAATTCATGGGCACTCAGCTAACCTTGGAAAAGTTGCATGCATGGATTAGGAGAAACTGGAAGACAAATGGAGAATACGAGCTGAGGCCCTGTGCCTAGGGGTACTTTATAGGGTTATTTACAAATGAATCTAATAGAGATAAAGTATTTTGAGGAGTTCCATATTTATTTAAGAGCGTGGGGCTCTTTATGAAACATTGACACATAATTTTTAAGCCATCAGAGGAGCTCCCAACAACTGCATTGGTCTGGATCTATATGTATGCTCTCCTACAATAATTTTGGCCCATGTATGTTTTTGAAACCATAACCAATACTATAAGTAGACCAATTGACATTTCAAAGCATTTCCATGGGAAAGGATTGTCTAATTATGTTATAATTTGTGTCGAGTTTGATCTCACATAACCCCTTCCCAAGAATGTCATGCTCAAAGCAGGGGATATGGAATGGATCTAGGATCTTGATTATGAGATTATCCCCTTTGGTGTAGAAACTATCATGAATATGGACATCTCATCAGATAATGTCTAACTTTTTAGAAAGGAAATGCTCCAAAAAAGTCTTCGAAAACAATGGAAAAAGATCTAGAAAACATTGTCAAGCCAAAGAAAAAACACACAATAAAAACAAGAATAACTTGAGTAAAAAATATGCTCTAAAAGACATCAAAAAAGCCATAGAAAGAAAATCCAACTCAATGGAAGGAATATAAATTATTCCAAAAAATCAACCGTAAGAAAACTAGAATGAACTAAAAATGTATGAAATCACAATAGAGTATGGTTTTAGATAGGAATTGGAAAATATGCCCAAAGATCCTCATATAGGGAATGAATGAAAGCACAAGAGAAGCAATGGGAAAGATAAGGGAACTAAATAAAAAAACATGGGAGAAGGAAAAAATCATAAGGAAAAGTAGACAAAAATGGATGAGGATGATGAGACAAGCTCAAAGGTAGAGGAAGAAAATATAGGAATTATGCAAACCCCAAACCTCAACTCAAAAGGATTTTTTAGAAAAAGAATAAGAGGAAGATCCAGTAAGAATAAAAAATACAAGAAGAGGCAATGGAGGACATAAGAGCTGGGACCCAAAAGCAAGTGGATGACTTCTTGGTGAGCACCAAGCAGAATAACCCATTATAATATAGATCACCTCTTGGAACATAAGGGGTCTCAATGCCCCATCCAAAAGGAGAACATTGAGGTAGTTTATTACTCAACATAATATAGGTATAGTTTTGCTCTAGGAAACCAGGCTGGAAAGTTGGTTAGATCAAAAAATGAGTCTTGTAAGGTAATTTAGAAAAGAAATGGTGGGATGTGATGTTATAGGCACTATAGGTAGTTGAGTTATCATTTGGGACCCAAACTTGATCAAACTAAAAACCCTCTAGGCACAGAGCCACTATCTTGTTTTCAAAATGAAATATCATAAGATGAGATTCAATTTTTTCCTATTTAATGTCTATGGTGATCTAAAGAAAGAAGAAAGAGAGAAAGAATGGCAAAAAATTGAAGACATAATCAAAACTAAGGAAGAAGCCTTCTAGATCATAGGGGATATTTCAACACTAGAATCGATTCCTCAAAAAATAAAGGAGGTGACATTAGAGATAAAGATAGAAACTTTAAAAGTTTTATAGAGAAATCAAAATTATGAGACCTAAAGACTAAGCAAGGATGGTTCACTTGGAGCAATAGAATATCAAACAAACATCTCTTCATAGAAATACTAGATAGGTTCCTAGCCACAATAAATTGGTTGGAATGAAATAAGGTTTTGGAAATGGAAGTGATCAAAGCCTCGAGTTTAGATCATTAGCCAATAGCTCTTCACCTCACATAAGATGAATATGTTAAGCACATGATTTACTGAGGGGGGGTGAATCAATATATCATATATTTTTTAAATATTTTACTTAATCAAATTCCTTTTCTTTAACCAATTAATCATACATTCAAGATATGCAATAAAACTGAAACAATAACATGCACCACACATAAGAGAGAGATAGAGACCCGATTTTGACATGGAAACCCAATGTGGGAAAAACCACAGAGAACTATCTCAAGTATGTAAATGAGCACCAACTCGAGTTTATAAAGTTCACAAGCACCAACTTGAAGGTTCACCAACCCCTTTTTTGAGCACCAACACAAAAATGATTTGTGAGCACCCACCCACAGGAGCACCGACCCCTCTTGTGTAGAAAACATAACTATCTCTCAATGTTGTTTTCTCAACAAATGATATCACATTACTATATCTCTTTATTTTCTCTCCTCTGCTCTTCTAATCTATATAAAACAATTACAAACCATGCACTTTCATATTACAAATGGCTTCCCAAGCCTCCTTTTATAGCTTTCCAAATGACCTTTGGAATTCACCCTTTGAGACCTTTTAATTCACATAGAAAATGGTGTCAAACTTGAATGACCCTTTGAATTATTTCATTTGAAAAGTCACATGGTGACCCTTCATGGGGAAAATCATCCTTTCCTTCTTTTATCTTTATCTAGTGACTCTTCGAATTCCTTAAGGTGACCCTTCATGGGAAAATGTGCCCTTTCCCTCTTTTGTCTTTACTAGGTGACTCTTTGACTCCCTCATGGGCCCTCTTTTGTCTTTATGCAACCAAGAATATACCTGTTAATATTTAATTAATATTAACACAATTTAACCAAGATATGAATATTAAAAACACTTTTAGACATTAAATGCTATGGGCCTTTTGTCACCAATACTACTAGACCTTTGACATCAATGACAATATTTCTAATAATATCCCCCTTTGTCATTGATGGCAACTTCAAACTGAAACTACTACATTCTAAAACCTATACTGCGCATGCCAACCTAAAACTAAGACCTGCACATACTACCAATTGAAAACATATAGTAACTCCCCCTTACTATAACATCTTGTTTTCTGAACCCATTCCTATACTTCTCCCCCTTTGACATCAATGGCAAAGGATTTGTCCTGGAGCTAAAACTTAGCTCCCCCTCAACTGATGTTGATCCTCAATGGCAGTAAGTAAAAGAAATTACTCCCAATTTCTCTTGTAGATACTCGAATGTGTCCTTTGGTAGTGCCTTTGTGAAGATATCTGCTAACATTTATAAATTGTTGCCTATCCTTTGAGCATCTACAATCAACACATCTAAATCTTTTCTTCTAATCTCACAACCTTCTATATAAAACTTTAATGTGTGTCCCTGATCACACATTTGACTGACACTCAATAGATTATGCTTAAGATCTTCTACATACAATACATTCTCAATCTTGGTTATACCATTATCCAAACTTAATGTACCTTTTTCAGCTATCCTGGGAGTGGTATTGTCTCCAAATTTCACTATGCCACCATTGATCTTCTTTAGAGTTATGAACTTACTCTTATCTCCTATCATGTGCCTCAAACATCCACTATCGATGAACCATGGTTGTTCTTTATTTCTTGCATGCAAGGCTATTTGGACTAACATAAACTCTTCAGGTTGTTTCTTTTTCCATGAATCTATCTGAACTCTCTTCTTGATGAATGGAGCCTTGAAGCCTTGGTCCTTCTTGACTGACTTGAACATGCTTCTACAACGTCGATTTATGTGTCCAAAATTATTGCACTTGTAACATATTATGGATTCTTTGTTAAATCCTGATAGATGAGGAAAAGAGTTGTGGCTTCTGCTTGACTCTACATGAGTTCCCTTCTCCTGGTTTCTGAAATTGTTAGCTCTTTTCCTACAGTCTATTTTCTTATGACCATAACCATTATAATAAAAATAATAACCATGAAAATAATAATTACTAATCTTATTCTAGTTTGTGTATCTTTGACCTAGTGATCTTTTGTAGCTTTGTTCTCTCCAGATTTCTTTGTTTGAGCTGGCCTATACATTCTTAACTTCTTTTTTCATTTTCTCTTTTGTAAGGGCTTCAACATAGCTTTTTTATTTGACTATGTTAACCTTGTCTTGAGGTTCTATGTAAGTAGTGGCCTCCCATTTCTCTTTTTCAAATTCGATACCTGTCTTATCTATCATTAATCTCTAACTTTCCAATATCTTATTCAACATGTTAGTGTTATTCTCAAATTTTGAGTCATTAGTTGCTTTATTTGTTTTTTTGATATCTTCTTTTAAAGAGGCAATTTCAATAACATACCTTTCACATTATTTACTTATCTTTTGCAATTTTGTTGTTAGATCTTCTTTAGTCTTTTTGTCTTCTTCAATGTGTGCTTGTAGATCTTCAATTATTTCTTTTGACTCCTTTTCATTTTTGTCGATCTGGAGCTTCAATCTTTGATTCTTCTTCTCAAGAGATTTTAATTCTTCTAAGGCATAAATGAGTTCTCCTTCTAGATTCACCTCAACTTCATCCTTGCTTTCATCATGTTCTTCTTCTTGATCATCTATACTTTTACTTGCATATGCATCTTCATGTATGGTCATGAATAGATTCTCTTCTTCATCTGAGTCACTGACTCCACTATCTTTGGCTGAGCTAAGATCTTTATAATATTAACTCTTCTTCTTGAAACTCTTCTTGTATTTACCTTTGAAGTTTTTCTTGTATGTAGGCTTCCTTCTTCATTATCACCATTATTCTTATTTGGGCACTTATCTACAAAATGTCCAAACTTATCACATTTAAAACATTGAAATAGTAACTTTCCTTGATATTTACTTGTGTTTTTTTTAGGCTTGTGAATGAATAGGGCTTCGTTGTCTTCTTCTTCATCACTAGATCTTTCACTTGATTCTTGAATCTTAGCCTTGTCTTTCTTAAATGTTTTGAAAGTAGATTCCCTTTTTAAGGGTTTCTCTTGTTCAATCCATATCTCATATGTTGTAAGAATACCATTAAGTTCATCCATCTTTAACTTGGTTATATCCTTCATATCCTCAGTTGCAGATACCTTTGCATCTTATCTCAATGGTAGAGATCTCAAAACCTTTTGTACCACCATTGACTCTTCTAATTTTTCTCCAAGGCCTTGAATTTGATTAACTATTTGATCAACCCGCAAAATATAACTTGCTATATTTTCTTCCTTTTCTATTTTCAAACTCTCAAACTATCTCCTAAAAGTCTAGAGCTTAGCTCGCTAAACTTTTCCATCACCTTTGTAAATATTCTCGAGTTTTACCCAAATATCATGAGTAGATTTGCATTGCATAACTTTAACAAACTATGATTCACATGAACTACATAAAATAACATTTAAAGCTTTATCATTATTTTCACTTGCCTTCTTATCCATGTGAGTAGTTATGGGTGTTTGTGGCTCTTCATATTTATTTATCACTACTTGCCAAATATCGAATCTAAGGGCCATCAAGTAAGTCCTCATCCTTATAATCCAAAAGGCATAATTTATCCCATCAAAAAAATGTGCCTTTTTTGTAAAAAATCCTTCATGTGCTCTGGCCATCATGCTTTCCCTGATCTACCTTCAAGCTGTTAAACTCTTTCTGAAGGAACCTGCTTTGATACCAATTGTTAAGCATAGGATATACTGAGAGGGGGGGTGAATCAATATATCATATATCTTTTAAATATTTTACTTAATCAAATTATTTTTATTTAACCACTTAATCATACATTCAAGATATGTAATAAAACTGAAACAATAGCATGCACCACACATAAGAGAGAGATAGACACCAAATTTTTATGTGAAAACCCAATGTGGGAAAAACTATGGAGAACTATCTCAAGTATGTAAATGAGCAACAACTCAAGTCTACAAAGTTTGCAAGCACCAACTTGCACGACTACCAACCCCTTTGTTGAGCACCGACACAATATTGATTTGTGAATAGCCACCCACAGAAGCACCAACCCCTCCTGTGTAGAAAACACAACTATCTTTCAATGTTGCTTTCTCAACAAATAATAGCACACTACTATATCTCTTTCTTTTCTCTCCTTTACTCTTCTAATATATATAGAACAATTACAAACCATGTACTTCCATATTACAAATGGCTTCCCAAGCCTCCTTTAATAGCTTTCCAAATGACCTTTGGCATTCACCCTTTGAGACCTTTCAATTCAAATGGAAAATGGTGTCAAACTTGCATGACCCTTTCAATTCTTTCATTTTAAAAGTCACATGGTGACCCTTCATGGGGAAAAGCATCATTTCCCTCTTTTGTCTTTATCTAGTGACTCTTCAAATTCCTCAAGGTATCCCTTCATGGAAAAATACACCCTTTCCCTCTTTTGTCTTTACTTGGTGACTCTTTGACTTCCTCATGGGCCCTCTTTTATCTTTATGCAACCAAGAATATATCCATTAATATTTAATTAATATTAACACACTTTAGCCAAGATATGAACATTAAAAACACCTTTAGACATTAAATGCTATGGGGCCTTTATCACCAATACTGCTAGACCTTTGACATTAATGACAATATTTCCAATACAATATCCAGTCAGACCTCCTTTCAAATTTGAAAAGATGTGGCTGGATCACCCCAACCTAGATGACTTTGTATCCAAGCAATGGAAATCTCCAAGCAATAGATATGGAACCAAAAGGTATATTTTCTTCCAAAAATTGAAAGATATCAAAACTGCCCTAAAGAATTGGAATCACCTCATATTCATAGATATCTTTTGAAGTGAGGAAGATCTCTTGAGAAAAAAGCAATGAAATATAAGGTTTAAGAATGGAAGGCAATAACTATGAAGATATCCTTCAAAAAGAAGAATATGTTGATAAGGAGTTAAAATAAGTCCTTAAGAAGGAGGAAATTTATTGGAAGTAGAAATATCAAGTTAGATGGTTGGAGTACAGAGACCGAAATACTAAGTTCTTTTATCCATCATGTAAAATCCAAAAATAAAAGAACTTTATTCGGAAGTTAGAAACCCTGGATGGCATTAGACTTGATGACCCAAAGAAATTAAATAATATATGGTGGGTTATTGGGAAAACATGCTGAAGTAATATAATGCGGAGAATCATGAAGAATAGGAATCTTTGGATAAATATATCCCATGTTTGGTGATCTAAACAACACTTTAGGAAATGATCCAGGCAACACTTCAGTCGATAATTTGGGTGGCAGTCTTACCCCAATTGGTGGTAGAACTTCTGGGAGCCATAACTTTTGCACCGTAGCTTGTTTGACTCCCCGTTTGAACCATTGTAAAGATAATAATGAGGAGAACATCGTGAGATGACATGGAGCTCTGATTGGTGGGTTTTAACCCACAAAAACTAAATGAAAGTGACCCAAACTTTAATTTTATTAGTGTAGTCTAAAAATAGTAATTTCTTGAATTCTGTAATGTTGTAAATAGTGGAATTCAAACCACTTCATCTCCATCGAGATTGGTGACCTTTCACATCATCCTCCTACCTTCAAAGTATGTATAAAAATAGCTGTAGCTCAAAAGGCAATCAAACATCTCTTCCCAGAGATAGGCATATGTTGTATCTGTAATTTTGAGTAATAAAACATATCTTCTCATAGATAGCATTATTATTTGTGTGTTCTTGAAATATTCTTCAACCAAGACATTCATGTTTTGGATCAGTGGTATCAGAGTGGTTTGTCTTAAGAGTGTATGATCTCGAGGATGAGGTCAGACTACAGGAAGCTTGGGTGAAAAATACAAGATCTAGCAGACTATCTATTTGTTCACTCCAAATGATCTCAAATAGTGGACAACATTGAGACATCCGATTATTTTAAGGAAATGGTGAATGAAACTATCCAATATTATAAAGTGTAGATGCTACAACAATTCACCCAAATTCTCCAACAAATTTTGATGGAAAATTTTGGCTCCTCATTTGCAACCCCACATCTTTTCAGTGCCCCAACACCCTTCAAGGTTCAGGTGAATTTTGATATCCATATATTTGAGGGCAAAATAAATGCTGATGTAGTAGAAAATTGGTTGGATCAATTGTCATCATATTTTTTATAAATAAATTCATTGATAAAGAGAAGATCATTTTTGCTCTTTTAAAATCATCATTATCTGTCAAAAATTGGTAGGAAGTTTACAAGAAGAGATTTAGTACGGATGATATTGGCCTTGAGGTGGAACCTACCTGGGATGATTTTATGAAAGCTGTAAAAGAAGAATACTACTTAATTGGAGCATATGATGATCTGTACATAGAGTGGCAACAACTTTGTCAAGGTAAGGAATACTCTGTTAAAGATTACACTGACATTTTTCATTCTCTATTTGCGAGATTGGGCATCTAGGAAAGTGAGAAACATAAGGTTCTAAAATATTACGGTGGAATACAATGGTATATACGGGATAAATTGAACTCTTCAATTTGGAGAACCTCGATGAGGCATACAAATTCATGATAAAGATTGAGTAGAAGCATGGAAGAATAAATATGAAGATTCATCCTTTAAAATGAAAAAGTGATAAAAAAAGTCAAACACGAGGCCAAAATTGGAAGCAAAAGGAAGGGAAGACTGGGAAATAGTGTGATTACCATAAATATAGGACTCACTCTAAAGGAGGAAGGTTGAGCAATCAAGTCCGTGCTTTTTGAGTCATAATCCTTAACATCTATTGCTCTACCTCATAAATACCCTACAATCGAAGAGGATGAAGAATAGATTGTAGATGCTGAGCTCAATGCCATCATTGCTTCATCATAGACCCACAAGGAAAGGCTAGATGACAAAGAAAGGTTGTTTCACTCTAAGTTATGGGTGAAAGGTAAGCCTCTATATTTTATTCTTGATAGTGGGAGTCAAAAGAATTTAATCTTTGCTAATGTTGTGAAAAGTCTAAATCTGTGCATGAAGCCTCACCTAAAGCCATATAGTATTAGATGGTTGAGTTCAAGGAGAAACTTATGTGTCACCCACCAGTGTCTTCTTTCATATGCAATAAAACCTTTTCAAGATGAGGTCTTATGTGATGTGGTCAATTTGAATGTTTGCGATGTACTCCTTAGCCATCCATTCATGTATGATCGACATGGCATCTATGAATCAAGAACTTGAAGGATCACTCTCACTCTTGGAATATGGTGTTACAGGGTACTAGAGGTACCACCTTCTACATCTGTCTCTCTAATCAGTGCCAAGAAATTTGTTCTCATGGTGGTCAAGCCAGAGAAATCCAAAAGGGTCGATGTTGTAATCATGACTACACAATAAACACAACAAAAAAAGTGAATGGATACCAAGCTGAGGAAGTTCATGGCCTTCCATCCACAGATTAATGGTCAAATAGAAAAAGTGAACAATTAGGACCTACATAGATCCATAAAGCACATTCCATTCCAAGTATGCATCGGGTTCCAACCCATGACACAAAATGATGTAGCCATTCCATATCATCTACCTCTATTGAACACTTCAGTCATAGTAGAAAAATTAGACATTGTTGAGCTTGATCTATAGAGTTTTGCTCTAGTGGATGAGAATCAGATCAAGACATAACTGCCATACTTGATAAAGAATCTTGATGCAATGGGAAACATTAATCTTAAGGAGGGATGAATGATCTCAATAACACTTCAGGAAATGATCTAGACAACACTTTAGGTGACAATTTGGGTGATGGTCCTACCCCAATTGGTGGTAGAACTTTTGGGAGCCATAAATTTTGCACCATAGCTCCGTTTGACTCTCCATTTAAACCATTGGAAAGCTAAGATTGAGGAAAACACCATGAGATGGCATAGAGATTTGATCAGTGGGTTTTGACTATCTAAAACTAAATGTAAGTGCCCCAAATTTCAATTTTAGTAGTGCAGTCTAAAAATAGTAATTTCTTGAATTTGATAATGTTGTAAATTGTGGAAGTCAAACCACTTCATCTCCCTCAAGATTGGTGACCATCCACATCCTCCTCATACCTTAAAAGTATGTATAAAAATAGATTTATCCCAAAAAATCTATCAAACATCTCTTTCTAGAGATAGGCATATGTTGTATCTGCAATTTTGAGTAATAAAACATCTCTTTTTAGAGATAGCATTATTATTTGTGTGTTCTTGAAATATTCTTCAACCAAGAATTTTATGTTTTGGATTAGTGGTATTAAAATGATTTGTCTTAAGAGTGTATGATCCTGAGGATGAGGTCAGACTATAGGAAGCTTGGGTGGAAATACAAGATCCAGTAGACTATCCACATGTTTGCTCCAAATGACCTCAAATGGTGGACAACATTGAGACATCTAATCCTTTCAAAGAAATGGTGAATAAAGCCCTCCAATAGTAGTAAGCATAGATGCTATAACAATTCACCTAAATTCTCCAACAAATTTTGATGGAAAATTTTATCTCCTCATCTGTAACCCCACATCTTTTCAGTGCCCCAACACCCTTCAAGTTTCAGGTGAATTTTGATATCCCTACATTTGAAGGCAAAATCAATGCTGATGTAGTTGAAAATTGATTGAATCAACTATCATCATATTTTTTTGTAAATAAATTCATCGATAAGAGAAGATCACTTTTCCTCTTTTGAAAGCATTATCGCCTGTCAAAAATTGGTGGGAAGTGTACAAGAAGAGGTTTAGTACATATGATATTGGCTTTGAGGTGGAACCTACCTGGGATGATTTTATAGAAGTTATAAAGGAAGAATACTACCCCATTAGAGCATATAATGATCTATAGATAGAGTGGCAATAACTTTGCCAAGGTAAAGAATGGTCTATTTAAGATTACGCTAACCATTTTCATTCTCTATCTTTTAGATTGGGCATCCAAGAAAGTGAGAAACACAAGGTTCTCAAATATCATGGTGGAATACAATGGTATATACGAAGGAAAATAAAACTCTTCAATTTGGATACCCTCAGTGAGGTATACAAGTTCGTGATAAAGATTGAGTAGAAGCATGGAGGAATGAATATGAAGAGTCATCCTTCAAAATGGAAAAGTGACAAATAAGGTCAAATAGGAGGCCAAAATTGGAAGCAAAAGGAAGGGAGGACTAGGAAATGGTGTGGGCACCACAAATATGGAACTCACTTCAAAGAAAAATGTTTTGCCATCAAGTCCCTACTTTTTGAGTCACAATCCTCAGCAACTACTGCTCTACATCATACACACCCTACAGTTGAAGAGGACGA
Organism: Torreya grandis; assembly: GCA_037957365.1. Taxonomy (NCBI): domain Eukaryota; kingdom Viridiplantae; phylum Streptophyta; class Pinopsida; order Cupressales; family Taxaceae; genus Torreya; species Torreya grandis. Next base: position 2,454,828 of record JARHVA010000332.1, read on the forward strand.
GGAAGAGATTATAGATGTTGAGCCTGATGCCATCATTGCTTTATCACAGACCCACGAGGAGAGGCCAAATGACAAGAAAAGGTTGTTTCACTCTAAGTTATGGGTGAAAGGTAAGCCTCTAAATTTCATTCTTGATAGTGGGAGTCAAAATAATTTAATCTCTACTAATATTGTGAAAAGTCTAAATCTATCCATGAAGCCTCACCCAAAGCCATATAGTATTGGATGGTTGAGTCCAAGGAGAAATCTTCATGTCACCCACCAGTGTCTTCTTTCATATGTAATAAAACTTTTCCAAGATGAGGTCTTGTGTGATGTGGTCAATCTAGATATTTACGATGTATTCCTTGGTCAGCCATTCATGTATGATCGACATGCCATCTATGAATCAAGAACTCGAAGGATCACCCTCACTCTTAGAACATGATGTTATAAGGTACTAGAGGTAGGACCTTCTACATCTATCTCCCTGATTAGTGCCAATAAATTCATTCTCATGGTGGTCAAGCCAAATAAATATAAAGGGGCTGATGTTACAACCCTAACTACATAATCAACAAAATAATGGAAGTGAATAAATACCAAGCTGAGGAAGTTCATGGCCTTCCATCCATAGATTGATGGTCAAACAAAAATGGTGAATAATCAGGCCCTACATAGCTTCAAAAATCACTATCCATTCGAAGTATGCATTAGGTTCCAACCCATGACGCCAAATGATGTAGCCATTCCATATTATCCACCTCTATTGAACACTTCAGTCATAACAAAATAACTGGGCATCAATGAGCTTGATCTGAAGAGTTTTGCTCCAGTAGATGAGAATCAGATCAAGACAAAACTACCACACTTGATAAAGAATATTGATGTAATGGGTACCATTGCTTATCAAGGAGGGAGGAATGATCTAGATAACAATCCAGGCAATAATTTGGGTAACACTTCAGGCGACAATTTGGGCGACGGTCCTACCCCAAATGGTGGTAGAACTTCTAGGAGCCATAACTTTTGCACCATAGCTCTGTTTGACTCCCCATTTGAATCGTTGGAAAGATAAGAATGAGAAGAACACCTTGAGATGGCATAGAGCTATAATTAGTGGATTTTTACCATAAAAACTAAATGGAAGTGCCTCAAATTTCAATTTTAGTAGTATAGTCTAAAAATAGTAAGTTTCTAAAAATAGTAATTTCTTCAATTCTATAATGTTGTAAATCATGGAAGTCGATCCACTTAATCTCCCTCAATATTGGTGACCTTAAACATCCTCCTCTTACATTCAAATTATGTATAAAAATAGATGTATCTTGAAAGGGCAATCAAACATCTCTTCTCAGAGATAGGCATATGTTGTATTTGCAATTTTGAGCAATAAAACATCTCTTCTCAAAGATAGCATTATTATTTGTGTGTTCTTGAAATATTCTTCAACCAATAATTTTGAGTTTTGGATAAATGGTATCAGAGCGGTTTATCTTAAGAGTGTATGATCTCAAGGATGGGATCAGACTACAAGAAGCTTGGGTGGAATATACAAGATCCAATAGACTATCCACCTATTCACTCCAAACAACCTCAAATGGTAGACAACACCAAGACATCTAATCTTTTCAAGGAAATGGTGAATGAATCCCTCCAAGAGTAGTAAGCACAGATGTTACAACAATTCACCCAAATTCTCCAATAAATTTTGATGGGAAATTCTGGCTCCTCATCTATAACCCCACATCTCTTCAGTACCCCAACACCCTTCAAGATTCAGGTGAATTTTTATATCCCTAAATTTGAAGGCAAAATCAATGTTGATGTAGTAAAAAAAATTTAAATCAATTGTCATCATATTTTTCTATAAGTAAATTCACTGATAAAGAGAAGATCACTTTTGCTCTTTTGAAAGCATCATTACCTGTCAAAAATTGGTGGGAAGAGTACAAGAAGAGATTTAGTATGAATGATATTGGCCTTGAGGTGGAACCTACCTTAGATGATTTCATAGAATCTATAAAGGAAGAGTACTACCCCATTGGAGCATATGATGATCTGTACATAGAGTGGCAACAACTTTGCCAAGGTAAGGAATAGTCTGTTCAAGATTACATTGACATTTTTCATTCTCTATCTGTGAGATTGGGCATCCAAGAAAGTGAGAAACACAAGGTTATCAAATATCATGGTGGACTACAATGGTATATATGGGGGGAAATAAAACTCTTCAATTTGGAGACCCTCAGTGAGGCATACAAGTTCATGGTGAAGATTGAGCAAAAGCATGGAAGAATGAATACAAAGAGTCAGCCTTTAAAATGGAAACGTGACAAAGAAGGTCAAACATGAGGTCAAAATTGGAAGAAAAAGGAAGAAAAGACTGAGAAATAGTGTGATTAACACAAATTTGGAACTCACTCCAAAGAAGAATGTCGAGTCATTACTTTTTGAGTCATAATCATTAACATCTACTGCTCTACTTCATACACACCCTACAGTCGAAGAGGATGAAGAAGAGATTATAGATGCTAAGCCCGATGCCATTGTTGCTTCATCACAGACCCATGAGGAGAGGCTAGATGATAAGGAAAGGTTATCTCACTCTAGGTTATGGGTGAAAGGTAATCCTCTACATTTCATTCTTGATAGTGGGAGTCAAAAGAATTTAATCTCTGCTAATGTTGTGAAAAGTATAAATCTGTCCATGAAGACTCACCCAAAACCATATAATATTGGATGGTTGAGTTGAGGGAGAAACCTTTGTGTCACCCACCAATGTCTTCTTTCATATGCAATAAAACCTTTCCAAGATGAGGTCTTGTGTGATGTGGTCAATCTGAATGTTTATGATGTACTCTTTGGTCAGCCATTCATATATGATTGACATGGCATTTATGAATAAAAAACATGAAGGATCACCCTCAATCTTGGATACGGTGTTACAGGTTACCAGAGGTACCACCTTTTACATCTATCTCCCTGATCAGTGCCAAGAAATTCATTTTCATGGTGGTCAATCCATAGAAATCTAAAAGAGCTGATGTTGTAGCCCCGACTACACAATCAACACAACAACATAAGTGAATGGATACTAAGCTGAGGAAGTTCATGACCTTCCATCCACAGATTGATGGTCAAATAGAAATGGTGAACAATCAGGCCCTACATAGCTCCACAAATCATAGTCCATTTAAAGTATGCATTAGGTTCTAACCCATTGTCGGGGATTCCAAGAATAAACACACTTGTTCTGATCCCACTTAGGATCTTGCTCCTCAGAAAGAGCACAATATGATTACCAAACTTAAGCAATTAAACATGCAGAAATAACCAGAAGTACAAGTAACTAGAATTCACCAATATCACAGAATATGAGAGACAATATACAATCTTATATTAACATTTGTACAGAAAAGAATACAATAAAGAGCCGCCACACTCTTCCACCTTAGAGAGGCTTCCCACACCTCAAGTGTACAATAATTATTATTCAAAAACACTCTCCTACCAAAAATGGTCCCAACACCCAACTCACACACAGAATTGGTGTTCACCTCTCCAACCAGTCAGTAATAACCCTGCCAGTACACCAAGTACTCTATAGTACTTCAAGTTGATCTCCCATGAACTTGCAACCTACAATTCAACAGACCATACTTATAATGGAAGGATCTTCCTTGCCTTCCTTTCTAGCTCATTAGTGGAACTAGGAGAAACACACACTTTTTTCTCTTCACTAGCACACTTTACAATACATGCCAATGGGTCTATAAATAGATCCCAGACTTGAACAATAACTTAGACTCTTAGTTTACTATAATTATCCATGTAGCTCAAGACTTGAAGTAGCCTTTACATGCAAACACTTCATTCACTAAACTAATGGTTCGTGCAATGAGCAGTTCTGGAACACACAGGCGACCGATGCCGGTCCCTGCTTGCCTGGTGCTGTCAACGTCGACCGACTCCCTACCGATGCCAGTTGCCTTCTGCACTGATCATGACCGATGTCGGTCATGCTACTGACACCAGTGCTTTTGGGTCTTTAGTAACCTCCTTTTATTTGTCTGTAATAAGTTGAAGCTTTTAGCTCCACAACCTAACAATCTCCCACTTGGAGATAAACAGTTGCAACTGTACCTGTACCTATACACTATCTAGTTTATTCCCTTAGCTCTGTATCCCTCTTGAAGATCACTCTTGAAGACCAACCACCACAAATCCTATAGTGCAACACCTGTCACCCAAATCACCTGCCACATCCACATCTACAAACCATGTAGAAAATAACATGAACCTGCATAGCATGTGCCCCTGTTGCTGGTCCCTCTAAGAATCCACTGAACTGCCCTCCAATGCTTCTTTCCTAGATTGGCTCCAAACTTGTGACAACTCCCACTGCTTGGGAAAACTCAGGTCTAGTACATACCATGCACTTAACCTCATTATGTGAATCAAGACATAGTTCTGTGAACTGTCCAACCATCGGTGTGCTAACCGGTCTCACACAATCATCCTGAAATAAAGTCAACCTGTGACCTTCCATGTCCCTAGAACAGACTCATGCCAAAGAATCTTGCTGCTCCCAAATTCTCTATGACATACCTCTGAACTAGCTTTACCTATAGTTCAGCAACTCCCTGTATATGTAACCCTGCAACAAGCACATCATACAGTAATAGGATAATGTAGCTAATATTATCCAACCTGGTAAAGAGAAACACAATGATCAAACCTCCATTGCCCTGCAGCTTATACAAGACCATATACCCTGATCTTTCGTCTCACGTATCCATTTTCGCTCTTCTTCATCCTAAACATCCATTCATCTCTCAGTGCTTTCTTCCAACTGGCAACTCCACCCAAAGCTCTTGTTTGGTTCTCCTCCAAGGAATCACATCCTCCATCCATGCCAAGCTCCCACTATTTCCTGGATCTACCTGTTCTACTTCTTTAACAACTTCCTGGTTCTTTACCATAAGTGAGCAACAAATAGTGTAAAGAAGGAAAATGATGAATTTGAGGCTTACCTATCCTTTAAGTCCTCCATATGGGCACTTGAGACTCCTTGACAACTTGTTGTCCACCCAAAATTCATCTCAGTGATCGATGCCGGTCACATTCCAGTCTGCACCTGACCGATGTCAGTTCCTTGCGACTGCCTCATCACCGATGTCGGTTCCCCCTTACTGACATCAGTGTTTATCTACCCTGAGTCACTGACATCAGTCTGCACATAGCCGATGTCGGTCCCTGTCTGGATGCCGATGCCAGTTTTCTAACTGACGTCGGTCTTTGTGTTTTGCTTGTGAGAACTGACTTCTACTCGTGAGCTCCTTTTGGATCAAACCCTTGTCCAAATCACCCTTACTCTACTCAAAATTCTTCTGCCCCTTGTGCTGAACTCTGTCCGTCACCTTCTCCTTGAAAACCAAGGCTTTCCTATTCTTGTCACTAACATTGAATTCATCAAGAAACATCACCTTCTTCTTTTGCATACAAAAATCTCGATCTATACCCTTTGACTCAAGAACATGCATCTCCTTCTTATTCATGTGACCAAGCCTATTAAGCCACATCTTTGAATCTACAGCTGAAGTAGATAACCCAGAAAGAGAATCAGTAATATAAGTAGATAGATAAAGCATACCTACTTTCTTACCTCTTGCTACAATGAGTGCACCCTTGGTAACCTTCCAAGAGTCTGCTGTGAGAGTTACTGTGCAACCCTCATCACCCAAAATTCTTATAGAAATCAAATTCTGCTCTAGAACTGGGACATGCATGACCTCCTTCAACACCCATGTGTTACCTATCTGCAATTTCAGCTTCACTTTCCCTTTGCCAACCATCTGACAAGGCATACCATCCCCTACACAAATTTCTCCAAAGTCTCCCTAGACATACTCATGAAAAAATTTCCTATTTGGGGATGCATGAAAAGAGGCATCATAATCTAAAACCCTAGATTCTACTTTATTCAAAGAACATACTAGAGCACCCTGTGCAACGAAATCTGCAACACCTGCTTCTTCTTCATGTCCTTCATGCTGATCTGCTACCAACCAACAATCTTTCTTTTCCTACTCTTTCTTTCCATATTTCCAGCAGGTTATTCTGCCATACCTGGACTTGGACCTCCTGCCATTAAACTTCTCCATTCGTAGTCTACTTTCTTCTGCCATTGCTCTACTCCCACTCAAACAAAAACCCTATGAGTAACCTGTAATCAACACACACTAACCAGATCTAATCCAACCTGTTAGTATCCCAACCAAAAGCTCTGATACTAGTTGTCAAGGAATCCAAGAACAAACACACTTGTTTTGATCCCACTTATTAGGATCTTGCTCCTCAGAAAGAGCACAATATGATTACCAAACTTAATCAATTAAACATGCGGAAATAACCAAAAGTACAAGTAACTAGAATTCACCAATAGCACAGAATATGAGAGACAATATACAATCTTATATTAACATTTGTACAGAAAAGAATACAATAAAGAGCCGCCACACTCTTCCACCTTAGAGAGGCTTCCCACACCTCAAGTGTACAGTAATTCTTCTTAAAAAACACTCTCCTACCAAAAACAGTCCCAACACCCAACTCACACACAAAATTGGTGTTCACCTCTCCAACCAGTCAGTAATAACCCTACCAGTACACCAAGCACTCTATAGTACTTCAAGTTGATCTCCCATGAACCTGCAACCTGCAATTCAACAAACCATACTTACAATGGAAGAATCTTCCTTGCCTTCCTTTCTAGATCATTAGTGAAACTAGGAGAAACACACACTTTTTTATTTTCACTAGCACACTTTACAATACATGCCAATGGGTCTATAAATAGATCCCAGACTTGAACAATAACTTAGACTCTTAGTTTACTATAATTATCCACGCAGCTCAAGACTTGAAGTAGCCTTTACATGCAAACACTCTGTTCACTAAACTAATTGTTCATGTAACGAGCAGTTCTGGAACACACAGGTGACCGATGCCGGTCCCTACTTGCCTGGTGTTGCCGATGTCGGCCGACTCTCTACCGACGCCGGGTGCCTTCTGCACTGATCATGACTGACGTCGGTCATGCTGCCGACGCCGGTGCTTTTGGGTCTTCAGAAACCTCCTTTTCTTTGTTTGCAACAAGTTGAAGCTTTTAGATCCACAACCTAACACCCATGACACCTAATGATGTAGCCATTCCATATCATCCACCTCTATTGAACACTTTAGTCATAACATAACAACTAGACATTGGTGAGCTTGATCTGTAGAGTTTTGCTTCAATGGATGAGAATCAGATCAAGACACAACTGCCACACTTGATAAAGACACTTAATGCAATGGGGACCATTACTTCTTAAGGTGGGAGGAATGATCTAGACAACACTTAAAGAAATGATCTAGGTAACTTTAGGTGATAATTTGGGTGATGGTCCTACCCCAATTGGTGGCAGAACTTTTAGGAGCCATAACTTTTGCACAATAGCTCCATTTGACTTCTCATTTGAATGGTTGGAAAATTAATAATGAGGAGAATGCTATGAGATGGAATAAAAATATAATTAGTGGGTTTTGATCCCTAAAAACTAAATGGAAGTGCCCTAAATTTCAATTTTAGTAGTGCAGTCTAAAAATAGTAAGTTTCTAAAAATAATAATTTCTCAAATTCTGTAATGTTGTAAATCATGAAAGTTGAACCACTTCATCTCCCTCGAGATTGGTGACCTTCCAGATCCTCCTCTTACCTTCAAAGTATGTATAAAAATATATGTATCCCAAAAAGGCAATCAAACATCTCTTCCCAGAGATAGGCATATGTTATATCTACAATTTTGAGCAATAAAATATCTCTTCTCAGAGATAACATTATTATTTGTGTGTTCTTGAAATATCCTTCAACCAAGACTTTCAAGTTTTGGATTATTTGGTCTCTTATACAAACAATAATAGCTTGATGAAAGACATCTCTATTGAAGAGGTCAAGAAAGTGGTCTTCAAAATGGCAAGTGACCGCTCCCCAGGCCTAGATGGTTTTTTGTCTCTTTTATATCAACACTATTAGTTACTTATAGGGGAAGATGTTTAAGAAATGGTTCAGGAATCAAAGTATTCCCAAAATATTTTAGGAGAAATCAACTCCACATTTCTTGCACTTATTCCAAAAAAATTTGATAGTAGGACCCTAGACTATTTTTGATCTATAAATCTTTACTATACTATCTTTAAAATTAGAGTTAAAATTATTGCTAATAGACTCCATTGCATCTGACCCAATATCATATTGGTAGAATAAAGAAGTTTTACCAAAGGTATGCAAATCAAGGATGGTATTATCATAGCTCACGAGATCATACACTCCTACACAAGAAAGAGAAAGGGGCTACTAGTAAAATTAGACATCTCTAAGGCTTTTGATAAGGTCAACTTTACCTTCCTATAAAGGGTTCTCTAAAATTCTGGTTTCATTGAGCAATGATGAAGCTGGATAAAAAGTTGTTACTCCTCTCCAGAATTCTTAGTGTTGATAAATAGATCCCCAAAAGGTTTCTTCTCATCTTCAAAATATCTTAAGCAAGGTGACCCTTGTGAGAATTTACTAGGATGTCCATATCCATGAATGTAGATGGTTGTGAGATCACATGAGTCAGGTAAGTACACACTATATACAATGGGGAATGTAGCATATTTACAAATCAATCTTAGCTTAGAGAAGATAGATCCTACTTACACTTTCGATTGGGGATACATTAGATAGTCAGGGTCATGACCAATATGGATCCATTAGATCTAATCAAGGGATATCTTACCATAAATAATATCACTTGGGAGGGTTCTAAAGCCTCTAGTCAAACAAAACTATGCAATAACCCTAACTTGGTCCTATGTTTTTATATTCACTAAACTAATAACAAGTAAAGCAAAAATCTAATCTAGTTTTCACCAAAACTTATGGCATAAAGTGGGGGGTAATAAACACTAAAAGTAAACATGCATAAAATACATACTCACATCAATGTATACAAAATCTTAATACATGGAAGAGAAGTGCAAATACATATTTATCAACTTTTACAAAGGAGAAACAAAGTTAGGAATACTTATCTTTGAAGATGAATCTGCTGAGCCTCAATCTCTTCCTTGGCCAAGGTGCTTTGTAAGACATTGTTGTGGTATGTAAGGATGACAAGGATAAATAAATTCTAGGCTACACAACCTATCAATGCATCCAAAAGACTTACCCACAAGATGAGATATGTATCTCCAAATAAAGTATGAAATCCTAAGCTTGCTCCTTAAGTAGAATGGTGGATAAGCATATGCATAATATATCTTACTTCTTCTCCTCCTCTTAGAAATGGCAAAATGATTGTGTTTATATAGGTGGATCTAACCCTAAATCCTTCTAAAATTTTTATTTGACAAGGTCGACCCAGTCAACCTAGTATTGAAATTGACAAAATACATACTAGATAATGAACTATGTCAGCCATGGATGATTTAGTTCTTAGTACGTTATTATAAATAATAATATAAGGTCAACGTGGTCGACAGGTCATGTAAACTACAAAGAAGGGGTTTAGGTTAGGGAAAGGGATAATGAAGGTGATAAAACACTAGAGGAGGGTGAAAAATAGGAGGAAAAGCTTAGGAGAATGGTCTTTAGGAGATAAGTGTGTAGATAGCAAGTGACAAAAGTGATAACAATTTTACAAAGTACCAATTGTCTACTCACCCCTTTTCTGGTATACCCCCTAAGGCATGCACTTCGAGAGATTGAGAATAAATGGGTTCCTACAAGATAAAGAGCATTAATAATTGATGAAAGTTTGAAAATATTATGTGTATACATATTCCCCACTCTAAGCTCATCATGTGTCACGTAGGTGCAACATTAGATGGTGCTTTGGGAAAAGAACATAGTGACACATAACACTTAAGCTAAAAAGTATAATAAGGAGTAAATAAGATAAATGAAATGACATAATTGAAAAAACATACCTATACTTATCTTAGTGTTGTACATAAAGAAGGAGATGTGATAAATGTAAAGGTGTCCAATGTGAAGAACATTAGGCAAACCTGTACAGATTAGCAAAAAATCAAATTTTTTACAATAGAGGCATATAATAGTGGAAAAGAATCTCTATGATGTTAGGATTCTAAAACATTTTACAATTTATAAAAAGAGTTATTAGACATAAATATATGAGCAAAATAATAAATCTGATGGTAAATATAAGATGCAAAAGACTATAAGACCAGTGGTACTACCAAGCACATGGATATATGAGATGTTCTTGATGTATTGACTATGTTACCCCATGTGGTTGATGATAGGTTACCTTAAGTTATGATATGAAGACATGACCAAGTAGCATGGGTCGTGCTCATGTGCCAATGCTATAGACAATCATATGAAGAGAGATCATGTGACAATCCTATGTAGTATTGTTATGATTTGGTCGAGTTGGGTGATCATGGCACTAGGGCTAGATCTAGAGCAGATCATAAGCCACTATACCTATTGGCTAGAGCTACAGCTAGTGGCATGATTACCAGGTCAGTTTGAACTCCCACACCCAATGATTCCTATAATAGTGCCTATATTTTAGGCACGATATGCAAGAGAGCCAAGGGGGATAACAATAGGAGGATTGCTAGCTGAGCGATCAAAGATTAGACTATGGTGTATGAGACTAAGGACTGGTCGATCATGATAATTGGTAGTCAAAATAGGAGAGGGCATGGATGTGGATGTAGGGGTGTAGTAAGTACCATAACATGCATCAAATCAAGAAGGGAAATGACCACCTTAGGCACATCATCGAAAAAGATGCTAGTATCAGGATCAAGAACAGAGGGTAATGATATAAGATGACCTGATAGTTGGCCCATGGTAGAGTTGGTTAATAGAGGCACCATTCAGGAGAGGCCTAAGAAATGTTGGATGATGACTCTAGGTTTTACATTTATTGGGAGGCATCCCACAAATAAGGTGATTATGGGATGGGTTGATGGAGAGATCATGCTTGGTGGATGAGCAGACATGGAGATGATGGTTGGTGACACCGAGATAAGTAAGAAATGTTGTAATTATTAGCTTTTGAGATAGAATACTATTGTATATTATGGTAGATAGATAGATTTTGAGATATATATGTGATTTGATATCTATCTGGGTTTGAATTTTATAGATATTGCATCTGAGGAGGCCAAAAGAGGATCCTTAGTCATGTTAGTGATTTATGATATTTTTGATGGAGTATTGGTACCATATGACCCTACCATGATGGATGATCATGTGGTACCTTTTATCCCAACCCAAGCGAGTTGGTTTAGACTGGTGGGGGAGGCTGTGAGGAAAATAAAGAATCATAGAGATGGATTTTAGCCACTGATAGGGGTGGGAGTAGGAGAGGCACAAGCTTGATAGGCCCTATCTCAAGAGAAATCCACACACATGGTTGCCATAATCTAGTTGGGATAGGTATGGGCTCAAGTGGCCAACCTATAGGGACAGGGAGTAGGGTTGAGATCATGAATGACATCATTAAAACACAATGTGTAGAGGGGAAAATCTAGGGCATCTATGGGTAGCATGGATAGGCCATGAGATAGACATGATGGGGCCCGTCCATAAAACTAGAGCAATGTATTTTTGTACTTTGTAGAGAAACACATGATACGTAGAGATAACTTGTTTTGATAATTGGATGTTGATCTTATGAGTTATATTTTGGTTGTGGTTGTTGATGTATGGATATATTTATTTTTATCACATGTATTTTTCTTATAGGAAATATATGTGGGGTGTTTTCTTTCATAGTATTATGTAGTACACATGCATGGTTAAAAAGAAGCAGTCAAAAAGACTTGGAAAAGTATAATCAATAAAAAACAAATGCACTACACACTATACCATGATGGGAAGTGTGTAATAATAAAATATGACTAAGTATAATAAACTAAAAAGTAGTAATCAAGAGGACAAAATGTTTGTAAACCATGAAAAGGATTGGCACCAAACTAAAACAAGTAAAATCACACTAAATCATATTGGGAAGTATGAAAATAATGTAATAAAATGGAAAGCATGTGAAAGATTAATGGTATAAAAACAAATCAACTAAGTCAATAAATCATACTAAATCATGTTTGGAATTATAAAAGAGAAACAAAATTGGCAAAATGGTCTAAAATTAATCCCACTAATTCAAGTTGGGAAGTATGAAAAACTTTAAGAAAAATGGTTGAATTCTTAGATGCAATCAAAAAAAGATAGAAGATGAAATATCAATGAAGTAAGCATACAACATAGTAAATCAATATGGGAAGCAAGTCAATGACGTCCAACTCATAATTAGTCACATCTTATCTCATATTTGACACTTGTAATTTCGTTGTGACGTGGGTATTGGAAAATTTTGTGAGGAAGGCCAGGTGCTATCCATGGTCTTACACTGCAACTAACAAAGGGAACACCAATGAGGTGGAAACAATGTTAAAATATGGTAAAAGTGGATGTTTGGAATGGTAATGTGAAAAATTTGGTAATTTGTGAGGAAGGCTAGGTCCTTTCCTAGGTTTTACACTGCAACTCACAAAAGGAATCCCTAGGGGGAGTGATCAGTAAACAAACAATATTTCTCAAGGGAAAATATTAAGGTGGTAGGGAGTGAAAAATGGAATGTAAGAAGAATAACATAGGCATCTAATGAGAATACCTTAGGATAGATGAGTTGTTGGGTGAATATTTTGTCAACCAGCTAACTGGTGAGCAAAATAGGTCTTATCATCCACAGCAAAGGAGATTGGTCTGCCCAGTGTGTAGGTTTACTACATCAGATGTGGAAAAATCTCTCCTCTCATCAAGGGGAGGTTCCCTATAAATATGTAGGAGCTATATACTAACGAAATAAGCAAAAAATAATACTCAGGGGTAGGATACGCCATCCATCTCTCTTCTTAAGAGATGATGTTAACAAACAAAGGAGAAAATCTTGGTGTCAACACTAAAGGCACTTCTCTTCTTTCAAAAGTGTTCTTGCAGGAAACAACATGAGTTCTTTCAGGTAGTGACAATGGAACTGGTAACAAAGGGTAACAGTAACCAGCAGGATGAAATGGAACCCAGAGTCTCCACCTCAACTTCCCAAAGAATGAAACACAAAGGATAATGGGGGAACAAAGTCATCCTAAAATCCTCAACATAGAAAGAAACAGAAAAACACACATTGAAAATAATTGTGAAAGCACAAAGTCTTTCTCACAGTTGGTTTCAGGACACCTTCCTGATTACTTTCACTAGTTCTGCCTGCCAAATTAAATAAACAAGAACACATTTAGAAGATAGTCATCAGAAAAATCTCTTAAAATGATACAAGATATAATAACACAAAGTCTGCAAATGACTTGCTTTCTCATTCAAATAAAATGATATGAACAATAATCTGAGCTCAAAGTCTCAGTATTCTCCTTTCAATTTGGGCAGAGTTTTGCTTCTATAAAATTGAAAGATCTCCTAGCATAATGAGAAAAATTACAATGTATAGCAACCAAGAAAGGCTTGGTGCTCTTTTCCATGGGAGGACCCATGCTACAGTCAATGCCTTCAATGCATTTCCATGTTTCTCAAAGGACTGCATTGAAAACAGGGTAGCTTTCTTAACTATGGCGTGTCATTTCATCCCATATGTCTTCTCTTGAGTCTGGATCATCTAGTCTATCCCCTCTGACATCTACGATGCTATCCATTTTGTCTTTACCCTAAAGGAGACCAACAAGTCACACCTTTAATGTTTGTAAGCTCAAAATTCTACTCTGCAGACTGTTCCAGCTACCAATATAACTTCTACATAGATATTTTCCTCGTTGTCTCTTCTTGCTACAATTTGAGCTCCTGGGCTATCTTTTCCCCTTTTTGGTCTTGTCTTTTCCTATCATTTGAGCTCTTAGGGCTATATCCTCAATCTGACTAGTACCTTATGCTCTTCCATCAACGGTTCTTCCCTTTGGAATTTTGGCCTTTTGCATTCGGGTTTGCGTTCAAGCTTTTAAAGATCAACGACTATTTCATTTCCATGAATTTGATGTCTTTAGGTCTTGTCATCATCAAAAAACTAATGGCTAGTTTGTTTCCCTAAATTTGACAGCTATGGGGACGTCATCAGACATCTGGATCCCAACAACTAGCTTATGGTGTTTAACTTTGACGTCTGTGGGCCCGTCATATTCCTTGGAAATTTCTTTGGCTTTATCATTTGATCCTTTTCTAGAGGGGACCTTCCCTTTGGGGTCTTGAGAAAGGTCCAATTTTTTCTTGGGGAGAGCCCCCCACAAGGGTACATGCCCTTCAAGTCGGTCTTTGGATGGCCTTCGGGCTTTAATTCCTTTGGCAGGCTTCATTAGTCGGGTTAATTCCTTCGAAAAAAAGTCTGAAGGAATTCCTTTGGACTTTTTATCTAAAGGAAACATCCTTAACAACTTTACCACGAGATTTCCTTTTGAAGGAATTCCTTTGCTCGCTTGGTCTTTAAAATGGTCCACCTGCTCCCCGCCTATCCTCTGCAAACGCTGTCTGACCTCCAAGGTTGACTTTCAAAAAAGTTACAAGGGTCCATTTTGGCTGCTAAGTGCCCTCCGCAAGGGCACTTATCTTCGGGCTCTTGGAAGACCCAAAATTTCCTGATTGAAAAAATGGGCTAAGTGTTGAACTTGTTTCTTTCCTACAGAGTCCGTAGTTACTAACCTGCAGAGTCCATAGATACAAGTTCATAGAACTGGGAGAGACCGTAGAAATGAGTTCATAGATTTTCTTCCTACAGAGTCTGTAGATTTCTTCTTGTGAAGTCTATAGATATTGAGTCTATAGAAATGAACCTATAGAGTTCGTAGAATCTAGTCCTGCAGAGTCCATAGATTCAAGCCTGCAGAGTCTGTAGAAACTAAGTCTGTAGTTTTCACCTGTAGAGTTTGTAGATTAAAGCCTACAGAGTCCATAAAAATGAGTTCATAGAACTGGGGGAGTCTGTAGAAATTATCTGCAGGGTCCCTTAGCTGAAAAAGTTTGAAAAATAGAGAATTTGAAGGCTCATCACAATTTTTGAGAAGAGAAGAGAGAATTTTTGGCTTGTAAGACCAAAAAAGTTCACGTGTTGTCCCAAAAATGAGTGGCAGACTTTGGGGACAACAGCTGGCTCCAATTGGGGAACTTCCCTTAGTTAAGATTTTGAAGCGACTGAGGGGAGTAGAGACCAGAATCTCTAGTGCCTTGAAGTGTGCCATTGGGCTATAGAGTCATGCTACCCAAAAAAAAAAGCTCCAAAAAATGAAAATGAACAACACACAACAAAAACAAAAGCTATACAAATATACATATGTACAGATGAAGTTATCTGATACTTCAAGAGTTAAAGTGCTTCAGATGCTACCTGTTGTGAGGTAGAGAGAAGAGTGTGCCATCTTGATACTTCAATAGGAAGCTATTTTCACCACTGAGCTGATGGATAATAAATGGGCCTCTCCAAAGAGAATCAAACTTCCCATGCATTCCCTTTGGTTCTCTTCTCTTGTCCCATAAAAGGACTTGATCTCCAATATGGAAATCCCAGTTTTTTGCTTTCTGGTCGAAGAGCTTCTTCACTAGACTTTGGTGCACGGCAATTCGGTCCACCACCATAGTTCTCTACTCATATAGCTCGGTCAAGCACATGATCCTCTTATCAATGGAGCTTTCATATATTTGATCTTCAATTGCCTTAGCCAATTTCAATGCTGGCAATTCCAAGGTGATTGGTATTTCAGCATTAAGACCATAAAGAAGTTGAAAGGGAGACATACCAATTGCTCTCTTTGGTGTAATCTTGTCTACCCATAAAGCATAAACCAATGCTTTATGCTATGTCCTTTGGTTATCATCCACCAACTTCTTAATGATAGTCACCAGGTTCTTATTGCTTGATTCAGCTTGTCCATTCCCTTGTGGAAAGCAATCAGAAGAGTGGGAGAGTGTAATCCCATAGTAGAAACAGAATTGAGTGATTTCCTGGGAAGTGAAACAAGTTGCATTGTCAGTGACAATCTTGGTTGGGACCCCAAACCTGGAAATGATGTTCTCTTTGAGGAAACTACACACTACTTCTGAAGTAACATGCTTGGTTGGGATAGCTTCCACCCACTTGGTGAAGTAGTCTATTGATGTAAGGACATAATCATGTCTAGAACTTGAAGATGGGTTTACAGCTCCAATAAAATCAATTCTCCATTACTGAAAAGGCTCTTCTATGACCACTGACTTGAGAGGCAGGGAAGCTAACTTGGGTCTCCCAACAAACTGCTAGCACAGTTCACATTTTCTTATCCACTTGTACCCATCTTGAAAGAGAGTTGGCCAGTAATACCTGGATGGAAGAATTTTATGGGTAGTCATAGGAGTAGAGAAATGTCCTCCATAGGCTAGATCGTGGAAGGATTTCAAAAGTTGGCTTTGCTGCTCCTTGTCCCCACAACAAAGAAACACTCCATCAAGGCTCCTCTTGTATAGGCCGTTGTCCCAAAGGATGAAATTAATGGCTTTCAGCTTGATAGTCCTCCTTTCTTTATAAGATAGGTGAGTAGGACACTCACCATAAGTAAGGAAATGAGCAATACCTGAATACCACTCATTCGTGGTGGAAACAAAGAGGACTATTGGTGTGTCTTCTTCTTTTGATTGTTCATGCTCTGCTTGTTTTGGCTTGTTATCAACAATCAATTAGCATAGGCCTTTTTCACACACCAGCTTTGTTGGTTTGATGACTAGATCAAACTCTTGGATTTTTGAAATCCAATTGCCTCTTTTCATCCCAAACTCTTGTTGAGTTAGTATGGATTTAACCATGGTATTAGAAACCAAGACAGTAACGTGTGAATTCAGGATATAGAAATGGAAATGCTTCACTGCCTTTACCACCGCATAGGCATGCTTCTCCATATTTGAGTACTTCAGCTCATGAGCCTTAAGAGGATAGCTCATGAAATAAATGGGAGGTTCCATACCTTCTTTATTCTATTGAACCAAAATTGCTGAAAGCGTGTGTTTAGAAGCATAGTTGTATATGGTGAATTCCCTATTGTAGTCTGGACAAACTAGAATTGGGGCGTGAGAAATAGCTGTCTTGATGTCTTGGAATGCCAATTTGCCTTCTTCAATTTAGCTAAAAGTGGCCTTTCCTTTCATCATATTTACAATATGACGAGTCTTCAAAGCAAACTCAGGGATGAATCTTCGTAAAAAAATCACTTTTTTGAAGAAAGAGTGAACTGCAATCTTACTTGTGGGCAAAGTGAGCTCTTGGATGGACTTGACTCTATCTGAGTCAATCTTTATGCCTTCTTCATACATAATGTGTCTGAAAAGCTTCCCTTCTATCACTCCAAAGATAGACTTCTTAGGATTCAAAGAAATGCCATTTTGGCGGCAGCGTTCCAGCACTTATTTCAAGTGGCGCACATGATCCGAGTGATGCTTAGAAAAGACAGTCAAGTCATCAAGATAAACTATAATGAACTTACCCATCTCATCCATGAAATCAAGGTCTATTACTCTTTAGAAGGTGGCACCAGCATTTATCAAGCCAAAAGGCATCCTTCTATATGCAAACATGCCCCAAGGTGTGGTGAAGGCAGTCTTATGTTGGTCTGCTTCACCAACTTCAACTTGATTGTATCCTGAAAATCTATCCAGCATTGATAACATCTCTGAACTAGTCACCATCTAAAGCACTTGATCCATGATTGGCAAAAGATAGTTATCTTTCAAGGATGACTGATTCAAATTCTTGAAATCCACACAAAGGTAAATTTTTCCATTCTTCTTCCTTACAGGCACTATGTTTGCAATCCATGTGGAATGATGGATTGGGAAAATGATTCTAGCATTTAATATTTTATGTATCTCAGACAGAATAGTACCTAATATTTTCAGATTGTATTGCCTGGATTTTTGCCTGTAAGGTGCCAAATCACTTTTGAAAGGAATGTCATGGCAAGATTTCATCAGGCCTGAGTGACTTAAAATCATTATAGGAGTATGCTAAGACGTCCATGTACTGGCTGAGCAAAGTAGTGAACTTGAACCTCTCCTTAGGAGTGCAACATTTCCCAATGTTCACCATCTTGGGATCTTCTTTGGTACCCAAATTTACTTGATCAAACTCTTGAGAGGAGCCCAAAGCTGTTTACTGCTGTTTGATGGATTTGTCATGCTTATCAAATAGCTTTTCAAGGGAAACCAACCCTTTTGGGATTTTATTCCATTTCAGCTATAGTAAATGTTCACATGCGTCTGCACTTGATTCAAGGGCTAGTTCAAGCTTTTGAGGTTCACCGCCTTTAAAGTGAAGTTGTTGAAAGCTATCTTTTCATTCCAAGAAGGCAATGATTTGGCTATCATTATTAAACACTTGCCAATGACTGAAATTATCAGGTACACTTGGTCAAAAGACCAACTCAATAGTGTACTTATCTCCTTTGAAGTCTAGGTGAGGTACTAAGAGAGTTGCTGAAATAGCAAGTGCATCAGCTCTATCATTAAATTCCCTTAGAATGGCAGAGATGCTGAAAGCATCAAAGCTTTCAATTTGGTCCCAAACTATATTATGGTAGTGGCACAATCTTTTGTTCTTGGTTTGATACAGGTTTCTCACTTGGCAAACCACTAGTTCAACATCTCCTTTGGCATGAAGGAGCTTGATACCTTTGTCTTGAGCAACCTTCAGTCCAAGTAATAGAGATTCATACTCAGCTGTGTTATTAGTGTTTCTAAACTACAATTTGTAGGATGAAGGAAAAATATCTCCTTAAGGATATATCAACATAACCCCAGCTTTTGAACTGGTAGAGGAGCAACTACCATCAAATTCTAGAATCCATACCTCCTCAGACACTAATTTTTCTTTGGATTCTTCTTCATTTAGAGGTGGAAATCCTTCCACACTTGCATTGCACTTTGCCAATTCTTTTGTTGTTCTTTCCAAAACAATTTTTAGGTTGTCACCTTTAAGAGCTTCATTAGGCACCTCATGAACTTATTCCGTGGATAGAAAGTAGTTACCCATGCCTGAAGACTCAAATAGAATTTGAGCTTCAGGTGCTGATGTTTGGGTGACCACATATTTTACTTCCTTTTCAGGAAGCAATCTTTTCATAATACCTTTGACTGGGATCCTTACTTTGGATAGATCTATGATCAATTCACCACTAACATCCTTACAAAAATTTTGGCCAAGAAGGATGCCATATGATGCTGGGACGTCAGCCATCAAGACAGTCATCTTGATTATTTTGTATGGAAAGGCTGCAAATGCAAATTGAGCGTCTTTGATTTGTCCTAGCAATGGTACTTATTTGTTCTCCATGGAGAAATATCTCCCAAATTTCTTGGTTAACATGAGACCAAGGGATTCTGCCACTTTGGTAGGCATAACATTGTCTAAAGCTCTAGAATCAATAATGTAATTGCTCAGCTTGTGACCATTTATCAACAGGGAAACATAGAAAGGCTCTATTTTCCCAGGGGCAGCAAGAGGAGTAATGACAAGGTTTTTTGGGATAGACATGTTCCTTAGGGGATCATGAGTTATCTTCTTAGCTTCTTGTCTTTCTAGGATGGTTTGGTTCTTTACACATTGAACCAATTTATCCAAATGATCAGGGTTGGACTGCAGAAATTCAAATTTAGACATTTGAATTTTGGTTTTCTTTATATGGTCAATTATATCAAATGTCTGGAAAGAGCTAGGAGTAGAAGATGGGAGTTCATCCCTTTGCTTTTTAGAAGGGAAAGGGTTGGTCTATGAATTTGAAGTTGAAGGTGAGGGCAAGTTTGGAGCACTTACTTTTTTAGCAATCACCTGGTCCTTGGGCTGAAAAGGCAGGGTGGTTCCCCGCTTAGCAATTGAAATTATAGGTTGAGATTGCTCCTCTATCTTTTCTTTATCAGCTTGTTGGGCCAACTAGTTCTTAGACTGTGTGAAAATAGCGTATGATCCTTTAATGACTTTACCTTCACTTTTGGGTTCATCCTGATAATTTAGGAAACCAATGTTGGAGTCACCAACTGATTCTTCTTGGTCCTCCGTGAAGAGATTAACATCATTTTATTGATCAAACTCAAGTTGGAAAGAGGAATCATGTTTTATTTCTAGATATCCAACTGCTGAGTTGGTTAGAGGCACTTTGAGGGGAAGGTTCCTCTATGGAGGAGGAAGATGATTTAGTTGCCCTTGGTTTTTGGCAGCATTGCCTTGGTATGACTAATTTTGGAATGTCCTCCTTGGTGCATCTCTGTATGAAGGATTAGATGACATTCCTTGTGCCATTTGCTTTTTGAGGGCCAACAACTCATTTGCTAGCTTCTCTACCATTGGATCAGTGGTGGCTGAAGGTGAGTATTTAGAAGATGAAGAGGATTTACCTCTGTTTAGATCTCTCCTTATCTTACCAGCTAAGATAAGGTCATATTCCACCTTAGTAGCCAAGTCTTGAGTAGCCTCAAGGTCAATGTGGCTATCACATCTCAATAGAAAACTCAATTCAGGTAGCTGTGAGTTGATGAAGAAGCATTTGAGGTTTTCAGGTGTTGGCTGAGCAATTGTAAGAATTCTATTCCTCAGCTTATCAAACTTTGCTATGAAATCCCTCATAGGTTCATGAGGTTCCTTCTTCATTTGTGTGAGCTAGGCCAACAAGGCATGTGCATCTTCTGTAGGCTTGAACTTGGCTTCAAATTTAGCTTTGAGTGTGTCCCAGTCAGTCCTTAATCTATCTTGCAAATGGTAGAACTAGTCTGCAGCAACACTTTGTAGTGTTTCCATGAAAAATCTAACTGCCACATCTTCAAATTCCACTCCTATTACACCACAGGCTATGCTAAAGTCTATAATGTGTTCATCAGGATGAAATCTCATATCACCAAAGAATTTGGGAAAATTCTTTCTTGAGCTGCATGGAAATTCATGTAGAGGTGGAGTCAGATTGAGCAGACCAAAAGAGTTACCCCAGGGGCCTTGAGATACCATGATTGGATTATGAAAAAGAGGGACAACAAATCTGGGTAGATTACTTATAGGCAAAGCTTTGTTGACAACAGAAAAAGTATCTCTACCTTGTGTTGGTGTCTTCGTACGGGTAGGAGGAAGACTCCTGGATCATTAGACTTGAAGTTGGGGAGGGAATAAGTTGAAATTTCCTTGCTGCACCAACTCAAAGATAGGGTCAACAACACCTTGAACTCTCTAGCTTCTGGTATAGCATGGAGTTGCCAGATTGTGAAATAAAAATAGAAAAGGATTGGTCTTGCTTCAACTTGAAGCTTGAGGCTTCAAATTGCTTGTTTGATTCTCTAGCAGAGTCACCAAAAAGACTGTTGGGTGAATATTTTTTCAACCAGCTAACTGGTGAGCAAAATAGATCTTATCATCCATAGAAAAGGAGATTAGTTTGCCTAGTGTGTAGGTTTACTACATCAAAGGTGGACAAATCTCTCCTCTCATCAAGGGGAGGTTCCCTATAAATATGCAGGAGCTATATATTATAGATATAAGTAGAAAATAACACTCAGGGGTAGGATACACCATCCATCTCTCTTCTTTTAGATATTATGTTAACAAATAGAGGAGAAAATCCCAGTGTAAACACTGAAGGCACTTCTCTTCTTTCAGAAGTGTTCTTTCAGGAAAAAATAGGAGTTCTTTCAAGTAGTGACAATGGAATTGGTAACAAAGGGTAACAGTAACCAACAGGATGAAATGGAACCCAAAGTCTCCACCTCAAATACCCAAAGAGTGAAACACAAAGGATAATGGGGGTATAAAGTTGTCCCAAAATCCACACTAAAAACAATTGTGAAAGCACAAAGTCTTCTTCACAGTTGGTTTTAGGATACCCTCTTGATTACTTTCACTAGTTTTGCCTGCCAAATTGCATAAACAAGAACACATTCAGAAGATAGTCATAAGAACAATCTCTTAAAATGAGACAAGCTATAACAACACAAAGTATACAAATGACTTGCTTTCTCATTCAGATAAAATGATATGAACAACAATCTGAGCTCAAAGTCTTAGTATTCTCATTTCAATTTGGGTAGAGTTTCACTTTTATAAAATCAAAAGATCTCCTGGCATAATGAGAGAAATTACAATGTATAGCAACCAATCAAGGCTTAGCGCTCTTTTCCATGGGACGACCCATGCTACAGTCAATGCCTTCAATGCATTTCCATGTTTCTCAAAGGACTACGTTGAAAATAGGGTGACTATCTTAACTATGGCATGTCATTTCATCCCATATGTCTTCTCCTGATTTTGGATTATCTAGTCTATCCCCTTTGATGTCTGCGGGCACTGTCCATTTTGTCTTTACCCCAAAGGAGACCAATAGGTTGTGCCTTCAATGTTTTCAAGCTCGAAAATCTACTTTGTAGACTGTTCTGGCTACCGAAATAAATTCTACGTAGATATTTTCCTCTTTGTCTCTTCTTGCTCCGATTTGAGCTCCCGAGCTATCTTTTCCCCCTTTTGGTCTTGTCTTTTCCTAGAATTTGAGCTCTTAGGGATATATCCTCAGTCTGACTGGTTCCTTATGCTCTTCCATCAATGGTTCTTCCCTTTGGCATTTTGGCCTTTTGCATTCAGGTCTGTGTTCAAGCTTTCAAAGATCAACGGCTATTTTATTTTTGTGAATTTGACGTCTTCGGGCCTGTCATCATTAGGAAACTAATGACTAGTTTGTTGCCCTAAATTTGATGGCTACGGGGACGTCACCAGAGGTCTAGATCCCAACGGCTTATTCATGGTGTTTAACTTTGACGTCTGTGGGCTCGTCATATTCCTTGGAAATTTCTTTGGCTTTGTCATTTGATCCTTTTTTGGAGGGGACCTGCCCTTTGGGGTCTTGATAAAGGTCTAATTTTTGCTCGGAGAAAGCCCCCCGCAAGGGTACATGCCCTTCGGGTTGGACTTCGGATGGCCTTCGGGCTTTAATTCCTTCAGTGGGCTTCATTGGTCGGGTTAATTCCTTGAAAAAAAAGTCCGAAGGAATTATTTCAAACTTTTTGTCCAAATGAAACATCCTTAACAACTTTGTCATGGGTTTTCCTTCTGAAGGAATTCCTTTGCTTGCTCAGCCTTTGAAACGGTCCACCTGCTCCCCACCTATCCTCCACAAGGGCTGTCTGACCTCCAAGGTTGCCTTTTAGAAAAACTGCAAGGGTCCATTTTGGCTGCTAAGTGCCCTCCACAAGGGCACTTGTCCTTCGGGCTCTTGGAAGACCCAAATTTTTCTGATTGAAAAAATGGCTAAGTGTTGAACCTATTTCTTTCCTACACAGTTCGTAGTTACTAACCTGCAGAGTCCGTAGATACGAGTTCATAGAATTGGGAGAGTTCTTAGAAAAGAGTCCATAGATTCAAGCCTGCAGAGTCTGTAGAAACTAAGTCTGTAGTTTTCACTTGTAGAGTTCATAGATTCAAGCCTGCAGAGTCCTTAGAAATGAGTTTGTAGAACTGAGGGAGTCTGTAGAAATTATCTGCAGGGTCCCTTAGCTGAAAAAGTTTGAAAAATAGAGAATTTGAAGGCTCATCACAATTTTCGAGAAGGGAAGAGAGAATTTTTGGCTTGTAAGACCAAAATTTTTCATGTGTTGTCCCAAAAATGAGTGGCAGACTTTGGGGACAACATGAGGCATACTAAGGACATGAAAAGACACTAAGTGACTAGTGACCATCAATATACAAAGGATACCTTTTCACTATAGGCATAAAAACTGTGTAGGCAAATAAGTGTGTTACTAAGATCAACTCATGTTGGTACTTTTGAATAGAAAAATTAAAATGGACCTACCTTCCCATGATGTGTTCCCCATTCCTCAGGATCCGTTACAGATCCATCATTCTACTACAAAGATTGGGTACTTGCATGAGAAAGTAGGTAGAACTAAAATATGTTTTTATTATCCTTATCTAATCTACTTGCCTACCACACCCTAATGGACCTTGGTTCTATCATGAATCCAACTATGGAGTTTGAGTTTTGATTAGATAAAGGCTATGTGCTTAGAATCACATCTTTTAGTGTGATTTAACTTTTGAAAATTTTGAATGTTGCCTTTGAGATCATTGCCTTTAGTTAAATGATTTGGATTTTGAATGTTTTATGGCTTTTAAGATTCCTCCTCCATATGAATTTGGAATGACCAAGCATGAGAGATAAAGTGATGCACATGAATGAGATTTAGGATTAGGCTAAAATAAGCTAAGTAACCAAACATATTATTAACTAGAACACTTAGGCTTAAATATGAACCAACATGTTATCTCAAATCTTGACCATGTGTATGATTAGTTTGTGAAAGGAAATAAAGGGGAATAAGGGGAGATCCAAATTGGACCGGTAAAATTAGATCATAATGAGATGAAATGTTTTCTAATTGATCACATGGTAAATGAGGAATGACTAAAGGGAGCAAGGTTTGTATAACCAAGTCACAATAACAATTATTCATGTTGATAGATATAAGATAACAAATAATCATGAAAAAGAACAAGGTAACCATACAAAATAAAATCATGAATAAGTAGTATGTAATGATGAAAAATAATCCGTAAGAGAACATAATAAGAATAATGACATCATAAGCAACATGTAATGTGAAACAAAAGTCACCATGTAATATAGATAAGAATTTGACACAATGTTAAAAGATATAAAATAGATAATGTGAAGTTGGAGCACGCGTCTAATCCAAATGAAGAAATAAATGTATGATCACCATGCTTGTGCTTATAAGTATTGATATATTTATCCACATACATTATCCATAACACATAATAAGTCTCTATGAATCTAAACTTACACTACAACCAACGTCTCATGATCTTCAGGGAAACTTGAGACAATACTTTACATCAAATATCCTTGACAAAATATGTAGGAATGCTGAAAGGATTATGTTGATGAGGGCTATTGTGTGGGGGATGCCCAGGAGAAGGAATAGGAGTGGAATCTATGGGAGATGAAGTGGTCATCAGTGGACAATGGGCCACAAGTGAAGGAGGATCCATGGGTGCAGAAGGTAAGGAAGGTTGATATAATGAATAATCTCTAGTCTCATGATTGAAAAATTTATGAATATCATAATATGGCTAATCGGCCCATTAGGTGGGCAAAAGATCAAGCTATGATAAAGGGAGAAAACCATCACCAAGGGAAGGTGCGACTGGTGGAGATATTGGGTAAAGCTTGATTAAAGAATCAATAAGATCTAAAATAGGAAGAGACTTAGCTAGAGAGAGAATGGGAATAGGATCTGAACTAGGCTTTATTGAGGAAGGGGTGGGATACATAGAAGGCTGAAGGATGGTTGAAATCATCTTAGGTATAAGGAATCTATAGGGGTATTGGTATCTAGCAAAGTGATAGGGACCAATCATAGCATGATCTATAAGTATACTCCTATGAGGATATTCAAAAAATGGAGGTGTGCCACCATCTTTACCCTATTATCAAGAAGAAAATGCTAAAATTAGGAATGATATAGGATGGAATGCTAGAAGAAATACTAAAAGACTGAAGTAAAGAGGAATGATAACAAATAATTTCAACATCTCAAGCCTAAATAGGACCTCCTAAGAATGGATCATCGAAGGTATAGCCATCATCATAATCAGGTGTATGAAGATCAATGGCATAGGTAGGGATGAATTTGTCATCTGATGTGGTGTGATGAATGGAATGTTGATTCTTAGTTAAGATAATGAGTATGTCATCACTAGATGGTTGATGGGAATGAGGTTACAAAGAAGAGTGAAGATGAGAAATAAGATAAGATGAGAGATCAAAGGTTTTAATCTTTAGGTTGATCTTGTCAGGCTCATTGTCATCAGAATCTAGGAGGTTAGGTAGTATATTCTTGATGAGTTTGGGGTGACCATTATAACCTCAAGTGAAGTTGACACAAAAGTTAAACCATTGAGATTCACAAAATGGAAAGCTTGACAAGGGTTCAAGGGTGGGAATCTTGAATACACCACGGTCTTGGAATTGTTTGAAATTCCAAGGGTTGGTGTCACCTTGAATCCTATAAATGGCTCTGTTGTGAGGAAATTTGACACATTGGCAAGCAAAAGAGGCAAGTGTTCTCATGTGATGAGTTCATGGCCTACCAAGAAAAATTTTATAGGATAGAGGAAAGTTAAAAATCATCACCTTCATGTGAATGGTGACAGGTGGGATGGTGAGAGGGAGACACACACAACCTAAGGGAGGCATTTGCCTTCAATCATAGCCTTGACACGTGCTATGTGTAGACTTAAGATTACATTTGGAATATCCAAGGGTTTTGATAAAATTTATGGAGGCAACACAAGTTCCTGAACCCTTATCAATCAAGTCACACTTGACTTGGATATCTCCAATTTGGACACTAATAAAGAGAGGAAGATCATCCGCATGAAGTAGAATCTCATCAAGAATCATTGAAGAAATCGAGAATTTGAGGGAAAGAAAAGTGTTTATTATTTCATCAACATGTAAAGACATATCTTTGCACTGATGTAAAATGTTGTCTTCTAATCTGGATAAGGTGGATTTGCATCCTACTAGGGGAGGATGAGGGATGTTCATTTTGAACAAAAGCTACATAAGATGATTATGATGATGTAGAGAGGTTCACATAAGTTTGAGAAATGGGATTCAAGATGGGAGATTAGTAAGATCTGTGATAGGATCCCACTCATCATAACCCATAAGAGGATTGTTGGAAAGAGGTGCATAGTGTTGAAGGAGGTGCTCAGAAGGAAGAGACGAAGTGTATGTGATTTTATGTTGAAAAGATGTAGAAGATTTAATTATAGGAAAAATTTGTTGATTGTCTTGAGAATATGGGGTGGTTGGTGCAGGTTTGGTTTGAGATAGATTAGAAGTGTTGATAGAAGTTTGAGTATCATTTTTGATGGGTAAGGAGGTTAGAGAAATGGTAGAAGTGGTATGAGAAGTGTTATCTAAAGGAGGTGTTGGAATGGGTTCATCAAAAGATATAAGGTTTGCTTGCCCCAACTCTGTTAAGTGAGTTGGAGAAGAGTCTCAGATAACATGAAATGTGTAAGGCAATTGAGGAGTGTGGATGGGATGAGGATAAATGAAGGCAACTACCCTTCATATATTACTCATATTAACCACATTATCTTAGGAGTTGGGTCAAGAAGACTATCAACATTATTAGTAAAAGGGGTAGGTTTATCTGGGTTGTCTTGGTTATTCAAAAGAGGATCTTTATAGATGGCCAATTGAGTATTAGCCTAGTTTAAAGCTTGAGATTTAGTTTGTGTTACATGGGATTTAAAGGCAATGTCATAGGTTTGTTGATGTTTATGAATGATAGAATTATGATCAAAATTGGGACTGAGAAGGAAATTCATAACCAAATTATGAAGTTGCCTACAAGTCTCATGAGAATGACCCCAACTAGAATGAAACCAACAAAATTTATTGGGATCTTAGGCAAAGTGACCCTTACGATAATTTGTCAGGATCTTCATATCCATAAATTCAGACGGTTGTGTGATAACATGAGTCAAACAAGTTCACATTGTATGAAATGGGAAATGCAACATATCTACAAATCAATCCTAGCTCAAAGAAGATATATCCTACTTATACTTCTGATTGGGAATACATTAGATAATTAGGGTCATGATTAATATGGATCCATTAGACCTAATCAAAGGATCTCTTAATATAAATAATATCACTAGGGAGGGTTTCAAAGACTCCAATCAAGTAAAACTATGCAGTAACCCTAACTAGGTCCTATATTTTCATATTCACTAAACTAATAACAAGTAAAGCAAAAATATAATCTAGTTATCACCAAAGCTTGTGGAAAAAAGTGAGGGGTAATAAAAACTAAAATTAAACATGCATAGAAGATATATACTCATGTCAATGTATACAGAGTCCGAATGCATAGAAGAGAAGTGCAAATGCATATCTATCTACTCTTACAAAGGAGGAACAAAGTTAGGAATAGTTACCTTTGAAGACAAACCCTCCGAGCCTAAATCTCTCCCTTGACCAAGGTGATTTTCAAGAGGTTTTTGTGGTATGTAAGGATGATAAGGATAAATCAACTCTAGGCTACACAATCTATCAATGCATCTAAAAGACTTCTCCACAAGACAAGATCTGTATCTCTAAAGAAAGTATGAAACCCTAAGCTTGATCCTCAAGTAGAGTAATGGATAAGTAGATGCAAAATATATCTTACTTCTTCTTCTCCTTTATTAAAAATTATGAAATGATTGTTTTTATATAGGTGAATCTAACCCTAAACCCTTTCGAAAGTTTCAGTTGACAAGGTCAACTGGGTCAATACTAGATAATGAACTATGTCATCTATGACCAACTTAGTTCTTAGTAAGCGGTTGTAAATTGAAATACAAGGTTGTTATAGCTGACATATTCATGTAAACTACAAAAAAGGGTTTAGGTTAGGAAAAGGGCTAATGAAGGTGGTAAAAGACTAGAGGAGGGTGCAAAATAGGAGGCAAATCTTAGGGAAATGGTTTTTAGGAGACAAGTGTGTAGATAGCAAGTAGTAAAAGGGACAACAATCCTACAAAGCACAAATGGTCTGCCCACCCCTTTCCCTATGCACCCCTTAAGGCATTCACTT
This sequence comes from Torreya grandis, assembly GCA_037957365.1. Classification (NCBI taxonomy): domain Eukaryota; kingdom Viridiplantae; phylum Streptophyta; class Pinopsida; order Cupressales; family Taxaceae; genus Torreya; species Torreya grandis. The sequence continues at coordinate 2,483,539 of JARHVA010000332.1, forward strand.
ATAGATATTAAGACTCAATGGATTCCTATAAGATAAAGAACATCAATAATTGATAAAAATTTAGAAATATTATGTACATATAGACACCACAATGAAATTACAAGCAAATGAAACTGAAAAATGAGAATATTGCACAAAGAGATTGGAACCAAAAGACAAACTTCCATTACACTCCACATTAATCCACATAAGAGCAATAACTCTCTAGCTCACTAAATGCTCAAACTAGAAATGGGTTAGAATGAACAATAATCCACATAGAATGCCTTGGAGGACAAGCCTGTAAATAGGCTAGTTGAGTGCATGATGACTCAACCAGATAAGGTGAATGGATGGGATCCTCCACTATGGGTGGAGAGAGCACTAGGGGGACACAATGGGATGGATGACCCCATCCACACACTAAGTGATCCCATGAACTCACATGTGTATTATAACATCAGGATGATGTCATAATGGCCTAATAAAGACCTATTAACCACATACAGAAGATGAAGAACATGTGCAGTAAAAACCTAGACCAACACCCCCACTTAAGCATAGTTTAGGTGGGTAGTAGAATTAGGTCCCAAAAACTAGGCATGATCAGGTACCCAAGTAAAATGCAACTCTCAAAAAGTGGAATAAAAGGAGAAAACATAGTGAGAAAAAATTCCCCCCTTAAAAGAGAGAAAAGAAGAAGAGACTAAAAGACCCCCCAAAAGATGATGTTGAAGAAATCAACACTCCAAGTACAAAGTGATGATCCCCAATATCCTATAAAGCATGAAGGATATATGCCTCCACAAAGAAGAGAGAGAAGGTAAGCATAGAATGTCATATGTTGAATGCTATAGTAGGTCCCTCTGTAACAAATGATGTCTCTTCCTTTCGGAAGAAGGAAACCCCGAGCAATAAAACTATTGAATTACCAGTCAAGTGGAATGCAGGTAAGAATCATGATGTAAATCTCTAGAAAATGCTCAAACGTCTCCTTGATAATGCTTGAATGTGACAAAGTTTGATCAGTTATCATAGGATTAACTACAGAAGATGGAAATGTAGAAGCATATAATGAAGGGGAGAGAACAATTAGAGAAGAAGATAGACATAAAACATTCACTTAAACAATGTCCATGGGAAGAGGAGAGAAAGGCTCAATAACCATCAAAAATAAATAATCGTTTACAAATGAAGCACTAAGTTCTACAAGATGAATGTCCATAGGAACATATGATTCATTGATACTCTCCATGAATGTATTCATACTAGAAACAATAGAGTCATCCGAAGTGCAAGTCTGTGAAGGCTATAGAAGAGCAACATCCTAAATAGGGATAGAAGTAAAATTTGCAATGAGACAACTAAGGTTAGAAGAATATTATCCTATAGTGGTGGCTCAATAGAAATAAGAGCATTGTCTACCATGTATATGTCATTATAAGAAACAAAAGCAGGAGACGAGAGTACAACTGTCTCTAGAGAGACAATAAGAAGTGGAGGAGTGATGTAAGTCTCAATAAGATCTCTGAAAAGAGACTATAGAATGCACCAAATAGTGCTAGGATACATGGTGAGCTACATATGGTGATGTAGATCCCATGAAATGTGCAACATCAAGGTACCATGAACCTTGTCACATGAGTTAGCCCACTTAATGTATTGATCATGATCAATCAAGATAGGAATTTATCCATATAGAAATGGAGTATGATTCTTTTTTCTGAGAAAGCGTTCCAATAAACACACCATGAAGTATGATTATCCTTTCTAATAAGGATCAATAGAGACAAAATAACTCTCCTCCTTTGGAGTCTCTCAAATAGAGTTGATATGACTGAGAGAATACACTAGGTAAAAGCACATTTGCATGATACAAACTATAATTAACCCCTAAAACATGTTCATTAATGGGATATCAGGCATAATTGAGAATGTATCCACGTGAATAATTAATGCTGGAGTGAGGGATAATACATGCTCAGAATGGGGATGTTGAACACAACCAAAAATGCATCCATGTATGAGCAATAGGTGCATGAAGTACAATGTAAAAAGTAGTAGAGTCCATATCACATGTAACCCCCACGAATATGGCATTTATATTTTAGTTAGTTTACAACAAAAATAGGACCAATGTGTGGGAAATGAAAAAATATGAACTTTTGAAAAAGTTGGTGCTCAATTTTGAGATATCGATCAAAAGTTATTATAATAGTATTTTCCCATAAATAAGGCATATTTAATAAAACTTGCACTAAAACTTTAAAAAACTCATCCAAATAAGGGGAAAGGTAGCCTTCCAACTACTTGTTGGAACCAACACGAAATGAAGGACCTCTTCAAGAAATCAAATTTCATAAATAACCCCTCCCATACACCCCTATGTGTTTTTTACAAGAAAAGGCTTATCTAAAGGTGTTTAATTTAAAAAAATAAAAAATATTTATTAAATAAAATTAAAACATACTTTAAATTTTAATTTATTAAGGCATGATTAGGTTTTTATCTTTATGATTTTGTAAAGGAGCTTGAGAATGGGGACCTGAATATGAGCACCGCTATTTATTCATGCACAGGTCTATAAAAAACAACTACCATTGGAGATTACAGACCTAAAATGAAAAAACTAGCATTGCCATTAGAGGGAAGAGCAGTAAAAAAATACAGGTCCAAGTTTGAGTGATCAAGAGCAGGTTGAGGCACCATTAGTAGGTTTGTGTGTTTGATTTAAGGTGCCACTTTGAGGGAAGATGCCATGAGGAAAAACGCTAACAAGGTTTGATCACAACAAATCCACCATTGGTTCATACTCAGTTGTAAAACACAGCTTTAGGTGTTGCCATTTAAAGGAGGTCAAAAACACCCTTACACAAGATGTAGAGGTTCAAAAAAAACTTGGATTAGGTTGCGTGAAAGCAAGATGAATCCCAAGTTTAGGATGTGGAAGGCATACTAAAACCCCAAAAAATGTGGAAACTCTAAAAACTAGTGATCCAATGGTGGGCACCGTGGAGGTCTAAGAAGGTCAAACCAAAGATTAATATGAGCTTGTGGGTAGCCCCAAACAGAGTTGAAAGGCACACCTTTGAAGGTCTAATAAATCACCCACCAATTTATATAATTATGAAACCAGGCTATGTATGCACCTGTATACAAATAAATTTTTACAAAGGACCCTTGTAAATTTTTTGATCACTTTAGGCGACTGACGGATTTCAACAAATCTCAAGGTTTTTGAGATTTTAAAAAACTACCTTAGACATTTTTGTAAACCCTCTAAAAAATTGCCTCACAAATATGCAAAAAAACTCTAGATTTTAATGAAATATTACCAAAAATAAAACAAACAAAACAATCATGAATAATGGATTGACACTCTGATACCATGTGAGAATTTACCAGGATCTCCATATCCATGAATGCAGATGGTTTTATGATCACACAAGTCAAGCAAGTGTACACCAAAATGAAGTTACAAGCAAATGAAACCAACAAGTGAGAATATTTCACAAATATATTGGAGCCAAAAGAGAAACTTCCATTACACTCCACATTGGTCCACACAAGAACAATAGCTCTCTGACTCACTAAATGCTCAAGCCAAAAATGACTTAGAAGAGAAATACTCCACATATAATTCCTTAGAGGATAGGCCTATAAATAGGTTGGTTGAGTGCAAGATGACTCAACCATAAAAGGTGAGTGGATGGACTCCTCCACTATGGGTGGAGAGAGCACTGAGGGAACACAGTGGGATGGATGACCCCATCCACCCACTAAGTAACCCCATGCACTCACATGTGTATTATGACATCAAGATGATGTCATAATGACCTAATAAAGACCTATTAACCACATAAGGAAGATGAAAAACATGTGTAGTAAAAGCCTACACCAAAAACCCTCTCTCCCCCTATCTCTTTGTTCTTATGGCAAAGGCCTTTGGTAGACCTATCAGAGCAAAAAAAGGAGAAAGGAAAGTGGAATGAATCCAAGCCTTAATGGGTGGACCTACCCCACACACATCTATAATTTGTGGATGACACTATGATGTTTGCCATCCCAAGAATCCAGGGGATCATAACTATAAAGGAAATATTAGGTAGCTATGAAAAGCCTCAAGCCAATAAATTAACAGAGGTAAGTCAAATAAAATCTTTATTAATATCACTCCTAATATCCAAATTGCCCTATTTAGAATTTTGGGATTTGACAAGACCTCTCTTCTTGACAACTACTTAGGCTTCTCTCTTTTCAAAGGGAAAGGGGGGAAGTCTCTAGACTAAAATGACTAAGAAGATGAAGAACAAGATAAGTAATTAAAAAGGGAAATATATGACGTATGCAGGGAGAATGATTCTCATCAATATTGTCCTATAAGCTACAATCACTGGTTCTTCTATCAAAAATAAATAGAATATTGAGAAACTTATTTTGGCAAGGTACATAAGATAAGGCTAAACCACCTCTTTTATCTTAGGAGAAAATTTATAAACCTATATCCAAAGGGGGGCAGAGGGTGGGGATTAGGAACCTTGACAAGGTTAACTTGACCCTCATAACAAATTTTGAATAATTAGGACCAACCCCTTTGAAAGTTGGAGCAATATATTAAGATGGAAATATTTGGACCCATAAATATTAATTATGGATAAGGAAGTCCCTACAGGATTTGCTATCGAGAATTGTGTTAGGGAGGCAAGACATTTTATAATATAAGGTCTCTTTTGACAAGTTAAGAATGGAGCTACTATTGACTTTTGGGAGGATAGATGGATAGCCTAGAACCTCCAAAAACTAAATCAACCTTCGATCACATCATATAAGAAAGCCTCAAACAATGGGGGCACAAGTGAAGGATTACTGGGTTGAAAGTTTGGAATAAGGAGGCAAGATCCAAACTTGGAAAACCTTCAAAATTTTTGATGGTACGCAGGATGAGCCTCATAAAAAACTAAACAATATTCTCCAAGGATTTTGGATTACTTGGATCCTAGAGAATGATTTGGTTAGTTGGAATAGAAAAGGCACACGAGTTTACTCAATGAAGTAGGGATACACAACCCAGATGACAGAGCATCCCAATAACATAGATAAGGGTATCTAAAACAATATATAGGGCTTAAAAGCATGGTTGAAGGTGAAAGCCTTTGTATGGTTGGCTACCAAAAAAAAATTCTGAAAGGGAAAATCTAAAAAAGAAAGGTTTTCAAGGCCCCTCATGGTGTCTTATGCTATAGCAATGAAGAAAATGTAGAACACCTTTTGATATACTATAAGTATACCTAAAATATTTCAAATGATTTATTAAATAAATATAACCTTAGATGTTAATCTCCCCAAGCATTTGAAAGCATCACAAATCAGTAAAACATTAAATAACTTAAAAGATATATGGGATATGGGACCTTACATCCTAATAAGGAAAGTTTGGATAGAAAGGAATGCGAGAATTTTTTATTCTAAAGCTAGCCCCAAGGCACATGAAAGAGTTTGTATAGAACTCAAAGCCATAATTAATCAGATCATAGCCACCAATAAAAAATAAAAAAAACAAAGAAGCTGACTCAAAAGAAATCAAAATACTGAATAACTAGGAGCCATTAGAAGAATATATGACAAAATGAAGCTAGGTAACAAACAGAGAAAAAAATAATTAGAAAAAACATGAAATGGCCCCCTCTAGAGGATGGGTGGCTCAAGGTCAATTTCTATGGAGTGTCAAGGGATAATCTTAGAAATTTCAAAGTCAGGGCTATTATCAGAGACCACCAGCGTCGGGTCATAGCTTTTGAAGTGGCCTCTATTGGATTTAATACAAAAACATAATACAAGTTGAGGCCTTAGTCTAGGGATGAGACTAGATGTAAAACAAAAAATTAGGAATATAGAAATAGAGGTGACTCTCTCATCATCACAAAATTTATCAAACATAATACAAGTTCGAACTGAAGATTTAAAAAAATTATTGAGGAAGTAGGTCTTATTCAGAGCTAGTTCGAATAAGTAAAAGTGAAACACACTCTATAGGAGGGAAACATAGTGGCAGACTGGCTTGCCAATTATGGGCTTGAATCTTAATAAAAAAGAAAATTGAGAAACATGGAAGACATTTCTGGAAAATATGAGATAAAGAGTTTAATAGAAATCATCTCCAAAGAATGCCCTTAATCACTGGAATTTATAGTGTTTTGGTTCCTAAAAAGGAGTCATCAATGTGGAAAGGGAAAGTCTCTAAAGTCTATCAAATCTAGATGCTATAAAATAACTAGGATGCCAAATAAACCCCACAACATTAAAAACATCTATAGGATGAGATACAAGGAGCCGCTAAGGGAAAGCAACCAGCAAGAAAAGTACCAATCTGAAAGACACAGAGAAGAATGACGCAGGAGAAGTAAAAGACAAAAAGGTAAATTACTAACAAATATTTTAGAAAGCCTGATAAACCAAGCATATTGTGTAGTTCTTATTCCTAGAAAGCATGCAGGGTAGGCTAAAGCATCTAGCATAATAACATAGGAAAATTACATGGAGTTTAAGAAGTTTCAAATCATAGTGAAATGTTGGTTGATCCTTATGACATCTAAAATGGTTCTATTTCAGGTTGTTCATTTCATAGCAACCATCACAATTAGCCTGCTGGAAAAAATAAGAGCTCTTGTAGAACTAAAAAACCTCCAACAAGCTAGTAATCACCAAGAGGATGTTGGCATCACATTAGTCCATCAAAACATGCAACACAACCAACTTAGATTTCCCATAAGTAGTGGTCAGAAGAGTGATGCCCAATGATTTTTTAAGATAAACAAATCTAAAGAAACAACAAGATGGGAGCTGGAGAAGGCAAACAAAGTTGGTCCAGTCTTAGAATCTACTAAAAAAAAATGTAGAAAGGAGAAGGCCAAAAGAAGTGACCATTTGAGAGAGGCATTTCTAAACAATAATTCATGATGGCATAAAATGGATCATAAGTAGGGACCCAATCCATAACAGTCTAGACAAAGTTGAGCAAAAGGATGACCGTTGACATTCCAAATAGAGCAATGATGTGGGTAAGAGAAAAGCTTCTTTAAACTAGGAGGTGCCAACAAAAAAACACTTTTCCATTAAAATAGAGGAGTCACAGAATGTTGATGAGTGGGAGCAAGGAGAAGGCTCAAATCCCCATTATGGTAGGCCTAATCAACAAGGCTTGACTTTAGACAGTCTCAAGGATATGGATTTGGGCATCCTTCACATTAATGAAGCAGTTTATAGTATTAATGACACTATTTTCAAGTAAAAATGAGAGTATATGGAGTGACAAACAGAGATGGAGGTGCTAATTATGAGATTATGTGAGATTTTACTAGATCACTTCAATTTCATACAAGCCATAAATGATAATCTTATTCACATTAAAAATTTATTGAGAACAATAGAAAGGAAGCAAGGTTTCATAACAAATCATGACTATGATTTGAATCAATATAGATGAGATAGAGGGAGTGAAAAACACCCTGACCATAGTTTTTGAGGACACCATGAACATGAATGACCACTTTCATCATTGGCATTGCGTATAGAACAAGAACCCTCAAAAAAATCACTTGGTGAAAGAGAATGAGAAGGAAGAAAACTAAGATTCTATTGATCGATAGAGTCCCTAGCTATAAAAAATAACATTGAGGAGCTCTTGTAATTTTGTTTCCTGACTCTTAGCTTTGATGCTTTATTCTTTCTTGTATCGGGTTGTCACAGACCTGTTTCTTGGCTTCGACCCCTTTGGACATAAATACAAAATGATATATTACCTATTATATTATCTAATATTTATTTAGATTATATTATATATTGTTAAATAGAATATTTATTTAAAATATAATTATTATAATACACTATTTTTTTATTTTTGCATGTTAATATAATTGCTAAGGAGTCTTTAAAAACTGTTAGGCTAGAAAAAATTGATTAGTGACACTATATGGTTTGGGTTATCAATTCATAATGTAAATAATGAATGTAGTGCCTAGAATATTCTTTCTTTTTAGCCATTTTAAATTTAAATTTTTTAGGGTAAATATATTTTATCCATGCTTTTACGATTAAACAACAATTAAATTTTTTGGGTGCTTAGAAGATTCTCTTGAGCTATTTTAATTAATATTAATTTGAATAAAAATTTCATATATATTGGTTGTCATTGATTTAATCTTAGATTGGTAAGAATTGTAGATAAGAATAATTTATAGAACACTAGCCGCCATCTGATTTTAATACTTGTTGTGAAGAGGAATATGTGGCTTTAGTACTATTTGCATACTATCTATTGGCATTCAAATCAAAGTGTTTTTTATTATTAATTTAAGACATTGACTTTGTAATCTTTTTGTACAAAATACAAAGAAAAAATACTTTATTACCTATTTATTGGACGATTTCACATGAGATTGCAAATTTCCTAGTCAAACTTCATTGATTAAATTTGGCTATCTATATATAATTGCTTTTACTTGTTAGGAATATATAACACACAATAATATTAATGAAATAAAGATGAAAATAAAATGCAAAAAACACAACACAATAGAGACATAGATTTAACGTGGTTGTCCACACAAAAACAACTAGTTCTTCTCTTATTCAGTCCAAGAAATAAAAGGAAAAAATCCATAATACATGCACTATAATATTCTCTTCACTCACACACAATGTGCCATCATGATTACAATGTCCTCATATCAAAGGAGGGTTATATATTAGGGCAAAAATGCACCAACATAATTTCTACCATTAGATCTATGACCTAACAATGAACGGTCCAAATTTATTAGAAAATTACAATATTTTATGATGCATTTTTTTCAAAATTTCTCTTAAGGAGCGCTACCCCCAAACCCCTACCAAGGGGGCTCCAAAGTAGGTCACTACCCCACTGGACCCCTATGGCAACCCTAATGGGGGGCATTGCTACAACTCTTCCTTCGAATTTTCTTTGAACTTTGACCCTGACATGTTTATCATCTTCCTTGTTATCCCTAAAGATGTATTAAAGATGAATAAATCTACAACTTCTCCTTTATGACTACCTTTGTTAGCATATCTATAGAATTCTAACTTGTATAGATCTTTTCCAACTTTAGTTGACCATCCTCTAAAATTGAATGAATGAAGTGATACCTAAGTTGTATATGTTTGGTTGAATTAAATGTTAAGTTCTTTGCTAAATGAATCACACTCTATCTATCACTATACAACCTATAATCTTCCTACTTCTGCCTTAACTCTTCCATGAACTGTTGAATCTATATCATCTCCTTACTTGCTTCTATAGCTACAACATATTCCGCCTTTGTAGTTGACAAAACAACTATCTTCTACAAATTTGAAATCTAGCTAATTGTTGTGTCACCAACAATGAATACATAACCTATGGTGCTCTTACCATCTAAATCTCCAGCCATGTAAGCATCAACATATCCTTGTAAGGTAACATCTGAACCTTCATATCAAAACTATCTATCAGTTGTCCCTCTCAAGTACTTAAGAATCCACTTGACTACATCCCAGTGCTCTTTTCCTAGATTATTTATAAACCTAATGACAACTCCCATTGCATGCGTAATGTCTGGTCTCATGCACACCATAACATACATCAAACTTCAAATTGTTGAAGCATAGGGCACTTTGGACATGTAATTGATTTTTTACTATATTTTAGGACACTATTCCTTGCTTAATTTGAAGTGCCCTCCCAAAGGTGTACTCATAGGTTTTGCATCTTGCATATTGAACCTAACTAACACCTTTTTGATGTACTCTTCTTGAGATAATGTGAATTTTCTATTTTTTCTATCTCTTGTTATTTTCATACCAAAGATTTTATTTGCAACACCCAAATCCTTCATTGTAAATGAATCTACTAGTTTTCTTTTGAGCTCATTTATATCATGCATGTTAGACCCTGTAATAAGCATGTCATCTACATATAATAATAAAATAATATAGCTGCCATTATCTAATCTTTTAAAATAAACATAGTGGTCAAAATGACATATACTATAACATTGTTCTATCATAAACATGTCAAATTTTAAATACCACTATCTTGGAGCTTGCTTTAGGCTGTACAAACTCTTCTTCAACCTGCACACCATTTTCTCCTTATCGTTGACTTCATATCCCTATGGCTGCTCCGTATATATTTCCTCCTCCAAGTCACCATGAAGAAAGGTAGTCTTCACATCTAAATGTTCAAAGTGAAAATCTTCTACTACTACCAAACTTACAACAGTTCTCATGGAAGTCATTTTAACAACTGGAAAAAATATTTCATCAAAATCTATACATTTCTTTGTGCAAATCCATTTATAACAAGTCTGGACCTGTACCTCTTTTTGCCTCCATCTTCTTCATTTAATATATAAACACATTTATTATGTAATGTTCTTTTACCTATAGGCAACTGAACCAAATCTCAAGTTTGGTTATGTACCAAGGAGTCCATTTCTTCTTTCATGCCTTGCTCTCACTTCTTTCTGGTTTCTACCTGTATTGCTTCTTCACAGCTTTCTGGCTCACCACCATCAGTAAATAATAAATAATAAATGAAGGAGAGTATCATTCAGGGAGTCTACTTACTCTGGTAGATCTTCTAACTACACTTTCAAGAGTTTGAGGTACTTATTGTTATTATTGTAGTTGTTACACATTTTGATTTTCTTGCACTTTTGGAACTTTATTTCCAGTGATTTCATTAAGTACTACTTATTTTGTATTTGGCTTTTCTTATTTCTTTCCCTGTAACTAATCTCTATACATGACCTTATCATTAAATATCACATCTCTACTCCTAATAATTTTGTGATTTTTAAAATCCCATAAATGATAACCAAAATCATTAACACCATATCTAATAAAAGTACCTTTTTTATTTTATTTTAAGCTGGGTTCTATTTTCTTTATCAATATGGATATATGCTTCACAACCAAAAGTCTTTATAAATAATATTCTACCTTTTTAATTATTCATGCTTCTTCTGGAATGCCGCCATCCAAAGGATTTGAATGCCCTCTGTTTATTAAGTAAACAACATTATCCACAACATCTACCCAAAACTATAAGGGCAACCATGCATGCAATCTCATGCTCCTTGCATGCTAAATAAATGTCTTATTCATCCTTTCTAACACATCATTTTGTTGTGGTGTTCTTGGAACCATCTTCTCTTTATGAATCCCATGGGATGAACAATAATTATCAAACACTTTGCTATAGTATTCACCTCCATTGTTTGATTTGATACACTTCAACTTATTTCCTATCTCATTTTCAACCAAAGATTTCCATTTCTTAAAAATATCAAAAACATCATTTTTTTTTGTATGCAATAAACCCAAGTTTTTCTAGTTACATCATCAATAAAAGAAACATAATAATAAAATCCACCAAGGGATGATACATGAGCTGGTCCCCATATATTTGTATGCACAAGATTTGAATTTTCATCCTTCTTTGTCTTCCCAACTCTAAGAAATCTGAGTCTCTTTTGTTTTCCATACACATAGTGCTCATAGAAATCTATATCCACCTTCTTCAAATCTGGCAACAAATTCTTTGAGTGGAGAACTTGAATCCCCTTCTCGCTCATGTGCCCAAATCTGTGGTGCCAAAATTTTGTATCCACTTTTGTAGAAGCTAAATAAATAGAAGAATCAACATTACCATTAGTTAAATATAATGTACCTACCTTCTCTCCTTTTGCTATGACTAGTGATACTTTGGTGACCTTCCATGAATTTTCTGCAAATGTAACTGCGCAACCCTCACTTCCCAACTGCCCTGCTAAAATTAGATTTATTTTCAACTTAGGAAAATACCTCACCTCTTTCAATAACTATTTATTTCCATTCTGTAATTTTATTTGTATCTTACCCTCTCTAAAAATTTTACAGGGTTCACCATCACCCAAATAAACTTGTCCAAAATCACCTTGAACATAGTCTTGAAAATATTTCCTATGGGGTGTAGCATGAAATGAAGCCCCTGAATCTAACAACCAATAATCATTAATATTATTTAAAGAAAGGATTAAAGTATATTGTAACACATCACTTGCTACATTTGCTTCCTAATTTTTATCTTGTTGTCCATTTCCTTTTTTTTCTTTCGAAACCAACAATATTTTTTTAGGTGTCCTTTCTTTCCATAAATCCATCACACCAATGTCCCTCTAGATTTGGATATGACCTTCTTAGACTTCCCACAATTCCCTAGGCCCTTTCCTCTATCCTTCTATCTTCCCCTATTCTCCATATTCAAAGCATTACCTGATGTCTCACCAGTGCTTTTCCATAATATTTCCTCGCTAAGAATAACACTAATAACATCATCAAACTTTAAAGTGTTTGAACCAGAGACAAAATTACTCATAGCCATGACCAAGCCATTCCAACTTTCTGGCAATGAGCATAAAATCAAAAGAGCCCTAGCCTTATCATCGAAGTTTACTCCTATAGATTTTAACTAATTTGTGACCATATTAAATTCATTTAAATGATCAACAATAGATCCACCTTCTAACATCTCCATATTAAATAAATGCTTCATAATAAATACCTTGTTAGAGGATGAGGGTTTTTCATACACATTATCTAATGCTTTTATCACATTTGATGTTATCTTTTATTTTGAAATATTGAAGGCTATCAACACTGCCAAGCACAATCATATTGTTCCTAGTACCTTTCTGTCAAGAATCTCCCATTCTTTGTCCTTCATAGTCACTGGTTTCTTTGTTATTCTGCCCAATGGTTGAAAACAATATTTTTGATATAGATATTCCTCTATTTGCATCTTTCATAGTTGGTAGTTTTGGCCATTAAAATTCTTGACTTCAAACTTGCCTTATTATGCCATTACTTTGACTTGAACCGGGAGCACTCTTTTCCTATGAGTTTATCTGTCAAATAAACCTTTGGATCTGATACAAGTTGTTAGGAATATAGAACATAGAGCAATATTAATGAAATAAAGATGGAAATAAAATGCATAAAACACAACATGAAAGAGACATAAATTAAACATGGTTCACCCTATATTGGTTACATCCACAAAAAAATAGCTAGTTCTTCTCTTATTTGGTCCAATAAATGAAGGAAAAAAACTTGTAATACATCCACTGCAATATCATCTTCACTCACACACAGTGTGGCATCATGATTATAACTCCTTCATATCAAAGGAGGATTACATATTAGGGCAAAAATACACTAACATAATTTCTACCATTAGATCTATGACCTAATAATGAATGGTTCAGATTTACTACAAAATTACAATATTTTACAATGCATTTTTCACAAAATTTTACTTCAAGGGCACTGCCCCCAAATCCTTGCCAGGGGGATCCAAAATATGTCACCTCCCTCCTGGACCCCCATGGTGACCCTAATATGGGGGAAGGGGTGGGCGTTGCCCCCCCACACCCCTTGTCGAGAATTGAGCATTCTAATAAGATCAGGCTCAACTATCCAATAATACTATGGAATAACTTGAATTAGAGCGTTACAAGAGAGGAAAATAAGATCAATAGAGACATAATTTTATTTTCATAACAAACAAGGGTTGATGATTTTAAATGTTTCAAATAAATATGTGAGCATTTTGTAATAAACTTTACATCTTTTGATCATTGACAAGATAAATATGGTGGTCACTTAATATAATTTTTAATTCTTAACATATCTATGAGTGTCTTTTCATATTCAATTTTTTTTCTGTACATGATCTTGCAATAGATATTTAAAAAAAAATGAAAGACAAGAAGAAACATCACATCATATCCTTTTAAAATTGTAATTGATGTAGATTCATATAAATGACAAAAGACATGATCCTTTACAATAATTAACAATGATTCGAAGGATGAAAATCTATTTAGGTTTGCATTGTTCAATTATACTATTGGTGATTGTATTTTTGACACACTTAAAGTCTTGTTGCATTTCCATTACTCATCAAGTATGATACAGACTTGAATCATTCACTATTTTATAAACTCTTTTAACAATAATGCTCCAGAAGTAAAAAAATCATATGCTCATCAACTACACCAAATTACATCAAATACATGACATAAGCACATACTTTCATAAGATCAAAGTTCCTGCAAAAGAACTTACAGATTGAGGTGAAATTGGTCTTTGTGATGACATAATTTGTATCCAATGGCTATGTAAATGGTTAGATATACCAGTTCGTATTTGGTCTATAAAAAACAAAAAAAAAAGTATTTTAATGAAGAGTGCTATATTCCACCCTACTCAATCTTGTTTCATAATATAGACTCAATTCATGGTTATTTTTAACCATTATTTTACAAAAAAAATATGTATTCATAATTCAATCTTTAGTGCAAAGCTATCAGACACTTGTAATAATCTTGTTTTATGTTAGAATGCCATTATTGATGAAATAGAAACACATGGCATATATAGAATTAGTACATTTAACTCAGACTATGGAGAAAGCTTATTCATTGCCATTAGATTGTTAACTAAATATGAATTTAATGGTCATGCTCTTTGTCGATATATGGCCTAGTCTCTTTATAATGTGATTATGGGAGTTGAAAGCAATGCATTGACTTCTCTAGATGTTTGTAAGTAGGAACTAGAAAAATAAAACCCCAAAACCATTTATGAATGGAAAAGGTATATTGCAATTGTTGGAATGTCGCATGAACAAAGTGGCATTGAAGGTAATGACTTTTCTTGTTATAGATTTTGAACATTATAGAAATCAAAGTTTAAATATGGTCATTAGAATATCGAAACATTTCAAAAAAATATTGTAATTGTGCTTGGCCATAGAAAACATTATCAATATTTTCTCTAAGATAGATAGAAGTCATATTCACTATGATCCATTGCAAACAATTTATAGAATTCATGTAACATATAAAATGCATCATGTAACTAAAAAAAATTCCTAAAATTGGCACTTCTATTTCAAATAAGGTTGAATTTAAGGATGCCCAATAGTTGTAATTGCACTCTTTACAAAAAACATATGTATACAGAAACCCAAAAAACATACACCAAAAGAATGTATTGAAAAATCTATAATAAAATCACACAAATAAATGGCAAAATTCATTGTGTTTTGTAAAAGCAATGATATGTAGCCAAAAATCTGGATAACTTATATGCAAGCAACATGTCCAACAAATTTCCAAAAGTATAAACACCTATTTAACATCAATAAAAGACACATCCATTCATGTTTTTGTACTTTATGAATGCTTACATTTGAAAAAAGATATTGTTCTAATTGATAATGACATTGTGAAAATGTTTCATTCTATTTTTACAGATACAATGTTAAAAACTTTTGCATTGGGCCAAAAAATATGCAAACGATACAAAGCATTTCTCGACAATGAAAAAGTTTTGAAAGTTGATGCTCCTTTTAAGATTAGAAGGAATAAAAAACTAAGTGTTGTGCAAAAATTTACCTTTTTAGAAGAGCGATTGGTTACCTTGAGAATGCCCTTTACATAAATATGAGAACTCGACTATGAATGATCATTATATGGCCTCACATGAACAATTATAAATGTTCCTTTAAACTTTTTTTGAATCCAAAAGGCATTGTCTAGACAACTGAATGAGATAGAAATAATTTCAATCAAATTAAAGTGAAAATTAGAATACAAAGATGCATATTTAATAGGAAACGTGATGTTAGAGTTCTCAATGCACTCACCTAGGGTCTCTCCAAGAGCGTATTACCATAGATGAAAATATGAATGCATTGCTCATAAAAAGAATAAAACTATCTATAATACAAATGATAGTATTGAATATCTCCTCACCTCCTTGTCATTGTAAATGCACTCCAAGAGTGTCAATAAATAGGAGGAGTAAGAGGTGAGTGGAGGAAAAATAAGTGGCCCTCCCATTAGGTGAGTGGTGAGACCATTATCTCCCACTAAGGATTGAGTGGTGAGGCCATTGTCCCCCACTAAGGAGTCAATGTGGCCCACTAAGTAATTAGGCATGTGCACACCAAATTACTCTTAATCAAACCCTAATTGAGCTTAACTAGAATACTCTAACACCCTCCCATAAGCAAATATTAAGGAGTGAATAGAAAACATAATTAGGTCATGATTTCAAGGATTGATAAGTTATCGATGTACAAAATAAGATGTAGCATGAAGTCAAATGTCCTTATGGATGCCAAACCATCTTTTCAGAGTACATGGATGTCGAGTCACTGTAACTACCAAGTCAAATTAAGAATGGTGTTGTATAGGAGGATCATTGAAAATAAATACTACACTCCAAAATTATGGGTGAAATGATGAACTCAAGGAAGCATTGGCTAAAACGCCCTCACTTAATGCTAAACTAGGAAAAGATGGCAATGAAAGTCTCAAAATAAGTAGACTAAAAATGGTGAAATGTGAACACAAATACTAGTGGGTATCCCACACTATTGTCACTATAAAAGTCACCAAGAATGCCACTGAGACAACAATCCTCATATGGGTTTTGGAAAATAAAGTGCTTGAATAAGATACCCATGTACAAGGAGGAATCTAGAAAATACTCAAAAAATGTGATAAGTGCACAAACACACAATTATTAAATAAGGAGCTCAAAAAAACAAAGGAGTAATAAAATTTAGTAGATGTAGGCAATGAAGCTAAAGAATATAGGAACTATGTTAGTAAAGTACTATTCAAGAGTGCGTCTAATGTCGTCAAGAATTGATTAGAGATCTACCCCAAATGAAGAGGAATGATGGATAAAGATGCCTATATAGGAGTGGAGACAAAGTCCACAATAGTAAAATGCAAGGTATGATATGTATATGTGCTAGGTTGATCAGTGCTAACAACTATAAGCTTAGGTATCTCAATCTTGAGTGAAGGTGCAAGTGTCTCGACAAAGAAGGCAAGGCACTAAGAAAGGGGCCTTGAAGGAGACAATCTATAGGACATTAGACTCTGCTAAAAATGCATTCATAGAATAAAATGGAAAAAATTGGAAAAAAATGAGATACACTACAAGGGTCTCTTAAAAATCCAGTAGCAATAACTAAAGTTGAGAGAGCAAAAAACATATGATTCAAGGCATTCCACAAAAATAAATGAATCAATACTCAAACATAATGTTGTAGAAGGTGCACTGGATGGAACAAAAACCATCAAATATTTACAAATGCACTTGGTGGACTCAAAGGTCATAATGGAACTCAAATCTACATGAGTGGTCTAGATCTAATACTCGAACATAAAGAAATAACTGACACTGTATTCACTAGAATAAATCTTATGAAAAGAGACTATCAAAGGTGTCAAAAGTGCAAAAGGTTCACTAAACTAAATTTGATCTACTGTCAAAAGATGTGATACACTAAGGGTTAAAAATGAACATGATAATTGAAGAATTAGGATCTATACCATACCCCAATATTATTGATAGGGGAGTGATGTAAAATGGTCTTTATGAGTGGGTGAAATCCACTACTTGAACACTGACACTGAATGTACCAAAATAGATCTACATGAAGCTAAAGGAGACTATCGAGATGTCAAAGAAAGAGTGTTGAAGATGCAAGTAAAATATCTCAAGAAGATGGCCTTGGTGGTGATGGGAAAGTCAAGCAACTGAAGGATTGAAAAAGTGCTTTGAATAGAGCACACATACACATGAAGTTAGACATGGCTGAATAAAAAAACCCCCCATAACACTTTATAACTTAGTGTGATTAAAAAAATATCCCATACACAAAAAACACTAGATGATGCAAAAAATACTAGAATGTTGTCAATCTATAGAAGATACCATTAAGAGTCATGAGAGTTGCTCTAAAAAATAAGGAAATTGTGAGTAAATAAAGAAGCAATATAGTAGAGGAACCACATTGGTAAAATCCTAGAAAATAATGCTGACAAGTTTACCACAAGAAATCCAACCCAGGTAAACATGAATGGTGGATGAATATGCCTACATGAGTGGGTAAAAAGTCCACAATATAAGAATGGAAGGAAACATCTAAAAGTGTGTTAGGGTGATCAGTCCTGACATATTCTCAGGACTCTCAATCCTAAGTGTAAGTGGACCAAAACTCTGTGTCACTCAATAACCTCATAAAGAGTGTAGAAAACAAAAAATAGGAGTCCTGTCATCAAAATGTCATAGTCAAGATGAAACATCTATGGAATATCTAATGCCATGCTGAGAAATCTATGTAAGAAGCTAAAAAGGGGTAGCTAGTCCTATAAATACTTATCAAGGACAATAAGTCAAAGCATGCTCGAGCCAAAAGTAGGATGCATCTCAAAATAATCAGGTATATATGTAGGTGTAATTGGAGTGGGATGCACACTATGCAATAATAATAGGCATAAAATAAATAACTGCAACAATAGGAGCAACAAGCATAATGTGTTGCTCAGGATCTAACATGGAACAATCTCTAATAGTGATAGAACAAGTGGGAAGCTCAAAATAGAGCATGTCATTGGCTAGATGAAGATTATGCTAAATGGTGAAAAAATCCATTATGTATGGACAACCACATCAAAAAGAATTAGCATCCAAAAAATGACAAGTTGTAAGATGTCAGATCTACTAAAAATGTGTTTGAAGGAATAATGTGGTCCATCTTATGACTTAAGAATGTTGACACTGGGATACACCACACTACCTACTCTTTAGAAAGAGAACAAGCTCCACCAAAATATGAAGGAGACTGTCAACAAATAGATATAAAATCTGTCAAGAGAATGTGCATGCTAAAAAAACTCTACCAAACAAGGAACTCAAATAATAAAGAGCATCAAAAGGCAGAAGGAACAATATGCAACTAAAAACATAAGTGAAAAAATAAATGTACACGAGCAATACGGGATGTCAAGCTCAAATGAAAATGCATCCACAAGTGTATAAGTGACAAGACGCTAGGGGTGCAGGGGTCTGAGGTGTCAAAAAACACTCGATGTGACATTAAAAATGTCTCCTAGAATGGATGCTAGTTAAAAATAAAAATGCATCTGTGAGAATAATATGTTGGCAAAGAGTGTATGATGAGCAAAAACATCCAAAAATGAAGGTGAGAGCAAGAAAATCATTTGTTTTGCTTGTGAGAGGGTCTAACCTCCTATTAGACCAAACCTCACCCTCCATCATCGACAGTCAAGTTAAATGGAAAAAACAATAATTTTACCCTTTATAAGAGTGCTCATCCCTTTAACAATTTTAACTCACTTTACAATTTTATCTCACTCAAAATAAATTATCCCCGTTAAAAAAATTCCCACTTGAAAAATATGTTCGCCACTTGAAAAAAGTTGGCCACTAAATAATTTTAAAATGCCCCACTAATAATACCTCCACTTGCAATTAAATCCCCACCAAAATCAAGTTGATCAAAAAGCTTTACAATTACCATTCATATGAATGATAGGGAATATAAAGAATAAGATGCCCTCCATATGTTCACCACTAAAAAACAATAATTCCCACCTAGTCATGTATCAACCACTATGAAATCCTACCTCATCAAAATATGACCACCACTAATAAAGCCCACCTCATCAATCCACTTAATGAGAAAAGTTTGCATAACCAAAGTTGCTTTATGTATGTTCAAGAATATAAACAAGCCAAATGATATGAACTTTGAATATAGAAAAAACTTTTGACTTAGCAGTCTTACCTTTTTGTAAAAACTACATGCAAAAGTGTGTAATTAAAAAGGTGGTTGTGGTAAAACCAGAGGATGTGGTGGGCGGTGGTTTTAGGTGGTGGTCCAATGAAGAGGAAGTTGAAAGTAAAAAAACTTCATAAAATAGGTAGAGGACCTTCTTCATATGACCATGGCTTCTCCACAAAGATTAAGATGTTGGGTATAATCTATCATCGACCACTTATTATTATATAAATACATGCCAAGCTAATGACAAGTGGTAGCATGGAAATGATGAGTGGAAGAGTAGCAATCCAAGACGGTGGATATGATTGGTTGGTAGTAAAAGTGGTGAGTAGTAGGTGGATGCAAACTAGGTGAATAAATCACATCTATTTCCCTACATAGAATAAGTAATCCACTATGAAAGAATTGGAGTATAACTAAGACCAGGTTGTGGCATCGCTTTATGGCTGTAAGCAAAGGTATGAAGTATGTAGAGACACCATGGATGACATGAAGATTGATAGATTAGTGAAGGAGCTCAGTGGTTTATATGGAAAGAGGGTGGCAAGGAAAGAGAAAGGATATCCTCACAAGGCATTGACACTTTCACCAAATACAAACAAGTGTCCAACCTGATCACTCCACCTTACCAGTAGATCAGGAACATGTTGACCAATGAGTGGATAAATTAAAAGTTTTATAGCATTGTAGAATAATATAGCAACTCAAGAGATTCTTTTGACCAAATTTTTTCCTTCAAGTTGATATATGGATTCAAATTATAAAAAGCCAAAGTAACCTTGCATCAAAAAATTGAATACCCCACCAAAGCAAGGATGGATGAGCCATTGCTAGTTGAATGACTAGCTTAGAGGTAAATACAAGACCTCAGATCACATAGAGATAAATAATAAATCTACCAATGAGTAGTCGATGGAGGAGAGGAGATGTTTGTCATGGTGAGTAGGCCATGGAATCTCCCAAAAAACAAGTGCCTTACTTTGAGTTAGTTCCTCACTGATATAGCCTTTAGACAACTATCAAGGTGTAAGAATCTTGACAATGAGAATAAAGAGGATCAATCAATAGAATCATGCCAAGACAGGAAACCTTAGAAAGGTTATGGAATATATCATGTGAAAATAGAGTGGTAGATCTGGGAGGAGTAGATCCATCCAAGTAGTAAGCCATGAGGGAGAACAACATCATCTATCACAGGAGATCTAACACCTATATTCATATGGGTTGTCAAAAAAATTAGTAAACCACATCACACACTACCATCTCCACCTACGTTGTATTCTTAGATTCACATTTGCATTGATCAGGTGGTCTCAAAAACCAAAAAATAGTGGTGACCTGACTGCCCACTTAATGTAAAGGAGTTCAAACCCAAGTTGAGTTGAGTTGGTAGTGTAGATAAGTGATGTGGGTTATCAATTTGAAACTAAAACAAACACACCAATTTGTCTGACATAAGACTTGATAAAAAAAACCCTAAATGTATAGCCTCCACAAAGTAGCTCTAAGGTTAAATAAGGAAAAATCATGACAAAATTTGACGTACAAGTAGTGAGGAGAACCAAGCTATGACCGAAACATGAAATATCAATGTTTTGATAGAAATTCAATAAATAAACATAGATCTAATATTTTATCAAGGATTATATAAACCATATGACAAAGCCTAAAATAAAAAATATGGGCTTAAATATATTTATGGCCCAAACAAATGCTAAACAAGACAAGATGAGTAATAATTAATTGTAGGTTCTCTGATACCATGTCAGAGTGCATAATGCACTCACCCAGTGTCTCTCCAAGAGCACATTACCACAGATGAAAAAATGAATGCATTTCTCACATAAAGAACAGAACTATCTATAATACAAATGATAATATTACATATCTCCTCACCTCATTGCCATTGCAAATGCACTCCAAGATTGTCAATAAATAGAAGTAAGAGGTGAGTGGAGGACAAACAAGTGTCCCTCCCACTAGATGAGTGGTGAGACCATTGTCTCCCACTAAGGACTGAGTGGTGAGGACACTATCCCCCACTGAGGAGCCAGTGTGGCCCACTAAGCACTTAGGCATGTGTACACCAGACTAGTCTTAATCAAGCCCTAATCAAGCTTAATTAGACTACTCTAACATGTGAGACCTACGTGTGTCATGAAAACATTGTCAAAAATTTATCAATATCCACTATACAATCAAGTAAAAGTTACAATTGATAAAGATTGAAAACATGGTTTTGAGAAAAAAATTGAAAAGACATCGATTGAATTTGTACATATCAAAGACGATGAATTTGACATGCCTAAAGATGAATTAAACCCAATCACTGAATATTTGGTGCAAGCCTTTGATGAAGCACAATTCATACAAGATTTACAATTTGAGACCCTTGAAATTTATCCATTTGAAGGATTCAAACCATTAGGTATCTTTGAAGACAAGTTTTTTGAGGAAATGAGCTTTCCAAATATATATTATGGTTTTACTCATCCTAATGATGTGACACATAAAATGTCATACCAAAAAATTACAAAGTAGGATTTTTTGCATAAATAAAATGACATTGCAACTCACATCACTAATAACTTCTTCAAATCTATTAAAATCATTATACATCAGGTTTCATCTTGTGCTTGTATATGCATTCATAAAGGTGAATAAAATGGCAAAAACATTTATGAGAAAGATGTTAGAAATAAAAATAACATAGAGAAAATAATGAAATCACCAATAGCCTATAGAGCTTTCAAAAGCATTTGAAAACAACCTAACTACTTTGAAAATTCATGAAACATATTTTTACAATGATTAGGCAATTGGGCCCATTAGTTTTTTTTTGTACATTAATAACTGTTGAACATTGTTGGGAGCCAATATGTCTTGCATTACAAAATTTATCTATCAAAAGCATTAATAAACACAAGGAGATAATTGAAAAAGACAACATTGATACAATGATTATAAAAAACCATGTTTTTGTAGTCATTATTTTAACTATAGATCCAATGCATTCAAAAAATTGATGTTATAAAATGAACAATTATTTGGAAAAGTGTTGGATTATTTTTTTGTGACTGAATTTTAAAATAGAGGGAATGAGGACATTCATTTCATGCTTTGGATACATTATGTGCATATATATAGACATTGCTCAAATACTGAAATCAAAAATTTTGTGGACAAGTACATATCCTATGATTTGTCATTGTTTGATGATACTTTAGTTAGAATGCAAACACATAATCATACAAGCACATGCAAAAAGTATTGAAATTCTCATTTCATATTCAGTCTTCCACTACCTCCAATGCAAAAAACCACAATATTAGAGTCATTCGAGTAAATAAATGACCTCTACAAAGAAAATGTTACAAGAATATTTCTTCAACTTGAGCATAAAAAATATACCAAAGTCAAAACATTCCAAATGTTTTTACAAGATATAGATTTGTCTGAAATAGAATACGTACTTTCATTGTGATCTTGTATTTCATGATCCATCATAATATTCAAAAGATATTCATCAGATATTTGGATAAATGCATATGCAAAAAAAGTGTTTGGATTTGTAATGTACCTAGATAGGGGTATAATAGTATAATAGTGAATAATCCCACATGCATTAGAATGAGGAGTGGGGTAGGTAAGAAATAATATAAATAAGGGGCATATGATGTTGTAGAGAATTGAAAAAGAAATATTGTAATTGAGCTTGCTCAAAGGAGGTAGGCCCCTCAAATTGACCCATGATTCAGAGTTGTTCCTTCCATAAAAAGAATACATATTTAATATATGCAATATTTGTCCAATTTTTTTATTGTAGCATTCAATTTCCTATCATCTGGTATCAGCGTGCTTTCCAGGGCTAATTTTTTTTCCATTGTAGTGAGATTAGAGAGAGATTTTTCCATCATTTGAAGAGTTACATGAAGGGTTGTGCGAGAGTGATTTACAATTTGTGTAAGAGATTTTAGAGTGGGTTTTCAATTAAGAGTTAGATATTCTGATAAGGAGGTAGTCCCCTCAAAGTGGCAAGCAATTGCGGTGTTATTCTTTCCTGCCAAAAAGGAATATTTTATTAATATTTTCAATATTTGTGTGTATTTTGTGTATTAGTTAATAGAGGTTCTTAACATCTGGTATTAGATCACTTTCTAAGGCTATTTTTTTTTTTAATATTGCAATGAGATTAAAGAGTTAGTTTTCCATCATTTGGAGAGTTGTAGGAAGGGTTGTGTATGAGAGTGATTTACAATTTGTGTAAGAGATTTTAGAGTGGGTTTTATGAGTGGTCTTGTTTTGTAAGATTGAGAGAGGTATTTTTGTAGATCTTTTGGGAGATTATATTTATAAAAGTGCAAGTTTTGTGGAGCTAGTTGGACATATGAAGCTATATCTCCTATATTTTTGCAGTTTCAAGTGCAGATCTATGTTTTTGGTTCTAAAAAAACTTGACTATTCTTCTTCAAACTGATCACAAACAATTGTGAATTGAGCTAAACAATTTCTGGGTTTGGTGCACCTCTATTCCATATTTCTAGAATAGTTTGAATTTTTAAATTTTGTTTAGTATAGTATAATTTATCATAATTTTACCAACTCATATTTATAAATAAATAAAAAGGTCATGGAGCCTTTTATTTTATCTAGAGCAATGCATTCATTAAACAATATTCATGTTATTTTTGATAGAATTGAGCTTCACTTCCATATAACTACACAATATGATGTGGAAATTAATGCATAGTTAGATTGGGAGCATAACTATAGTGAATGGTATGTAGATTCATTTCCTATAGTTGAAGAATATGAAGTGAAAATAATTACATGGATGGAATTGAAGGACATTTTCAGAGCATGAAATGAATATCAAGTCTTCCATACATACAGTAGAAACTTCTTTTCTTCTTCCTCCTAATGATTTCCACTATTTAGAGAATTCTTTGGTGGGGTTAAATACTTCAAAAAAAATGTATGTCAATATTAATGCTAAAGGGGATGGCATGTATCCTCAGTTAGTTCATCAGGAAGACTATTTTGAGCACCCTTGCTCTCACTTTGAAATGATGATCATCATGCTTCAATTTACACTTGAATCTATAGTTATAATTGTCATGTTCACCATGTTGTTGTATATGTTCACCTCCCAACATAGAAATAAGAAGTGGAAGCAAAAAAGGATGCATGGACAGGCTTCTTCTGGTCTTCAACCTATTTTAATATGTATGGTTGAACCTTCATTTGGTCATCCTCATATTTCTTATCATGCTTTGAGAGTGAAACTATTTAAGGGGGATGGAATGTAATATACTTAGATAGGGGTATAATAATATAACAGTGGAATAGTGAATAATCTCAAATGCATTAGAATGAGGAGTGGGGTAGGTAAGAAATAATATAAATAAATGGGCATATGATGTTGTAGAGGATTGAAAAAGAAATATTATAATTGAGCTTGTTCAAAGGAGGTAACCCACTTGAAATGGCCCATGATACATACTTGTTATTTCCATAAAAAGAATTGGTGTTTGTATGCAATCAGTGTTTTAGATCAATATATAAGTATTGGATCATTATTGTGTTAATTGTCAGTAGAAGGTTCTTATCAGGATTATATTATGCTAACACATATGCACAATTTATTCTAGATGCATATGCTACTACAACATATTGTTGCTTCTATATGACAAAATTTGATTGTACATTGACAAATGCATTTCAAAAGTGAGTGATTAAAGAATTATAACAATGTCAACAAACTACATGCCATTATAAAATTTGAAAATGCTCTTTTAAAACATCAACAAATGTCTAGCTTCCAAACTATTCACCTTATGATTTTATTTCCACTACATTATAGTTCAAGAAAAATAGTTTCATAAACACATCACGCACACAAACTAAATAGTTTAGAACACATAATATGTGTTTTTCCTATATAAAAATATGTTACAAGACCAATGCATTTAAAACACACATCTTTGGCTAAATACATAACATATTACTTAGGAAAATTATAAATAGAAAAAGATAGAAAAAGGTACATCATCCGAC
Organism: Torreya grandis; assembly: GCA_037957365.1. Classification (NCBI taxonomy): domain Eukaryota; kingdom Viridiplantae; phylum Streptophyta; class Pinopsida; order Cupressales; family Taxaceae; genus Torreya; species Torreya grandis. Next base: position 2,509,292 of record JARHVA010000332.1, read on the forward strand.
ATATTAGATACAATATGCATATGGTTCCTAAAAACTATTATAGAGAAAAAATGATGTTATTTCTACTATATCATGACAATGAAGAGACATTGAAAAAAGGTTTCAATATATGGATTGAGACATACCTTATTCACAAAGCATAGATAGACAAAATTGATCCTATGTTTAATTCAAAACACAAAAAAATAGCTAATATTGACACTTCTACAAAGATCTTGACATTACTTCTCACACAATGTTTACCATTGACAAAGACAAAGACATGAATCAAAACTATAGTGACTACAAATCATATGACATAGCGTTGACCTGAATTGCATAAGAGGTATCAAATCACTTAAGAATCAACAATTGAAAACATTTCAAATAACCAACCAACCATTTCTAATGAGTAAAGAAGAATACTTAAAATTGTGAATGCAATTGAATAAAGAATAACAACTCATTGTCAAAGACATTACAATAAGAAAATCATTATCACTAAATAACCCAATCTATTTGTTTTTAATAGGAGGAGATGGCATAGGGAAAATATTCACTTCAAAATTAATATATCAAACTTTAGCATGGTTCTAAAATAAGCAACTTGAAAATGATCCTTTAAAAATAAAAGGAATAATTGTTGCATACATTATAAAAGTTCCATACAATACAATGGTCTAACTAAACATTTTGTTTTTCAATTTCCATATACATCTACACAAATTTTGTGATTGGATTCAAATACTTCAGACATCCTAAGTAAACATTATGAATAATTATAGTTACTACTCGTTGAGGAAATATCTCCACTAGGAAGTCATATTCTTTGCAATATAGACAAAAGACTTTGACAAATCATGCATACACCAATAAAACCATTTAAAAATATTGACATTATCTTTGTTGGTGACTTTTATCAAACAAAACCTATTCGAGACAAATGTGTTTTTGAAAAATGAGTCTTGCATGAATAAATAATTTCATACAATTTTTGACTTGAAAATGTGAACGACTTTCAACTACAATAAACTGTTTGACAAAGTGATGTGTAATTTATTTCCATTCTAAACCAGATCAAAACTTGTCAATAGACTACATTCAACATTGAATACTTAAATAGCACATGACATAGACCTTATCCTTGTGACCCAAAATTTCCATACTTATTTCACAAGAATGATGATATTAAAAAACACAATACCAAAATTTGTGTCATCCTCAAAGGAGAAACATATACATTCAATGCTATTAACAAAAAACTAAATATTACTAATGAAATTGTTCTCAACAATGATAATTATCACTTTCCTGACATAATAATCTTGAAACAAAACATATTGGTTGAAATCATTGGTGGAAATTATGGCATACAAGATGGATTAGTAAATGGTGTTGATGAGATTGTCAAATACTACATGTATAGAGAACTAGACATAATTTGGATACAATTTAATGACAATAAAATTGGAGCAGTTCAATGCAAAAAAATGCAAACTTATATAATGACTAGATCTCTGAAACTTGGATTCCCATAACAAGAATTTCAAGAAAAATTTACTTCAAGAAACCAATAATTGTCATACGTGAACATGTCCCAATATAAATAACACATGCATGAGCAATATATAGATCACAAAGATTGAAAATAGATGTACTAAATTTTGATCCTACTATTTTCAAGTGCCATGGCCTTGTCTATACTACACTTTCATGAGTAAAAAACATCAAATAATTGTATCTTGTCAATAAACTAGAGGCTGAAAACTTTGTCATATCTGATAAAGTAAATAATGAAATGCAAAGATTGCAGACCTCTACACAATGGAAACCACCTTTGGAATTGCTACCAAAGTGCATAATACTTTTACAATTTTCTCATTGAATAAACAAAGCTTGCAATTATATTTAGAAAGCATAATCCACAACTATGATCTTATACATGCAAGAATTTTATGTTTCCAATAAACTAGAACTATGCAAACACCAAATAAATCGATTCTTACACATAATTTTCTTTGTTATTCATAAATGAAAATCCATGAAATAATGTCATGTTTTATAAAAAACATCGTTGTAAAAAACACCAAAACATTTACAACATCAAACATGGAAACTATGACACATGATATACTTTATTTAGACATGTCAATACAAATAGTTAATGTATACTTAATCCTACATATTCTAATTATTGATGTATTAAAATTCATAGAAATGACAACATTTGTTTTAGTACCCAATACCAAGGTCATATTTTTTTCGTGATTTCAATATTTATATATTTGATCAAACAACATCACAAAACCAAATTCTAGACACAATGCATAAACATAATTTCTCTATAATATCAAACCTGCCAACAATACATGTAGGGACTCTAACAGACTAATTTTGGGCAAACATCAATATCAATAATGTTCAATTTATAATTTTCTATGCTTGTTAGACTGATCATCATGTAAGTTGTCTTTGATTAATTATCTAACAATTGAATAACAATTAGTTTGTACAAATACAAAACTATTTTTATACCTTATACCATGACATTGTCATTAAAGGAATGGGTTTATAAAATGTAATTTTGAAATGGTAATAATCAATACCAATTACACAAGGAAAAAAAAATCCAAATAAAATGGTTATTTATACCATTTATCTTGTGCTTTTTTTTGTTTTGTTTTTTGTGCGTCTTATTCTTTACAATTGACAACTATTTATGCATTGTAAAAATTATTACAGAAAACAAAATATAGATCAAGCCAAATGTAATAATCAAAAAGCACAACCAATATGACAAAAGGCACCAAAACAATATTGTTTTATTTTTAGTTATCACAAGTTACTGCTTTTTCGCACTCACAATTTTTGTCTTTTCATTTTCTCTTCTTAACACTGTCTAAATATAATATATTCATACCATTGTTATAATGCAAACATAAAACTAGATATGGACCCTGAAAAACATAATAGTCAAGAAACAAAAATAGAACAAGAAGTAGCAACAAAATGGTAAATATTTTATTTTTTGCATTTCCTCTAGAAAATTGCATTGCACAAATAATACATTTTTTTTGTGCAACCTACAAATTGTTTTGCCTTTTAAAACTAAAATAAATTTCATAATGTTTTAGTATCGAATATTTATATTCAAACTTTAGATTTCACAACTATTATTACAACCTTGAAAATATAAACCTAAATATAGAGCTGGGAAATCATATCAACCAAAAAACATAAACAAAGTAACAAGAAATGCACAAATGGTAATATTTCATTTTCCCCATTTTCTATAAAAAATTAAAATGGATGAAAAAATGTTCTATTTCATTGTATGCTTTTCTATTTGTTGTGACTTTTACAATTCAACAAATAATGATTATATCTTATTGTAAAATGTTTGTACTCAAAAGTTTCATTTGATAACGATCAATGTAGCGTAAACACAGGCTAACATGCCTCAATTTCAATTATTTAGATTTCAACAAAAAAAACTAGGCATTGTTTTTAAAGGTAATGTGCTGGTTGTTTATAGTCTTGGGTTTATAAAGAATCCAAATTCAACATCAAATGCAAAAATAGTGCATGCTGATCTCATTGATAAATTTGGTCAATTGACAATAACTGTGAACATCAATAACAAACAAATTGAGAAATTATTTTCATATTTCTCACCTAGTTAAAGTGTTCGGATTAGAGACTTCACTATAAAAAATAGAATCCAATATGAAAGAGGTGACGTTGATTGTTGTCTTGTATTAAATAGAAACACCACTATATAAAACATTACAACTGCATGCAAAGAACACATGCTTACTCTAGATATCACTATACATGATCTTGTGTAATCAAATAACACATATACAATAGGTTCATTGGTTGCCATCATAATTGGTTATCAAAAATGATATAGCCAATATGAACTATGACTCAAAGATGGTGAAGCTTCGCAAGGCATGGCAACAATAAGTACTGACACTCAAAAGAAAACTTCTTTTTCTTTATCCTTTGAAATATTATTTTATTTATCTAAACATATACACATGCATACTATTATCCACAACATTGATATTTAACAATTGCTTTGTAGTTTGTAATCAATGACAATTACAAACACCTATATCATGGCCTACAAAAAATACTATTATTAGCAAACATGCCAACAATGTTGTTCAAACACATTTTTAGAAATGAAACTACAGGTGCTTCATTGCTACATCCAAGTCAATCCACTTTTCTAGATATACTAAATGACAAATATACAAAGACTCATTTGTAAAATCTGCAAAAAGTAAATATTTAGGCAAGCATCTATTCCATATTCATTATTTTACTTTAAAAAAATCATGTTTATGTATTTTAAGAATGTCAACAACGTCCCAACATCACAGACAACAATTTTGATTTATAGGTCAAAGGTGTTTTAAAATCACAAAATGTTTATGCATCACCTTTCTAACCATTTTACAATGATTGTGGGTAGCTGGTTTTCACTAACACAACTTCAACAAAAGATTTTGTATATTGCACAGACCAAATATAAATATACCATCATTATTTGCAACACATTCTATAAATAGATAATGGGTAAATTGAATACATTTTGAATCAGACACAGTTAAATGAAAACCTCTTGAAATTTGCTAAAATCTCCTTTAATGAATATAAGCAAAACATTTTAGTGGCCACTTTTGTGTTGTGACACTTCCAACTACATAGCAATTTCATACTTGCCATAAAAATATCATCATATCTATTAGCAAGTTAGTCAAATAATTTTCAATACTAAATAGTTAAATAAATTGACAATATTATCTTAACTTCTAAATTCCCAGTCATATGTCTGTGTTGAAATTAATTTTGTTTCCTCTTATCTATGAATACAAATAGAATCTAATGACTTGTTTTATTTTCCACTTTTTTACAGGTTGCCAGTAACCTGAGTATAAACATCCTTCCTGACATGCCAAACTATAGTCGACATGATTAGGGGTAAAATCCTGAATGGGATTTGCAAAGACATTACTTACACATAGCTTTTTGTTGCATAAGACTTTGTTTTTTTTCTAGAATTTTATAATGCTTTACTAGGCTTGAAGAACTTGAAGATCTCATATAGTACTAATAAGCAGATGTATTGCTAGAGTGAACTTGTATTAAACCTAGTTGTGTTAATCTTTAGATGATAATTGACAATGTTTTAACAAAAGGCAATATTATAAATTTTAATCAAAATGTCTTGTAAACATGGAACTCAAACACAATCTAAATCTATTAGCTATGAAACCGTGTTGATATGTAATCTTTCCAAGAAAATGTCATTTATTAATATCTCAATTTTGTATTATAGTTAATGTGCATATTTTATTACTTAATCTTTTTTTATCTAATGATTATAGATTATATCACATATGTTATTTCTCAATATTCATATATAGCAGTATTGGTACTAGTATTATTTCAAATCACAATATTGGATTAACCTCATTATTTGATCTTTGTTTTGTGATATGCTCATAAACACAATATTGAATGATTTCATAATTTTATATAAATCTTGTTATTTGATTTATTTTTGATACGTATTGTATTAGCATATGTTCAATAAATTCTGTCTTTAGAACAAGTGCCTAGCTTCTACAAGGCTTTATCTTGTTAATGGTTTAAATACTTCTTTCATTGAAAAATCAAGGCAAATGAACCATGTGAATATTGACTGATTTCCTCATCACAATATAGAACTTTATTAAAACTAATGCTCTAAATTTTCAAATGCTTACATTTTTAATTGTGCTACTGGTTAATCATTATTTATAATTACTAGATAATATAATTTACAAAATGAATAGCTATAGCAAAAAATTGTCCATTTGCCTTACATAAATCTCTTATTATTTCTGGCCATAGTTAAAATATGTGGCTAAAAAAATCAACTTTTCATACACTTTCTAAATACTCGTGAACCAATGTTACACAATTTTTATAACAAGTTTGCAAGATTGAAAGCTTCTCTTGAAAATGACTCCCATTTTCACTATTATATACTAAAGTGGTATATGGTGGATAATGAAAGGCTTAAGAACATGATTGATCAACTTCAATCACAAATGAATGGTGACCCTTCTCAACCTAATGAGATGACCCCCTTGAAATAAGACGTGGTCTATGACCAACAAAAATAATTTAAATGATATTAAGTCAGTTCAAAACTCAATCAAAGATGGTCTTGACAAAGTTCTCCACTTATGCAAGCTCATTAAAAAGGACTATGTTAAAACATTTATATTCTTAAGGAGAGAATAATAGGAAAAGGGATGACCACTCATGTAATAGAAAGAGTGATAGGATTCAAGGTAGAGGTAAAGCTAAATTGTCCAAAGATTAAAATAAATAAATTATTGAGGAACACATTAAGTTTTTACAATAAGAAAGGTCAGCAACAATGACTCTTTAGCAATTTCAATCTCCCATAGGTTTGTAATCTGTTGTCACTTGATGTCTATTGTTTGTAGGCTATCAATTTCCTATCTTTTGAAAGCATTATTCCTCTTGAGCGTCTTTCCTTTTGGGCTTCCTAAACTTAATTTTCTCATTATTTTTATTATTTTGATTTTCAAGTCCTTCATCTCTCCTTCTTTGTAAAAGGATTTGGGCCCTTTTAAAAATTATCTTTTCCCTGTTATAAAAAAAAATTATTTTGTGTTATACCATCACATTCTTATTTAAATTATAAGGTCATATAATTCATCTAATTAGAAAACTACATTTAAAAAAAAGAAAAAAGTTTCACATTTTTTTAGGGTGCTACTCCCAAAGAACAAGTTCAAGGGTGGGCCTTACACATTTATGTTGCCACGCACCTCTAACTAACCATTGCGGTACCTGACTGAATGAGGACATAATAATATGGGAGCTGATGCATACCTAAATGGTCAGCTCAAGGGAATGGACCTCAAGACCTCCCACATGTAGCACACAACTCATCTCCACTTGAACTAACCTATTGGGCTTTTAGAAAACTATACTTTTAATTTTTAATATAATTTCTATTATATTTTTTAATTGGAATTTATCAAAATACCTATTATTTATATCAAAATAATATCGTTAAGATGGTTATAATAAAAAGGTGATAAGTTAATAATCATAAACTGTTATTAATGGTCGCTAAAAAATATAGTTTATAATCATTTAACAAAATATTGATCAAATACGATTATATAAAAGTAGTAACAAAAAAGTATATTAAAATATAAATACAAGTATGAATTTCATACACGGGATTCAACATCAAAAGGTGTTGATGACATATTATACTTGAGATGTTGGATAGTTTAAAGAGAGGGTTCTCCCAAAGACGAATCTAAAGCAATTCACCCATCTTCTTATTCTTTGAAATGCTGAGTAAAACTATGAATCTCTATATAAAAACAATATTCTATTATATTTTAAAAATTTGATTAAATCATAATAAAAAATAATCGTAAAAATAAATCACATATTTTAATCAAAAATATTTATATAAATATAAATAATACATTTAAAAAAAAAATCTTCCTTCGAAAAAATAACTAATAACTATGGAAAACAAACTCTTGGTCATGGTTGTCGTGGCTTTTTTCAACATAATTGCCCTATATTGTAAATGGTAAATTCCAATGATAAAACTTCATTAGACCGTCTTTGCTTTCAAATTAGGTGAATCCATTTTCTTATAAAGTAGTTGGTATTGACTTAATTATAAAAAATAATATGTATGGTATTGATTTGTTGGACTTAGTTAATATCAAAGAGCGAATTGATATTAAAGTGATCATCCAATATTCAAGGATTGCAAAATTCTAAATTCCAAATGTTTATTTTTCAATTTAAAAAACAAATTTTATGTAATAATGGGTTTCCTTGTTCAAACATAACATGGAAAACTGTATTTATTTAAGACACTACTAAAATGAATAGTTTAAAGATTATATTTATATACTTTTAATTTTTCATTAATATAATGAGTATTCTTTTAATTTTATAAATGAACTATCTTTAATTAATTATTTATAAGTAATATTTAATTAATTATGACAATAAAACATGTTAGAGAATGGAAAATATAAAGTTCTTATTTTGTTTATGTTTCATCATAAATTTATCTTTGTAAATTAGATTTGGAAATGTGTGTTAATAAATATTTAATTAATCAGAAAGAGCACAGTATGACCAAATATAAATACGGAAATAACCAGAAACACAATGTTTGTAACTAGAATTCACCAATAGCACAGAATATGAGAGAATGGAAAACATAAAGTTCTTATTTTGTAATTCTTCTCACACACACTCTCCTACACAAAAAAAATTTCACACACAGAATGTTTCAGTAATAACCCTGCCGGTCACTCTAAACTTTGATCTTTGTAAATTCCCCAAGAGCTTGCAACAACCTGCAACTCACAGATCTTAAATGTGTAACAAATAGATCCCTAACTTAAACAATAACTTGACTCTTAATTTAGACAATTATTCGCAGCCCAAGACTCTAACTAGTCTTAACATGCAAACTCTTCGTTCACTTAACTAACTGTCCGTGTCAGGGTCCCTGCTTGTCTGGCTACCAAACTTCCTACTTCTTGACATGTTCAGTCAGTTTGCAAATTAGCTTTTTAACAATGTGTAACACTATTAAAATGATCACTTAGATAAATATACATCACTTGTCCAAATACTTTTGAATGTTGTCTGAATACATTACTAAACATTTCTAGTTTGTGTGCTTTTGATATTTCTTTGCTTGCCTTAATTTCACACATTGCTAATCCTATTTTACTACAATATATTAATCTTGCTTGACCTAGAGCATTAATGAAAACAAAGTTTAAGGATCTACATTAGAGTTTGGGTGGTTAGTGTGAAATAATTATCCCTTTATTAATTAGAGCCCTTAGATTGGAACAAATATATCAATAAGCAAAACTTGTGCATATAATGATTGCTTTATTTTAACTAAAATGGTGCATAATGGAAATTACACCATACACAACAATGTAAAACAATGTGCACAAGGGAATCTAAGATAATACAATAAACTATAAAAAATAAAAACCCTGATGTGTAGAAATAGATGACTGAAAGTGCAATTACATGATTAGATATGCAATATGGATAAAAAGAGAGAGATAAGTGATTCAAACCAACAAACTTGGGCACAACAACTAGATTTTAAGATTGAAAACATAGTTTGAAATTGGCAGAAAAGATTTCCTAGCAATTTTATTGCAATTTAGAAAAGGGACAAAATTGGCAGACCACCAATTATGGCTTGGGACAAAATCGACCAATAATTGTGATAATGTGCTGCCAATTGTAACCTATTGCTACATTTTTTACCTCTATAGATTTTTAAGATCTGTACATTTTTGAGACACTTTGATAGAGATAAATGAATAGGAACTTGACTTCATTTAATTAGGTTGATGCATAAAATTATTTGAATTGCTTCTACTTTTTTGTAGACCTGATTTGCTACAATGTTGTAAGAATATAACATTTATAAAGTATAGTAGCCCAGGCTTCCCTCTTAGAGGCCATAATTACACATACCACATGCTCAGAATCAAGGCTCAATGTAGTCCTAGTGCATGTGAGTGTTCATGACCTAAAATGAGAGAACATACTTCACCTCCTCTTCCTAGATAATAAAATACAACTATATGATTTGTTATGACCTTCTCTTGGTACAACGAGTACAATAAAACATTAAAAGGAGTTATGTACAATATAATATCTTGTTGAAGCACATAATATTAACAAGTAGTGATAACTAATGAGCCTATCTAGATGACCATACCATGCACAATAATCCACCAACATATCTTCATGATCAAGATCAACATATCATGTGGCTAATATCATCATATGCATAATGATCCATCAATATATCTTCATGATCAAGATGAATCTAACGAGTCAGATGTATTTCCCCTCACTAGTATCATCATCATTATAATCATTGACTACATAGTAACTACAATCGCTTTCACTATCATTGTAAACATTATTGTTGTAATTAGTTACAATAGTTTTATGATCCTCTTGTAAATAAGCACTTTTCTTAGTTCGAATGGTATTTGTATGATTAAACCCTTGATAGGTAAGTTTTATTGTGAACAAGAAAAAGAGGTTACGAGAGTCACAAGATCTATTTATAGTATTCATACCATAAGCTCTATAAAAATCACATTATGAATGAACATCATAATTCTTAATTAAATGTTGAGATGAGTCAAACTCACATTGTGGAGATAAACATATCAGATTGCATTCAAGAAATTGTTAAATCACTTAGAGAGAGTCTTAGCTAACCATGCAAATTTTATTTGGTCTTGTGATGGAAGGACAAGCTTTTAAGGTGGTTTAGTTACCGAATTAACTACATTCCTAGTCTCATTCTTAGTTTGAAAATTAGATCATTATCCTTAACATTTAATGTTGATTTTCCCTAAATTTTATCTTTGTTAGAGGCAGAGGTACTAATCCTGTATTTAAGCATATATGCCTCTAAAAACTTGATCTCAAAGTTCTAAATTATATGACAAAGTTCATTGAAATATTGATATGAGTTGGAATTTAATTTGTCTTTAATAGATGAAAGTAAACTTTGAGAGAATATACTTTATAATTATATATATCATGGAATTAGTGAGCTATCTTTATAATTATTACTTTAAGTACAAACACATATTCACTATTAGGCTCATTAGGTCCTTGTTTAAGTTGTGCTCACTGAGAAAACATGACCTTTTGCCTAATGTTGATTAAAAAATGAGGTAAAAAACTATTAACAAAAGAATTGAAGTGGCACACAAATCTTGATGGTAAGATGCAAACCCAATCGAAGGCATAATGCTTATTACTTGTATGAAAGAGCTTAGACAATAATATATCATTTTACACAAAATCAAGATATGAAGTATAATTTTTTTGATAGGATGAGAAGGATCACCCTTGTCATTAAACAATTCAAATATAAGTTCTATAAAACCATTGGACAAGGGGTAGACAAGGAACTCATAAGCTAATGAATTGAATACTAATTCATGAGAAGTAATTGTATGACTTGATTTTTGAGATCTTTGGGAAATATATTGATTTTTTTATCACATTATTTACATGGTTTGAATAGTTTGTTGAAGGGTACTATATATTGAGAAGTGGTTAAAAAATAGAGTCAACATGTATAGGAACAAACACCTTATGTGTTTGAGAAATATCATAACCAAATGATGTGGATTGAAAAATTAGCCTAGAATTAGGAGGCACAAAAGAAGTATTAAGACTGAGCTGAGAAGGAATAAGCATAATAATCTAAGTAGAAATAATAGGTGGAGGCACGATAATATAAACTATATTATTAATAACCTTGTTACGTAATATGTAAGGAGAAACTCTACTATGTGGAATAAAGACATTCAAAGATTCATTGCTACTTGCAACATGTATTTTATCATATACATATTCCTTAGATATATTTTTATTTTGTACATATCTTAACACAACTAAGATTGAATTAATTTCATTGGGTTGTTCTCTAACACTTTATCCAAATTTAGAAAGTATTTTAACCCTTTCTTTATTCACATCAATATTTTCTATGTTTTAAGATCCACTAGCATCATTATCATTCATACCATTGTCAACATTTTCATTCAAATAATATATATTTTTGTCATTCATATCATTCATTTTTGTACCATTTACATTATCATCTACATGTATATCAATTGAATAAGCATTAACCTCATGAAAAAAATCCATTTTCTTCTTCAAATCAACAGAATTACCAAATAAATGAATTTGAGCCAAATAATATCTATACTAGTCAATACATAATTTTGATTAGCATGTTTCCTAGAGTTAATTTTTTTAATTAAAATACGAATAGCATCATAAAGAACATGTAATAAGATATTTATAATGATAATACAATAATAAAACATAATCTGAAATAAATTAAATATAAACTAATCACATTAAAATCAGTCCATAGAGGGGATAAGAGCATAAAACCCTAAGGTTGGGTAAGATCAAAAGATCTAACTTCACAAAAAATATTTGTTTTTGAGATGTACAAAGCATAAATAACAATAAACTACACCAATAAATATGCACAAAGCCAACTATGATCTAAATTTATTAAAATAAAGTATATAAGTAATGCTTAGTGCTTTAATGGAAAATGAATGAAAGACCTAGAACAATTGATAACTGATAAATTGGGTTTAAAGACACCTACCTAAGAACTAACTCACTTGAACTTTGACAGAGGCTAAAAGTGTTGAGAAAGGGCCTTGAATTAGTGCATAAGATAAGATAGAGACATGATCGTGATCTAATGAAGCAACCAAAATTGGACCATCCAAATAGAGGCTAACTAGTATCATATTAATTTGATAGTTTGGGAAGTTTGGGGGAGGAAAATAGAATTGAGGGGATAAAAAAGATAAATGGGACCATCAAAAGTAGACTAATGTGCCAAGAACATTTAATTTAAACTAGTAATTGACAAAAAAAAAAATATACCCCAAGTTTATAATAATTAAAGAATAATAAATATGGTTTTATTGGTTAAGAGGTTTGGTTGTGGTCGTTGGTGGTGATGGTGATGTTAGTTATGATGGTGACAATTATATGTGACTTTTTTTAGGGGGATATGGACTTCTTGTTTGTGTCATAGACTGGTTTTTTAGCTCCAGTCAAAAGTTAATCTATTTACCCTAATTAAAAAACTAATAAATACCTAACACCTAATTTGAACTAATAATTGAAAAATAAAAACATACTAATTGTATGCATCTAAATTCACTCACTTCATTTAATGTCACTAGTAATTACTATTAGTCAACACTAATTCCACTTATCTAATTTATCTCATCTAATCCCATCCTAAAATCACCCCCTTATAATCATTTATCTCATATCCATCATTAATATTTTTTCATTCACTAATTGTAGTCTTATTCCACTTCTTCATTAATTCCCCTAATCATCTCTTATCTTATTCTAATCCCCATTTATCTATTATTTGGGAATTTTAAATTCCCATGGCCCACCTATTAGCCTATCCCTAGGCTCTCCTACACCCCTAGTCCTTAATCACCTACTAATCCCTATCTAATCCCCTACCTAATCCTAATTAATCCCTAAAGAGGATTCTAACATCCTCCAAGTCTAGAATCCTCTCTATTCTCACCCTTCCTCTCTAGAAGCCTCTAAATCTAGAGGCTTCCAAAGGAATTTTTAAATCCTTTTAATTCTCCCTCCTTCCTCTATTTAAATCTACCCATCCCTCCATGGAAAACTAACTACAAGTGAACTTGAAATCTCATGCCATATCCATGCTAAAGGAGTAATTAATAGAGGAATCCATAACATCTCCATGTGCTCCAAAACTTGAAAGCTTTGGTTGAAAGATAATTCAAGAAACAAGAACAAAATAATTCAAATAATGCTATCTCTGAGAAGAGATGTTTTATTGATCAAATTTGCAGACCCAAACATATGCTTATCTCTAAGAAGAGATGTCTAATTTCTATTTTAGGTTACATCTTAATTTATACATGTTTTGAAGGTGTACTAAGGATGTGGAAGGTCACCAATCTCAGGGATATGAATTGGTTCAACTTCCATGATTTACAACAATATAGAATTCGAGGAATTACTATTTTTAGAAACTTACTATTTTTTAGACTGCACTATTAAATTAAAATTTGGGACACTTCTATTGGGTTTTATGGGCTCAAACTTCATCGATCAGATCTCAATTCCATCTCACGATGTTTCCCTCATCATTATCTTTCTAATGGTTCAAATGGTGAGTCAATTGGAGCTATGGTGCAAAAGTTATGGATCCTGGAAGTTTCATCATCGATTGGGGTGGACCCATCACCCGAATTGTCATCTAAATTGTTGCTCGGATCACCATGCCAACCTAATCCATGATCAAACAATCATAATGCCAAAATTTTGAGTCTAAGGTAATCTCAATCCAATTTTCTTGTTTTTATATCTATTTAATTGTGGTTTAAAGTAATTACCTTTAGGATTAAGGTGCTGGTTTGAATTGTGCATTTATCTAGTTGCATTTGATCCTAATGGCTCTAGATCTTACTAAAGTAGTTTGGCATTTAAAGCTTAAATTGCATGTTTATGTGTAGTTTACTCTAAATAGCTCAAATTTATTACTACATTTTGGTGACCACAATGGGACTAGCTCCGAATTTAATAATTTTGCATCCTAAAAGTGTTTTTGGTAGCTTGCAGGTTTGATTAGATAAGAAAAGTGCCAAATTTTGAAGAAATTTACATGCATAGGTGAAATTTGTAGTATCACTCTATAAGTTATGACATTATAGTCATGGTTTTGCCTCAAAAATTGTGATTTTTTGTTAACCATCTAATTTAACTGCTAACAGTCTCTTTTTGGTAGGTTTTTACTCATCTGCAATACCATGACTTTGTGAATCATGATATTGCATTGGTAGTCACGGTTTTGCATGCTAAATCAATGATTTTATGTCTAACATTTTTCTAACTATAATAGTTTTTGACTATCGGCAAAATCATGACTTTATGGCTCGTAATATCACCTTGTAAATCATGTTATTGCATACCAAGTCACGATATTATAATTTTTTCCAAATCTACTAACAATTATGTTTTGACACCTTACCTGCAGGTTTAATCTTGTAATTTTCTATTTTGTAGGAGATCAATAATCATCTAAACCATTATATAAACCCTTTTTTACAATATTATTTAAGTGATTTGGATTTTAAGATATTTGTTTGCTAATCACATTTTTTGAAAAAAGGTTTTATCTGTGTAAATTTGTTGTGTGATTGACTGATTGATAGGGTCAATAGGAAAGAGGCAAAGATAAGGAGGTCATCTAAACTAAAAAAAAAACATTACTTAACCTTTTTCCTACATTATAAAAAACCCTAAATCACTAAGTCATGATCTTATTCTGAGAATCATGGTATTGCATCCACATTAGTGATATTATAATTTTACCATTTTAAAACTAATTTTGTTTACTAGTTTGTTATCTTTGAAGTCTATAGGGCATAATTAAGATAAAATCTAATTGAAAACACTTTTTGTTCTTTAGATTGTTTAGGATTTTGGTTCATTTTGATAAATATCTTAATAAAATTTTGATACATTGTAATAAGTTTAAATCCACCATAATTATCTATAAATATTTTTTAAGCATTTAGGCATATTGGTTAATCTGATTGTTTAAACACCTACCTTTTGGTCAAAAATCTAAAATTTTGAATTCTTGAATCTTCCTAAAATACCACTAATCTAAAAGTTGTGATATCACCATGTGAGTCATAGTTTTGCACTAACAGTCATAGTTTTACATAACCGTCATGGTTAACTGCCTATGGAAAAATCATAACTCACAAATTATGATATTGCATTGGTAGTTATGATATTACAATTTGATGTTGTGATTTTGCACTAATTTTTGCCTTCAAAATTGTCCTTTTTAAGTGTGTTTTTAGATTCATTTTCAGTGAATTTTGAGTCAATTTGGGCCTCTCACAAGTCCCAAATTACCTTTGATGTCAGGGGCTCCTCCCCTTGACCCCACCCTAAACTGTGATAGGGAGCACACTTGGGGAATTTCCCCTGAACCCCACAAGGGGATATACCCCTTGAGCTTACAAGGGGTGATGTCCCTTGACCCTGATAGGGGTTGTCACCCCTAGACCCTCGCGTCATGGCCCACTTAGACAAATAAATTATAAAGCCAAATCATGATTTTTTAGGGTTTTTTCTTAAGGCCTATTAGACTAATATTTTATTTCTTGTAAGGGTAAAACTAGAGGCTATTTTTTTTATCTAACACCTTCTTTTACAAGTCATTATTTTGGTCTAACATTGTGTCTTACAGGTTTCCCCTCAATATTGTCAATCAAACTACTAATCATTTGTCTTGCAGGTTTCCTCTTTAAAAGGGCCAATCAAACTACTAATAATTTTCTTGTAGGTCGCTTGTCAAAGACACCTTTTGGCAATCATTTGTTGAATCATTTTGTATTATATATTGTATATATCTAGTTAATAATTTTATCTTGTATATATTTGACATCTTAACTAATTGGTTAATTAATCCTTTTTGTCTGCCTATTTATCACCCAAAGGCTACGGTGGTGTATGCTCTCCTCCTTATGTCCTTAGGGAAATTCTTGGAGGATAAAAAACCACCAATAAACCCTCCCCATTTTTATTTCTAGGGGTTGGTGACATGGATTTCATCACCACACACTAAACCAAACTCTGTGTTTCTATGGAGTATAAATATTAGAAGAGTTGTCGTTAGGTGCTAAAGCAGAATTCCCCATAAAGGGTTTTATAGAGTGAGGGGAATTTTGGCTTCAATACACAAAGCAATTAGACAACATCCTAAATATACTTGGGTCCCATTATACCTTTGCATATATCAAGGATGCCATTAAAAATCCCCTTTAGCCTAATATAAGACCTTTCAATTGTAACAAGGAATTCATTGCTGGAGTCAATATCAGTTTCCAAGTGACTATCATGTGCAGATGAGATTGGGAGGGTTTGGGAGATCTTGTAATAGGTCACTGACCTACAACCTCACCTATAAATCCAGTAGTAAATATAGTTATTGGGTTACACACCCTTGAGTTTAATAATAACAGGTTTATGGCTTGCTTAATTTAGTGAGTGTCGTGCTAGACCTGTGTTGTTTGTGAGCTGAGTCATCCTTTCACCCAAGACTATACACAATTTGTTAGGAATTTTTCACCATCTTGTATATCTTTATCTATCATTTTGTACATCCTTATCTCATCATCCTCTTGTATATATTATTTTTTTATATCCTTGTCCTTATCCCATCTCCCACATTATCTTCATCCCGTCTTAGTCTAGTCATATCCACTCATCCTTGATCATGCCCCACCAATCACATATCCTGATCATATCTTGTCATCCATATTAATCCCACTCTATCCATAATCAATCCTTTATCTTGGCCTTGCCTTCATCTAGTCACCTCATCCCCCATCTAGTCTAATCGCATCTTATTTTATCCTAGTTTGTTATTTAGGTCACACATGTGTCCAAATCATATTCACCATCATTACATCATCACTTTCCTTCCACTTGTCCTTCATCACATAATCATATCCCATCCCACCTTGAGAAAATTGGTCTAAGTCTTGAGCTATTCCTTTTATCCTTTCATATCATCTTATCATTCTAATCCACTATCACTCATCATATTGGTCAGATCTCATACCCAATTGGTATCTTGCTATCATCTTATCACTTTGTCATTTTCAATATAGCAATCCAATCATCATCAATCTAATCTTTATCATCTAGTCATCTTGCCTACTCATAACTAGCACCCATCCAATCATCATCTTTCTAGTTTGAATCTAGGCACCCATCAAACCCCATATCCTTTTGCTAGCTTGAAAACTAGGCATTGTTGATAGATTATTAGCACATATTGCACTATCAATTTGAAATCTAATCCTAGTCTTACATCACCTCAATCACATTTCATCTGTCTCATCCTCATCATCACCTATTATACTATCTCAGTCATCCAGACCTACTTTATTCAAGAGATCATATCTAATCCTTAGTCTACCTTCGCACTGGCCCCCCTTCATCATCCATCCCCATGGATTTAGACGCAATTCTCATATACGAATACATATTAGCCAATAAGGATGAAGTCATTTTATGTACACTATAAATGTGTGCTCACCTACCTTCTAACCTTGCTCCCTTTTAGCTCTAAGGAACATCTCGCATCCCTCCCCATCCACAACCCCCTAGCTTACCAAGATCAATCTCTACATTAAGTAGTGTAGTCACCCTAATCAATCGATACATCATAGTTAATAAAGATAAATTACTCTTATGATTATTAGAGATGGGTACCCACCTTCTTAATGATTTTGAGCCCAAAAGCCTAAAGTCACCTCCTAAGTAAGTCCCTCATCAATCCTCATACCCATCCCATTCCCTTCCTCCAGCCACTAGTCCTCATCCTAGTCATGACCTTTCTAGTTCACAAATTTCCTTTTTTAATAAGCATCTTGATGAAAATTTTGTGGGTAGTCTTCTTGTGACTCCTTGAGATGGGTGTCCAATTTATCAAAGGCCTTGACCCCATTTAATTCACCTTACCTATAGTCCATACCCGTCCACAACCAATTACTCCATCCACTAGTCATAACCCATTGTCTACTCCTTCCTACACTAGCAAAGGGAATCCAATATTGGCCACCTCATCTAGTACCAGTTCATCCACCTAGTCATGCCAAAAACCATCTGATCTCAAGTCCAAGGCTTCCACATCTAAGTCACAAAGAGAAGTAGGTCATTATACTCCCCTTCCTATGTCCTTAGAAGCCCTTTTCCAACTACTTGTCATCACTAACATGATGTCTATCCACCCATATGACATCTTGATCCTACTAAGCCTAAGTTATCTGGGTATAAAGCTAATCAATATTGTGTATATCACCAAACTTGGGGGCATACCATCAATCAATGTCATGATTTCCAAGACTATGTCCAAGACCTCATTGATTATGGTGACATAGAAATCAAGGATAAACTAAATGAGTCTATATACCTTGATAAACAAGAAGAGGAAGGCCTAGATTCTATTCCCAATAATAATCAATCCCTTCCCCTTCCAAGCCAAGGTCAAGACACCACATCCGTCCTCCATGATCTTCCCATCTTCGACCAATCATCCATCCAAAATGAGACTATTTCTCATACACCAAGTCCTCCCATATCTCATGAGACCTTCCATGGGCCTATATTTTCCAAATCCATTATTCCTTTATCATCTTCCCTTTACCCATCATATCACAAACCCCACATTGAGAGGTCACTTGTGAATAATAAATCTTCTACTAGCAGTAATACATCTTGTACATTAGATTTAGCATTAGAGCCAATATAAGTTTTATTTGCTTCTGCATTATGTTCAACACTAGTATCTAAGTCAGATTCATCATCAAAAACATCATCCCTCATAGATATTGCAGTAGATGATGATAATGCCTGCTCTTTTAAAGATATCCATAATTTGGATAATAACCAATCACTAGGCATATCTTTTGATCTCAATTAGGATGATGAAGTCATAACCAAGTTTTTACAAGCTCTGTCTGTCAAACATTATTAGAGTGCCTCTGATCCTACCTCAGATGCATGCCTTTCAAAAAGTCTTAATGATCCTTTTGAGATTATTGAGGATCTTTCTCTAATGTTGAGGCTAAGGCTCCTAGTGACCCTTATTAATACTATGCTAACAATTATGCCCTTAATCCATCACATAACATTAATCATCCACCTCACCTCCATAATCCCTATATCCCCCTTCATGAAGGGAATGAACAGGAACATGCATCATTGGATTCCCATCTGCATTCAACATCATGTGCCAAAAATACAAAGGTTCAAGACCTTATTCCAAAATTCATAAATCATGATCTAATCATCTTTGATCCCATAAATCAAATTCAAGAAAAATCAAATCATCAGCTTGATAAAAAAATGTCTTCTCTTAGTGAAGCCCAAAATTAAGTACGAGGGGAATGTCAAGGTCAAAATAATCATCATTTATCAAGTCAAAAATCAATTTCCTCTAGTGAAGCCCATAATCAGACACTAGGAGGCAGTCAAAGTCAAATTCAATCAACAATTCAAAACAATGTCAAAGGTAATAACCATATGGCTGACCATCCTCTTAATGTTTGGATCAAAGAATCAACAAATTAAAAGGTCTTGAATCCCTTAATCTCATGGCACCAAACTAAAGAATCCCCTCCACCATATCCAATGATGTATGCAACTATTGAACCCCATTTCCACTCCCCATCTCATCATATCATTCACCATGATAATATCCCTCATTCACATTTTATTACCCATCCTCATAATCACGACATGCTCCCATACATACCATATCTACAATCATTAGGCAACATTTTCCCTCGTAGGGGTTACAAAGACACCTGGTTAAAACATCCAGAGGATGTTAAACTAAGATTTAATAAAGGCCACTAAGACTTTAATACATCTAGTAGTAGTGACATGATCCTAGTATCATATATCTCTAGAACATATGTTGGCTGAAGATCACAATAATGTCTGCATTCGTATCTCACCCTTCTCTAATAAATCAAGATGTCATCTAAAATTCAAAAACATAAAAAAAAGTGAAATAAAATAAAAATCATTTGATCAATGGTGAAAATCATTCTTCTAGCACCTTAGGCAAGTACCATGATGAAAATTGATTTCTAGCATCATGATAAATAATCTATTGTTTGCATTATATGTCAACACTTGGAGGCAAAATCTATCTATTTCATATCCCTTGTTAAACATACCTTGTCCATCCTCTCCATCCATTGTTCTTATCCATCATCCATCATCATATCATGTCCCTCCTTTCTTCCCATCTTGACCTTCATAAGGATGAGGAAGGTGTCTTGAGAAATGTTTTGGAATCATCTTGGCAGGGACACTCATGTAACTAACATTTGGTTCCTTCATGATGTGGTCTTAAATAATCCCTGGTCCCTTCTGCCTTGGTCTTTATCCCTTTTTTGCATCACCCTTATCCTTTTGTCATCCCATTCATCATTCCATCCATCCTCATCCTAGTTGCTAGGCTTGGTATCCCCTTTAACAATAACCCCATTTTTATAGTATACATACATATTCCAAAAACCCTAAAAATCATAAAATTTGAAAAAGCCAAAAATAGTCCATGATGTCTTATCTCATGCCTTTTCCCTAGTCACATCCATCTCCATCACGTTCTCCATCCTCCTATTCTAAATTAGGGGCAAATCTTGTCTATATTGAGCCTTCAGTCTAATCCTCATCCAGGTCCCTCATCTAGTTCAAAAGCCACATGCACATCCATATCCTTATCCAATTCCCAATCCTCATCCAAGTCACTAGTCTTGTCCAAATCCAATCTTGTATAATTTCTTATCCTAATCCAAATCTATATATCCAAATCCTCATCCAAGTCCTTAGCCTAATCCTACTCTATATCCACATATATATCCTTACCTAAGTCATAATCCTAATCATCATCATTACTCTAATCAAAATCCAAGCCTATCTTAAGTCCACAATCACATCATGAACATCCTAGTCCAACCCATCACCCAATCATTCATCCCATCATTAGACAAGACATTGTGACATTGCATGTAGATACTTTTGTATGTTGTTTGTCTTATTTGCATATCTTTTCTCATGTAAATACTTGATTATCTTTTGTATCAGTTTATTTTTATCTCATGGGCAATGAACAGGGATGCTATGAGGTCACTAAAGCTACCATCATAGTTATAAGTTCCCTCGATGATGCATATTTTGCTATTTGCCCATGCACTTTGGCATCATGTCCCCTTGATCATGATTATATCATGGGGCATCTTGACAAGTGCTATATTTTATCAGATTGCTTAGACTATGATGAGATTTATGATATTTGTGATGGCTTGATTATCTACACCCTCATCATTTATCTAATCATCTAAACATCCTCATTCCCATCACTAATCTAATCCTCTTGACCCATTTGACTAATCTCCAATATTTTATCCTCATCTCATCATCTAAATCATGTATTTTTAATCACTAACATCATCCTCTAATCACTAAACATCATCATCATCATCATCATCATCTAATATACCAATTATCATTTATCTTCAAGTCAGAACTACATTGGCCTAAGGTCTTTTTAGACTTTGTAGGTAACACTTGGCCACTTTTTAGTGCCCAAAGATAACTCAACCACTCTTCTCCTCTTTTCCTATCATCTATCATCACATCTATTATATCCTTCATCATCTTCTCATCTTGTATCAGTCAAATCATTGAGCTATAATATCCATTGTTAATTGATTGATCAATCACCATCCTCACAATCATCATCTTAATCTGATTCGTCAATTAATCATTTATAGTTTATGAATTCCTCTCTTGATTGGGGCATGACGTGAACTATAACTTTATCATCATATTATGGCTCATTGAGTTGATATAGTGCAATCTATTGGTCACTCGATCACATCATTCTTCTTCATCTCCTCTATCAACACCACTCGCCTTTAGCTTTGAGCTAAACCCATCATTAATATTATCAAATCATCATCTTATCCTAGCCTATATCTCTCCCTTACATGCATCCTTGCTTAGGATATGTCAAAAGCTTATGATTTTTTGATCTTATCATCATCATGTTACAGTTGATTCTCCCTTGAGATGTGTCAATAATTGTGATAAAATTATCTCAACTCCTTATGCATATGTCTTTACCAGGAGCATCATCAATTTGTAGCTCATTACTCAAATTCGAACTCATCTTCATCATCATCTATCTAAAATATAACATCCCATCCCCTTATCTATTTGTGCATCCTACCCCTCATTTCTTCTTTCAAGTGGCCATCCATCTCATTCTTCCCCACATGTCCCCTTGAGGGCGCATCATATCTCCTAACATCATTTATTATTATTCATTCATGACATGGGTTTTCTTTGAAAGACCATTACTCCTTCCACTCTGCCCACTCGCAATGCCCTTTTAAAGAGGAGAAAAATGTATGCATCTAAATTTTCTTGATTCATTTAATGTCACTAATATTACTATTAGTCGACACTAATTTTGCTTATCTAATTTATCTCATCTAATCTCATCCTAAAATCACCCCATTCTAATCATTTATCTCATATCTCTCATTAATATTTCTCCATTCACTAATTGTAGTCTCATCCTTCTTCATTAATTCTCCTAATCATCTCTTATCTTATTCTAATCCCCACTTATCTATTATTTGAGAATTTTAACTTCCCATAGCCCACCTTTTAGCCTATCCCTAGGCTCTCCTACACCGCTAGTCCCTAATCACCCACCTAATCCCTATCCCTACCTAATCCTAATTAATCCTTAAAGAGGATTCTAGAATCTTACAATTTTAGAATCTTCTCTATTCTCACTCCTCTCTAAAAGCTTCTAAATCTAGAGGCTTCTAAGGAATTTTTAATTCTCCCTCCTTCCTCTATTTAAATCTATCCATTCCTCCATGGAAAACTAACTACAAGCTAAATTGAATTCTCATGCCATATCCATGCTAAAGGAGCAATCAATAGAGGAATCAATAACATCTCCATGCCAACCTAACCCATCATTGAAATACATGATCAAGATATCATAATGCCAAAATTCTGAGTCTAAAGTAATCTCAATCTAATCTCTCTTTTTTTGTATCCGTTTAACCATGGTTAGAGTAATTAGCTTTAAGATTAAAGCACTGGTTTGAATTGTGCATTCATCTCTACATTTGATCCTAATGGCTCTAGATCTTACTTAGTTAGTTTGGCATTTTGAGTTTAAATTGCATGTTTATGTGTAGTTTAATCTAAATAGCTCAAATTTTCTACTACACTAATTAACGATTAATAAATACTTTGAGACCATTATATGTAGAAATACTTAAAATAATGCACGAGTCAATCTTGTAAAAATTAAAACTAACTAAAATTCATGTGAAATAGTTTAACTAACATTGTTAGGTTGTGGAGCTAAAAGCTTCACTGATGCAGACATGGAGGAGGTTGCTGAGTTCCAGGGATACCAGCATCGGCAGTTCAACCGACATCGATCATCTTCAGTGCAAAGGGCAATTGACATCGACAGGAGTCAGCCGATGTCGGTCACCTCCAGTAAGACAGTGACCGACGTTGATCGCCTGTGCAGTTCCAAAACTGTTCATTGCATAAATAGTTAGTTTGTTGAATCGATTATTTACATGTAAAGGCTATTTTGAGTCTTGAGTTGCGTGTCTAATTATTGAAATTAGAATTCTAAGTTATTGTTTAGTATGGGATCTATTTATAGACCCATTGGCATGTATTGCAAGAAAAGCAATAGAGGAAGGCAAGGTATATCCTTCCAATTGTAAGAACAGGGTGATCTGCAAGTTGTTGCAAGATCAGGAAGAAGTTCTACATGTGTAAGTAAGATCATTTGAGTTGCAGGTTGTTGCAAGTTCATGGGAGATCTACTTGAAGTAATTTTGAGTGCTGGGTACTGGCAGTGTTATTACTGACTGGTTGGAGGTGAACACCAACTCTATGTTTGAGTTGTGTGTTGGGACGGTTTTTGGTAGGAGAGTGAACTCTTGAGGGAAAGAGATCTGTACATCTGAGAGGTGTGGAAGATTGTGGCATCTTCATTGTATTTCCTTCTGGCATGAGTATTAATATAAGATTGTGTATTATCTCTCATATTCTGTGTCATTTGTGAATTCTAGTTACTTGTTAATTCTGGTTTAATTTCGTGATTAGTTGCTTATACAAGGTAATCATATTGTACTCTTATTGAGGAGTTGGATCCTGACAAGTGGTATCAGAGCATTTATGTTCTAGGTGCCTTACAAGTGGTATCAGAGCTTTTGGTTGGGTTACTAACAGGTTGTATCAAATCTGGTTAGTGTTTGTTGATTACAGTCACTCACAGGGGTTTCTGTTTGAGTGGGAGTATAGTAATGGCAGAAGAAAGTAAGCTATGAATGGAGAAGTTTAATGGCAAGAACTATCAATTATGGAGGATGCAGATAGAAGATTATCTATATCAGAAAGATTTGTACTTATCATTGGGTGGGGTTGCATGCAAGCCCATGGATATGAAGGATGAAGAATGGAAGGTTCTTGATCGGAAGGCTCTGGGATCTATAAGGTTGAGCCTTGCATCGTCTATGATTTCCAACTTATCACAGGCTAAGACAATGGTAGATTTGATGGAATCTTTGGCAAATTTATATGAAAAACCCTCAGCTTCGAATAAGGTATTTCTTATAAAGCAATTATTTAATTTGTAAATGTTGGAAGGTGGATCTGTACATAGTCATCTTAGTGATTTCCATGGTTTGGTAAACCAGTTAAATTTAGTCAATATTTTTTTTGATGATGAAATTAAGGATGTCTTAATCTTATGCTCATTACCTGAAAGTTGGGAGAGTTTGGTAATGGCAGTTAGTAATACTGCGTCTGCTTAAAAAATCTTAAAAGTGGATGATGTTGTGAGTGTAATCTTGAATGAAAAAATTCATAGGAAAAGCACAGGTGAATCATCAAGAAATGCTTTTAGTGTTAAAAGCAGGGGAAGACAAAGAGAGAAGATTGAGCAAGGGAGATCAAGGTCAAAGATAGGTAGGAGATCCAAATCCAGGTATGGCAGAATAACCTACTGGAAATGTGAAAAGCAAGGGCATGTAAAGAAAGATTGTTGGTTGGTTGAAGACCAGCAAGAAAGAATTGAAGAAGCAGATATTGTAGGTATTGTTGCATAAGATGCTCTGGTATGTTCCTTGGATAAAGTATAATCTTGGGTTTTAGATTCTGGTGCCTCTTTCCATGCATCCCCAAATAGGGATTTTTTTCATGAATATGTCCAGGGAGACTTTGGAGAAATTTATTTAGGGGATGGTAAGCCTTGTCAAATGGTTGGCAAAGGGAAAGTGAAGCTAAAATTGCAGATGGGCAACACATGGGTGTTGAAGGAGGTCATGCATGTCCCAGTCCTGAAGCGAAATTTGATTTCTGTTGGAAAGTTGGGTGATGAGGGTTGCATAGTAACTCTCATAGCAGACTCTTGGAAAGTTTCCAAGGGTGCACTTATTGTAGCAAGAGGTAAGAAAGTAGGTACGCTTTATCTATCTACTTGTATTACTGATTTTCCTTCTGGTTTATCTACTTCAGCTGTAGATTCAAAGATGTGGCTTAATAGGCTTGGTCACATGAATAAGAAGGGGATGCATGTTCTTGAGTCAAAGGGTATGCTTTTAGATTTGGAAAGCATGGATCGAGATTTCTATAAACAAAAGAAGAAAGTGACGTTTCTTGAGAAATCTGATGTTTGTGACAAGAACAAAAAAGCCTTGGTTTTCAAGGAGAAGATGACAGACAAAGATCAGTGCAAGGGGCTGAAGAATTATGAGTAGAGCAAGGTTGATATGGACAAGGGTTTGATCCAAAAGGAGCTCGCGGGTAGAAGTCATCGCTCACAAGAAAAACACAGAGACTGACGTCAGTTAGAAAATCGATGTCAGCATCTAAATAGGGACCGACATCGGCTATGTGCAGCCCAACGTCGGTGACTCCAGACAAATAAACACTGGCATCGGTCAGGGAGAATCGATGTCGGCGATGAGGTAGTCACATGGAACTGATGTCGGTCGGGTGTAGACTGAGATGTGATCGGCATCGATCACTAAGACGGATTTTGGGCAGACAACAAGCTGTCAAGGAGTCTCAAACACCCATATGGAGGACTGAAATGGTAAGTAAGCCTCAAATTCATCATTTCCATTCTTTAAACTACTTGTTGCTCACTGATGGTCAAGAACCAGGAAGTTATTAAAAAAGCAAAGCAAGTAGAATCCAGGAAACAGTGGGAGCTTGGCATGGATGAGGAATGTGATTCCTTGGAGAAGAACCAAACGGGAGTTTTTTTGTAGAGTTGCTGGCTGGAAAAAAGCACTGAGAGATGAATGGATTTTTAGGATAAAGAAGAGCGGGAATGGACACGTGAGACGGAAGGCCAGGGTATATGGTCTTGTGTTAGTTGCAGGACAATGGAGGTTTAACCATTGTGTTTTCTTTACCAAGTTGGATAATATTAGCTACATTATCCTGTTACTGTATGTTGTGCTTATTGCAGGGTCACATATGCAGGGAGTTGCTGAACTAAAGGTAAAGTTAGTTCAGAGGTGTGTCATGAGGAATCTGGGAGCAGCAAGATTCTTTGGCATGAGTGTGTTCTAGAGACATGGAAGGTCACAGGTTGATTTAGTCTCCAGATGATTGTGTGAAACCGGTTAGCACATCGATGGTTGGACAGTTCTATAAATAGTGTCCTGATTCACATGATGAGGTTGAGTACATGTGTACTAAACTTGAGATTTCCCAAGTAGTGGGAGTTGTCAGCAAGTTTGGAGCCAATCCGAGAAAGAAGCATTGGAGGGCAGTTCAGTGGATTCTCAAGTATCTAAGAGGGACCAGCAGTAGGTGCACATGCTATGCAGGGTCAAGTTCTTTTCTACATGGGTTTGTAGATGTGGATGTGGCAGGTGATTTGGATGACAGGAGGTGCACCATAGGATTTATGGTGGTTGGTCTTCAAGAGTGATCTTGAAGAGGGATACAAAGCCAGGAAACAAACTAGATGATGTATAGGTACAAGTACAGTTACATCTATTTATCTCCAAGTGGGAGATTGTTAGGTTGTGGAGCTAAAAGCTTCACTGATGCATACATGGAGGAGGTTGCTGAGTTCCAGGGATACCGGCGTCGGCAGCGCAACCGACGTCGGTCATCTTTAGTGCAAAGAGCAACCAACATCGACAGGAGTCGGCCGACGTTGGTCACCTCCAGTTAGACAACGACTGACATCAGTCACCTTTGCGGTTCCAAAACTGTTCGTTGCACGAAAAATTAGTTTGTTGAACCAATTGTTTGCATGTAAAGGCTATTTTGAGTCTTGAGCTGCGTGTCTAATTATTGTAAATTAGAAGTCTAAGTTATTGTTTAGTATGGGATCTATTTATAGACCCATTGGCATGTATTGTAAGAAAAGCAATAGAGGAAGGCAAGGTAGATCCTTCCAATTGTAAGAACAGGGTGATCTGTAGGTTGTTGCAAGATCAGGAAGAAGTTCTACATGTGTAAGTAAGATCATTTGAGTTGCAGGTTGTTGCAAGTTCATGGGAGATCTACTTGAAGTACTTTTGAGTGCTTGGTACTGGTAGTGTTATTACTGACTGGTTGGAGGTGAACAACAACTCTGTGTTTGAGTTGTGTGTTGGGACCGTTTTTGGTAGGAGAGTGAACTCTTGAGGGAAAGAGATCTGTACATCTGAGAGGTGTGGAAGATTGTGGCATCTTCATTGTATTTCCTTCTGGCATGAGTATTAATACAAGATTGTGTATTGTCTCTCATATTCTGTGTCATTTGTGAATTCTAGTTACTTGTTAATTCTGGTTTAATTTCATGATTAGTCGCTTATACAAGGTAATCATATTTTACTCTTATTGAGGAGTTGGATCTTGACAAGTGGTATCAAAGCATTTATGTTCTAGGTGCTTTACAGACATGGTGTTATACCATTATATTATTAACTAAATTACAATGCCATATAATTCATCCAATTAGAAAATGATACTTACTCTTAATTATTAATATAATTTATATTATATTTTTTAATTGAAATTTATTGATATATCTATTATTTATATCAAAATAATATCATAAATATGGTTATAATAAAAATATGATGAGTTAGTAATCATACTTATTATTCATGTCAATAAAAAATACAACACACAATTACTTAACCAAAATGTTAGTCAAATACGAATATACAAACATAGTACCAAAATAACAAATCCAAATATGAATAGTTTATAGATTATATATATACATACCTTTTTTTTATTTTTATAAAATATATTGGTTAGCCTTTTAATCTTATAAATAATTTATTTTTAGTTAAAGATATTTATAAATAATATTTAATCATTATGACAATAAAATATGTTAAAGAATGAGAAATATAAGTGTTTTATCTTGTTTATGTTCTATCAAAAATATATTGTGTTTTAGATCCTAGCTACTCAGCGTTTTGCATCGTCTTTTATAGCTCGACATCGATGGCTCTTTAGCATTGGATTCCTTCCCTACAAATGATCAAATCTGGAGCTCCACAACAATTTCACGGTTTTGTTCTGAATAAGTGAGTTTCAGGTTAATTTTTTTTTTAATAGTTTTTTTTTATATTGTTTTTAAGTTTAGTCAGACATTATATAAAACCACTTTTTAAAGTTAGTTTTGAGTTTTTAATCTTTAGGTTTGTAGTTTAGTCATATTAAAATATTTTAAAGTTATATACAATCATGTGTCATAGTCAAGTTATTAGTTTATAGTTGTTTTGTATGTTATTAGTTTAAAGTTGGAATCATTATCAATATTAGAAATAAAATAAATGAGATCTATATTTTTTATTGTAATTGACATTTTGAGTTATTTAAACTGTAGGTTTTTTTAATAACATGCAAGTGGAAACTCATATTGAGCCTCAACACAAAATTTGTTAAGTAGCTGGCATACAATTAGAGGTTGGAGGTATTGGAGAAGGAGGCCTTGCAACACATCTCATTACCTACTAATGATCGATTCATTTCTACTATAGTGGCACATGTTTCTTTTGCTCAACTGTGTGAAAATAAGTAGTATAATTCCTATTTCCTCAAATATGGTATTTCATTAAGAACCAATGCATTTTGAAGATACAAGAGTGAAGGTTGAACAGAGAAAAATTATTCTCAGTATATCCCACATTGACTAGGTTGATGAGTTACCATCATTGAATGGTTGATGAGAGGCAAATGATTCTTGTTCATAGTTCCATCATTGATCAGATTGATGTGTTCCCATCAGTAAATTGTTGATGAGAGGTAGGTGATTGTTTTTCTCTCTCTACCTTCATATAGACCTACAAAATACATATTCCCATGCAAGTACTAAGGGGTAGAATGTTAGGAAAATTAAAACTCACATGGATTATTAGTAGTTAGAATATTCGTTAGAGTGAATTGTGAGATAATATTTTTTGTGTGAGTTGCTAAAACAAATCACATAGAGATATTAGCATATGGATATATTCTAGGGTGGTTGAATAAAAATAGAGATTGAGTGAAAGAGTGCTTGTAGGGATTGAGGAAGACTCCTTTTTATAGGAGATTCTTACCTATATATTTGTATCTCTATGTTTGCATAAAATAGTGTGTGAGTTTTTTAATATTATAACTTTTGTATTTGTCTCTACCATTATTTATATTTGTTGAAATTATCTAAATCTCTGACCAAAATAATAGTATCCTATAATTGTGAAGGTTTACATAGAGAGCCAACACCAAATATATTTATATCACCAATATATTCTCGTGCACATATGGAAGTAAAACCTATCTTTCTCAAAATTTCATTAGTGTAATCTATGTCATCCTCACTATCTTAGCCATCACAATCATTATCTTAAATGTCATTATGGAAAGATATGACATTCATACAAGAATTTGCAACATCTTGGCAAATAACATATCAAGGGCGAGTCATTACAAGCACATAATGCATATTGCCAATACCTAAGGGTTGGAAGATATAAATTAATAATTTACTATGATACCTTAGAAATATAACACAAATATAATATGTTGGCAATCACATTAGGGTTGGAAGAATTTTCAAGAAAATGACTTGAGGCTTGGGATCAAGTAAATCAAGGAAAATAGAGCTTAAATTTTTAGATTTAGGAGAATGCAATTAAATCAACCCCTATAAAAATAACATAATTTGAGATCCAACACAATATGGGCAAGATCTATGTAATAAATATTAATTACCGACTAATAAATATCTTGAGACCATAATAGGTGGACTTAAAACTAACATACATATATCTTAGATAAATCTATGTAAAAGACACTGAGATATATCATTCTTGAAGAGTCAATATAATTTTAGATTTGTGAAATAAATGGAATGGGGCACTTCAAGAATGATATCTCTCGTCATTTTTAATATAAATTTATCTACTCGATATGTATGCTAGTTAATTATTAATTAAAATAAAAAATTTATGTATAAAAAATAATAAGATTAACTGATATAATATTTAAATTATTGATTTTTTAATAAAATTATTTGTTATGATTTATATTTTGTCTGTTACACACATTTTATCTGGTGCACATAGTTGCAATTGACAACCATATATATGGCCTTTGTCTACCATTTATAACAAAAGTGATGAGGACTAAAAGTCACTTTAAAAATTTGCATTCATTCCAAACTCATCTATAATAAACTTCATTCAATGAACATTAAAATTTTGTAATTTTATTGTATGATATATCTAGTTTGAATGGGTTTAAAAAGTTTTGTTACTCAACATTGCTTATATAAATCATAGTAAAAGATGCAAACACTAAAGGAAATACATATATGCTTTAATAGTTCAGTGTGCTCAAATACATTGCATCTACATATCATTTTTATTATAATCCAATACAAACAATTGTACATAAATCTATGACTTATACAATGATTAGAGTCACTTTATAAACTTAAGCATAACTCTATTTTTATTTCATTTATATATAATAAAATTTACAAAAAATATTATCACTTAGATTTGCTATAGCGTAATTGATATTTCCATAAAATATTACTTCTTTTCTCAAACTCCAGTCACAGGTTCACCTAAGAAACAAATAACAATACAATTTTAATCCATTGGAACAATAGTTTTTTAAGCATAGAAATGAACATAATTTTATACACAACATTTAATAGATTTAGATAACCTAGATGCAACACCACTGCAAATACACTTTGGAGTCTTAGATGGAAATAAGAGTGATTCCTTACAAACACACACCAATGTTGAAACTTAAATAAAAACAACTAATTTTACTACATAGACCGAAAAATAAACTTATTCATTGGACTTAACGTTACATGGAGCAAATGGGAAGATAAATTTAGTATTATGGATAATCATAATAGTATGATCTTATAAGTTTACAATCTTAACGTGCCAAAGAAGAGGAAATTAATTTGTGATGATGGAGGGTGGGTTGAAATTTAAAAATATGTGTCATAAGTTTTTAACTTGTAATGATGTGTACTCATAAAATTATGTTTTTAATTATATGATATAATAATGTCGGTCACATTTTAACTTGTACTATTGTTCATTCATAAAATTATATTTTTCATAAAAATTAATATGGTATAATAATGTCGATCGAGTTTTTTTTAAATAGAAAAATTTATAAATGAATGTCAAATGGACGTCAAATTTAAAGTCGAAAATAAAAGTGAATACACTCACTACATTACAACCCACCACCACCGCTTGAATGCCATTGTAGAATGCCTCTTAATATAATGATGCACGGGTCAATCTCGCAAAAAATAATTCTAACTTAATTCCACGTGAAATCATTTAAGTTGACTTGGTGTTATAGTATTATATTATTACTTAAATTACAAGTTCATACCATTCATCCAATTAGAAAACTATATACAATATCATAAAAATAGTTATAATAAAAAAGTAATCACTTGGTAATCATTCTCTATTATTCATAATCATTTAGCAAAACCATCGGCCAAATATGATGATATAAAAATAATAACAAATGTGAACTTTATGTAGAGAGAATATCATTAAAAAGTGATGATGACAAATTATATTATATTTTAAAAGAAAGTTCTTCCGAAGACGAATCCAGTACAACACACTCATCTTCGTGTTCTCTAATAAAACAAATAAAATTTTAATTTATCAACTTAAAAATAATATTATATTATATTTTAAAAATCTAACTAAAACATAATAAATCACATATTTTTATCCAAAATATTTATACATAAATTAAACAACACAATTGTTCCCAAAAATCTTCTAGAAAGTAACCCTCTAACAACTCTTGGTCATGATTGCCATATCTTCAAAAAGCCATTGTAAATGGTGAATGCCACGAGGTTCGACCATAAGTTGCAAGTCCATAGAATATTATATTCAAAGGACTAGGTTTAAGACTTATAAAGTAGTTGGTAGGGCATTAGAATTTTCTCCAAATTAAACAAAATATTATGGTACAGATTTAATTATAAAAAATAATATATATGGTATTGATATGTTGGACTTTCAAAGAAGAGAATTGATATTAAATTGAAGAAGGGGAATTATTTACAAATTCTAAACTTTCAAATTCTAAATGTTTATCTTTTAACTTAAAAAACAAATTTTATTAAATAAAAGGTGTTTTAATTTAAATGTAACATAAAAATTAAGTTTAAATATATATATATATATATATATATATATATATATATATATATATATATATATATATAATTTTTCATTAATATAATAGATTTTTTTTAATGTTATAAATTATCTTAAATTAATTATTTATAAACAATATTTAATTAATTATGATAATAAAATATAATAAAGAATAGAAAATATAAGGCTCTTAACTCTTTTATATTTTATTGTAAATTTATTTTTGTAATTTAGATTTAAAAATGTGTAACTGATATTACTACATGATTGCTTAAAATTATAATTAGGGTCGTCCAAATACTCTTGAAAGGGACAATATCTTCGAATGCCATGATCACAATTCACGAGAACACAACATGGGCATTCTAAAATGGTATGACATTGTATATGAATGAGCCCCAATCAGTCACGAAGGTGGTCTTGGGATTATCTTCCTCTTCGATCTAAACCAGGTGATAACCTGAGAAGCTGTTTTTGAAAGTGTATATTTAACAACCCACCACTCTTTCAAGAATTTCTTCAATGGAGTGGGAAAGGGGTCTGAAACACTACCTACATTCAAAAGATGATAGTCAACACAAATTTAAATGTGCCCATCCTTATTAATGCTAATGACCATGGGGATTACCCATTTAGACTCTTCTATGGGGTATATGGCACCTACATCCAACATGTTATCAATCTCAATTTTTACCTTAGCCTGAAGGTTGGGGTTCATTTGATAGGGCCACTTATTGACAGGCCAAGTGCCCTCAACTAATGTGATCTTCATCTTCCCTAGTCAAGAGTGCACCCCTTTCATATCCATGAAGCCCTAGGGAACATGCCTTGGAATTCCTGAAGTAGTTCCATAATGCGAGCAAGTTCTGCATCAGACCAATAGTCTCCAATTATAGCGATCTTAGGTTCCTCTTTTGTGCTGATGTTTGCCTTAATAATCTTTAGGGGATCTTTGTAGCACTTGTGTTGTTTTAAGGGTGTGTCCACTACTTGCCTCTTGCCTTGAGTGGTCTGAATGTGTAGATGACTTGGTTCTCCCTCATCGAGTTCGTATTCAACCTTGTATATTATTTTCTTTTTTCCTTTTTTATACTGCCAGTTCCTATCTTTCCATGTCTCCACATATTCTTCACTTGAATCATAGTTTGTACTTTGATTCTATTTTTTTTTGACAAACCTGCCCCATTTTATTTATGCGGGGCTAGTACTTGTTCTTCCATCATTGCCTCATCCTTGAATATGGCATGATTGATTTGTTGAATGGGCTTGGTCAACCTCAGATATTTCACTTTGAAGGTGAAGATGTATGCAAACTGTCATTTCAACATTTTCCATGTGGCCGTCTCTCTCCGCATTTATGTGATAACATACTTGTTGACAATTTTGACCCCACAGGTCAAATGTGCACCCTTGCTGAAGAACCCTTGAAAATCCATGGTTAACAGGGCTTGAGGTTTTCTAGGTGATTTAGGGGGTTTTCTTTCACTTGTCCTGTTCTTTATATGAAAGAACAGATGTTGACTAGAGCAGTTGAAAGGAGCAAATTCTAAAGAGAACTTCGGGCTTTACAAGAAGGGTCATTTATAGGTTTCCTGAAGGGTTCTTTCTCTTCAAGAAGGTTCTTCACAAAAGCTCAAAGGGCAATTGATAAAATATTGATGGATTTTCTCTCAGTCAAAAGGTCCATTTGCAAAATTTTGAAGGGTTCCTTCCCTTTGGAAAAGGGCATTTTCAGAGATAAAAAGGACCAAGTCATTTTACCGAAGGGAACATTCAAAAAGGCCGAGGGGACACTCTGAAAAATCTTGAAGGGACATTTCAAAGTTTTGAAGGGTAGGTGGACTTTACAATAAGTCGAAGGATTCTTTCGAATAAAAATCCTAAAGGGTATCTACCCTTCGGGAAAGTTCAAAACAAACTCCGAGAGGCACTTTAAGATTTTCCTAAAGGGATCATTTCAAAAAGCCAAAAGTTCAAAAATCTAAAAGAAACGGTCCATTTGGAAACTCTTGAAGGGTATGTGCCCTTCAAAAAAATTCATTTGTAGGAATCCTAAAGGGTAGAGTCCCTTCAGGAAGGTTTGTTTAAAGGAATTTTGAAGGGTATGTGCCCTTCTGGAAAGTCACTTTGCAATAATTTTGAAGGGATTTTTATTTAGGAAAGAAGGCTGAAGGGCACGTTCAAAAAATCCAAGGGACGTTTTATAAAAGCCTAAAGGGTAATTTGCTAAGGCCAAAGACAGGAAAAATTCCTTCAGACATTTTTTGAAGGAAATAAACAAGCCTGAAGGGCAATTTCAAATAACTCGAGGGGTCACTAGCAACAATACTGAAGGATATGTGCCCTACGGAAAAAGGTAAGGGCAATTAGGAATGAATTCTTTCAGACTTTTTGTCTATAGGAGTTTAAGAAGGAAATTGACATGGGCAAAAAGTCCAAAAGAATTCTTTCAGAAGCTTTACTCGTGTGTAATGAAATATATGAAAAAGACAATTCCCATGGATAAATTATCTACGAGAAAGTGACAAGAGACATAATCCTGAGGAAGGATTTCTGAAGGAAAGGAAAAGCCACAAATAATTTGTCTCGAAGGGAGAAGACAAGCAAATAAAGTCAACAGAAATAAACAAAGCTAGAGGCAAAAGGAAGAGCCCAAACAAAAACTCCACAGGAATAACATGGAAACAAAGAACCATAAAATGCAAGAGATTTCAACAGCCAATATAAATAGGTTAACATGTTCTACAACATGCAAAGTGGCCCAAGAAGGATTAGACACATCCAAGATGTGTAACCACTTCAAACTTGACTCTTTTAGTTCTAAAAAATAGAGACTTGTTTGCATGAAGAACTCAAGGAGTTTAATGTTGGAGACCTCAACACAAAATTTCATGCATGCACTCTCATTAATATGAGCCCTGCAAACATTTCCAATAGTTCAAGCAGAGTTCTAAATTCAATTTTGGCAATGATTTCATGCAAAAGAAAGTGTTTTGAACATTCCAACAGCTCAAGAGAAGTTCCATATTTGGAGAGTGGCATAACATCATGCATGTTGGAAGTTTTGACTCAAGCTTAAGCCCACCATCCACTTTCAATGCCAATGGGTTTTTAATGTAGGATAAAAGACAATAAGATATTTTCATAAGGCTTTGTTCTCTTGGCATAGCTGAAATTGGACTTGGGCCAAAGCGGAAGTTGACCTCTTCTATTTCCAGTGCCAAACTCTTGGTTGTTGTATCTTTTTCTATATAAGTTGGATTTTCAGCCTTGCATTGTATCCCTCTTTTGGCAAGACCAAAAATTATACCAAAGATTGAGTTGTAACCTTTTTAGGATTAATAGAAGGACTATTTTCAATTTCTAGCTGCTGGTATAGTGTATTTATGTCAGTGATTTGCACATGTGATAGAATTTTTCTTCCTTACCAAGTCTTGATTCTTGCCTAGTTACTAGCTGATTAGATTATGCAGGTCATGTTATGTGTTTGATGTCTTTTGGTTGAAGTTATAGTGGAATCAAGTGGGCTGTTAGTGCCTTAAATTAGGCCTATTCCATCATTTCCCTCAATCTTTAATTAACAGATAATACCTTTTCATGAAATACTTATGCATATTGGTCAATTGGAGTTGAAAGTTCAACCATTTTCTTGTGTAAATTAGTGTTTTTAGGATCTCAAATTAATTGGATCAATAAAAAAATATAGGTGTATCACCATCATTAGATAGGATTTCCATTCAAGTTTCTCTCTCTTTTCCCTGCAGTTTGTAGCATAGAGTAAAAATCCTAATTGATATACCAAAGGGAGCTAGCCCTTAGAATCTAGAGATTCAATCCACTTATTAGGTCACCCACAGCCTAGGATTGTTTCCATGTTTCAGTAGACTGTGAAGGCTTGAAACTACCTTCAGAGGGGTGCAAGTTTGATTAACAGCAATACCATGCATGCACCCATGTACTAAATGTCTAGTAGAAGGCATGGACCCATAGTTGAATATGTAAACATGAAGGACTTCTAACCCACATGTCCTCACATACCTAAATATGTATGTTAGGGTTTGAACTTCCACTATACATAGGTAACTTCTAGTAGTGGTTTATTAGCCTAAACCAAATGTGCATAACTTCCTTGATGCTTGCCTAGGTGGAAAGGTTAGGCTTGTGGGTATCCCACCAATGCACGACAATGATCTTTAGTGTATATACCATGGTATTTATGCATTCTTGTTCATTTGGAATGACTACCTCAAGGTCATGAATATATGGCTTTAAGAATATGGCTTTAGGTTGCTTGTCCTGATGAAATGGGCTAGTTTTATGAGCTAACATTTACTAATGTGTGACACCCTCTTGGTTGCCTTCCTTAAGCATGGGACCCAAACCTTTCTTTGACAACTATTCTAGTTATTTTATTTACTTGGCCATTGCACTGCTCCCTTATGGGGTCTTATTCTAATGATGTTGTAACTTCGTCCAATCTCTTCATAAGAATCTTGAACCCATTAGTCGCAAGTTACACTAGTGGTATCAGAGATTGACTAAGCATCCTCCCAGTGAAGTATGCCTTTTGCATTTGGCTCAAGGTTCTACAATCCCCTAACAGTGATATTGTATATGTTATTGATCTTATCCTACATATCTACACTTTCTATGTACAGAGGCCCAATATATATGGCTAGTGGAATAACCACACATTCTTTCACATTTTCAAAGCTCATAAAGTGCTGAT
Source organism: Torreya grandis (assembly GCA_037957365.1). Taxonomy (NCBI): domain Eukaryota; kingdom Viridiplantae; phylum Streptophyta; class Pinopsida; order Cupressales; family Taxaceae; genus Torreya; species Torreya grandis. Next base: position 2,547,017 of record JARHVA010000332.1, read on the forward strand.
TAGAGCGCATGTCCACATTATTGGCATAACACCATGGTCCACCAAGTAGGGAAGGGTAGTTATCAAACTTAACAAGATCATTTACTTCAAATTTAGATCAGAACTTTACTCCCATGATTTCCACATTGACATCATGGAGTATTCCCAACATCTAGGCCTTAGTATTATTTGCCATGAATAGAATGTGCAGTAAAGCTCATAAGGAAAGAATTCACATATTCCACCAGGCATCCCTAGTCCAGATATTGACCTCAGCACTAATATCTAATAGGATATCACAAACCTACCACCCATTAATGTTGCCATCTAATAATAATTCTCTTTCATATCCCAAATTTGTCATCACCTAGAGATCTCATCCTCTAGCATTACTCGGTCCTGATACATTCATGAGTTGTTTGGCCTAGTATTTAGAAAGTAGTTCCCTTATCATAGGTTTGATTCTATCTAATCATAAAATGGATAGTACTTTAGATAAATCATAATCAGTCTTGGGGTTGCATATCCTATGTTTGGACTTTTGCCTCACCTTTTCCTCTAGATCATGAGTATATTGAGGCTCACCTTGCAGATTATGGATAACCTTCAATGCTTCTTGGAGTATGGCCTTTTGTCATACACCATCTATATAGGGTGTTACATGGGGGTCTAGATGTTGTCTTGAGGTTTCACCTTTGCATGGTTCATGTCTCAGTCAAACCTTCTTAATACAAATAACTACATGCTAGGTAGTCAAGCCACTTCTCGTCATGACTTGGATATGTGGAGCCTAAATATTCTTCCTTGGTTATTTGGAACCCATTATTTAAATTTTGGTTTGAAATTAATCATCCCAACATCTCTTTCAGTTTGGGCCTTCTTTGTGAGTTTATAATATAGTTTTGAGCAATCCTTGACCCTATAATTCCTCAAGTAATAATAAGTGCAAGTAGGATACACAAGACAATCTCATTAGAAATGGTCTGGTGACTCACACTTATAACATACCCAAGGTGGGAACCTTCCACCAAATTGTCTTACAGTGCCTCAACCTCACTATCCTTGTGATGGTCCATGCTCATCAAAAACTTGTCCAAACATCCTAGCTATTATTTGTCTTACGTTACACTGCCTTAGGTCACCTAGTATTTTGTAATTCATTATGTTATGTGATAAGGTGTCATAGACATTACAATATGTTTTGTATCTTAGTTGAATAACTTGGGGAAATTGAGAGCAAGTATGTGAATTATGGCCCTCTCTACATAGTTCACAAGATGTTTTGAGTGTGTGCACACTTTTCCTTGAATAATTCTAGTTCGAATGCCCTCTTACCCTACAGTTTGCACACCATAGTCCACTCCAATTATCCAACATGCTAGTGGTCATTGAATTTTATAGAAACACACTCATAAATGAAATTTATGCTTCTAGGGTCAAGCTAACTCTAGAATCAACACTTCCTACCATCTTAGCACTTAGCATGTTCTCTGTGGCTTATTATGGCTCCATAATTTTTTTCATTGCCAAGGTGTGTTAGTAAGGAGCAAGTAGTCTACCAATGAACCACTAGGCATGACACAAAAGGTGAAGTGCATAAGATACATTTGATACCAAGTTATTGAATCTGACATCATAGGCATGAACATTCTTAGATGGATCATGTTTGATCTCCTTTATCTTGGCAATGCTTTGTTGTTCAAACTTTGAAATATCAAATTCCTTCAAAAATTTTGACTTCAAAAGGTCATAGTCCATAATGATTTGGGTTGGAGCATGCTTCCTATACCAATTATGGGCATGATCCTGTAAATTAGTAGTAAATTGGCTTGCCTTTTGATCTGACTGCATGATTCCTTTTGCACGCTAGATGAGCTCACACTTGTGAACATGCTCAACGACATTCTCCATTCCTTAATATTATGGCAAATTAAGTGATATCTCATAAATAAACTACACCATTGGAGTTGGAGTGCCTCTCTGTGCACCTAGGTTGGTTACACTACTTCCTACTATGGGCACTACTCTAATTGTTACTTGTATAGCTTGAGGAGAACAATTATTCCACCAACATCAATTGCTTCACGTAGTATCATTCCACCTAGTGGGAGTGTTGGTCCCGCTCCTCCAATCATCAATCCTCTAGTTTGCATGTTCATATAAAAAATACCACATACTTCTAACTAGCTAACTTTCCTTAATCATTACCTGATCACAACTCATGACTCTTAATTTTGGATAATGTGATTTAGTAGACAAGTTAGATGGGTGCGCTTGGTGCTTCCTGGTTATCTCTCTCTCTCTCAGTAAATTTTCTAAGGACAATCGTAATTCTTATCCCCCTTCTGCTATTGTATAAATTATTTGCATGAGGGAATAATTCCTACATGAAAGAGTCTTCCTCGTGCCTCTTCATCTCCTTATGGGTACTCATGACACATCCTGAGTTAAACCCTTCCCTTTTATCTCTAAGGTCCTTAACATTCTCCTTTTTAGGATGCTCACAACTTCTCAATTCCAAGTTGATCTAGCCTCTTTCTATTGGTATCTCCTTCCACTTTATCTCTCTTAGGGTTACAATGCCTTCTCCATCTCCATTCAACTTATTGCTCGCATGTGGTGTTACTTAGCTGGCCATTGTTAGATCTCCAATTCCACTATATACCATCAACTTATTGATCTCTAGGGGTAGATTTCTAAGGTAATAACCCCTAAATTCATAGAGCAATTGGAACTCAACTTATTCCATCTAGGAATATGTGGATAGAGTGAGCTCTACAATGTAATTGTTCAATGTACCATGCCACCACACATCCACAATTTGAGTCCAAACTGCATCCATGCATAAAGGTGCCCTAATAACTCATAGAAAAATATTGCATACAAAACACCATACAAGTTTTCTTCGACCCACTTCTTCAATGTTTGAACTCTACAGCTAGGGTGGCCTTCAACAAAATTATAATCTATCTATTCCAACCACCGCTCAATATTTTCTTAAGATATTTGATTCATTACTCATTCTCATCATTATTGATCAATGAAATGTGACCAGGGCTCAAAAATGGAACCAAAATGTTGTCACTTTTTCCTTAAACCTAGGTGCTAATGCACCAATTTATGCATCCAATGACAATCTCCCATGTGTCAGCATATCATAGGGAAATCATTCCCTGAGCTCATCCGAGACAAATTAGGGTAGCCAGGTTAGGTCGGGGTTAGTTGGAAATGGTGTTATCAATGAAAGGGTAGACTATAGACTTACCCTAGGCACTTGACTATACTATCAATAGAAATTCACAGTTACCATGGATGATGTAACTAATTCAAAAAAAATCATTTACACATGAACATTCTAACCAAAGAAAGAAAATAAGAATATCATTCTATACTACTTGCATGGATCCATGATTGTATTAATAACTAATTACAATATATTTACACCAAGATGGGTACATAAAATCTCCTACAATCCTAACTCGAATGAGATGTTGCTACCATTCCTTCTCTTTATTCTTCAACAAAAGCATAAGTAATCTCCACATCAACACCATCCTTGACAATGAATAACCTTTCATAATAGAGACCAACAATAACATCTATAATATCATCAAAAACCTCTTATCTTGATATTGGTTGTTACTTTATAGATCTTAGATGGAGTGGGAAGACAATCGGTGCCATTCTTGTTTAAAATTTGAATAGTCACTCTTCATTCTCTAGTTAACCTACCATTAATCATGGCATGGAGCCCTTACCATGGTTTTGTAGTAGTTGGGATGTGATTCACCTAGGTCTCATAGCCTAGCTGGACGTGTTATGAGTTGGTGGGCTTTTAGTGGCATTAAACTCTCATTCCTCCTACCCCCTTCTTTTGAGGTGACAATGCCTCCACCAAATGTGAAGCCCATTATACAAGGTCAACACTAGGGTACGTATGTGTTTTGAAATTATTGATTCATATTAATATATTATTGGCATGTTTTACTCATGTTTTGGCCTTGTTTTGTTAGTGTAGTGCTTTTTCCCATTGAGTTTTGCCTACACGGCCATATGGCCTTCCTATGTATTTAAGCTTCCTTAGGTTAGTTATAAAGGGTCCATAGGCTAATTTTATTTAATTTTAATTAGTTAATTAATAAAATTAGAGGCTTCCTCATGTTTCCCTAATTTTCTCTATATGTACCCCACTTTTCCTTTTTGGAAGGTTAATTAACTCATTCACATTTTACAATAGACAGGTTAATGCATATTTTTCCTCTCTTGGAATTTTGGAGCTCTCTCTATAGGAATCAACATTGATTGCTTGAATGCTATTTAGATATCTTGGCACACTCTTTCATGGTACTAAATCTATCCTGACAGTCTCATGCATCAGACTCCCTGGTAAGATCTTCCATGCATTCACCTTATTGGTTTTTCTTATGTCTTGGCTGCCATTTTTGACCTTGGAGGCATTTTATTAATCTACCTTGAAACTCATGTCAAAATGCCTTTGATGAAAAATCTATTTGTATATAATTTTTGGGTTTTTTGAGATCTAAAATGGGTTGTTCTTAGTTTCTTTAGAAACTTCATAGATTTTTAAAAAAAATCAATTTCCTTTCAACTGGTATGGTGCCTGTACAGATCAAGTAATCACCCCTGCAAACCCTGATCTACACTCTGTAGACCAAATTAGGTTCTTCAGGATTGATTACTTAAGCTTATATACCATTTTAAGTTTTTCCCGAGCGATTACTTGAAGTAATCAGGTTTCTCTAATGTGATTACTTGCCCATAGACCATTTCGGGTTTCTTCAGATCAACAACTTGAAGTAATCGGGTTTATTTGGCATGACAACTTGCTACTCGACTAATTCAGGGTTTTGAGGTAGTCTTACTTCTCCAAGAACCTGATTTGCACTGGGGTAGACCCATTTGGGTTTGCCAAGGTCGATTACTTATTTACTTTATAAGTAAAGCAAGTTAAAGAACCCGATTTGTACTGGGGTAAACCCATTCAATTTTTCCAAGGTTGATTACTTATTAATTATTTAATTTATAAGTAAAGCAGGTGAAGAACCTAATTTGCACTGAGGAAGACCAATCCAGGTTTTCCAAGGTGGACTACTTATTACTCATTACTTGCTTTATAAGTAATAAGTCATGCAGGTTGAAGAACCTGAAATGCACTGAGGCAGACCAATCTGGGTTTTTTAAAGGTGATTACTCATTACTCATTTAATTTATAAGTCAATTAGTTCAAATAACCCAAAATACACTGAGGAGAAGTAATCGGGTTTCTCAGGGTCAGCTACTTATAACTTTTTATAAGTAATGTAGTTGCACGAGCGTGAAGTAAAGCACTTGCATAAACATGTGTGACGTTCAAGGAAAGGTAATGAAGAAATAGAGTTAATTTTATTTTATTTTTTGGATTTTTCAAGTTTGAAAAAAAAATTCCATTTTTGGAAAGGGTCCATGAATATGTGGGAGTAAGAACTAGTAAGTGCTCTAACTTTCAATCTGTAGCTCCTTTTTGGGTGCCATTTTTTTTGAAAGTGCATATTTTCTTGAGATCTACGCATTGGTGACATTTTTTCAATAAATTTTTAACATCTATTTTTTACATGGTGTAATAGCTTAAAACTCTCTTCAAACCTTTGTACCTTTCCTCTTGGATGCATTATCGGTAGTGCCTGACACCCCTATCATAATTTCTCACACTGATTGCTCATAGATGCATTCTTGATTGTGCTTGATGTCCAAGACTGAGCGTGTGTGAATTATAACTTTAGGGGGTATTCTTGATAGTTCAGGGGGTACTTGTACTATGTGCTTTCTATTTTTTGCTTTTATTTCAATTCTATAATTTATCTCATTCTAATATGTACTAATGGATCTAAACATCAAACCACTCACATCTTTTGACTATCTAAAATGGACGTCTAAAATGCAACTCGCTTTGAGAGGTAAAGGACTTTATCAAATTACTATGGGTGAGGAAACTGAGCCATCTATAGATACAAAAAAGGTTAAGTGGTACAACAGATGTGATGAGGCCTATGGGTTTCTATGCTTGTCAATGTCTCTTGACCTCTTGTTTCATGTTGAATCTATAAAAACTTCAAATGAAGTCTGGACCATCCTGGACAAGATTTTTGGAGTACAAGACATCATGAGGGGTCATGAGCTGGAAAATGAGCTCATCACATTGAGCCCAGGTGACTATGACACCCTACAAGACTTCTTTACAAATTTTAAATCACTGAAATTGTAGTTAAAATAATGTGGCATCAAGAAAATAGATGACTAGTTGATTCTATCTGTGCTTGAAAAACTGGGTCATGACTATTCAATTTTTGTCTCTACATTTAATGCTACCAAACATGCACTTAGATCCACTTGGAAAATGCCATAATTTGATGAGTTTATTTCCAATCTGACTCAAGAGCAAGATAAGTTGGTTCAAATGGGTGCATTGAAGTCTTCAAAATCACATGCCTTGATTATCAATCAGGACAAGAAGAAGCCTTCTAGCAGTGGCAAACAAGAGAAGAAATAGTCTAAACCTGATCATGAGCACAAGAAGAATCATAAATCATATGCCAAGCCTAAGGCATCATCAAATGAGTCCTCCTCAAGTGGGAAACCTAAAAAGGAGAAATTCAAATGCAACTTTTGTAAGAAACTTGGGCATGATGAATCTTAATGCATGAAAAAGAAGATTGACACCTTGACTAAGATGCTTGAGAAGAACAACATCAATGTTCCTGAATCTTCATCTCAGAACACATCAGCACAAGATTTCACAAAAGGTAAAGACAAAAAAAGAGTAAAAACAAGGGCAAGGCACTTGTTGTAGTAGCTTCTCAGCCTTCGACTTGGGTTATTAACTCGGGTGCTTCCTATCATATGGCCTCCTCAGAAGATCTATTTTTAGAAATAGAGCCATGTTTTATGCCTTCAATTATATGGGTGATGAAATTTCAATATAAGTTAGCGGTAAAGGATCGATAGAAGTAAGTGATGGGACCTTTAATAATGCTCAATGTGTTCCTTCACTATCCACCAATCTCTATCAGTATATCAAATCACTCACATAGGTGCAGGGAAGCGAGTTGAGTTCACACCTGATTCAGTGGTCATCAAGGAGCTACACAGTGACACCATAGTGGCTTATGGAAAGGCCAATCATCAATCTAGGCTATATACCTTCACACAATTTTCCTTAGATCAGCCCTCAGTTGCACTACTTACTCATGCAGATGGAGTGAGCAAACTATCGCATGAATAGTTTGGCCATTTAAACTACCATTACTTAGAGTAACTCAATCATCAAGATATGGTTTTAGGATTGCCTAAAGCCAAATTCTCAGATGGCCTATGCAGTGGTTGCATTCTTGATAAGCATCCAAAAGAGAAATATGACAAGGGCAAAGCAAGGAGAGCCAAACAAAAGCTAGAGATAGTCTACAGTGACTTAGTAGGACCATTTCCAAATCCTTCATTTAATAGGACAAGATACATGCTCACATTCATCGATGACTTTTTGAGGTACACTAGGTGTTTTTTCTCAAAAATAAGTCTGAGGTCATATATCACTTTAAGGACTTCAAGGCACTTGTGGAGAAGCAGCTAGAATGTTCCATCAAAATATTAAGGGCTGACAATGGAAAAGAGTATGTCAATAATAGGTTTGAGTAGTTTTGTACATCAGAGGGGATTTAGATGCAACACATAGTTCCATATAGTCCTCAGTAGAATGGTGTGGCAGAATGCAAGAACTGTACCTTGAAGGAAATGACAAACTACACGCTTCAATTAAAGTCTTTTGCTCCTCAGTATTGGGCCGAAGCAATCAACTATGCATGCTACATTCAAAACCAAGTTCCACACAAAGCCTTGAAGGGAATCACTCTTTTTGAAGCTTGGGATAGTCACAAGCTTGTAGTAGATCAATTTTGAGTGTTTGGATCACCAATAATGGCCTGTGTTCCTAAAAATAAATGCAAGGCAATGGACCCTCAAAGTCAGTCTTACATCTTTGTGGGGTATGTAGAGGGTGTTAAGGGATATACGCTTATCTATCCTAAAACTCATGAGTTTTTCATTGAAAGGAGTGTCAAGTTTCATTAGGGCCCACTTGAACACAATCCTAGCACTTCAAACTCTTCAAAAATCTCATTGGATATTGATTTCACTTCAGATAGTGACATGATCCACCTCAAGATCCTCCTGATGATGAGGATGAATATTTTCTTCTTCAAGTTTAAGTGATGAGAGTAGTGATGAGGATTCTCCTCCTCTGTCTCACACTCACACTATAGATGATGAGGACTCACCTCATGATTCTCTAATCTCATACAATTTTGGTCTGATTTGGGCTAGACAGACACTTCAAAGTGCTGGAGGATGGGTTAGAAATCCATCAGATACAAGGCAGACATGATCATAGTTTCAGGGGACATCATATGCCTACTTGGCCATTGTCTCAAATCTACAAACCTTTCATGAGGCATATGGCATTCCAGAATGGGATTATTCTATGTAGGAAGAGTACAATTCTCTAATCAGGAACAAAGCATGGGACTTGGTCCCTCTTCCTAAAAGAAGAAAATTGGTCTGGTGTAAATGGGTTTATCGAACCAAGTATGGTGTAGATGGGTCAGTCGATAATTACAAAGCTCATCTAGTTACAAAGGGGTTTTCTCAGGTGCCTAGTATAGACTAAACTAATATATTTGCTCATGTAGCTAAGATGATGTCTATAAGACTCACTCTAGCCATCACAGTCGTACATCAGTGGGATGTTCACCAAATGGACGTAAAGAGTGATTTTTTACATGGTGACCTCAAGGAAGAGATATATATGGAGCAACCACAAGGCTTTGTGGAAGATACCTCTTTGGTTTGCATACTCAAAAAATATATCTATGGACTCAAACAAGCCCCTCGGGCATGGTATGCTAAGATGGACTCATTTCTCCTCACAGTCAGGTTCACCAGATGCCACTCAAATCTGAATGTCTACATCTTGTGGTAGGATGATCCTCTATTGATTCTAGTTCTCTATGTGGATGACTTATTGATTATAGGGAGCTCACAATCATCCATCTCAGTAGTGAAAACTGCACTATCAGATAAATTTTCAATGATAGACATGGGATTGCTGCACTAATTTCTTAGGATTGAAATCATTCAATCAAATTTTGGGATAAATTTATCACAATCCAAGTATTCTCTTGATTTGCTTACAAGGTTTAACATGGTTGATTATAAGCCAACTCCTACTCCCTTCTTGTCTGGTGTGAAACTTGAGGCTAATTGTCTTACACCACTCATTGATGCAACTCTTTATCGACAACTCATGGGCAGTGTTATCTATCTCACACATACAAGACCTGACATATCCTATGTAGTTGGTTTGGTCTCCCGATTTATGCAGGAGCCACATGAGTTGCATTGGAAAGCAACAAATTATATTCTTCACTACATTTAGGGTTCGTACAACTATGGGATACACTATGGAGTAGGAATAGAGGTTGATTTGATCGGATACACAGATTCAGATTGGGCTGGAGATATTCAGAGTCAAAAGTCTACTTTAGGCTATAGTTTCTCACTTGGTTCAGGTCCAGTAAGTTGGTCAAGCAAGAAGAAACATGTAATTGATTTATCATCTACAGAGGTAGAATACAAAGGGGCTATTAATGCCACCACTGAAGCAATCTGACTTCAGGGGATTTTCATTGAGTTTGGTGTCTAGTTTCATAAGCCAACAATCATCTATTGTGACAACCAAAGTACTATCTAGATTTATAGGAATCCAATTTTCCATCAAAGGACCAAACACATAGAGATTCACATTTATTTCATTAGGGAGCTTATCAATGAGCAAGTCATTGATCTTTGATACTGTCCAATATCAAAGTAGATTATAGATATTCTGACCAAGCCTTTCATAGATAGTAAATTTGTTCATCTACGAGCCCTCATTGGGGTTAGAGTTGCTCCACCTTCTTCTTCCTCTTATGGAGGATCATCACTATGTACTTGGGTACCTCATTAGGATTTCAATGCCATGACCCAATTCTCATCTCACCTAAGCTACGCTTAAGGGGGGGGTGTTAGTGTAGTGCTTTTTCCCACTGGGTTTTGCCTACATGGCCATATGTCCTTTCTATGTATTTAAGCCTCCTTAGGTTAGTTATAAAGGGTCCATAGGCTAATTTTATTTAATTTTAATTAGTTAATTAAAAAAATTTGAGGCTTCTTCATGTTGCCCTAATTTTCTCTATATGTACCCCACTTTTCCTTTTTGAAAGGTTAATCGACTCATTCAAATTTTACAATAGATAGGTTAATGCATATTTTTCCTCTCTTGGAATTTTGGAGCTCTCTCTACAAGAATCAACATTGATTGCTTGAATGCTATTAAGAGATCTTGGCACACTCTTTCATGTTCCCCTATTTATTTCTCCTCAATTTTCTCTCTTCTCCCCCAATTTATTGTTGTTCATGGCTATTGTATAAAAACATAGTCGGTTATGATCTGCCAAAACCATACCACTAGGATTTTGGCCATCTTTGTGATGGGCCCTTCTGGCCCTTGTTATAGGTCCCTTGGTATTTTTGGTTCTCCTTTGTTGACCTTTTACTGTTGTGTATCGACTTGTATGCCAATTGGGATGTAATTGGATATTGAGAAGTTTATAAACACACATGTGCATTAGTGCATATAACATGAGATGAAATATTATGATCCATGAATTGAAAGTGTGAGTCTATCATTTATTAGAAGAGCCGATTCGATTCAAGATTGAAGTCTTCATTTGCATTATGCCACTTATCATACTAGCACACAATTCATATAAGGATTAGTGCTTGTATCCATAATCTTCTTGTTCAAGTGCATTGAGTTTTTCCTTCCAAACTTGTTCCAAAATAGGGGCTTGATTTTAACAGAGGGATAACATAATCCCCGATTAACTCCCTCCCATTTTCATAGTTTTTCAAGGTGTTACAAGATTATTAGGGTTCCACACAAGGATAATTATTTCCTAGTGACTTGTAGCAAATTTGGAAAAGCGAAAAATATTTTTAGAGCATAGGAGCATAGGAACAAGGTCAACAAATCAGTTTTGCAGTATCTAGAAACTTCAAGAAATTTACTACTATGGTTTTGATTGTGCCACTAAAGAAGTGCTATAATTCTACCACTCTGAAAAGGTTTCCATGTTTGCATTGAGTTTTATGGGTTTTTTTTTGTCTCACCTTCCGTACCTATTTTCTAGTACATATTTCTCCTAACTATCTCCAGCTTGCCAACACTTCAAAATTTCTTCTAAAACACCCTTTCTACACTTATGGTTTATTATAGAAAATTATTTATTACAATTAATTATAACTTTATTAGGATAAATATGGGTATATTTGGTTACATATTATGTGGGTAGACGTAGTGCATTTTGATACAAAACCACTTTTTCTATTCTATGCCCACTTACAAGATCCCAATAATAACAAATCTTCCACTGGAATAGAAAAATATAGTATTTTAGGCATACACCATTACATTATTTCAAAGTATGTATTTGATTTGATATTGAATGTGCGGGCAAGGCGAAATTAAAATAAGTGCATCGTTCAGTTATCAAAATTGAACCCTTTCCAACCCTTCAAAGGGATTCAAACTCGTCCTAGAAGTGTAATTAAAAAATCAATTGTAAAAAAAACAAATTAAATTCACTTGTACTACAAAGGATCAAATTTTATAAAAATTCACGAGAATGGCTAGAACTAGGAAGGAGACATCATACTATCTTAAGATGTTTATTGGTTAGAGACTAACATCCTTAAAAAATTGGCTTGAAAAATATCTTAGTAGTACTATCTAAATATTTGTTGGTTAGTGTGTGTACATTAATTTAGTAAAAATAAGTGTGAATGTGAAGAGTTACAAAGACAAATTACCCTCTTCCTTCCATCATTTCCCATCACAATTCTTTCTCCAACCATCTTTCTCTTCTTTTGATTCAACCCAAATAGGGACAGATTTGTAGATCTTCCTACCTTCCTCCTTTTCCTTTACATTTTTGGTAAGAAAAATATCTATATTTCATTGATGTTTTGGTTCATATATTTTAGTAGTACTAAGTTAATTAATAGTTGCATGTTATTTTGTCACATCATATTGTTGTTTGTGAAGGAGAACATGGTGTATCTAATATGATGATTATGTTGAATAAATGCAAACACTTGGTGGGGCCCAGTATCCAACCAGGTGTTAGGATGCCACTACTCGTTAATGACAAATTCTATATAATGCCTCGATAAACCTTGTTGAACATCACCCACTTGGTATGGTCAGGTCAAATATGGGGTCACCATGGTTGCTCCTTATAAATGGTCAAGTTGAATTTGAGGCCACAAGTGACTATAGAGGCCAATTCTTCTATAACAGTGTTAAAGACATACCAACCACCACGTTTATCATGGTCATCCTTAGCGCCTAGGATTTATACACCCTCATCCTCATGGATGGCTATAATCTCCCTGAGTCCCATCACCATATCTACCTACAGAGGCTCGTTCAAATGCATACATGCAACTTGCATCGATGATTTGAACCTGAGTTCCCTGCCATCTCTTCATGTGAAGAACAAACATGGTTATGCCATGGCTTGTAAGAATGTATGATTTTCCATTAACATTCCTTAGTATCATTGCATGGGCTCCCATGGCAATCGTTAAATGAGTGAACCCACTACTTTCTCTTGCCTCTCTAAAAATGTTTGTCCTAGAGCTTACAATTATACCTATGACAATCCTACCAACCTCATTACATGTTTTGGAGTTTACAATCTCATCAACTCCAGCTCTCATTTACAACAATTGAGACTTATTTTATTAGACCTACAAGGTTTACATGCCTCTGGGTGGTACATTTTTGTAGCATTTAAGATCATAATAACTGATAAAAAAATTATTCTAAATTGTACATAATAATTTTTGTGTCAACATATAAATTACTTGTAGAGTTCATATTATTAGACACAAAAATATTTGATATACATTTCGTTTACATTACAACATAACTAATGTTAACCCAAATTGAGGTATTTTGAATGCTGTGTTTAATTAGAATATTCTTATTTTGTTTGAATGATATGGATATTGAAACTGTTTGTTGTGTTGTGTCAGATGTATGATTTTTTATAGTAAAATAGTATTTGTGAAAGGAGTTATTTTTTATTTCGTAACATATGGTTGTAATTAGGAAAAAAAATATCGTAATAGTGTGGCTACAAATGGGAAGGACTATATCTTCAATATTTATTAGTGAGGGTTACAAATAACCTTAAGGAGTCATATTAAAAGATTTAGTAGACCTTCAAAGAGATTAATGTTATATTATAATTTTTAATGTTTAAGTTATTTAATTATAATACTCTATTAGATTGTTTTATTGGAAGAATATTAGATTGTTTTATTGGAAGACATAATAATAAACTTGTAACTTTCCATCATGAAAAGGTTAGAAAAATATAGACCTTTCAAATTGAAATTAAGAATAACCCTTCAAATTTGATTACTAATCAGGGTGGACATTTATGATATAATTTTCCTTCTATTTGAATATGTTGAAAAATATTCCTTTGAAGGACTTTAATAGATAATGAAGAATTTGTCAAGACACGAAAGAAGACTTGCCTTCGGTTGCAGGTAAGGACCGTATTGCTTTGGTTTGAGATATTTTGGAGGGCCCCTGCTTTGGCCACGACCAATGCTGGCTAGAATCGCTGTAGCCTTGCTGAAGGACAGAAGCTTAAAGTGAGTCACTTTCTTCTATCTAAAATTTGACAACTTATTGTTTTTGATCTAGTATAACTGTTTGTTGGTTTATGGTGGCTGTTTTTGGTTCTCCTTATCTAATAGTTTAACGTTTTTTGTCCTCAAGGACTGGGCCTCTTTTATATCCCATCACCGCTTCATTGTTCCACTCAAAAATGTTAAACGGATTCACAACTCTACTTTAAAAACGTTTACCTAATCAAATTAAAAGATATATACTTTTTAAATGAATTAATCTTAAATCCTTGAATAATATTTTAGTAGTATGAACCTAAAGGATTCCACTAGTGGCGTATCCTCTATAGGTATGAAAAGAGTCTGTAGATGCAGGAAAATGTCAGACTTAAAAACAACATAACTTCTCACCATTAAGTTCAAATGTACAGTATTGAAGAAAGGTTGAATGGAGTCTGTTCTACTGACAAAGCAACTTTTTTCCACAAGCCAAAAGTCCACTGTGAATTAGTTAATCAATTAATTGCAGGCCTGTCCGAAAATCCTATAAATTCCTATATTTTTCGGCATGAAAACTCAGACGAAAAACTCGATCTAAGAGCAAATATAGTATTTAACAGAAGCTTGTCTTGTATACACATTTGGCTGACATGTCAGTTGTTATGGACTGGAAAAAAGGGGACAGAAATGCTCCGTTTGGCCATAGGTTGTCACCAGTCTTGGGTTACATTGGTTTTGAGCTGGAAACTGTCACACCCACATGCATTCGAGGCCGTTTTGTGGTCTCTCAAAGATCTGCTCAGGTATAGTTTATGCATTGAGAAAAAAATGGAATTCATTAGTTGGATTAAAACACCCATAAGCCCAATAAATGGTTTACAATATTATTTATATATAATGAAGCCAAGAAGATAGCTGTCTTTCTTGTTTATTGTGCCATGTTTTGTGAAAATAAACACCCTTAAAACAGAGGACTGTAATGAGAAAAGGCTATAAGATCATTTTTATAATTTGGAGCACTCCCAATGTTTTTGTGTGCATATATAATTGTAAATGTATATACACAAATATTATATATAATTTAAATATTTTTTAATTCTTGTGAAAAATCTTACTTTATTCGAATATTTTTTATTGAAAAGCATACTTTCATTAATATAACAAGATATGGTTTTACATGCAAAAGCTGCTATTATGTATGCTTTATAAACTCTTCTTGATTCACAATTATTAGTAATGTGGGATCTTTCATATCCAATAATATTGTTTCTGAGTAATGAGAGCTTTGTAGACACATGTACATACAATCATACAAACACTATTTGTGTATGTGCACTTGCCTATGTCTTTGGTTTTCAAAAATCAGAGGACTATAATGAAGAAGAGAAAATAAGACCTTTTGTTATTTTGTATGTTCTCGATTAAGGCTTACTTTTTTGGTTTCACCCCTATTAAGCTTAAATGTGACAATGTTAAAATACTAGCCACACGCCCTTGTATGTCGTATGTTTTTAATGAGATAGAAGACTGTAATAAGAAAGAGAAAATAAGGTCTTTTATTAGTTTGTACACTGCTGATCAAGGCCTGCCTTCTTGGCTTCATCTTGTGTCACTTTAGATTCAACAATGTTACAATACTAGCCACATGCCTTGGTATGTTGTGTGTGTTTTCATGAAAGAGAGAATTGTAATGAAGAAGAGAATATATATATATATATATATATATATATTTGTACACTTCCAATTTGTGAACTAGGAATTTGACTAAGAGGAGATTAGTATAGTGTTAGTGACAAAATGCACAAAACAAATTGACAAAGAACACACTAAGCTAACTCCTTCATGCCTAGTTACTAGGGTGAGCTTAGTAACAAAAACAAATGACAAACACAACTAAAAAGTAAGAAAAAACACAAGAATTCCTTCACCTTCCTTGGATGCTCCAAATGCCTTTGTAGTAGTGGCTTGCTCAGTTTTGTGCTCATGAAGTCCTTAGCAATGGAAGCTTGTCTACCTCAATTTCTCCTTGGCACCTTTGGCTTGTGGCTTGGCTTGGCTTGGAATCAATTTGGCATGGTAACACTAGTTGCTTGTGTCAGGGGATCTGGCTCTACCAATTAGAGCACATATGATTACTTCTCGTATTAGCAATTAAACACGGAATTATACCAGAATGATAAAGTAGCTAAAAACTTGAGACAACAAAGAATTTGAGAGACAATACACACTCTTGTATTAAATATTACTAGAAGAAAATACAATAAGGAAGATGCCACTTCTTCCTCCACCTCAAAGGCTTGCCACACCTCAAGACCTTCTTCCCTCTCTCTCTTGCTCAACACAACAACTCTAAAGCTTGAGTTGCTATCCCTCCTTGAATGCTTCAGCTGATCTCCTTGACCTTGCTAGCTTCAATGCTTTTACTTGCCTTCTTAATCATTACAATACATGCCTTATGGGTCTTTAAATAAGATCCCATGCTTACAAAAATAGAACTCTAGTTACAATAATTAGACACGTAGCTCGTGACTATAATTAGTCGTTTGACATGCAAACACTCGCTTTACTTAACTGACTGTTCATCAACAGCAGTTCTGGAAATACACAGGCGACCGACGCCGGTCCCTGCTTGTCTGGTGCTGCCGATGTCGGCCGACTGTCTACCGTTGCCGGTCTCCTTCTCCACTGCATCTGACCGACGTCAGTCATACTGCCGACGCCGGGGCTTTTGGTTCTTCAACATCCTTCCTTGTGTCTGCAAACAGTTGAAGCTTTTAGCTCCACACCTTAACAATCTCCCACTTGGAGATAAACAGCTGCAACTTGTACCTGTACCTGTACACCATTTATTTTGTTCCTTAGGCTCTGTATCCCTCTTCAAAGTCACTCTTGAAGACCAACCACCACGCAAACTTGTGATGCAATACTTGTATCTTATGCCACAAGAATTTTGCTGCTCTCAAATTCTCCATGACATACTTCTGAACCAACTCTACCCTTAGCTCAGAGAACTCCCTGTCTATGAAACCCTGCAACAAGTAACACAATACAGTAACAGGATAATGTAGCTAATATTATCCAACCTGGTAAAGATAAAATACAATGGTCAAACCTCCATTGTCCTGCAGCTTACTCAAGACCATATACCATAGCCTTCTGTCTCATGTGTCCATCCACTCTCTTCTCTAAAACAGGAATCCATCCCTCTATACAATGCTTCCTTCCAGCTAACAACCCTACCAACAAATACCTATTTGGTTCTCCAAAGACTCACACTCCCCATCCATGCCAAGCTCCCACTGTTTTTGGATTCTACCTGCATTGCTTCTTCCATCTTCCTAGTTCATGACTATCAGTAAGCAATATAAAGAAGGTGAACAACGAATATGAGGTTCACTTACCATTTCTGACCTCCACATGGATGTTTGAGACTCCTTGACAGCTAACTGTCCACCCATCATCCGTTCCAGTGACCGATTTCGGCCATCTCCCAGTCTGCTCCCGACCGATGTCGGTTCCCTGCATTGACCCTTACTGCCGACATCGTTTCCCTGGCTGACGTCGGTGTCCCTCCTGCCGATGTCTGTCCTTATGACCGACGTCAGACTTCTCCTGCCCGACCTACCGACCCTGCTGGTCTGCACATGACTGATGTCGGTATCTGGATGACCGACGTCGGTTCCAGGCGACTGACATCAGTGTCTGTGTGTTCCTGTAAGTGATGAAATTTTCATCCGCGAGCTCTTCTTGGATCAAACCTCTGTCCATGCTGCCCTGCTCAGATTTATTCAGCTCCTGTGACTGATCTCTGTCCTTCATCTCCTCCATAAACACCAAGGCTTCTTTGTTCCTGTCAAAAGCATCAAATTACCTCTTTCTACAATGAACTCTATCTATGCTTTCCGAATTTGAACACATACCTTTTGAATCAAGAACTTCCATTCCCTTCTTATTCATGTGACCAAGCCTATTAGGCCACATCTTCGAATCTACACCAGAAGTAGAATCAATAATACAAGTAGACAGATAAAGAGTATCTACTTTCTTACCTCTTGCTAGAACAAGTGTTCCCTTGGTAACCTTCCAAGAATCCGCTGTGAGGGTTATTGTGCATCCCTCATCTCCCAACCTTCCTACAGAAATCAGACTCTGCTTCAGAATTGAAACATGCATGACCTCTTTCAACACCCATGTGTTGTCAATCTGCAATCTCAGCTGCACTTTCCCTTTGCCAACTATCTGACAAGGCGTACCATCCCCTAAATAGAGCACTCCAAAGTCTCCCTGTTCATACTCATAGAACAAATCTCTGTTTGGGGATGCATGAAAAGATGAACCAGAATCTAAAATCCATGATCCTACCTGACTATCCGAAGAAAGTATGAGAGCATCCTGTACCACAATATTTGCATCCTTTGCTTCTTTAGTACCTGCATGTTGGTTCTCTTTATCTCTCAACCAACACTCCTTCGTATGTCTTTTCTTTCTACAAAACCAGCAGGTAATACCTTCGGACTCGGATCTCCTTCCCGACCTTGATTTCCCTTGCTCAACCTTCTCCCTTTGCCATCCCCTGCTTTCTGCACTCAGAGCATTCCCTGATGATTCACCTGTGCTTCTCCTGCGTATTTCCTCATTCAAGATCACACTCACAATATCATCAACTTTTAAGATTTTAGAAGCAGATGCAGAATTACTTACTGCCATAACCAAACCGTCCCAACTTTCAAGCAAAGAACATAAAATCAAGAGAGCCTTTACCTCATCATCAAAAACAATATTGACTGAAGCTAGTTGATTTACCAAACCATGGAAATCATTGAGATGAGTATGTACCGATCCACCTTCCTGCATTTGCAAAGTAAATAGCTGCTTCATAAGATATACCTTATTAGAAGCCGAGGGCTTTTCGTATAAATTCGCCAAGAACTTTATCAACTCTTCCGTTGTCTTGCACTGTGATAAGCTGGAAATCACAGATGATGCAAGGCTCAACCTTATGGAACCGAGAGCCTTTCGATCAAGAACGTTCCATTCTTCATCCTTCATATCTGTGGGCTTGCATGCAACCCCACCCAACGGTAAGTACAAATCCTTCTGATACAGATAGTCCTCAATCTGCATCCTCCAATGTTGATAATTCTTGCCGTTAAACTTCTCCATTCGTAGCCTACTTTCTTCTGCCATTGCTGAACTCCCACTCAATCAAAAAACTCTGTGAATGACCTGTAATAAAAAACAATACCCTGCTTCCTGCAAACCGTAGCTCTGATACCACTTGTCAGGGGATCTGACTCTACCAATTAGAGCACATATGATTACTTCTCGTATTAGCAATTAAACACAGAATTATACCAGAATGATAAAGTAGCTAGAAACTTGAGACAGCAAAGAATTTGAGAGACAATACACACTCTTGTATTAAATATTACTAGAAGAAAATACAATAAGGAAGATGCCACTTCTTCCTCCACCTCAAAGGCTTGCCACACCTCAATACCTTCTTCCCTCTCTCTCTTGCTCAACACAACAACTCTAAAGCCTGAGTTGCTATCCCTCTTTGAATGCTTCAGCTGATCTCCTTGACCTTGCTAGCTTCAATGCTTTTACTTGCCTTCTTAATCATTACAATACATGCCTTATGGGTCTTTAAATAGGATCCCATGCTTGCAAAAATAGAACTCTAGTTACAATAATTAGACACGCAGCTCGTGACTATAATTAGTCGTTTGACATGCAAACACACGCTTCACTTAACTGACTGTTCGTCAACAGCAGTTCTGGAAATACACAGGCGACCGACGCCGGTCCCTGCTTGTCTGGTGCTGCCGACGTCGGCCGACTGTCTGCCGTTGCCGGTCTCCTTCTCCACTGCATCTGACCGACGTCGGTCATACTGCCGACGCCGGGGCTTCTGGTTCTTCAGCATCCTTCCTTGTGTCTGCAAACAGTTGAAGCTTTTAGCTCCACACCTTAACAACTTGAAGCTTTTGGAACCAATCATGCGTTATAACTTTGCACAAATTAAGCTTAATAATGATGTTCATGGCCTCTCTATTTATAAATTTTTTAGAATGTCTAGAATCAACCTGAACTGTCTATCCTGAAATGCAGATGTGTGGTTGAGGATTAATTGAATTTTTGGAATTAAGTTTATAATTATCCTCACCATGACATTGGAAGAAGGGGCATTTAAGAGGCATGGAGGGCATCATGGAAGGCATTGGTGAGGCATGGAGGGCATGAATCCTGATATATGTGGCATTTATGGCCTAGGGATGTCTTCCCAAGAAATAAGGTCACTTGATGATGCAAATATTCAATATTCATTTCCAAAACAAATTATTCAACAAGTTTTCATGGAATTCTTGATCAGGCTCTAATTTGTCTTAATTAGCTTTTGAGCATGTTTAAGCATTTTGTGCACAAATTACTCAGATTGATTAGAATGCCTTGTTATTGGTCCAAAATTCGATTGGATTGGAATTGGAAGGCGATGTCAGAAGCATTGGATCCATTATCCCATTTAGGATATTATCAACAACAAATAACAAAGACACGTGTCTTGTGCAAGAGATTTGATAGAAAAAAACAATCCAAAGCACCTAGGTGCAAAATTGGCATTTTGACTCGAAATGATCTGATCAAAGTTAGCTGGCCCATAAATTGCATTGCTCCATTTAATGATACCCTTGCCAAAATCGGCATTTGAATATGTTAGTTTCACATCATTTAGCATATTTTAGTGTTTTTAGGCCAAATTGTGCATTTTAGATGGAAATTAGCCAAAATCCTGGTTGGAAGTTATTGGTGGCCAGATTTAGGTGTCTACACAATTAAGGCTTGCCTTCTTGGATTCATCCATCTAGCTTAAAGGTAACAATATTAGAATACCAGTCACAAGTCCTCGAATATTCTCTCTGTTTCCTTGACACAGAGAACTATAATGAAGAAGAGAAAATAAAACATTTTATTAGTTTTGTGCATTTTTAATCAAGGCATGCCTTACTGTTTTCTTCTTTTCTGTGTCTCTGTGTAATCAAAATTATTTTGGCCAGTTTCTCTAGGTTGTAGTAGTTTCTATGCACATTTTCAGGATGGATTGTTATCTATACAAGCTTTTTCCTATTACTGTGCGTATGCGTCTTGCTTTGGCATAATCTACAGCTACTATTTCATCCTCGAATTGAAAGAATTTACATTCTGATCCACCAAGGCCATACTATTTGATTACTTAAAAGTTAAAGAGCAAACCAAACCGAAAAGTAGGAGTTAGTTGTTTCAATCTCATAGGAAAGATGGAAAATGTATATGTTATGAAGAGTTGTCAATCCTTGCAGATTTATAAAACATATAACAATTGAACTAGGAAAACAAGACCTTATGAAATCTTTCCATTTCATTCCCCTTGACAAATGTTATGGTTTAGCTCTTGGTCAAGATATTTTTCAAGTAAGTGTATGTCACTGCAAATAATTTTGCCCATTTGGCACATGAACATAGGAAAGATCAAAACTGTAATATGAAGCCAGTGCAAGATAAATCAAATGCATATTGTACAAAATATGTAAATTCTGAAAAAAATTATTTTTCATTATGAACGATTCCTGTTTGGTGTTTTGGTGTGGACTTACATTTACAAGTTAATTGATCAGAGTTGCTTAGAGTCATGTTATGTACCATAAATGCAAAGCCTTTTGCTAGGTCTAGAGTGGCAGTTGATCCACAGCATTTATGAATTCTTGCTTGGGTGATTGTTTTTAATTTTCTTCCATTGTGTTCCTGACAGACATATGGAGTGCTCCATGGAGGTACATCAGCCTTTATTGCTGAGAGTCTTGGAAGTCTTGGTGCTTTCGTGGCCTCTGGGTTCCAGCAAGTTGCAGGAGTAGAACTTAGCATCAGCCATCTACAGCCTGCACATCTTGGTTTGGAAATAGAAGCAAAAGCAATTCCAATTCATATTGGGCGCAGGTTACATGTATGGTTTGGTTTCTTCTTTTTCTTTGCTTCATGCTCACTGATGCATATTCACATATGGCTTTTCGAAACGAAAATTCAAACCTACTTACTATGCATTTTATGAAAAGCATACATAACTGCCTTTTGTATATGAGTTCTATGACCCTTCCAAGTTTTGTTTTCTTCTATTTCTTCACTCCATGCTCACTGATGCATATTCACATATGGATTTTCGAAACCAACATTCAAACCTACTTACCATGCATTTTATGAGAAGCATACATAATTGCCTTTTGTTTACGAGTTCTATGACTCTTCCAAGTTTTCTCTTTGTTAAGTTCTTTCTTTCTTGAAATCAGAATAAAGTTTCATCAGATCCTGGTCCCTCCTGTGCATCTTCTTATAGGATCTTTGGACATTTACCTGTTTTACTTCATAGTTGATTAGCTGAGGTTTTCTTCTCATGTTGTAAGAAAGGCAGTAATATGCAAGTTTCCTTCAAAATCAGCAATGTATTAAAACCTTTGCAAATATCTTCGTTTAACTTCAGGGGAATTAACCCAGCAATTCACAACAAACAGCTCAAATTCATGTCAATACATCCATTTATTCTTAATAGTTTAGGATATGAGCTTCAACATTCTCCCGCTTTTAGGACCTCTTTACAATTGCAGCAGCGCATACGCAAGGTGTTCAAACATCTTGCTTCAAAATCAATTTCCCAACGGTGTCTCTTCCCAAATAGCCATTTTCTAACTCCAAACGTTTTTGGTCCAGCTATCAACCTTATATAATTAATGTTTCCCCAATTGTTTTTGGAGCCGATTATTCTGAGGCTTCTGTTTGTTGGGAACATGCAACAGGTCTTGCCAGTAGATGAAATTGGGAAACATCGTTTAACCTCACACTTACTCAGTTGTATCACTTGCAGAAATTTTATATTGGTCAGTTTGTCAAATGCTTTTGGAAGTTGATATCCTTGAAGTTAAATTTTAGCCCTTTGCTCATTGAAGTCTTTGGTGTCAAACACGGTTACTTAATCTGGTCATTGATTATATGGAACCTGAACTTGTGGTGTATGATATCACTACTCAGAGGGGTAGTATTTAGCACCGTTATCGAATTTACAGAATTTTTGTTGTTTGTAAGTGGCTTGTGAGAACAAAAACCCCATAGCCACTTGACCTTTTTGTGATAATTCAACGCTAATTCGGAGTTTTATGGACAAGTTTTAGAATATATACTACTTTTAAGGGCTTTGGGTAGTCATGCAGGATTATTTGTAGCAGGGACATGAAATAAATAAATATATTAGGATTAGGGTTTGGGATTTAGGGATTCATTTAGGGCTTTAATCTAGCTAGGACATAAAATCTATTAGCATTATGGTTTGTTGGGGCTTCATGATAGTTTACAGAAAATTCCATATTATGGAAGTGTAAGTTCATGATATTGTCTGAAGATCAGGTGAGGCTTTGTGATATGAACCAATATAATTCTTGGGAAGTTATAGCAACCAGGAATCTGACATAGATAATAATAATGTGGGAACTAAAATTTTAAATGAGAGTATCTGCTACAATTCCATTCCCATTGTTGAAATTAGTTCTAATTATATTTTTTATGGAAGTAGGATATTCATTCTAAACATATTTTTCTTGTAAGTAGGATATTCTGTAGCCCCATTTTGCAAATCATATGCTATGCAGAGATTAGTCCACAGTTGGGCCACTGAATCATCATCATGGAAAGCCCCGCATTTCTATCCTAGATAGATTCTGCCACTATAAATGACTTTAACATCAAGCAGTGCAAAGAACGGAATTGATGCTCATGTTTTGTTTTTGGGACAAATGCTGTTGTGTATTATACCGGGTGAACTTTGAAACCTCAGTTGGCTTGCCTGTGTTGATGGGGAAGTGGCCAAACCCTGAGAGGACAAGCACCTATTCACTCACACACACTAGGGCTCTAATCCCATTTGGGTTCGATTTGTTCCTTTTGCCCGGCAATGCCCCATCTCAACTAGTCAGCTGGCTTGATGGACTAACTTGATGCTGATGCTACTTGAGTTCGTTGTGGATATTTTCCCTTATATTAACAGTAATCATGGCTGCATTCATTGTATTTTAAATTAGCACATAGATTTATATGAAAAGAATGACTAGTAATCATGGCTGCATGGTAACTTCATAGCCCCTTACCTTCATCACTCTTCCTCACTGGCATATGCTACGTACCTGGCTGTAGAATGACTGTTTCCATTTTGTTATACCAGTCCCTCAATCTACGTTCTAACCATTTCAACAAAATATCTGATAGAGATCAGTGAGCTTTCATATTTCCAAGAGTTTTGAAAGGCTTTAGGATTCATGCTTTCATTGTCCATCCTCTTGGGATACATGCTTTCATATTTTAATAAATTTTCATAGTACATTGACTCTTGAGCAACTCAACAATGCTCTATGCAACTCTGCTTATGTGTGGTGAGGCTATGGTGGTGCATTCACAAGTGGGATCTTGTGACTATGAGTCACATTGTGTCTGATTACGAGTTTACATATAATGACAGTGGCCTCTTTGGATTGCCCACCTTATCTTATTCTCTATGTACTGATTTGATTTCTTATTAATTGTGTTTTTAAATAGCATTTAGCATTATTAAAATTGCTCCAGGATATTGCATTTTAAGGAAATTGATTCATCTTGAATTTCCAGTTTGGGAGAGTTGTGTTCAGTTCTTGTGTAATATGTGCCTTTTCTATGGAGCAAAACTTGGGTTGAAGAGAGTCTAAGTAGCTTATGGTGTACTATCTTGAACTAAAGGGATGAATGTCAGGCATAAGAAATTATAAAGGTTTCTCAAGAAACCTTTCAATAACAGGCATTGCTTGTATTGCATCTCAAATGTTAGCTTTAGCTGACCATAACTTTGTTAAATGAATCTAATATTGGGTGTTTATAAAGTCCTTGAGTTTATTGACTTCTTGTTATACAGGTTTGGGAGGTGAAACTTATCTCTGCAACAGGTTCATCAAATGGACTACCTAAGGTAGAGTCTTCTAAAACATCAGAACCTGGTCTGATTGCAGTATCAAAGTTAACAGTGACTATGCTGTCTTCTAGGTCCGCAGAAAAATCTCCGGACGACAAAAGAATTCTCTCTAAACTTTAGATATATGTTTCATAATCACGAGTTTTGCATAATAAAAACATACACTGTGGTTGACAGGCACTTTTTGAGATCCCTTTCACAATGAAGAACGATGATTACCTAATCTATAATGCAAGCAAGTCCATAAATATTTATAGGTTTAGGTGCTCTTAGAACCTTTGCATACAACATTGTATGTCTTGAACAAGCAAGTTCCTCTCAAGCCGTCCAAGAATAAAAAGAAAGTCCTGACTATGGAAATATATATCATACAACTTTTTTGAGTAGTCAAGTTTTCCCGAAGGATTTTGGGTAGAAATGGCAGATCCTTATTGTCTTTGCAACTGCAGCCTAAATGAAATTTAATAAAACGTGTTGATCCAAGCATGAAAAAGGAAGTATTTGAGATGGAAACATATTACACAATTGTAAATCTTTACTGATAAGTTTCTCCGAGGGGAAGATCCTTAAAGTCCTCGCATACCACGATAATTGTACAAGAAAAGTGAAATATAATCGTAAAGTAAAGGACTAATTTGAAGGAGAATATTGCACTAATTCACCTGTGGGGTGTCCTGCCCCTTTAGATGTTTTACAAATTTTGATTCTTCATATTTATAAGCAGTTCCATATTATCAGGGTAACCGCCATGATAGAGGACTATAATGAAGAAGAGAAAATAAGACCTTTCATTCCTTTATAGCTTAAATATAACAATGTTACAATACTAGCCACAAGTCCTCGTATATACCAACCACAAGTCTTAGTATATTGTATATGTGTTTTCATGAAAGAGGGGATAAAGAAGAGATAAGAAGACCTTTTATTATTTCTTACACTCCCTCAATTATGGCATGCCTTCTTGGATTCATACTACCCTACCATACCCTGTAGGGGAGGCCTCTCTCGTTGGTCGAGAGACATATAAAGTATGTGTCGCACTCCCCCAACATCCCACCCCCAAATACCCCATACCCATAGGGGAGGGGAGGGAAGTATTAGAAGATTGTCCTTCCCTTTAAAACCTCATTCCTATTTTCCTAGAGCTTTTTATCATCCTTGGTTGAATGAGGAAGCTTTTATAGGCTTTCATAAGGATATTTAAGTCTTTTGTGATTTGGTACGATCCAACAGTTAGGAAAGACTAGATCTAATGACATAAATAATAATTTTGATTATATTTGGATGCATATTATATGGGTAAAAGTAGTGCATTTTGATATAAACCCACTTTTCCTATATTACATATATTTAAAAGATTTCAATAATAAAAAATATGTCACTAGAATTAAAAAATTTAGTGTTTGAGGCCTACACCTTTACATTGTTTCACAGTATGTATTTGATTTGATATTGAACGGGAGCGTAAGGCAAAAGTAAAATAAATGTGTTATTCAGTGATCAAAATTGAACCCTCCCCAACCCTTCCAAAGGGCTCAAAATTGTCCTAGAAGAGCAATTAAAAAATCACTAGTAAAAAAAATGATTTCACTTGTATATTACAAAGGTTTAAATTTTATAAAATTTCAAGAGAAGGGATACAACTAGGAAGTAGACATCATACTATCTTAAGTTATTTTTTGGTTGAAGAATAGCATCCCTAAATATTTGACTCAAAAAATATTTTGTACTACTCTCTGCATATTTTTTTGTTACTATGTGTACTCAATATAATTTAATGTTTCAAAAATCAATGTGAATTTGAAGAGTTACAAAGACAAATTGCCCTCTTTGCTCCATCATTCCCCATTGTAAATCTTAATCCTTCCATATTTCTCTTCTTTGAAGTCAACCCAAATAGGGACAAATTCGTGGATCTTGCAACCTTCTTCCTTTTTCTCTACATTTATGGTAAGAAAAATATCTATATTTCATTAATGTTTTGGTTCATATATTTCAGTAGTATTGAGTTAATTAGCATTTGCATGTTATTTTGTGACATTGTTGTAATATCCCTTCCCAAAATATTTAGAACAATTTTTGTATTTTCAGGAAAAGCTTACAAAATGAGCCAAACCAAACTATTGAAATATGTGAAACTAATAATACCCAATTATATTATTTATTGAAAGATCTGATTACGCTGATAAAATTGAACAATACATATATCTGGAACAATGAATTGACAATAACTTCTTATAAACTCCAAAAAATAGCAAACTCCATTGAAACTCCAATGTGATTTCTAAGTGAAACCACCATAAACCAACAAGGGAGGATATTTCATCACTAAAACAAGCAATCTTGTGAGGCTTTTTGTCCTCCAAGATCTACACTTCAAGGGTTTTCATCCTTAAGAGAGGAAGTTGAACCACAAGTTCAAGCTTTGAAAATAGGGGGGTTTATGATATGCAAAGGTTGATTTTTACAAAGGGGAGAGCATCCTTATATATAAAATACATAAGGAGAGAGAGAGAGGAGAATGAAACTTCATGGAGAAGTAAGAAATATGCCCCACTCCAAGTCATACATGTGATCAATAGTGAAGAACTTGTCTTGGTGTGCAAGGAGTCAAAAAGTGGATCTCCACTTTAGACAAGATCAACTCTCTCTTTTGTCTTTGTCTACCACTTTTATATACTTCTAATATCCACTTCCACATGCTTCCAAAATGGTGTCTGACTCACACATGTGAAGGGGAATCAACAACAGTACTTTTATCATCTTCCTCCCATGTGCACATAAGCTTTCAAAACATCTTTTGACTTCTCCCTGCACTCCAAAACATGAATCCTTTTAAAGGTGGTGCCCCAACTATTCACCCTTGTCTTATCCCCTAAAAAACAAAGACATGTGATTTACTAAAAATAAGAACTTTGTTTTTTAGTGGAGTGAGCCACCCCACCCTTATCACATGCACTTGATTTCATGTGAGATCCTCCATGGGCCATGCCATCTCACCCAAAAGCCACATCACATATTACATCCTCACATGCATTACCTATCACATCACCATAAATAGTGACAGTGAATAATAACCCATGAATAGTGCCTATGTGAATAGTGACTTGACACTCAAATATTCTCTTTCATTATCTGACTTAGTCTACGAGAATTAAATAGGCTAACTATTTTCTATAAATATCTTATTAAGAGGAATGAGACATTACATCTTTCCTTCCTAAAGAATGCTTATCTTCAAACAATACTTGTTCACCCCCTAATTCAAAATATCAGGATCCCAAACTAATTATAGAAATTTGCAATTCCTAATCCTCGATCTTTTTTGTGATGTAATTGGCTTCTGCTATGCTACTTTGATATTATTACAAATTAGAAGCCTTGCATCAATGGATACTATATTAAGCACTCTTTCCATATCAATTGTAACATCATACTCTTCATCCATTGCTTGGACTAAAAACAAACTCAGCTGCTCCAACTCATGCTTGTCATGTGCCATGATCATTGTACTTTCTTTGGACATGTGCAAACTATGCACTCTTTAACTCATAAGAGTCTCTTTATCAACACTCATATGGGTTGTTCCTATTTTTAAACTTGCATATGGAACAAACATGTCAATGAAATCAGGAGCTCCCCATACCACTCCTTTAACCAATTTATTATGCCTCATAGGCATGTTGTTCAACTCTCCTAGCTTCTAGCATGCTGCTCATGATGGATTGCCAATGGCCTATTTTCCTTGTGTTCACTTGCATGCACAACCTCGACATCCAATGCTTGCAACTCTACTTGGCTACTTTTTTCACTCATCTGCAAATCATCTTTATGTAGTATGGACTTAATCATTGGAAGATTGATGGGTGCTCCTTGAACAAAAACATGTTTTTTAACTTCCTCTAACACTTTCAATTCTTCTTCCTTATGCTCCACTTCAACTTGCATGTAGAGTTCTTTCATGGGATGCTCACTAACTGCTTTTGGATCTGAATCTTCTTGTTAATACATGCAGTCATTAGAAGTCATTAAGTTATCAAATTTCACACTTTCTATATGCATGGTAGATTCGTCCAAGCTTTGCTTCAGGGTTCATTTTATTTCACATATGATTTTTCTTCTAGCTTCACCTATTCTGTGATCCAACATCTGCATTCTTTATCATAGAAGGGAAGTTTATTTCCCCTGAGTGCATTTTTCATATAATCCTTCTTTTGAGATGTTTGGTTGGAATGAAATTTTACATGTTATCTAGAAACTTTTGAAGTGAAGTGATCATTTTATCTTGGCTCCTCTGCATTTCTATCATTTTATCTGGAATATTTTTTCCATCTGTTAAGAATCTCAAGAATCCTCTCATGATGAACAACTGAATATACTCTGCAAGCTAGCAAGATCTTGGCTCTGATACCACTATATATCATTTTTAAAGATATTTAGAATATTTTTTTGTATTTTTAAGAAAATATTATAAAATAACACAAACCAAACAATTGAAATATGTGAAACTGATAATATCTAACGATATTATTTATGGAAAGAACTCGCAAAAATTAAACAATACATATAACTAGAACAGTGCATTGGTAATTTGTTATAAACTCTAAAAAATAGCAAACCCCATTGAAGCTCCAATGTGATTTCTAAGGAAAATCACCATAAACTAGCTAAGGAAGATATTTTACCACCAAAATCAACAATCTTGTGAGGATTTTCATCTTCAAAGATCTCTACACTCCAAGGGTTTTCATCTTTAGGAGAGGAAGTTGAAACATAGGTTTAAGCTCTGCAAATGGGGGGTTTTATGATATGTAAAGATTGATTTTTACAAAGGGGAGAGCATCCTTATATATAAAATGCATAATAAGAGAGGGAGGAGAAGAAAACTTCATGGAGAAACAATAAATTCACCCCACTCTAAGTCATGCATATGATCAATAGTGAAGAGCTTGTCTTGGTGTGCAAAGAGTAAAAAAGTGAATCTCTACTTTGGATAAGATTAGCCACCTCTTTTGTCTTTATCTCACACCATTATATGCTTCCAATCTCTACTTCCACATGCTTCTAAAATAGTGTCTCACTCACACATGTGAAGGGGAATCAACAATAATACTTTTATCATCTTCCTCCCATGTGAACACAAGTTTCCAAAATATTTTTTGACTTCTCCTCTTACTCTAAAAAATGAATCCTTCTAAGGGTGGTACCCCAACAATTCATCTTATCTTCTCCCCTAAAGAACAAAGACACATGATTTACTAAAAATAAAAACTTTGTCTCTTAGTGGAGTGGGACGCCCCACCCTCATCAAATGCACGTGATCTCATGTGATATCCTTCATGGGACATGCCACCTCACCTAAAAGCCATATCACCTAATACATTATCAATTCATCACCTATCAGATCACCATGAATAGTAATCTGTGAATTGTGCCTATGTGAATAATGACTTGATATTCAACTATTATCTTTCATCACCTGACTAGTCACGAAAATTAAATAGGCTAATGATCTTCTGCAAATGTCTTATTTAGAGGAAGGGTACATTACAATCATATTGTTATTTTTGGAAGAAATTATGTATCCAATATGATGATTATGTTGAGAAATACAAACACTTGGTGTGGCATAACATCCAATTTAGTGTTGGCAAGCCACTACTTTCCAATGGAAGATTCTATTGAATGCCTCAAAATCCCTTGTCAATCTTCACTCCCTTGGTATGGTTGGGTTTAATATGGGGTCACCATGGTTTCTCATTTTTAGTTATTGTTCCCTATGTAGACACCTAAATCTAGCCACCGATAACCTCCAACTAAGATTTTAACCAATTTCTACTTAAAACACACAATTTAGCCTAAAAACATGTTAAATAGTATAAAATTGACATATTCAAGTGTCTATTTTGGCTAAAGTATCATTAAATGGGGCAATGCAATTTATGGGCCAATGAATTTTGATTAGATCATTTCGAGTCAAAATGCTAATTTTACACCTGGGTGCTCTAGATTGCTCTTTCTAATCAAATCTCTTGCACGAGACACGTGCCTTTGTTATTTTATGTTGGTAACATTCTAAATGAGAATATGGATCTAACACATCTAACATTGCCTTCTAATTCCAATCCAATCAAATTTTAGACCAATAACAAGGCATTCTGATCAATCTGAGTAATTTGTGCACAAAGTACTTAAACATGCTTAAGAGCTAATTAAATCAAATTAGAGCCTAATCAATAATTCCATGGAAACTTGTTGAATAATTTGTTTTAAAAATAAATATTGAATATCTGTATCATCAGGTGACCTCATTTCTTGGGAAGACATTCCTAGGCCATAAATGCCACAAATATCAAGATTTTTGCCCTCCATGCCTCATCAATGCCTTGCATGATGCCCTCCATGCCTCTTAATTGCCCCTTCTTCCAATGTCATGATGAGGATAATTATAAACTTAATTCTAAAAATTGAATTAATCTTCAATTACACATCTCAATCTCAGGATGGATGGTTCAAGTTGATTCTAGACATTCTCAAAAATCTATAAATAGAGAGGCCATAAACATCATTTTTAAGACATGATTATGCAAAGTTATAATGCAAAATTGATTACAAAGCTTTATGAAACTAGTGTTACTATGCCAAATTGATTCCAAGCCAAGCCATAAGACAAAGGTGCCAAGGAGAGATGGAGGTAGCCAAGCTTCCATTACCAAGGACTTCATGAGCACAAGCTGAGCAAGCCACTACAACAAGCATTTTGGAGCATCCAAAGAAGGTAAAAGAGGGTTTATTTTGTATTTTTAGTTGTGTGTTTTATTCATGTTTGTTAACTAAGCTCTCCCTATTATCTAGGCCTAGAGATGTTATGTTAGTGTGTTTCTTTTATTTTTTTTTCATTTTGAAACTAACACGATACTAACCATCCTCTCTTGAGTCAAATTCTTAGTTCACATATGGCACCTCTGGTGGGAAAAAATTCATCTCACACATAAATAAGATCATTATGGAACTTTAAAATCTTCATTTAGATAATTAAAAATCTTGCAATTTAATTTTCTAACTTTATTTTATCATTTTTCTTTGTTACGAGCTTATACAGTAACTGACGTCAGTAACTAAAACCATCATCGGTTGGATAGCTGTCATCAGTCACTATTGGTATAACTGATGTCGGTTAGATAATCATCATCAGTTAGTAAGTGTAACCATTGTTGGTTATATAATCGATGTTAGTCACTGTGTTTTTCTTAAAACATAAACCCGAGAGCTCTTTTTTTGAAGTTCATTATTTCAAACCCAAAATATCTTCAAGGCTAAAGGGCATGCTAATATTTTTGTTGCAGGACCAAGCTTGACATTTGATAAAAATATGTTTATATCACCTTTTTCATGCTTAAATATGAATTAGGAACATTATTTTGGTGCTTAAAGTAACATTTAAGGTGCTTAAAAACTATATTTAGCATTAATTTTTAAAGTTACAACTAAGACCAATGGGTCAAATGAACTCCACCTCATTTTCATTTGGGCTTAAAAATGAACTCATCTTTCCAAGCTTTTTGTCTTCAATAGTTACTTGATCTAATTTTGTTTGGCAAAAAGAGGGGTGTTACATGTATGATATTCCATTTGTCCCCTTTAGGGAACCCTTGAAATTAAAAGTGCCATTCCTATTGCAAGTAGCCTAGTCCAATGATTACAAAAAAAGTCATCTAAATCACTCCCCAAAAACTCATCAAAGTTTAGGTGACCTTGAAAATGACCTTA
Source organism: Torreya grandis (assembly GCA_037957365.1). NCBI lineage: Eukaryota > Viridiplantae > Streptophyta > Pinopsida > Cupressales > Taxaceae > Torreya > Torreya grandis. The sequence continues at coordinate 2,579,577 of JARHVA010000332.1, forward strand.
AAGTCTTTCTATTTTCATGCTTTCTTTATTTTTATGCAAACTTGGCTTATGAGGGGGACTTCATCACCTCCTGCAAGTTCTTTAAAGAAGCTTTGACCTAGGGTTTCACCTCCCAATATTGACTTTATTTAGCTCCTAATTGGAGTTGTACATGGGACGTAGTGGCACTTTGGACATCACACTACACTAAGTGAACAACATGATGTAGTGGTTGTAAAAAGGACTAGACCTTTTTGCAATAAGCCAAGTGATACAAACCCAAAATTTATGATTTTTTTTTGCATTGTTTGGCGTGAAAGTCATTATGAAATTGATTCTCCTAGAACATTCAAAAACTTGTTAGATCTTAGACAAATCCCCACCTATCATGAAAGTATTATTGGTGCAAGGTGCACCTTAAGGTCCATGTCGTAGTACTGTCATTTGAGAGAAAGGGGGTGTAACAACCTTACTATATAATGCACATTTACTTTTGGATGAACACTTAAAATCCTCTCAAATGATGTATATAGATGGATTCCAACAATACCAAGCAACCTTGTCAGTTTAGAGTCTAAGAGCGATTAATCAGTTGAGTTTTGTCCTAGATTAAAGTATTGTTTGAGGTCAAAACTTGGTGTACACAAATGATACAAACCAAAACACATGGTCCTCATTTTCCTTTGAATAAAGAGGTGTTATGCTTCCCACATGAGATCATCAATTTTCTTTGTTCAAAAGTTCATCAAAAGCTTGGAAGTCATATCATCCACTTTGGTGTAGTTATGCTTCCTAATTGAGTCTAAACCTTTACCAAATTTTTTTAAATCCTTCACTTATAAACTAAATTTGAAATTCCACCTTTATAAGTTCATAGGGTTGATGTGTTAAGTAGGTTTGTCATTTGCACTAAACTTGAGGGAACTTAGGTTTAATTTCCAATTTCGGTTGAAGGTCATTTAAGACTCATAATCATTATCATAACTTGATAGACTTAAGCCATTTTGTGCTAAACACTTGCACTTTGAGTCTATGCACCATAAAACATTTTGAGTAAAAAAAAGTAGTGTTATGCTATCAAAATTGTGGGAAACTATCTTTGCCTTAGAGAGTTTTTGAAACAAACTTTTTTGTCACACCTTTTGGGTAGTGTAGTGTCGTTACATTGCCCAAAACATTTCAAATATTGTTTCATAGACCCTCTTAAATAGAGTTCAAATTTGCTCCTACATTTTTAGACCAATCTAAGTGTACCTTTGTGATCTTTTATCTAGCACAGTTATACTATTCACTTTTGTCTAGCTTATTTATCAAAAGAACCAAGTTTTATACCATTATTTATGAGAAAATAAACTATCTCTAAAGTGCTTTTTGTTTCATACCTTATACTTAGTTGATCAAGTTCATGTCCAAGAATCAAATGCCTAGTGTTTGTTAGAAGTATTTCAAATCCATTAGATTAAAACTTTCATCTATTTCAAAGTCTAGCTTTTGACATCATTTGGCCAAGAGTCCTAGCACATGTCTTGTTTGAGTCTAGATTTTGATGCCGTGTTTGACCAAAAAACTTAGCAACTTTTAAATTCTTAGATTAAACTGATTTGAAACACTTTGACCTTAGAGTTTGACATTTCAATTTTTGGTCCATTACTTGCTTATTTTTGTGTGAATAGTGAAACGTTAGATACTTCACGCTAGCTTATTTCCTCACAAATCTTTGCATAAACCTTTTGTGATCTTTTTGATGAATCTAGACCAAGTTGGAACATCATCTATTTTAGATTGTCCTTTTTAGAGTTTGTAGAACTCTTTGACCTTTTATCACAAGGCATTGACTATGGATCTCAACATGTATTTATACACTCGTAGTGGACTCATGCACAATCCAAGGATTAGTAATGTAGTTGTGTAGGAAGGAATGGTGCAAGACCTCTACGTAGATAATATTGCTTATGAAATGGATTCTTATCCCTCTTATAATACTCAATTAGGAGCACAAAGCCAAGATCTCTTGGCTAACTATTTGGTCAACACACCACCTTATTCAGAACAAGATAAAAAATAAATCACACAATACCTAGCTAAAATACCCACAGTGGATGAGCCAATTCTTCAATAGTCATATTATACTAATACAACTTTCACGTATGATCTATTTTTGTTTGAATGACATTTGTTAGAGAACAAAGATGAGTTTTTGGTTAGAGCCATAGAGGTAGGGGCCAAGTTTCCAGCAGACTTCCCCCATGAAAATTTACCAAGCCTAGTAAGAGTGCCCCATAATATCATTCATGATCAATAGGCTTATTCTAGCAATCATATGGCTCTAATTCAAAAAATGTATCAAGATCCTAATATATCTAATCAAGGTAAAAACATCATGGAAGACCACTTTAACCAAATGCAGACAACATATCAAACCTACCTAACTCTAACACGTAATTTCAATCAGATGAACATGATGAGCAAACCTCTTATTGACTTAGTTATTTCAAAAGAGTGTTAATAGAGTTAACTGGATAAGAGAATCCAAGTTCTAATCCATTCATGCAAACCGCTTCAGTAGATAACTTGATGCATATGCCCATTATTGAAGAAGTGTCTTCAACCTCTATGCAGAATAATGATCAAAATATAGTGGACAATGTGAAAACAACGTCCAATCTCAATCAAAATGGTACTAATGCACAAATAACTAGCCAAAAACATATGCCTATAGTTAATTCCATGAGTGGATCATCATATTAGGGTGTAGGAGTTTCTACATCCTAACCTCAACTGACTGCTTCCTCAAGTGTACAACCTATGTGATTAGGCAGTCAAACAATGACCAATGTCACATCTCAATGACAAAATATGATGAATCCTACTCCTCAACAAGTAACGATTAGTATTCCACAACAATAGGCACAATCTAGTGTACCAATGCAACATAGGACAAATACATTGCCACCTTAATCAGGGGCAAATAATGTTCCACCTCGCCAGGTAATGACAAACATACCTCTTTAATCATAGACTAATATGCCAATCCAAAATCAAGTACTGACTAGTCAACAATGTGGAAATATTGATCAACGATAGATGTCAAATATACAATCTATTTAAACTTCTCCACAGGGATTCGTGTAATAAGGAGGCTCCCATGTTTATCAAGTACCTACTAGACAACCATTGGTTCAAAATGTGCCACAAATTTAGAGATAGGGTCTTTGTCCACAAGTTCTCACTCAACAACAAGGTTTGATTAGTCGACATGTCCCTTTTCAACCATAATAGGCACAATATAGTTATATCCCTCCATCCCAACCACAAAATATTTCAAGTCAAACCTTTATCGCCAACCCAAATTAGAATATTGCACAACCAAATATATAATTTCAAGTACATCTTAATCCAAATATGCATATTCCTGATGTATTCTCCAACCAGACCAATATACTCCAACATGTATCTCCATCATACCCTAGTCAAAGTGTCCCACTTGTGACCTCCAACCATCTATCCAAACAAATATTCTCCCTCAAACCAATGTTCCTTCCAGTTTCTTATCCCAAGAATTGTAATAATGAAGGATGTAATTGCTGCCATTCAGATTGGCAAATAAACTAAAATTTTCAAATTGGATGACGTGTGTACCTACCCATTCAACATGGAGTATTTGCAGATACCATTTTCTCTAGGATACAAACCACTAAAATTCAATAAATACAAAGGGAAGGTGACCCTAATGCCCATTTAAATGAATTATTTGTCGCATGTCAACTAGTGGCATATAACGACATATACCTTTTGTTGTTGTTTCCAAGGAGCTTGGTTAGACAAGCCTTAGATTGGTTTTTAAAGTTGCCCAAAAATTTAGTAACAAATTTTGATGATCTTTTTGATAAGTTTGTGCAACACTTTTCCTATAATCTCGAGCATAAGATTTCATTAGTGGACTTAACGCAACCAAAGAAAAAAGATGATGAGAGTTTTGTAAGTTATCTATAGTGATGGAGAGACCTTGCAAGCCATTTCACCCATAATTTATCAGATAAATAATTAGCTACTATGTTTACTAAAAATTTTCATAATGAGATAGCTTATCATCTGGAACTACAATGTGCACATACTTTCAAAGAGATCATTGATAAAGGTTTGTTGATCGAGCACACGCTCATCAATAAAGGAGTCATCAAGCTTAATTCAATTAATCAAAATCAAGATACCAATTAAGGAAATGACTAACATCAACTTCCCATTCAAGCACAAGCATCATAATTGGCACAGGCCAATAACCAAGAAAGATTGAAGTAATTCAACTGCAATAAGAATGTTGTGGGAAATAAAGTAACCAAATCATGTCATATCCAAATGGTGCAAATGTCATCCGCACCATCTTTTCATCTTACTCCTACCCAACAGCCTCTCTAACCAATGCCACAAGCACAACAACCAGGACTTGCACAACAAATATAGCAACATTTACCATCACAAACCCTTCCTCCTAGGAGAATCATGCTTGCACATCGTGTCTTTAGTGACCTAGGAGAACCTATTGAGTCTATATTCTGTAAGCTTGTTGCCACTAATCTGATTAGTTGGTCTATACCAAAGCATTATTTGCAAGGCATTCTTTATCCTGATTAGTACCATGAAATAGATTCTGTGACTATCATCAGGTCAATGGGCATAATCTATGAAGATGTGTCCAAATCAAGTATTTAATTGAGAATATGTTGGAGAATGGGGAGATAACAATGGATAATAGTGCTTCCACTTCCAATCAAACTCTTGGGATTTATCAAAACCCCTTTCCCTGACATAATAATTAGTAACAATAAAATAATCAGCAATAACAACAACAGCCAGTGCAACAACAAAATCAATAGTATCAAAATCAAAGGTTGAACCAGTAGAATCAACAAAATAAATCATAGAACGTACAATGACAAAACAATGAACAAAACCATGGTCAGAATGGTAACAACCAACAAACTTACCATGTAGTTTCACATGACTACAACAATACTGTAGGTCGTATTGCAGGGGGTAGTGTTAATACCATCTCCATTAATCTTAGACCAAACACTAATCAACCTAGACCATTGCTAAACAACAATATTCAACCAAATTACATGGATAATCATTTTATGATCTGGGAGTGCATACAAGCAAACAAATAAACTAGGACTTCCGCTTTTGGACCTTATATCAACAACTCATCCTTGTCACTTGACCACATTCGAGTGCATTGGCAACCGAGACTTGTCCTGTCTAGTCCCACACCATTTCCAATATTTGTTAGCAATAATGGTCTAGTATTTAATCTCGATTGTGTAATCACAACTTGGAGGTCAAATATTACTATCCCAGGCCCATAACTATCTACCATTTTCCCTGTTATCTAACTGATTATTTAGCCTCAGAATAAACCATTCAATATTGACCAAGACAAGAAGTTTGATATTATGAAACAATTGTAGAAGACACCAACACAAATTTTTATTTTAGATTTTTTGTGAACGTCATTAATCCACAAGAACATCTTGAATGAGTTTTTAACCCAATCCATTGTTACTAGTGACATATCCCCTAATAAATTTCAAGCTTTGATTGGACCCTTAGCTCCAGCCCAACAAGTCACATTCAACCAAAGTGATATGTCTTCCCTTGACCTGCTCCATAATAACCCATTGTACATAGAAGTTTATATAAAGTGACATAAAATGAAATGTGTCCTTATAGACAATGGATCAGGCCTCAACATAGTGTCTCTAAAGCTCATAAAGCTTTTTGGGTACACAATGGTAGATCTCTAACTAGAAATGATAACCATCAAAGCTTATGATAATCATGAAAGAGAATCACAAGACACCATTAGTTTTCTAGTTATCATTGGGTCTTTGACCCATGATACACTTTGCCATGTGCTTGAACTTGAGTTATCATATGATATGCTTCTAGGTAGGCCTTGGTTACATGCGATTCATGCAGTCCCATCAACGCTGCATAAATGTATCAAGTTTTCTCACTCATGGATGGAAGTGAATATTCCAGGAGATTTACACCCATATGAACACTATAAACATCTTGAGGCTGAATTTCAAAGCTACAATTATCAGTACGACATGAATCCAAGTTCCAAGTAGGATAAATGAAAGGCTATACTTATTGATCTATCATCAGATAATTGCATAGATCCTAATACCTTGGATTCTCTTTCCCACATACCACCTCCTGAAGCTTCTTAGATAATGGATCGGGAGAGTATGTGACCCATCATACATTTCATATTGCCAATTTTTCTTAGAATCTGAAAACCTTTGGGTGACCTAAAGTCACTCCATATATGCATTGGCAACAAAAGAACAAAGATAAGGGACCTATCACATTTGTACTAGCATCTGGCCTAGAACCTGACCCTCTTGAAGGGGATAAATCATGGTTATACAATGAAAACCAAGCTGATTGTTATAAAAGTGCAAAGTATCTTATTCCTAATAAGATCATGGAGTGTCACAATTATGAAGGAAGAGGCCTTAGACTGAATCAACAAGGAACCATCAACCAATTTTCATGACTACGTATGAAAGATCTTATAGACTTGGATTTAAACTACTTGGGGTGACGCCACATATCTTATTCAAACTTCATCACCAGTGACTAGTGATGATGATGTTGACAATGAAGTAGAGTCTGATCGTAGCCTAACCTTTGATGACCTAGTTGAAACCAATTTGTTTGATAATAATGTTATTTGTACCCTTACCTTGGTCATTCATTGCAACCCATTGCCATTATATTTTCCCTAACTGATAGATTGAGACCAACAAAAATCCAATATATCGATTGATGAGTTCCAGAATGATGAGATATTCTGTGACTTCTTAGGCCTTAAATACAATGTTCCATTGGGAGATCATAAGTTAGGATTCTTAATTACATTAGATCTTGCAGCGTATTTTGGAGAGCGAGTGAACACCCTTAGCCAAAAACAAATAAATAAAACATTGAGGTTCCAAAGTGAAAATCTCTTTGAGGTGCTTTCTAACTAGAGAAAAAGTAAAGATAAAGGCCAGTCTAGTGGTGAAAACCTGTTTTAGGTGCCATTAGATGGGGATGTTCATTCTTCTTCGAATTTAGACCAAAAGACCACCAATGATGAACTTGCCTATGGATCTGAGTTTAGTTTTACACAATAATAAGTATTTGATCAAATTCTTCAAAATTTTTTGACTATTTTTGTCACATGGCTGGATCTCCTATTAGGGGACTCAAATTCATCATGCCTAGGAGAAGTTGAAGAGCAAGTCCTAGCAAAGGACCCTGACATAGTCTAACAGTTCAAGTTGTTGCCTACTATCCTAGAAGATGGTTCGACCCTTCTAGTTGAAGATACAATAAAAGTAAACATTAGGACACCATCAGACTCAAAGTAAATAAAATTAGGTGCATCCCTCACTAAGGAGGAATGTGAATTATTTACAACTCTATTGAGAGAATTTATAGATATCTTTGCATCAGCTTATTCTGACATGCTAGGTTTGGACCCCACCTTGGTTCTACACCACCTTGTGGTCAATCCTAATGCTAAACCAGTGAAATAAAATATGTGTAAGATGCATCTTCACATTGTTGTATTGGTAAAGAAAGAGTTAGAAAAACTCTTATAAGTAGGATGTATCTGATCTATTGACTACTCAGAATGGATCTCTAATGTGGTACCTATTAGTAAAAAGCTTGAAGGGATCAAAATCTGTACTAATTTTTGAGATATCAACAAAACTTATGCTAAAGATAATTTTCTATTGCTTAATATCGACATGATCATTGAATCCATGGTAGGTTATGAAATGCTTTCACTCATGGATGGATTTTTAGGATACAACCAAATCAAAATAACACTAGAAGACCAACATAAAACAACATTCACCACTCTATGGGGAACATTTTGTTATCAGAGAATGCTATTTGGCCTTAAGAATTCTGGAGCTATATATCAAAGGGCCATGAATGTCATATTACATGATATGATGCATGATATTGTTGAAGACTATGTTGATGACATATTAGGAAAATCCAAAACCAGGGTCAACCATCTTGCTATGCTACATAAGACATTTGAAAGATTACATGAGTACAAAGTCAGACTCAATCCAAATAAATGTGTGTTTGGCATAACCTCAAGAAAATTACTTGGTTGGTGGTGGCATCTCAATTATAGCATTGACTTCCCCTTTTGGACCTTCTAGCATGCTGCAAATTACCTCAAGCAAATTACTTTGTACTCCATAGCTTGTAGGGTAAGAACCAATCAATCTGATGCTTCATCTCTCAGTTAGCAAACAAGTGTCATCTATTTACACACCTTCTGAAGAAGGGAGTTGTATTTCATTGGGATGATCACTACCAAACAACTTTTCAATAAGTTAAAGACTATCTTGTTAATCTACCTATTTTATTACCTCCTATGTCGAGAAAGCCATTCTTGTTATACCTATCAGCTACCGACCATGCTCTAGGGGCACTCTTGGATCAACATGATGATAATGAAAAAGAGCATGCCATATAATACATAAGCCATACCTTGGTCACATATGAACATAACTATGCATCTATTGAAAAAGATTGTTTATCTATGGTCTTTGTAGCTCAGAAACTACACCATTACATGTTAAATAATAAGACCATAGTCATTTCAAAAGTAGATCCACTCAAGTATCTACTATCTAAAATAGATTTGTAAGGTAGAATTGCTAAATGGATCATACTTCTCAGTGAGTTTGACATAGAGCATGTCAATCATAAAGCAATCAAGGGACAAGTTCTTGCATATCAACTTACTGAAGCACCTCTCACAGGCACACAACCATTCATGTTTCAATTTTTTGATGAATCCATGATGATCGTCATTGACATACCCCTTGAAGAGCAGCCCTGAAAGCTATATTTTGATGGTTTAATTACTACACATGGATTAGGGGAAGAGATATTATTTATTACACCACAAGGGGATCTAATCCCTAATTCATTTAGAATCAGCTTTTTTTGTACAAAGAACATGGTCGAGTATGAATCCCTTGTTGTAGGACTTTGACAGACAATGCATTGGAACATATCTCATCTCCAAGTTCATGGTGATTTTTAGTTAATCATAAATTAGGTCATAAATCATTTTTAGACCAAAGATGACAAGTTGGTTCCATATAAAGCCATGGTCGACACTCTTAAGTAACAAATTGCCAACATTCAGTTTGAGCACATACCAAGGGCTAGTAATAGAAATATATATGCCATGGTTACTATTGGCTCTCTGATTCGACAAATAGATAAAGCTAGAGAGTATCAGTTCCTCATCAAATTTTTTTTATCACTAGCTCATGAACCTTCAACCATTGTAATGATTTATGATATTGTTAGTCCTAATTCTATCTGGTACTTAGACCTTTATAACTACCTTCATGACCAAGTTATACCACATAACCTATCTCAAAAACAAACTAAAGCCTTCATTCATCATTCCACTCATTATACTCTACTTGGATCCACCCTTTGTCATTGCATTTTTGATAGAACTCTGCTTCATTATTTAACTTTGACATAGTCAACACTAGCATTAAGAGAAGTTCATGAAGGGGTATGTGGAGTTCATTCTAGCAGGGCAGTCCTATCCAAAAAGCTCTTGCATACTAGTTATTATTGGCCCATGATGGATGTAGATGCCACTACATATGTAAAGAAGTGTGACAAATGTCAATGGTATGCTAATCTAATTCATGCCCTAGCCAAAACTTTGAAACTGATGTTGACACTGTGGCCATTTTCTACATGGGGACTTGACCTCATTGGGAAGATCAACCCCACTTCATCTGACGACCATAAACATATATTTATCACCAAATTAAGCTTCAAGAAGTCTATACAGTAATGGTAACATCTATTTGACACTGACATCTTGATCCCATCCTAATCATGTCCAAAATAGAGTAATTAAACATGAAAAAATTCCAACATTTATTAATTCAAATGAGCATCTCCCTACTAGTAAGTTATTCCAATTCATTATTACCCTCTGTGTTAATTTATCATCATCCTCGGTCAATTTTATCATGTTTGCCATAATCGAGTTCCAATGATTATAACTGTTTATGGATAAATCATTGCACACCATCCCACTTGCATTTCTCAATGATTATAACCACCTTTGGGCAAATCATTGTGTTGTCACCATTTTACTTTTTCTGCCCATACATGGGCATGTTATTATATTTTTTTTTGGTCATAACAGGGGTAGCTTCATATTCTCAATGATTATAACCACATTTGGGTAAATCATTGTGTTCTCATACCACGTTGCCACTATCAGGGTACAATGCTTATAACCACCTTTGGACAAACTATTATACATCATATCACTTGCATTATCAATGAATTTGACTACTTTTTCAATATCATTATGTTTTCTCTCCATCAGATTTCCTTTTTTTGGGTTCCCTCATTTCATTTCTTTCTTTTTGAGGAACTATTTGCCAACCTACTTATGCTAATCATTTTCTCGAGGGGGCATCATACAGTTAGTTTATCATCATTGCAGTTGTAGGCATATAGGACCTTTTCATTCTCTGAGAAGATGTTACTGTGCTTATAGCTTGCAATGCCTTCCCAAGAAGGGGTAAACTATAGACGCCTAAATCTAGCCACCGATAACCTCCAACCAAGCTTTTGACCAATTTTCACCTAAAATGCACAATTTGGCTTAAAAACACTAAAACACGCTAAATGATATGAAATTGACATATTCAAGTGCCAATTTTGGCTAAGGTATATCACTAAATGGGGTAATGCAGTTTATGGACCAACTAACTTTGATCAGATCATTTTGAGTCAAAATGCCTATTTTGCACTTGGGTGCTCTATATTGCTCTTTCTTATCAAATATCTTGCATGAGACACGTGCCTTTGTTATTTGCTATTGGTAACATCCTAAATGGAAATATGGATCTAATATATTTGACATTACCTTCCAATTCTAATCCAGTCAAAATTTGGACCAATAACAAGGCATTCTGATCAATCTGAGTAATTTATGCACAAAGTGCTTAAACATGTTTAAGAGCTAATTAAACCAAATTAGAGCCTAATCAAGAATTCCATGGAAACTTGTTGAATAATTTATTTTGGAAATGAATATTGAATATATGCATCATCAGGTGACCTTATTTCTTGGGAAGACATCCTTAGGCCATAAATGCCACAAATATCAAGATTCATGCCCTCCATGCCTCATCAATGCCTTCCATGCCTCTTAATTTCCGCTTCTTTCAATGTCATGATGAGGATAATTATAAACTTAATTCCAAAAATTAAATTAATCCTTAACCACACATCTCAATCTCAGGATGGATGGTTCAGGTTGATTGTAGACATTCTCAAAAATCTATAAATAGAGAGGCCATGAACATCATTTCTAAGACATGATTATGAAAAGTTATAATGCAGAATTGATTACAAAGCTTCATAAAATTAGTGTTGCCATGACAAATTGATTCCAAGCCAAGCCACAAGCCAAAGGTGCCAATGAGAGATGGAGGTAGCCAAGCTTCCATTACCAAGGACTTCATGAGCACAAGCTGAACAAGCCACTACAACAAGCATTTTGGAGCATCCAAAGAAGGTAAAAGAGGGTTTCTTTTGTATTTTCATTGTGTGTTTTATTCATGTTTGTTAACTAATCTCTCCCTAGTGTCTAGGCCTAGAGATGTTATCCTAGTTAGTGTGTTTTTTTCATTTTGTTTTCATTTTGAAACTAACACGATACTAACCATCCTCTCTTGAGTCAAATTCTTAGTTCACACCCTATAGATGGCTAGGTTGAATTTGGGGCAACAGGGGATTATAGAGACCAAATTTTCTATAAGGATTCAAAATACATACCACCTACCACATTTTTGGTAGTCATCCTTGGTGCCTAGGATTTGTATTCCCTCATCTTCATGTATGGGTACAATCTTCTTCAATCCCATCATTGTATCTCCTTGCAAAGACTCATTCAAAGGCATATATGCAAGTTACATAAATGATTTGAACTTGAATTTCTTGCAATCTCTTTATGTGATGAAGGAACATGGTTATGTCATGGCTTGTAGGAGTGTGTTCTTTACCATTGACATGCCTCAATATCATTTCATGGGCTCCTATGGCAAATTCTAGAAATGAAAACCTACGATTTTCTCTTGTCTATCTAAGAATGCTTGTCCTAGAGCTTATAATTACACCTATGACAATTCTACCAACCTCATTACATGTTTTGGAGCTAAAAATCTCATCTTGTCCTTCATTTACAACAATCAAGATTTATTTTATTATACACCTTGAGGGTTTGCATGTCTCTAGTTTCTACACATTTGTAGCATTTAAGATCATAGTAATTGATGAATTGTTTTATTGCAACTTATAGATAATAGTTTTTGTGTCAGTATATGCATTATTTGTAGTTATATTATTCGATACACAAAATATTTCAAATGTACTTTAGCTACATCACAACATAGCTAATGTTAAGCCAAATCGAGGTATTTTGAAGGCTATGCTCAACTAGAGTTTTCTTATTTTTTTTGGATGATTTGAATATTGAAACTATTTGTTATGTAATGTTAGATGTATGTTTTTTATGGTAAAGTAGTATTTGTGGAAGGATTTAATTTTTATTTCATAGCAGATGATTTCAATTAGGAAGGGAAATATATTAATAGTATGGCTACAAGTGGGAAGGATAATATCTTTAGTGTTTATTGGTCAGAGTTACAAATAACCCTAAGGAGCCAAACCAAAGGAATTAATGGGCATTCATAGAGTTTGATTTTATATTATAATTTTCAAATATTTAAGCTATTTAATTGTAAGACCTAAAATATTCAATTATTTGAAATGAAGTCATATAATTTGAGTAATAGTCTAAAACTTATTTAAATTATGGAAAATGAGGATTGTACATATACTAATATATGTAGAACATTAAGCCTCATAAATAATGAAAATATATTCTAATTTATTTCTTTCAAAAATCCACTTTCAAAATTATTATTATTTTTAGTTGTTATTTTACAAAAATATATTTTCAAAAACATTATTTTTCTAACCATAGTTTACATTCCTTTTAAAGGCTCAAATATGTCTTAAAAGTTGAAATTTTAAAAATTAAAAGAACAATATTTTATTTAGTATATTTTTTCGTCAGAGGCATCTCATTATCAAGGACCCCCACTTTAAACTCCTCAATCTATCATACTTAGTTTCAATCTGGATATGGGCACTTGCGTAGATGAATAGGGAGCATTTTTTTTTAATAATTGAGGGAATCTATGTTTAGCCCAGTATCTTGGAGCTTATTCATCTTTAGTTTGAATAGGGAGAGCCCTCCTAAAACCACCCAACTGACTATGTAAATGCAAGGGTAATTGGTCCCCTAAGACTTGGGGGGTATTGAAGCTAGGGGGGTTGGTAAATCATTGAGTAGGAAACATTGCTATTTATACTTGAAAAGGATAAAAAAGATAAATACATTATGGATATTCATTAAAGAGTCATGGGAGAAGTTAATAGATTTCTCTCTTATTGCCATGGTTGTATACACACAATAGATGTATATTACTATCAAACATATTATAGAATTGTAATGTATAACATTGTTGTGTTTACTTTTATGAATAAGAGGAATAAATTTTAGAGTTTAATTTAATTTATTTTAGATATTAATATTCACTATTTAGTCCTTATTTTCATTCCATTTCAGTAGCTATGGTATCTTAAATGTATTTATCTATATTTGTAATTTATTATACCTATACTTTAAATTAACATGTACTCTATACTTTGGCTAGCAACATTTACACTCAAGTTTTTGTAGAGATGGCCCTTGCCCCCTACCCCTCTGTCATTTGTCCTCTTCCTATTATTATTCAATATTAAAGCATCTATTCTCCTAGCTACGCTATAATTAGCTATCTTTTATTTCCTCTCGATCACAATAATTTAGTGTGTTTTTAACAAGGAGTAAATAAGTTTTAGTGTTTTATATTTAGAGTCAGAATCATTTACAAAGAATTATGAAATGAAGCCCCATACAAATTTACTCCTAGGTTAGAGGCCAATTAAAATGAGCTTTACTAAAGAACAAAATGTCTTAGTGTACTTTTAGATTAGCATGTGGCTACTTGGGAATAGTAAAAATCAACACTCTTTTTCTATGGTAGCATTGGGCCCACTTTTTCCATATAGAATTTTTACAAAATGAAGGCTTCATGTATTTATTGCATAAAAAATCCCATTTCATTGAAATATGTGACCACTTTCATGTTCATTGCTCAAGTTCTACTCATTTTCCATTGTCATCTCTACCATAAATATTGGATTAATATTGCTTAATGCTTAATGCACAAAATATGAGGAGTCAATAGTCATGGGTTTTGAGTGAGGTACGACTCCTTACGAAAACAAAAAATTACATGCTAAAACAAGTTGTATCCTTTGCAACTTATAAATAACAGAAACCACAGACTAACCCTAGATTATATTTAGTGTGAATGGTAGGATTTTCAAAAGTTAATCTTGTCATAATATTAATTTTTATTGTGTCACATATAACATATCTATAATAATATTGTACATAGTTGTTATTAATCCTAGGTGTCTAGCTTAGGTGTCATGCTTTTGTCTCATTCAATAAGTTATTCATTCCCATAGGAATAAGAAAGGTCATTTTGGGAATGTGATGTGAATAACTAATTTGGATTATTTATTGTAATGTTTGCTCTTTTTATTCTTGAATCAAGAAATATAATTCTGTTGCCATTCTATATGAAATCCAATTTGTCATTGGTATTAGAGCCTCAAATTTATTTTATCATTTTTTTCAGAACTCCTTCTCCATAGTTGTATGACCCGCATAATCTTTTTCAAATTATCTTTTGGATGAATTTGGATGGCATTATACTTTGTCAACAAATCAACTAAGGCATTCTACACATTAGACTATACTAGGGCTATGTGGAAGATTCTGAGATATATTTTTAGAGTTAACACTTGTCACATGGTGTATCAACAAATTTTAGACCATGTTTTGTCCTCTTGAATATTTTATATTATAATTCAACTATTTATCTGGCATTTTGATTCCTCTTCTAGCAATTTTTTATCTTTACCAAGGTGCTTATAAGAAGAATCAATTATAGAACTATGTGGCACTGAATTTGACAAATTTGGACTACATAGAAGCTTATTTTTCTCTGTTACATCTACCAATATTCACATTGTGTGGAATAATCAAAAAAATTATTCATGAGATGCGTGGTGATTAGTTGAGATTGTAACACATTGTTCCTCTCCCAGGACGTGTGTGTGAGTTGCTCAAATTTGTGTGTGATCTATTCATTAAGATGTGGCAACATATGAACTTTCCATTTCTATTACAAACCTCCAAAAATGACATATAAACTTCTCTAATTACAAGCTGGTTAAAGATTGGATGTGTTATTTTTTGGGAGACTTCATATTTTATACTTTTATTCCAATATTGGAATGTTGTGCACATAAAATCCAAACAAGGAATGTGAGTTTATTTTTTTATGCTATTTCATTTGAAAATCATAAATTCATTTTATTTTAACTGATAATTTTAAAATTTTGAAAATAATTTAAATTTGAAATTTGAAAGCATTTAAAATTGGAGCAATTTTTCATTTAACTGCCTTGAGCAAGCTACTCTAAAGCAAATTTGACAAAAAATAACTAAACTTTGCAATTCAAGAAGAAATAAGGAGAATTATTCTTTTACCTATTCATTTCTCTCAAAAAATGTAAATCTAGAAGTAAAAAAAAATTGAGTATATCATCTTGTATGAGGTTTTATTTTTAAGATAGTGTTAATGATAGAGTAAATCCTTTTCACATGCCACCTAGGTACCAAATACCACTCTACTCTCACGTACCTTAAATCCTCTTTCTTGTACTAATAAGTATACAAAAAGAACTAACTTATTCCATATACCAATGGGTATATAAGAAAGACAGGTATATAGAGAGGTTTGGTATATCAGTCTAATGGTATATATAAAATGGGACCATTTTGGAGTGATAAAGAACTAATTTTGGGTTACCAAGAACTCAAAACTGAAAACTCAAACAATTCATTCAATCAAATCCATCATTGGCACAACCTTAACTGAAAAAGACAACTGGTTAGAATGGTTTCAAAAAGTGGAGACACACTCATCTTTAATGATTTATGGTTTGATATTTGTGATGGGGAGAAATAACTAGTTAAACCAATAGGGAATGCACAAGATATTCAGACATGGAAGTAAAAAAATCAAAAAACATTGGTCCTGATGAGGGTTTTAGTCGACAAAGATATTTTTTTATGTATTCAGGGGTGCAATAATCCATAAACTAGTAATAATTTTTGTGCAAAAAGTTTACCTTGGATCCTTTAGTCAAATCACACAATTTCCCAAAACCTTCAAGGAAATGAAACTAAATTTGACCTTTTAATACATATTTATCTCAAACCTCGAAGTGCTCAATTTTTAATTAATATGACATATTTGACTAATTACAAATTCAATAATGATTAATAAATAATATTAATCAAAATTTCAGAAAAACAATGTACAAATAAAATCAACACACAACAAGCACGTGATAATGGAGTTTGGCAATGCCTACATCTCTGGGTTCACTTATAGTATGAACTGATATTTTTCTTTGAAAAGTGAGTACATGGAAAACCCTCATGATTATAAAATAGATACTCTAAAATTTCACACAACTCAAAAAACACAGCTTCAAAAAGTCTCGGTAAACCTAGGAATAGACCTTCCACTTTACTATCGCATAAATACAATCTCACAATCCTGTGGATTTCCACCAAAGGTATCAAAAATTAAATTATAAAATGGGCTTAAAAAAATTATCATAGGGATTTCAAGATACCATTGAAATTATCTTGGATTCTAGGAGAAATCCCTAGTTTACATCTAGATGTGAAAATCTTTCCAAGTCCCTCAAAACTTGAGATTTTGCAAACTGGTCTATTATAGCCTATACATAGTCTGCTCTATTATTCACTTTGAGGAATTAAAAAGTGAATCAAAATACCTAAAATATAGACACTCAGTATATGGTTAGAATCATCTCTAGCTTTGGATCTTGGCTGTAGCTCTCAGCTCTTTGGCTCTGGCTCTTCGACTCTGCTCTTGGCTCTCTGGTTCTCTGGCTCTCGACTCTTCAGCTCTAGCTCTTCGGCTTTGGCTCTTGCATGATAGATTTGAGAATTTGAAATGAATTAAATGAATTCCAATACTGATTCCCAATGATTTTCAAATAAATCCTCACCCCTTTATATAATTGTGGGAGGTCCACTTTTTTCGATTGGGATGATTATCCACAATCTTTTTTAATAAATCTCATAATTATCCCATACCCAATTTTTATGGGATTTTAAATTATCCATCACATTTAAAAATATGGGGTGATAATTATTCCCCAATATATGATATAATATGTTTATCCCCAAATATTAAAACTTGGGTCGAACCATATTGCCACATCACTATATTGCCACATCGTCGAGTTTGACCATAACTTTGACTAGTCATAATTTTCGCATATAGATTCCATTTTTTGAATTTTAAAATGTGATAGAAAGGTTATGATGATCTATACATCATGAAAATAACTTTGAAATATTTCATGATAGTTAATTTTTATTTTGACTAGCTTTGACCACTTGTTGACTAGAATTTTGACCAACTACAGAAGGAGCATATGAGCTTCATTTTTGAAGTTCTACATACCATTGGAAAGCTCTCAATGAGATCTACATTGTGATATTGATCAATATGTAATTTAATGAATTATATTTTAGAGTGAATGTGGATCCTCCTGGATCAATCCTCCTTATTAAGAGGGCTTTTGGTCCACCAAAAACTGGTACCCAACTTTATCCTCTAAAAATGCCAGTCAGTTTCAAAGAATTCCAATAGGTCTTTATCAATCTACTCAGATTTCACACTTGTGCCTAAAACACTTGGAAGCACTGATTGATCACACCTTTTGCATACCTTCTACTACTGTATGACCATCACTAGCCTCTACATAGAACTAGAGTTCAGAATGCAATGACTTCTTCTATTACACGACTTCACAAGAGCCTCTACAAAGATAAGCCTAATGATCTCTTATGCTACCGCTAAATGGTCCTCTGCAATATATCAAATACAAAACCTAAATCATATCATAGAAATAATAGTAGCAAAATATGATTCATAACTCAAAAAAATAAAAGGCCTAAAACAAGGCATGAGTTATACTGAATCCTACAACTACCAATAAGGTCACAATATATCAAATTGTCTACCCACTATCACATCCTATAAGTGGTGAACTGCTAAATACTGAAATAATCACCAATGTAAATACAAGACAAGTTTGTCAATGTAAATAAAATATAATATTGGCTGTGACCATGTGACAATACATTGTCCCAATGGGTCTTATCAATGCATCTAATCACACACATGCCATAAATAGATGCATCTCAATATCACAATTATTCTATTGAAAGTACTATAGGAAAGCTGAATCCTATCTAATAACCTATGCAACTCTTGTCAAATCTTTCAAGCTGATAATGAGTTAAATTCCTTAATAATTCAATAAGAAACTCATAAAGCTAATACTGGAGATTCTAAAAATAGATATTTTCAAAACATAAGTGTGAAAATTAAAAACTTCTCATGATAAACATGTCTCAAAGTGTTTCCACAATAGTAGCTCCAAAATGCATATATCAAAGTGTGGGTAAATGTCCTTTGTGAACATACAACAAGGATCCAAAAATTTCTTTGCAACATAAATGAATTATCAATCCACTAATCATGACAACATGAAATTAAGAAACTGTTTACTAACCCTCTTTATCAGACTCTCATGTTTAGGGTGTTTAATTTTTTTAGTGGATTTAGTGACATTTGCATAGGTTGATCGAATAAAAAATCCATTAATTACCTTATCAACAGGGTTATAACCCATCTTTTTCTTACCATTACGAGGATGGTGGGATGGCTGAAGTTTACAACACTTCTCAACCCAATGTCCACTCACATGACAATGAGTGCAAACATCCCTCTTCTTAGGTGAGGTCACCCTTTTTCCATTTCTCACTTTGTGAGTATGAGAATGGTCCTTAGCACCTAAAAAATTCTTCAACAATGATTGCCTTTTCCAAAAATATATGGAAAAATGATTTCTTAAGCTAAAAAATGTGTAAGGAAAAACATGCAACATATTCTAAATATTAAAGCAAAATTGCTTAAATGAAAAGAGTGCATCAGAAGTTTTAGAATTCACATTCTTATTGATGTTTTTTATAGTGTAAGAATAAGGTGGAATATTAATACCTCTTTTATCTAATTTCTTACACCGCTCATCATTCCTTCGTAGGGAGGAATTTTGCTTTGCTAGTAGCCTCATATCTTGGTTGTCAGAAGCTTTTCCTCTTTCAACAATGGAGTAAATCTCTATAATATCCACTTTATCACTAGCATAACCCAATCTTGTATGGCGAGATATATGCTCTACCTTTATTGGGTTAGTAATACCTTTGGCATTCTTACCAAGGCCCCTTCCATCAAATCCCATTTTCAATAATAGTTTAGATGCAATGCCCTTAGTGTGTTTTTCAAAACTACCAAAAGCAACATCTAAGACATCAAAAATTGAAGGGAAGAAATTACCAGATGAACAACTTACTATGCAATCATCTATCATAATATCTACATCTGAAGTGGAAGGCAACTAATGAATATAGTATTTCTCTTCATCCTGCATTTGTGCCAAGGGCTCATTCTTGGTTTGAAGTTCAGATTTCAAACAGGTAATCTCCTCATCCAAGGAGCACAACTGAGCTCTTAGGAAAACATTCTCTTCCTGTATTTTCCAGTTAATTGCTTCAAGATCATCAAGCCTCTCTCTTTTCAAGGCTTTGCCCATGGTTTCTTATTTCCTGCAAACAACCTAATCCCACAAACTACACATTGCAAATAGAATATCAACAAGGCCAAAAGTCTACAATACTATTGGAAACCAAACTGAACACAACTGATGTCAAGCCTAGTGTAGACACCATAATCCTAAACATTAGATTCCAATTGTCGAACCCCTAAACAATTCCTTGGACCCTTTAAATTAACCAAAACCCATTTTTTTAACTAATCAAATAATCAGACTTAGAAGCACCCTTTTTGGCTACTTTGGACTGATGGCCTCAATCGTCAATGATCAAGATAACCATCGATGGTCACCTAAACATCTATAGTTAGCCCCCACCATCTGGGATTTTACATGAAAACAAGCATACAAACACCAACAAAAAACCACTTACCTTTTCTAAATATAACTTGTGAAAATCCTATTGTGAGACATTACATGAGAAATTTATAATTAGAAGCATGTCTTAAACCTCCACTTGAGTCTCTGGCCCTTCCCTATAAGAAGAAGAGAGAAGAAAGAGATCAATCCATCTACAACTATTATCAAGAGCTCAAGTACTTCGAGTTTATTATTGTAGGTCATCCAACATTATCAAGCATCATCAACAATCTATTTGGGAGAGTCAATCTGCCATTGCCTCTCAGATTAAGTTTCTAGGCAACATCATTCTACCAAAATCAAACCAAATTCCACCTATGAATCAACAACATCTACCAATCAATCAATCAATCCATTTTTGGTGAGTCAAATATTTGATTACTATCATTTATATATTTTTATCCCTTTTGTAATTAACAGACTCTGGCACCAAACTCTCAAAATTCATTTTTTGAATCCCATCACTAACAGTTGATAAGTCCAAGATTGGACAGTCAACCGTCAATGATCATCCTAACTGTTGATGGTCAAGCCTAACCACCGACGGTCACCCAATCATAAATGGTCACTTGTGGTAGGTTAAAAGCCAACAAGCTAAAATTCTTTTTCTTTCTCAACCAGATCCTTTTTTTTGGTTTCCTACCTGTTCTCCGAACTCTATCAGATTCCTTGGATTACACCTCCACCCACTAGTACTAATCAGTTTCTCACTTATTAGATCATTTCTAGGCTATCTACTTTATCAAGCATATCCTTATTATTCGGTTTCAAATATCTTTTGATTATTGATGCAAGTACCTTCTATTCAATTTAATAAGCTTAATTGTTTTAAAAATGGTGGATTGACAACCCCTAAGGAAACCCATGCTTCCAGGATCTAGCTAGCACTAGGCAATCTGCTTAGATACTTGTCTAATGAACAAATTTTCTTTAGTATTGTCTTATCTATAGGTTTTCTTCCCTAGCCAAAGAGAAGTTCTTCATAATTTTTTGATTCAACATGCACACCATTTATCAGGTATTTCTACCATAACTCATATTTCTAGTTTTACTATCTTCTTCTAAATAATAGCAAAATTTGAGTGAAACATTATGGCACACCTAATGGGACATTGGTCTTTACTTGGGTTTCTTCTTTTTATCTGCATTTGTATCCATCTATCTCTATTTGTGTGCTCATAATTGAAATCTAAATTTTTTCTTTGGGTTTAAAACTTACTTGATTGGATGTTTCTTATAAGCTCACCTAGTTTAATTAAATAATAATAGGATTAAGCGTAGTCCACTTATGTTACACAACCAAATCATGAAATGCAAACATCATAACATACTTGAGACAAGGCCCAACTAAGATTTCACCACTCAGTGGATCACCTTACCCTACCTGACGATCCTACTTAGATTTTATCACCAAGTGGAGGACCAACTTAGCTCTCTGGTTGAGTATAAACTCTGGATAACAATATATATTGGATAAGCACCTGACACCCTTATCATTGAGGGACTATGAAGTGAGGGGGTAAGTCCCAATACCAAGCCACATATTGATTCCAATATAGATTCTTTTTTAGTACAAAAATTAATCTGAAACCATCTCTAGACTGCTTATCTAGTGCTTGATCTACAAACCAATCTACTACACATTCTTCACATTAAGGCATAAACCAAATAATGAGATAATTAATCAACCACATGATTTTAATTACCTTAGTTTGTGTTGACTTTTCATTGGGTTTTTCTTTTGTTTTCTCTATGTTGAATTCTGAAATCACCTATTTATACTTCTATTATAGCCTTATATGGTACTTAATTGGCAACAATGAAGAGAATTAGCAAGTCAAGACCCATCTATAAATCACCTAGTTTCTTCCACCTCCTCTTCCATGGATGACTACTAATCAGATGCAGAGAGTTCATCTCACCATTTTAAACCCTCCCATACCCCTAAGATTGTTCCTCCGAGGGATTATAACTTTTTCTCCCTTTTGGATAACAACCCAATTGCCTTGCATCATTATCCTAATACTTTGCATCACATAACCCCTGTCTCAACCCCACCTAAAGAGCCTCTTTATGGCATGCCATCCTACTTAATGTTGGATCCTTTAGTAGCTGCTATTACTACCCAACTTTAGCTACCCAAACACATACATCCACCAACCCCTTTGACACCATGGGGGGAAATCAACCCATCTAACCAACTATTTCCCTTACACCTTCTACCCCTACCATTGACTCCTCTACCTTAGGAGTGCCCACCATTGGTAGGTAAAACCCTCCTTTTACCAACACTGAGCCATTAATCATTACCCCTCTTTAGAATATGGTAATGACCATACTTACCACTACACCTCCTACATGTACCAAAGTCACTACCTCACCCTTGATTTTTAGCACAACCAAGACTCCTACCCAACCTACAATAACATCTCAATGATTACCAACCATATCCAAACCAGGTTATGTCCCTAACCTACAAGGACATCTCCATGTTACCCAACCACCATCCCTTACCCTTATATATATTCCACAAAACCTATAATCACCTCTCAACAATTTCCAACCATACCCAATCCTGGATATGTCTCTAACCCACAAGGACATTTCCACATCACTCAACCACCAATTTTTACCTATCCCCATATACCTTCAACCCAACCGTCTGTACCTACCTATCAATATGGGGAAATATCCCAACCACCAATGAATTACCAATATGTTATCCCCTCTCAACCATAATTTGTGACCTACAATCCTCCAAGTCCATCACCACAAATGGATCTGATGAAAATGATCACGGACAAGATGACAAACCTAGACTCATCCATTTCTAGACCATATAATCTCTTATCTTATGATCAAATATGTAATGAACCAATTCATCCTTCAGTCCTTATCAGGCCATATCCAACCCAATGGGAACCTCCTAAATTTACTAAATTCAATAGTAAAGAAGATCCCAAGTAGCATTTAAGAGCATTTAGGCATTCTTGTTACATGATCGCTTACGATGATGCTCTTTTTTTGCACACATTTCCTATGTCACTTTTTGGCCTAACCTTGTACTGGTATAGCGCCATTACCAAATATTCTATCTTTTATTTCAACCAACTAGCTTAGATGTTTTAAGACCATTTCTCTATCAACATATCCAAAAAGGTCTCAATTATTGATCTTTATGCCATCCACCAATTCGATGATGAGTCTTTAGTTGATTTCATAGCTCGTTGGAGAAGTCTCATCAACCAATTATCATTCACTTTAACTCAACCAAAATTGATCAAACTCTTTGCTCATGCTTATGCAAAGCATATTTATTCCACCCTGCATGTCCATAGTTTTAGAACTTTTGATGAAGCCTTTACCATGGCATGAAAATTTAGAAATCGAGCCATAAATGAAGGTAAATTGAAGTTACATAACAAAAATTCCACCTTCAAAACCAATGAGACTTCTTCTTCTAAACCTGGTAACCAAACCAATATGGTAACCAAGGGCAAGGTAACTGCACATAAAGTTGTCCTTAAAACAACCCCTCCACCAAATATCAATCAACAAAACTCTTCTAATCTTCCAAACTAAAATGTGTGAAACCCAAACTAAAATAATCCGAAGAAATTTACCCCATTGGGAGAATCTTATGCCTCAGTTTTGGATAAACTATCAAAGGCCAATCTCATAAAACTTCTACCAATTAAACCCCCAAAATAATTTTATTCTTCTCATCCTCCCCCAAATTGGTACAATGAGAATGATCTTTGTTCTTTTCACTGTGTAGTTGGGCATGATGTTAGTAGGTGCAATACCTTTAAAGGAATTATACAATCCCTTATTGATAAGGGGGAACTTGTCTTTGACAATCCCAATGCACCTTAGAACCAGGCTCTTGATATCTTTAAGAAACCTTTTTCAATCACCCTCCATCAAAAGAGGAAAGCAACCAATTAGAATGCTCCCAACTTATATGGTTAATATGGTTCTTGATATTCCAATTATGGATGTACTAACTACCTCCCCAACAACTTCACCTACTCCTTTGATTGAGGAATAATAACCACCTTCCTCAGAGTCAAAAATTGACATTGAAGAGCTACCATTTAGTAGGGATTCATTCATGAAGGTCATGGCATCCTCGAGACCCCTATCAATAGATTTACCTGATGAGCCAATCATAGTCACACCACCTCCAACCAATCAACCAATCATTCTTCCTATGAAGGTAGCGCCTAGAGAAGAAGCATCAACCCATAACCTTCCTCCACCAACAATATCCGTTTTACATGAAGAGAGGGATGAGGTTACCCCTCTTCCTTCTCCCCCTCCTATCGGGTTTTCCTCTAAACCAACTACCCAAGATATAAAACCAATATATAAACCTTTTTCTTGATTAGTTTAAAAACTAAACTTTCTATCTCAGCCTAACATGAATAGAGCCACTTCTTGGCATCATATAGGTCTCCCCCACCAAATCAAATCTCTCAGTATATTTGTACCCATTGTAGATCAATCACCTTCCTCTCTCAAAGAAGCCATGATAGGGCCATTTCACCCACCTCCACCCAAATCATCCCATGCCCTCATGAAAATTACCCAGACCTTAGGAATCCTTCTTGCACCTAGTATTAGACACATACCTTTGAAAATGTATCTTTATCCATCTACCTTGACCAATAAATTACCAAACAAAGCAACTATGAGCACAAAAGTATCCAAGACTAGACCACGTACCAAGTCTAGACAACTCCTTTCCCAGTTGCCTTCTATTTTGGGACCCCATCCCTCCACCCTCCCAGTTACCTATTCTTCATCTAGAAAACCTACCCCCTTTTCTATAATAGCATCCACCAATACATCTACCAAGACCTCTTTCTTGGATAACCTAGTAGCTTCCACCCTCCTATCTATGCCCAAAACTTCTTCTTCTCTGCCTTCTACCTCCCAACCATCTATCTCCAGTAGGACATCTACCCACCAACCTCACCTGAGACCAACTACCAAAACTAACCCAAAACCTACTCCCTCCATAAGGAGGCCTAATTTTGTAAAACCTCACCTTCTGAGTATGTCATCACCTTATGTCAAATCCTATTCAACCATTTTTCACAGGTTATTTCAAAACTCTACCTTAAGCCTTCCACCTATCAGACCTTTTGACCCATCTCACCCCAAACCAACTTGGTTTGATGATAGTCAAATCTGATCCTACCATCAGACCCTAGGACATGACACAAGGAACTATAAGGCTCTCCAACATATTGTCCATCAGCTTTATCAAGAAGATAATCTCTTGTCAGATGAACTTTTGGTCACTATTTTGTCACCTCAGCAACGAGCCATAGCCCAAATTTCACCCACCTCTTCACTCTCACCTAAAAGTGATGAACACCCAAACCAATCATACACTATTAATGTTATTACATGAGCACAACAGAAGGATAAGGGCAAAGCTAAAGTGTCCACTCCTTGGATATACCCATCTTCCACCTCTCAACCTGGCCAAACCCATGCCTTTTTACTGTCACCCCAACCTAAAATAACTATCTTGGGTACCATTGAATCAAACCCTTTTGAATCAATTAGGTGAGTGGTCCTTAAGTAGTTTCACCAAACCCCTACCAAGATGATTTTGTATGAACTCATTTCCACCTCACCTCATCATCACCAAGCACTAATTGAGGCCTTTCAAGCCATTGAGGTTCAGCTTGGTGATACCCAACCTATTGAGGCCTTTATTGGCACTCTAAAACTCTCCCCTCTTATCACCTTTAAAGACTCGAAGATACTTCTACCCATCTTGAGGACCCTGATCCTCCCCTCTTTATGACTACCTACATTGACCAAACCCACATTAAGTAAGTAATGATCAATGATGGGGCTAGTATCAATATCATCTCATCCCATGCCTATAACCAATTTAAGCTACTTACTAACATCATGTCTGATACCTTTAATTTACTTCAGTATTCAATGACACTATGGCCACTACCTTAGGAACTGTTGTCCTCCACATTCATTTAGGACCACGTATGCTCCCTAAACTTTTCTATGTGGTTAAGGGGGAATTTTAGTATAATGTCCTACTCAAATGACCTTGGATCTGAGGCATGGCTTGTGTGCCCTCTACCTTACATCATTGTGTGAAATTTAAACACAAAGGTGAAGTGATTACTATACAATCCAACCCAAGCCTTTTTATGGCATGTAATGTGATGTTTCAACCTAATGATGTTCTTTTGCCATCCTCTACCAAATATTTATTTAAGTTGGATCTACTCCCATCACCTATTGAAGAAACCATTTATTCCTCTTCTTGTGAGGCATTTACTAGCACATCTCTCTTATTTGAGAAAATACCAATAATTAACTCCTTAGAATCAACCTTCCAACATATTTCTTTAGGAGAATACCACCTTTGGGCTCTCACTACTTTCCCTACCCCTCATGAGTATGGATAGCTTACCAACCAACTAGGGTATGATCCCAATCTAGGAGCAATCACATCCCTAGGATCTCCCTCTTGTCAAACCCATTTTATCTATGTGGGGGTTGACAAGCCTTTGAAAAACACCATCAACATCTTTTATCCTCACCCATTTACCACTGGCTTTTCTTATTTAGATAAACCCTCCTTTACCAAGACATACCTTCATAGGTGTGCTTGGAAGGGTTTCAATTTGGGTAAATATGAGCATGGTCCCCATGAGATAACCTCAATTGAAACCCAAAAACCACATGAGAAGCATGGGCTCGATTTTATCTTACCAAATAAGAAAACGATGCAATCTCCACCTGCCATTGAGGGAGAAGCAATTTCTCCCCCATCTTGTTTATCTCCACCTCCAAGTGAGGATGATGATATCATCCCACCTAACCTTTTTTTTCATCTCAATGATTAGCCTAGGACCCCTGTCCTATCAAAAATTTGGGGCTAACATAACTCTTCCTCTCACACATCCTAAACTCATTGCAAAGGACTCCCCTACCATTCACACCATCTAGTGTCAAGATGATCATTCTATCCTCACATACCTCAGAGAAGATCATTCCATCCACCAATATCTCCCTCTTGAAGCTTCCACTATGCTAAATGAATCCATTAGGGATATCAATTTGGTTACCGATGGGAGCCCACATACCATCAAAATTGGGCAATCATTAGATTCTATAGAAAAACAAGACTTTTCTACCTTTCTTCATGATCACAACATTGCATTTGCTTGGTCATACATGACATGCTTGGGATTGACCCTACCATCCCTACCCATAACATTTTCACTCATCATGATGTTAATCCCATTTGATAGAAGCTTTGATGAATGCACCCTCACATAGCTCTCCTTGTAAAGGAGGAACTCTAGTGGCTCCTCCTTGTCAATTTTATCCAACCTATTGACTATCCCTAATTGGTTTCCAATATTGTCCCAGTTACCAAAACCATTGGGGGAATTCACATTTGCATTGAATTTTGAGATCTTAACCTCGATTTCCCAAAGGATGACTTTCCTCTACATAGCATTGACCAGCTCCTTGATTTTATATCTGGTCATGAAATGCTTTCACTCATGGATGGATTTTAAAGCTATAACCAAATCTTGATTGCCTTAGAAGATCATAACAAAATAGATTTTATCATCCCTTGGAGAACTTTTTGCTATAAGGTTATGCCTTTTGGTCTAAAAAATGCTGGTGCAACCTACCAATGAGCAATGACCTACATCTTTCACAACCTTATCCAAAAAATTGTGGAAGACTATATGGATGAGCTTCTTAGCAAATCAAAGCTTTGAAAGGATCACCTGGATATTCTTAAAATCATCTTTGAGTGTCTTATCCACTACCATGTTTACTTAAACCCCAAGAAGTTTATCTTAGGGGTCTTATCATGTAAACTCCTAGGTTTTCTCATCTCTCTTTGTGGAATTGAAGTTGACCCAGCCAAAGTTATATAAATCTTAGAAATGCCTCCCCTTGTTAACCTTAAATAACTCCATAGCCTTCAAGGGAAACTCCAATCTATTTGGTGTTTCATTTCTCAACTATCTGATCATTACCAACCTTTTCATCACCTCCTTAAGAAGGACACCTATTTTAGGTGGGGAAAGATTTTCAAAAGGCTTTGATTTACTTAAAGACTATCTCCTTTCTCCACCAGTTGTTATTACTCCATGAGAGGATGAACCTTTCCACTTGTATATTTCATCCATTGACCACTCCCTAGGAGCAATGTTTGCACATCGAGATGACCAACATAAAAAGCAAGCCATATATTATATCATCTAAACACTTATTTACTTTGTAAATTAGTATACCCAAACCAAGAAGCTTTGTCTATCACTAATCTTTGTAGCTACCAAGCTTCATCATTACCTCCTTAACCACAAACTTTCATCATTACTAATATCGATCGACTCAAGTATATGCTCTCTCGGCCTTTTCAAAACCAACAAATGGATAAGTGGCTTATGCTTTTGGATAAATTCAATCTTAAGTTTCTTTAATAAAAATCAATAAAGGGATAGGTGATAGCTGATCAACTAGCTGATGCACCTCTATCTGATACCCAACCTCTTCCTTCAGAATTCCCTAATGAGAATATCATTACCCTCTCTCAGGCAGATTTTACCTACCAAGTTACCATGCTATTTGATGGATCCAAATGCCAATGTGGTGGAAGGGCAGGAATTATCCTAATTTCCTTTGATGGTGAGCCATTTCCTCTATCTTTTAAGCTTAAATTCAAATGTACCAATACCATGGCTGAATACAAAGCCATAGTAATAGGTCTCCAAACTACCTTAGCCTTGGAAGTCAAAATAATCAACATCTTTAGCAATTCCTAACTTGTGGTTAACCAAATCAATGGTATATACCAGTGCAAAAATGATGTTTTACAATAATACAAACACCTAGCTGATATATTACTGATGTCATTTGAGCACTACCTGTTCTAAACTACCCCTCGATCCATGAATAAGTTTGTCGATACAATGGCTTCCCTTACTTCCCAGATCATGTCTACACCTTTGGACTCTAAATTATCCATGATTGTCCAACATCTCACTGAGCCATCCTTCATCAAATCCATCTCTCCTACCATCTTTAACGTGATAGATATCCTGGCTAACCATTGGTACCAACAAACTTTTGACTATATTAACAGTGCCACCATTCCCCCTAATATTTCTAGAAATGCTCATAAAGCATTTATTCAAGGCACTTACCATTACGCCATACTCAGGGGCATCCTTTACAAGTGTGGCTGTTTCTATCGCTAATTCGCTTTTTCAGATTTAAGAGAGAGAAGAAACTAAAGAAGTAATGGACAAGGCTAGAGTACCTGGATATAGACTGCGCACCGTAATCTAGACGCTGTGGGCACCCCTCTTTGGCTGTGGAGGAATGACACCTGCAAAGAAGAAAACTTCGACAAAAAGGCGTTAGATGGATAGATGGTGGGTTGCCAAGCGAAAGCTTGTTCCCAGAAGTATGAGAACTTCCTTAAGGGAGGTCAACCCACTATTTTAATAAAAGATAAATGACTGATAAATGACAGAATGCTAAAATAGACTGAAATGATAGCAAACTGAAAGAGAAAAGAAAGCAAAGGCTTACCTGGAAGAAGCGGTCAGCCTGGTTGCAGTTGTCGGCGTCGGTGGTATCTACCGGCGTCGGTTGTCGGGTCTGCCGACGTCGGTTAGTCTGCCGACGTCGGTTAGTCTGCCGACGTCGGTGGGGGTAATGACTGGCGTCGGTCGGGGCAATAGGCTTGGACGGGATTTAGGCAGGGTCTGGTCGAGTCTGGGCAGAGTCTGGTCTGAGCTTGGTCTGTGGACGGGTCTGTGGACGGCTCTGAGTCTGATTTGAGGCAGTCAGGGGGTCTGTGCCTGCTGGTTTCTGTTGTTGTTGTTGCCGCTTGTTGAAGACCTGTTGCTGATGAAGAATCCCTGTTGTTCACCTGCAGAAGCTTGCTGTGTACCTGAGGGAGAGAGTCAGATTGATTGGCAGAGAGGTCAAGTGAAAGGACGGATACAAGGGTCTGATGCAAAGATTCAAGAGTCAGGATGTCCAGAGAGAGTCGCAGGGAGCGAAGAGAAGCCAAGAGGATAACGGTGAAGAAGCCGTTATGAAAGGTGCCGACGCCGGTAATATCGCCGACGTCGGTCGATGGCTGACTGACGTCGACGGATAAAAGGCCGGAAAAAGGCTAAAAATAGCCTTCTATCTGTTTCCCAAACGCCGGGTCAAATGAATGCGAGGATGAAATGGTTGACGGAGGTTAAATGAGCGAGAGGAGAGGTTGGAATGGGAGACTAAGGCATTAAATGGCCATGTGGGGAATGAAGGGGATCCAAGGAGGGTATCCTAGGGTGGCGAGGTGGCAAGGAGAGGGAAAAATGGACTTATTTAATTAAAAATAGATGATTATTTTCAATTAATAAGACCTAGGTAGGTTAGGGATAGTCGAAGTGGCAAGAGACCAAGGGGAGAGAGGAAGACCAAGGGTTAGACACTTTTTAGGTGTCTACATTTGCCCCTTTTTGTCTTGTTGGTTGTTCGAGATGAACTACAAGACAAAAATAGGAGGTGGTTGCCCCAGGGGAAGGATGATGTGGATTGCCCCGAAGTAAGGATGAGGTATTCCCCCTTAAAGTGGGAGTCGAGGGAAGGGAACCTGATGTCGGGTGCTGATTTGACAAAAGGTGGATGAGAAAGATGAGAAGTGAGTGAAAACGCTGCAAAAGTTGTGATTGCGCATATACCACGTCACGGGACAGGTAGGTCAAATTATCACATGTTGAGGGTCAAGGAGTGCCAAAATTGAAGTAATCGGGCCCCAGCATTTAGTCGTCTACTGATCGGGTCATTCAATCTAAGCTGAAGCTCCAAATGGTTGTCGTGTTCCAGGTATCCCAGGCTCAGGAAGTGCTCCCAGAAAACACGAAAAAGCCACAAGTAGTAGGGATCAACTGGCTTGCGATCCTATACTTGCGAAGGGTCAAAAATAGTCTGCGGACAATTCTGCTAACCAGCCATGAGGTAGCACACACGCAAAAATAACCAAGGCAGCATTGGCTTGGAAGCAGTCGAAGGTCGAAGGAGATACGCATGATCTCCAATGGTCATTGGTCAAGGGGATGGATGGACGAAAGGATGTGGCCGAGCTAACCTTAGAAAACGTCATGTGATCTGAGTGCTGCCTACATAGCCCTTGTGTGAAGGGCCTCAGGCCGATGTAGTTCTCCCTAAAAGGGAGGAAGGGTCAAAGAGATTGATTGGTCAAAGTCAAAAGTCACAGAAGAGAAGGTGTGTCCATCAAAGAGACGAACAAACGGGGGTGGTCGAGCTAACCTCAGAAGATGTGTTATCTGAGTGCTGCCTACATAGCCCTGGTCATAGGGCCTCAGACCAATGTAGTTCAGGCAAAAGGTCCGATTGATCAATGATTGGATGTGGTCAAGTGTCAAAATGATGAGGGTAAGATGATGCTATAGATGTCACATGGGTCAAGAGGCTTTCATCCCTAGCAAGTTTTCATAGTCGTGATGGATGCATGCTAAAAATGAATGGAAGTCGATTTATGCTTCAACAAGTATTGGTTTATGCTTAACATAAATTGGGTCTGGTCGGTAGTTTCCATGTGTATTGGTGTCCATAGAAACTATGTGAAAAGGACAAGGCGATGCCAGCTGAAAATGATGAAAATGGCTTGGTTAAGGATGAGTCGACAATTGATGTGGTTAAATGTGACCAAAGTGTAGAGGAGAAGTGAAAGGTGAATCACTCTTTCATTGACAAGGACCAGAAAGGGAGCATAGATAGGGGTTATTAGAACAAAAGCCCCGTTCATGCATTACATCGTGGACCAGTGTTGTGTTAGAGTGGTAATCGAATCACTTTGACATTAAAGTGAGCTCGAAGTCCCTTGAGCGGGTAATAGGAGGAGGATAGGGTAACCCAGTTTAAGAGCAGGAAGAACCTTGCCCCTTTTTATAGGAGACCCTGAGACAACTACAAGCCAAGTCCATGACCCGTTTTTTTTTTTTTTTTTGGTGCAGGCTGATCGATGCGGGAAGCCTATATAGAGATGTCTTTTGATGTATGGTCATGTTGCGAAGCTGATCAATGCGGGAAGCTTCTAAGAAAGGTTGCTGTTTGTAGCAAGATTTAGTCATAGCCATCCTTCGAGGGAGTGGTCTATATTTTTGCTTTATAATGTTTGAATAGCTGTCCTTCGAGGGATCAGTCTATTAGCTACAACAATGATAGTACAGCTATCTTTCGAGGGAGCAGTCTATTTTTTTTTTTTTTTTTTTGATTTTGTGACCTTGGATATGTTTTGACATCTTGATTTTTTGATTTTTTTGATTTTTTAATTTTTGATTAGAGTCACGGACAAGGCTGTAGAAGTTCAAGGACTCCCTTTTATTAGGACAAAGCATCCATGCATCATAAAAGGGTTGTAGAGGACTTGTTAAAGGGGAATAGGGTTGAAAGGGATGAGGATTGCTCAAGGGACGAGCTCAAGTTACGTGTCAAGTAGGTGAGTACTCGACTAATAGAAGAATGGTCGAAGACGCAAGACATAAGAAGGGGTTTAAGGTTTAATAAGACCCTGGGCCATGCTTGTATGTTATGATAAGGTCCAAGTCAATTAGGAGCAAACTTGCCCCAATTTGCTTCTTCCGAAATTGGTCAGGTGTTGATGGATGGATGTGAAGTTGGTTGACATTGTCGTTGGTTGGTTGAAAAAGGTTGAATGTTTGGTCGAGAGGTCTGGTTGATTGATATTTGGTTGAAGTTTGGTTGAGACTGGTCGAATAATCGGTCGGGGGTTGGGTCGATGGACACTTGGTCGAGATGAATGATTGATATGTGGTAGAGACTGGGTTGAAGAGTTGGTTGAGGTTTGGATGAAGGATGAATTCCCCCAGCGGGTAGGGAGAATGTTTGAAAGATTGGTTAAGGTCGGTTGAGGTTTAGTGGTCAGATGGATGGTATTAATGTCGAATAAGGGGGTCAAAGGTGGCAAAGGGACCACAGTCTGGCGTGGGGATCCTGATTTAGGTGATGAGGTTGGAGAGGCATGAGTCGGGGTTAATGTTTTGTTGAAGAGGTGGTCAAGAGGATCCTTAATGAGAAGGGAATCCTTTTTTCGGTGTTGATGAATGATAGCTTTAAGAGCGCAACAACGCTCAGTGTCATGTCCCGGAGTGTGATGATAGTGACAAAACGTAGAGTTGTCGAACCAAGAGGGTCTTGATCCGAGAGGTGATGGGTGAGGCGGTGTTGAAGGTTTGTTGATGATGTGGTTGAAAAGGGAGGTGTCATTCTCCAAACATTGGTGAATGGCGACCTTGAGGGCATGACAATGCTCTGTGTCGTGTCCAGGCGTGCGATGATACACACAAATGCAAGTGTGGTCGAACCAAGGTGGTTTAGGTCTGAGAGATTTATATTGTCTAAGAGGCGGGAGGTCGATACGAGACGACCGCAATAATTGTCGTAAGAGCAAGGCATATCAACCTGCTAACGGGTCGGGATATTTTATTGCAGTGAGGGTTGGTGACGTTGGTTTGGGAGGCGAAGGAGGCATAGGTCGAGGGTTTGGATGAGATGTATGTCTGATGGGTTGAGAGAGTAATGGAGGCAAATTGCCTCTGTGAAAGATGGGAGTGGGAAGCACTCCTATTAAAGTGGACAGATGCGGGCCCAAGATAGAGGGCAATGATGAAGGTGGGAGATGAGTCCTCCGATGTGGTCTAGTGGTCTTCGTTGGTTTGGGTTGAGGGCCACCGTTGTGCGAGGTGAGGTTAGATATGGGTTTGGGTTTAGATGTGGACGGAGGTGTGCGAGATATAACAATCTCAGGCAAAGGGTAGGAGGAAACCGTGACTGGGTCTTCCTCGGTTGAAATGGGTGGAGAGACTGATTCTTCTCTTGGTGGAGAAGAAATAAGAGAGGGCAGCTCCTCAAGTGGGCAGAGGGCATGGATGATCATGCCTTTTACTTGTAGTTGAGGAGTAGGCAAGGTAGGGTCTTCGGATGGGGGTGGGCTTAATGACGTTGATGTGGTCAAAGCGTCCTCTAATACAAGAGAGGTAGATGGAGGACTAGTAGGAGAAGAAGGCTCTTCATCCTTTAATGGGAGAGGTTGGTCAAGGACAAGAGGCAAGATAGTGCTAATCGTGTGAATGTCATGGTCTTGAGGGTCATTGGTCGAAGTCTGGACGTTGTTTTGAGTAGGCGAATGATTTGGAAAAGGGTGTTTGAAGATGTCGATATGTTGGTTAGGTGGGGCGTTCGGGTTATCTAAAATAAGATCCCCCTTGTCGATCATGTTTTGGACGATGTTTTTGAAAGTTTGGCAGTTGTCAATGTCATGGCCTTGGACGCGATGAAAGGGACAGAAGTCGGCCTCCCTATACCATGTAGGGATGGCTTTTGAAGGGTCAAATTGAGGTGGTCGGATTGGAGGGAGATTGAGGACCCCCTGCTTGAGAAGTTTTTCCAAAACGGAAGCGTATGGTTCTCCAAGTGGAGTGTAAGAACGCTGAATGTACCGTTGTTGGAATTGTTTGGTGATGCTTGAAGACGTCGAAGGTTGAGAGCAATTCGTTGTTGTCGAGGATGGTGATCTAACGACCACAGTATTGGCCAATCCTTTAGATTCGGAATTGGCAGAAGAAGAAGGTCTGGAAGAAGAATGGCCATTGGTAGATTTTGCGTTGGTATTACACAATTTGACCTTATCTTCTTCAAGGGCGCGGAGTTCAAGCTTTCGAGCCATGGTGAAAGCTTCGTCAAAAGTACGGAATGTCTGAATCCACAAGGTAGAAGAGATGTGTCTGGCACATGCTCGAGAGAAGAGCTCGATGAGCTCAGGTTGAGGTAAAGAGAAGGAGAGCTGGTTGATCAGACCTCTCCAACGAGCGACAAAGTCGACAATTGATTCGTCGTCAAATTGCCTGATGGAGTAAAGGTCTGTGATTGAGACTTGTTTGGTGATGTTGATTGAGAAATGGTCAAGAAACAGTTGGGCGAGTTGAATAAATGAAAAGATAGAGTGTCTGGCAAGAGAACTATACCAGTCAAGGGCAGGGCCAGAAAGGGACATAGGGAACGTGCGTAAAAGCAACGCATCGTCATGGGCAATAAGATAACAGGCATGTCTAAATGCCCGTAGATGTTGTTGTGGGTCTTCCTTACTCTGAAAGCGAGTGAATTTAGGAAGCTCCCAATGGTTAGGGTATGGTCGAATAGGGACGGAAGGATGGATGGGCTCAGTGCAAATTTGCTCATATGACAAAGTATTGCTTGAACCGGAAATGGAGGCTTCGAGACTAGACATTTTATCCATCAGCATCTTGATAAGATCTGCTGACGGATTGGCGGGTTGAGCGCCCCCTAAGTTGTAGGGTGCTTGGAAGAGGCTAGAGGAGGCGTGCGACGTAGTTGGTTGCGCTTGTAAGGGCGCAATGTATGGATGACTAGTCGCAGGGACAGAAGTGGAGGCTAGAGGTGGTTGTGTTACGAAGGTCAAAGGTATAGGTTGACTGGGCACCGCCAAAGGTGGTTGAATGGCGGCACTGGTAGAAAGATAGGTTGGCACGCCTACATTTATGGGCGCAAGAGTATGAGGGGTCGAGACAATCAAGTTCTGATATGATGTAGAACTTGGTTGAATTGCAGGTGGTTGAGGGGGTAATGGAACCCCGATGAAGGTCGGTCTGAAAATAGGCGGGGAGGCCAAACTTTGCGTATTGGCCATGGTTGGGTTAATAGTTGAGGTGAAAGGCTGAGTCATAAAGGGTTGGGTGGCGAATGGTGTGGATGTCGTCGCCACGTCACCCGAAAGGTCTCGCGTTGGGTTTCTCGCGAGATAGTTTTGGAGGGCTGCGGTATTGAGGTCCAAGAATCTCTCGAAATCTTGGTCCCCTTCAGGGATGATGGGAATTTGAGTCGGGGTCGGGGTCGGGGTCGGTCCTGTAGGAGTTCTTTCAGTCTCCGAGTGGAACTCCATGATAGGACTTGTTAGGGACGGGGTAGACGGAAGCGGTTGTTGGCTAAAGTGGTTAAGAAGAGAGTCCTGGTTCCAGAAACTATGTTCTTGCAGTCTCAGAAAATCAGAATTTGGTTTTTGATAGAGAATGGACAGGTTTTAGGCTGCTGGTTTTAAAAAAAAGGACAGTGACAGAGACTGACGTCGGTTTAAAAACCGATGTCGATAAGGCAGATAGCCGACGTCGGTCAGATAACCGATGCCGGTAAGAGAGGAAAGCTGACGTCGGTGATAGAACCGATGCCGGTGACTGTGTCTTCCAGAGAACAAAAAGATTTTAAGATTCTTTGAAAAAATAATGAAGAAAGCGTCCTCACTCACTCAAACAAACAGATGAGAAGAGAAGAACAGAGAGAGACAGACAAGCCTAAGCGATAAATCCTAGAAATTAACCTTAGAATCTTGTGGCTTATGCCTTAGATGAATGTTTGGGGAGATGGGCTGTCAAGAAGGTCCTAGAAGAGGCAGTCTAGAGCTGGTTTCGGGTCTTGTTTTAGGTGCTCAAAAAAAATCTGTGTTAGGTCTGGTACGTGGCCTGGTGCTAAGGAGCAAGCTCCCCTCACTTCACGATTCCAGTGGTTAGCTGGTTTCGCTTAGCCAAGATATACCTCGCCTAGAGTTTATCCTCCGCCAGAGAACGGAGTGGGCTTCCCCCTTGGTGATGAAATCCAAGTAGGGTCACCGGGACGGGTAAGGTATCCGCTGGGGGATGAAATCCCAGTCGGGCCTTGTCTCAGGTAAGTTTTATGTTTGTTTTAGTGCATGTGGTCTGGTAGTGTAACATCAAGTGTCTACGATTTATTCAATATGCAGATTTAAGTTACTAGATGTGGACTAATGCAAGCACAAGCAGAAATGAAAGTGCAATACGTTTTAAGCCCAAGTCGAAATGTGATGTTTGTTATGAAGACAAGTTTGAGAAAGGGTTGAGAGTATGATGTTTAGACTAGTCTAGAAATGCAAGAAAGAAAGATTCGTTTTAGTCCTGCTTATAGTGTCATTTGGAATAGAAGAAAGAGACAAGAAGGAAGGAGCCTAAATGCACCTAAATGAATGAAAGGAAGAGGAACCCGAGGAAGAACCTAAGGTCCCACCGGGCATGCCAGAATGTTTCTATCGCTTATTCGCTTTTTCAGATTTAAGAGAGAGAAGAAACTAAAGAAGTAATGGACAAGGCTAGAGTACCTGGATATAGACTGCGCACCGTAATCCAGACGCTGTGGGCACCCCTCTTTGGCTGTGGAGGAATGACACCTGCAAAGAAGAAAACTTGGACAAAAAGGCGTTAGATGGATAGATGGTGGGTTGCCAAGCGAAAGCTTGTTCCCAGAAGTATGAGAACTTCCTTAAGGGAGGTCAACCCACTATTTTAATAAAAGATAAATGACTGATAAATGACAGAATGCTAAAATAAACTGAAATGATAGCAAACTGAAAGAGAAAAGAAAGCAAAGGCTTACCTGGAAGAAGCGGTCGGCCTGGTTGCAGTCACCGGCATCGGTGGTATCTACCGGCGTCGGTTGTCGGGTCTGCCGACGTCGGTTAGTCTGCCGACATCGGTGGGGGTAATGACTGGCGTCGATCGGGGCAATAGGCTTGGACGGGATTTAGGCAGGGTCTGGTCGAGTCTGGGCAGAGTCTGGTCTGAGCTTGGTCTATGGACGGCTCTGAGTCTGATTTGAGGCAGTCAGGGGGTCTGTGCCTGCTGGTTTCTATTGTTGTTGTTGCCGCTTGTTGAAGACCTGTTGCTGATGAAGAATCCCTGTTGTTCACCTGCAGAAGCTTGCTGTGTACCTGAGGGAGAGAGTCAGATTGATTGGCAGAGAGGTCAAGTGAAAGGACGGATACAAGGGTTTGATGCAAATATTCAAGAGTCGGGATGTCCAGAGAGAGTCGCAGGGAGCGAAGAGAAGCCAAGAGGATAACGGTGAAGAAGCCGTTATGAAAGGTGCCAATGCCAGCAATATCACCGACGTCGGTCGACGGCTGACCGACGTCGGCGGATAAAAGGCCGGAAAAAGGCTAAAAATAGCCTTCTATCTGTTTCCCAAACGCCAGGTCAAATGAATGCGAGGATGAAACGGTCGACGGAGGTTAAATGAGCGAGAGGAGAGGTTGGAATGGGAGACTAAGGCATTAAATGGCCATGTGGGGAATGAAGGGGATCCAAGGAGGGTATCCTAGGGTGGCGAGGTGGCAAGGAGAGGGAAAAATGGACTTATTTAATTAAAAATAGATGATTATTTTCAATTAATAAGACCTAGGTAGGTTAGGGATAGTCGAAGTGGCAAGAGACCAAGGGGAGAGAGGAAGACCAAGGGTTAGACACTTTTTAGGTGTCTACAGTGGCTTTGATGGCCTTCTCTTTTATTGCCTACAAAGTCATGAAGATTCTCATGTTATCAAAGAAATGCATGATGGAGTTGGTGAAGGGCACTTTAGTGGTCTTGTCATCACTAAGCGTATCCTTCACCTCAGCTATTATTGGCCTTCTATCAACCAAGAATATTGTTATTATGTAAAAAAGTGTGTCAAATGTCAACAAAATGCTAACCTTCATCATGCATCAATCAATAGTCTTTAAGTATCTAAGGAATTTTGGCCTTTCTCACAATGGGGCTTGGAATTTATTGGGGAAATTAATCCCCATTCTTCACAGTAGCATCAATCCATCATCACCACCACTAAATATTTTAATAAGTGGGTAGAAGTAACCCCTCTTATCTTAACTAAAGCTGATAAAATCATTGATTTCATCAATCACCATATCATTTGTCACTTTGGTGCTCCCCATAAAATTATCACCGATAATGGAATATATTTCAAAAACAAGCATGTCCAATCTCTTTGTGAATCTTTTGGTATCAAACTTATTTTTTCATCACCTTATCATCCACAAGAAAATGGATAAGCTGAGGCCTCCAATAAAACCCTTAATAATATGCTCTCCAAAATGGTCAATGCCTCAGGATATGATTGGCACTTGCATATTCCCTTCACTTTATGGGCTTATCATACCATCATTCACACTCCTACGGGTGCTACACCTTTCTCTATAGTCTTTGGAGTAGAGGTTGTCCTCCCTCTCGAGGTCCAAATCCCATTTCTCTGAATATCTCTATGGGACCTCACCTCTGAAGATGACTATCATCAAGAACAATTAACTTAACTTGAACTATTAGATGAATGTCATTGCCACTCTCATCCATCTTCATGTCTACCAAGAGCATGTTAAATGTGCCTATAACAAGCACCTCAAAGCACAAGAATTTAGCATTGGTGATCTTATCCTAAAAAAAAATAAACATGTCACAAATATGGAGAAAAGTAAGCGAGGTAAATTTGATTTCAATTGGCTTGGACCCTACATCATAACCCATAAGTATAGATCACAAGCTTACCAGTTGTCCTCTCTTGAGGGAAACCCAAAACTTGAGCCTCTTAACACCTCGTATCTATGTCCTTTCTATTGTTGAATGAAGGAACTTCAGATCACTATTTGTCTAACTTAATCTCATCCCTTACATATCATATACATCTCCCTCTTCTAGAGATAACCAACTAAAATTGAATCGTGTGATTATCTGTTACAAAAACATGCCCTAATATGAAACTTTGGGTACCATGGCTCTACCTAAGGCATGATTCTCCTAGTACTTCTTCTTCTTCTAAGAAGCGGTTCCTATGGTTATTGTCTCTCTAATCCTTTTACCTACTAAAATTTTATGCAAACCTAGTTTTGCATTCACAAAAGTA
Organism: Torreya grandis; assembly: GCA_037957365.1. Classification (NCBI taxonomy): domain Eukaryota; kingdom Viridiplantae; phylum Streptophyta; class Pinopsida; order Cupressales; family Taxaceae; genus Torreya; species Torreya grandis. The sequence continues at coordinate 2,619,784 of JARHVA010000332.1, forward strand.
ATCCTTTTACCATGTGTAAACAAGTCTTTTTCAAAGGAAAATATCAAAATCAAAATCAAGAACATGCAAAAGTGAAAGAAAACTCACTGTATCATGGGTCAATCTATAACAACTATAGACTGCTCCCTTAAAGGACAACTATCAGAAATTTTTAAAATTGTAAACGTAAGTTGGACTTCTCCCTCAAAGGATATCTATTAAAAAGCATTTTTACAAATCAAATAAACAAACAAGGATCACTGTGAAGTTGTCAAAATTCTAGCAATTTTCGGAAGCTTCCCACATCGATCAGCTTCCTTAAAAAGTACAAGACCCTCAAGTAAAAGATATCCAAAATTTTTAAAGCCACAATCAACCCTCCTTCATAGACTTCCCACATCGATCAGTCTATATTTTGTATATATTATGTCAAAGACTTATTTACCTAGCTTCTTGGGATATCTATAGGACATACATACTATTCTTTCTTATAAGTTTTAGTATCATCCATTCTCCCCTCATCGATCATATATGCAAAGGACTATGAGCTCACTTGATACATAGTGATCAGGGTACCTACTTTATACAAATAAAACATGTTAATGTGAAGTGTCCTAAAGGCTCATTATGGCTAAGCTCAATCTGACCTTTGAGTTTGATAGTAGTGTTTTTTGATTAAAAAGCAAAATCAACATCAATCATGACAAACCATGAATCTCCGTATCAGCTATCTTTGTCAAAGGTACCAATAGAGAGCATCGTATCACATCAAATCAAAAACATCCATCTAGTTTTTTATCATCATACATGTACACCAATCAAATACAAAGCATTTTTCATATCCATATCCATTAAATGAAATCAAAAGCACAACCCATTAGGATTCTTTTCCATCTACATCTATGCAAATTTCATAAAATCCATCAATCTTATCATGATCATATCATTCACACCACATGCAGTTAAACATCCATATATACCATGTCAACATCAAAGTCTAGACACTTAAATTTGACTATTGATAAATTCCAATCATGGTTTTGACCAATTTCCACCGAAGTGCACAATTTAGCCTAAAAACACTAAATCACATTAAATGCTTTAAACCTGACATATTCAAGTGTCGATTTTGGCTAGAGTATTATTAAATGAGGCAATGCAATTTATGGGCTAGCTAACTTTAAGCAGATCATTTCGAGTCAAAATGCCAATTTTGCACCTAGGTGCTTTGGATTTCTCTTTTCTATCAAATCTCTTACATGAGACATGTGCCTTTATTTTTGATATTGGTAACATCCTAAATGGGATAACAGATCTAACACATCTAATATCAACTTCTAATTTGAATCTAGTCAAATTTTGAGCCAATAATAAGGCATTCTAATCAATTTAAGTAATTTGTGCACAAAGTGCTTAATCATACTTAAGAGCTAATTAAATTAAATTAGAGCCTAATTAAGAATTCTATGGAAACTTGTTGAATACTTGTTTTTAGAAATGAATATTGAATATCTACATCATTAGGTGACATCATTTCTTGGGAAGACATCCCTAGGCCATAAATGCCACAAATATTAGGATTAATGCCTCCCATGCCTCATCAATGCCCTCCATACCTCTTAATTTTCCCTCTATCCCAAATATTGATGAGACTATTTATCAATTTTAGTTGCATAATTGGATTAATCCTTATCCACACATCTCAATCTTTAGATGGATGGTTTAGGTTGATTTTACCCATTTGCAAAAAATTATAAATAGGAGGCCTTGCCACATGAATTTTAAGTCTTGATAATGTAACGTTATAATGCAAAAATGATTCCAAAAGATATTGAAATTAGTGTTACCATGATAAATTGCTTCCAATCCAAGCCAAAGCCAAAGATGCCAAGGAAAAGAGGAGATAGCCAAGCCTCCTTTGATGAAGATTTCATGAGCACATGTCAAACAAGCCACTACTACAAAAGCATTTGGAGCATCCAAGGAAGCTGAAGGATTCTTATTTTTAGTAATTTTTTAGTTGTGTTTGCCATTTTTTTAAAAATTAATTGCACCCTAATAATTAGGCATGAAGGTGTTAGTTTAGTGTGTTATTTGTCAATTTTCTTTATTCATTTTGTCACTAACACAATACTAATATCCTCTTCTTAGTCAAATTCCTAGTTCACATAGTGGCACATTCGGTGGGACCAAACGCATCCCACACATGAAGAAGATCATTCTGAAACTTTAAAATCTTTATTTGGATCATTAAAACTTTTATAATTTGATTTTTTAACTTTGTTTTACCATTTTTTTGTTATGAGTTTACATAGTAACCATCACCGGTTGAGTAAACCATTGACAGTCATTTTCAACCATTATCATTTAAGTATAACCATCATCAATTAAATTATTAAAACTATCATCGGTTTGCATAACCATCACCAATTAGTAAAACTATCATCAGTTTGCATAAACATCACCATCACCGGTTAGTATAACCATCGATGATCACTATGTTTTTTCTACACAAACCTAAGAGCTCATTTTTCTAAGTTGGTTGTTTCATCTTCAAAAGTGCTTCTAAGACAAACATCTTGCTAACATTTTTTTTGCAGGTTTTACTTGAAAAATCATCAAAGCATGCTTAAATAGATCCTTTTAAACTTCTTTTAGGGTGTTTTAAAATGAATCAAACTTTTCATTTTGGTGCTTAAAGGAAAATCATTTAGGGTACTATTGTTGAAATCTTATAGTTAGCTTTCAAAGTTAAAAATTAAGAACAAGGGGTCAAATGAACACCACCAAATATTTCATTTGGGCTTAAAATTGAACACACTTGTCAATTTTGTTATCACTTGTTTCAATTAGCACTTTGTTTTCATAAAATATAAAGATGTTGCGTGTATGCTCTTCCATTTGTCCCCTTTAGGGAACCCTTGGAATCAAAAATACTTTCCTTATTTGAAAACTGCCTAGTCCAAGGCATATAAATAACATCATCTAAAGCACTCCCTAAAGACTCATCAAATTTTGGGTGACCTTGAAAATGACCCTAAAGTGTTTCTATTAGTCTTTTATTTTATGTAAACTTGGCTTGCGAGGGGGACATCATTACCTCCCATGAGTTCTTTAGGGAAGCTTTGACTCAGGGTTTCATCTCTCGGTATTGGCTTCATTTAGATCCATATTAGAGTTACACATGGGATGTAGTGGCACTTTGGACATCGCACTACACTGAGCGAATATTAAGATGTAGTGGTTACAAAAAGGACTAGACCTTTTTGAATAAGCCAAGTGATACGAACCCAAAATCCATGATTTTAGTTTGCATTATTTGACGTGAAAGTCATTGTGAAATTGATTCCCCTAGTATGTTTATAAACTTGTAGATCTTAGACAAATCCCCACTTGTCATGGAAGTATTGTTGGTGCAAGGTGCGCCTCAAAGTCCATGTCACAGTACTATAATTTGAGAGAAGGGGGGGTGTAAAAACCATACTATATAATACATATTTACTTTTGGATGAACACTTAAAATCCTCTCATAATGACCTATATTGATGGATTCCAACAATACCAAGCAACCTTGTCAGTTTAGGATCTAAGAGCAATTAATTAGTTGGTTTTATCCTAGATTAAAGTCTTGTTTGGGGTCAAAACTTGGTGTAAATGAACAATGAAAATCAAACACATGGTCCCCAATTTTATTTGAATAAGGTAGTGTTATGATGTAAAATTTGTGAGAAATCATCAATTTACCTTGTTCAAAATTCAACATAAACTTGGAGTCATATCATCCACTTTGGCACAGTTATGTTTCCCAATTGAGTCTAGACCTTTGCCAAAGTTGTTTAAGTCCTTCATAAATAATATAAATTTGAAACTGTACCTTTATAAATTCATAAGGTTGATATGTTAAGTGGGTTTTCCATTTACACTAAACTTGAGGTAACTTAGGTTTAATTCCCAATTTGAGTTGAAGGTTGTTTAAAGACTTATGATCGTTATCACCACTTGATAGACTTAAGTCATTTTGTGATAAACACTTGCACTTTGAGTTTATGCACCACAAAATTTTTAGTGAAGAAAAGATAGTGCTATGCTATCAAATTTGTGGGAAACTATCTTTGCCTTAGAGAGTTTTTTCACATCTTTTGGGTAGTCTAGCATTGTTACGCTACCCAAAATATTTTAGATATTGTTTCATAGGCCCTCTTGCATAGAGTTCAAATTTGTTCCTATATTTTAAAACCAATCTAAGTATACCTTTGTGAGCCTTTGTCTAGCACAGTTACATTGTTCACTTTTTGTCTAGCTTATTTTTCAAAAGAACCAAGTTTTATACCATTATTTATGAGAAAACAAACTATCTCTAAAGTGCCTTTTGTTTCATACCTTATAACTATTTGATCGAGTCCATGTCCAAGAATCAAATGCCTAGTGTTTTTTAGAAGTGTTTCAAATTTGTTAGATTAAAACTTTCATCTATTTTAAAGTCTAGTTTTTGACACTGTTTGGCCAAGAGTCCTAGCACATGCCTTGTTTGAGCCTAGCTTTTGATGCCACATTTTGTCCAAAAGACCTAGCAACTTTTAATTTCCTAGATTAGAATAATTTATAACACTTCGACCTTAGAGTTTGGCATTTTGATTTTTGTTTCATTTACTTAATATTTTTGTGTAAGACGTGTAACATTAGACACTTGACACTAGCTTGTTTTATCACAAATATTTGCATAAATCTTTTGATCTTTTTGATGAATCTAGACCAAGTTTAAACATCAGATTTTAGACATTATCTTTTTAGAGTTTGTAGATATCTTTGAATTTTTATTGCAAAAACATTTACTATGGATCCCAAAATGTATTCTTACACTCATAGTGGACTCATGTACAATCTGAAGATTAGTAATGTGGTTACGCAAGAAGAAATGGTGCAAGACCCCTACACAAATAATATTGCTTATGATATGGATCCTTATCCATCTTATAATACTCAATTAGGGGCATAGATCCAAGATCTATTGGATAACTATTTGGTTAATACACCACCTTATTTAGAACAAGACCAAGAACAAATCACACAATACCTAGCTACAATACCCACAACTGACGAACGAATTCTTCAATAGTCATGTCTACTAATATGCCTTCCATTTATGATCCATTTTTGTTTGAGTTTCATTTATTGGAGAACAAAGATGATATTTTGGTTAGATCCATATAGGTAGGGGCTAAGTTTCCAGTAGACTTCCCCCATGAGAATTTATCAAGCCTAGTAACAGTGCCCCACAACATAATTTATGATCAATAGGTTTCTTCTAGAAATCCTTTGGATTTAGTCTAAATAGCATATTAGGACCATAATATGCCTAATAAAGGAAATAAACTCATAGAAGACAACTTTAACCAAATGTAGATGGCATATCAAATCTACCTAAATCTAACACGTAATTTCAATTAGATGACTATGGTGAGCAAACCTCTTATTGACTTAGTTTCTTCAACAGGAGTTTTGATAGAGTTAACCGGTCAAGAAAATCAGAGTTTAGACCCATTCATGTAAAACACTTCGGTGGCTAACTTGCTACATATGCTCATTACTAAAGAAGTGTCTTCTGCTCCTATGCAGAATAATGAGCAAAATATAGTGGACAATGTGCAAGCAATGTCCAATCCAAATCAAAGTGGTACTAATGCACAAATAACTATTCAAAAACATGTGCCTATAGTTAATACCATGAATAGACCATCATACCAAAGAGTAGGAGTTTCTACATCCCAAAATCAACCAACTATTTCATCAACCATGTAACCAATAGGATTAGGTAGTCAACCGACAAACAATGTCATGCCTCAATAGCTGAATGTGATATATCCTACTCCTCAACAAGTGATGAGTAGTACCATAAAAAAAAACCACAATCTAGTGTACCAATACAATAGAGGATAAATGTATTATCACCTCAATAAGGGACAACTAATGTTCCACCTTGCCAGGTAGTGAACAATGTACCTCTTTAGTCACAGACTAATGTACCAATCCAAAACCAAACATTGACTAGCCAACAATGTGTAAATATTGGTCAACGACAGATGATAAATCTTTAACATGCTTTCACTTCCCAATAAGGATTCATGCAATAGGTAGGATCCCATGTTTCTTAAGTACCTACTAGACAACAATCTATTCAAAATGTGCCATAAGTTTAGAGATAAGGTCTTAGTTCACAAGTTCCTACTCAATAGTAAGGTTTGATTAGTCAGAAACATGTCCCTTTTCAACCATAATAGGCAAAATATACTTATATCCCTCTATCCCAATCATAAAATCCTCCAAGTCAAACCTTCATAGCCAACCCAAACCAGAATATCACACAACTAAATGTGCAATTTCAAGTACATCCTAATCCATGTATGCATATTCTTGGTCCATCTACCCAAACTAATGTTCTCCCTCAAACCAATGTTCCTTCCAGTTTCTTATCCCAAGAATCACAACAAATGAAGGATACAATTACTACCATTCAGGCTGGGAAACAGACTAAAAAGTTTAAGCTGGATGACGTCTATTCTTATCCATTCAACATGAAGTACTTACAAATACCATTTCCTCTAGGATACGAACCACTAAAATTTGATAAGTACAAATGGAAAGGTGATCTTAAGGCCCATTTAACTAAGTTATTTGTCACATGTTAACTAGTGGCATATAGCGATATATACGTTTTGTTGTTGTTTCCAAGGAGCTTGGCTAGATAAGCCTTAAAGTGGTTTTTAAAGTTGCCCAAGAATTTAGTAACAGTTTTTGATGATCTTTCTGATAATTTTGTGCAACACTTTTCCTATAATATTAAACATGAGATTTCATTGATTGACTTGACATAAACAAAACAAAAAGATGGTGAGAGTTTTGCGAGTTATCTACAATTAGAGCTCTTACAAGCTGATTCACCCATAGTTTATCAGGTAAACAATTAGACACTGTATTTACTAAAAATTTGAGTAGTGAGATAGCTTATCATCTAGAACTACAATGTGCACATACTTTTAAGGAGATCATCGACAAAGGCTTGTTGATTGAGTGAGCCCTTATTAATAAAGGGATCATTAAGCTTACATCAACTAATCAGAATCAAGGTACCAATCAGGGAAGTGGCCAAAAACAACATCCAATCTAAGTCTAAGCACCAAAACTAGCATAGGCCAATAATCAAGATAGACCAAAGCAATTCAACTAAAATAGGAATGTTTTGGGTAATGGAGTAACTGAGTCACATCATGTCCAAATAGTGCAAACATCATCTGCACCACCTTTTCAACTTATTCCTACTTAACAACCTCTCCAACCAACATTGTAAGAACAAAAACCATGACCCGTGCAACAAATGCAACAACCTTTACCATTACAAACCCCTCCTCTAAGGAGAATTGTGCCTACACATCATGTCTTTAGTGACCTAAGAGAGCCTATTGAGTCTGTATTTTGAAAACTTGCCACTACTAATTTGATTAGTTGGTCTATACCAAAGCATTATCCATAAGGCATTCCTTATCCTAATTGGTACCATGAAAATGAATTTTGTGAATATCATTGGGTCAATGGATATAATCAATGAAGATGTGTGAAAATCAAGCATTTGATTGAGAATATGTTGGAGAATGGGGAGATAACATTGGATAATGGTGCTTCCACCTCAAATCAAACTCTTGAGATTTATCAAAACTCCTTTCCATAGCATAACATAGTAGTAGCATAAAAATCAATAACAACAACAATAACACCAATCGGTGTAACAACAAAATCAACAATATCAAAATCAAAGGCCAAACTAGTAGAACCAGTAGAATCAATAATAGAATCCACAATGTTAGAATAATGGACAAAACCAAGGTTAGAATGGTAACAACCAACAAACCTACCATGCAGTTTCACATGACTACAACATGGTTATAGGTCATATTACAAGGGGTAATGTTAATACCATCTCTATTAATCCTAGATCAAGCACTAATCAATATAGACTATTGCTAAACAATACCATTCAACCAAATTACATAGGTAATCCTTCTTTGACCTGGGAATACACATAGATGAACTAGAAAATAAGGAATTCCACTTTTGGAACTTATACCGATAACTCACCCTTGACAGGTGACCACATACAAGTACACTGGTAATCAAGACTTATCCTATATGGTCCCACACCATTCCAAACATTTTTTTAGCAATTATGGTCCAACATCTAATCTTGATTATACAATCATAACTCGAAGGTCAAAGATTACTATCCTAGGTCCACAACCATCTACCACTTTGCCTGTTATCCAACCAATTATTCAGTCTCAGAATAAACCATTCACCATTAACCAAGATAAAAAATTGATATTGTGAAACAATTACAAAAGACACTAGCACAAATTTCTATTTTAGAATTGTTGTGAATGTCAACAATCGACAAGAACATTTTGAATGAGTTTTTAACCCAATCCACTATTACTAGTGACATATCCCTAGATAAATTTCAAGCTTTGGTTGGACACCTAGCTCCATCCTAACAAGTCACATTCAACCAAGGTGATATGTCTTCTCTTGGCCCGCTCCATAATAATATATTGTACATAAAAATTTATATAAAGTGGCATAAAGTGAAACATGTCCTTATAGACAATGGATCAGGCCTCAACATAGTGTCTCTAAAGTTCATCAAGCTTCTTGGGTACACAATGGTAAATCTCTAGCCAAAAATGATAACTATTAAAGCTTATGATAATCAAGAAAGAGAATCACAAGGCACCATTAGCTTATTAGTTATCATTGGGCCTTTAACCCATGATACACTTTGCCATGTGCTTGATCTTGAGTTGTAATATAATATGCTTCTAAGAAGGCCTTGGTTACATGAGATTCATGCATTCCCATCAATGCTGCACCAATGTATCAAGTTCTCCCACTCAGGGATGGAAGTGAATATTCCAAGAGATTTACACCCATATGAACACTGCAAACATCTTGAGGCTGAGTTTCAAAGCTAAAATTACCAATATGGCATGAATCCAAGTTCCAATTAGGATAAGGAAAATGCCATACTTATCCACAGGATAATTGCATAGATCCTAATATTTTGGATTCCCTTTCCCACATGCTACCTCTTGAAGATTCTAATCATTTCACCATTTCAGATAATCGCCCACGGGAATATGTGACCCATTATACCTTACATATTGCCAATCTTTCTTAGAATCCAAAGACCTTTGGATGACCTAAAAATACCCCACACATGCATTTTTAACAAAAGAACAAAGATAAGGGACCTGTCATGTTTGTACCAGCATCTGGCTTGGAACTAAGCCCTCTTAAAGGGGATGAATCAAGGTTGTACAATGACAACCAAGTTGATTGTTATAAAAGTGCAAAGTATCCTATTCCTAATAGGATCATGGAACATCAAGATTTTTAAGGAAGAGGCGTCAGACCAAATTAACAAAGAATCATTGAGCCAATCTCTATGACTAAATACAAAAGACCCTATGGACTTGGATTTAAATCACCTAGGGGTGACCCCCCATATCTTATTTGAGTTTTATCACTAGTAGCTACTTATGATGATGCTGAAAACAAAGCAGAGTTTGATCATAGCCTCACCTTTGATAACCTAGTTGAGACTAATCTATTCAATAATAATGCCATTTGTACCATTACCCCAGTCATTCATCATAACCTATTGCCATTATATTATCCCTAATTGATAGATTGGGACCAACAAGAATCCAATTTACCGATTGATGAGTTTTAGAATGATGAGGGATTCTATGAATTTTTAGGCCTTAGAGACAACATTCCATTGGGAGATCATAAACCAGGATTCTCAATTACATTGGATCCTAAAGCCTATTTTGGAGAGTGGGTGAACATCCTTAGCCAAAAGAAAATAAATAAAACATTGAGGTCCCAAAGTGAAAATCTCTTTGAGGTGCTTTCTAACCAAATAAAAAGTAAAGATAAAGGCCAATCTAGTGGTGAAAACCTATTTTAGGCACCATTAGATAGGGATGTTCATTCTTCTTCAAATTTAGACCAGGAGACCACCAATGATGAACTTGCCTATGGATCCAAGTTTAATTTTGCGTAACAAGAATTAGATCAAAATTTTCAAGGATTTCTAACTATTTTTGTAACATGGCTAGATCTCCCATTAGGGGACTCAGATTCATCATGCTTAGGAGACGTTGAAGAACAAGTCCTAATAGAGGACACTGATATAGTTCAATAGTTCAAGTATTTGCTTACTATCCTATAAGATGATTCAACCATTCTAGTCGAAGATACAACAAAGGTAAACATTGAAACTTTATCGAACCCAAAATGTATAAAATTAGGTATGTCCCTCACTAAGAAGGAATGTGAAGTCTTGATAGTTATGTTGAGAGAATTTATAGATATCTTTACATGGACTTATTCTAACATGTTAGGTTTGGACCCCACCTTGGTTCTACACCACCTTGTGGTCAATCCTGATGCCAAACTAGTGAAACAAAAGCTACGTAAGATGCATCCTCATATTTTTATCTTAGTAAAGAAAGAGTTGGAAAAACTCTTAGAATCAGGATGTATCTGATCCATTGACTAGTCTAAATGGATATCTAATATTGTACCTCTTAGCAAAAAGCTTGAAAGAATCTGAATCTATACTAATTTTTGAGACATAAAAAAGGCTTGTCCTAAGGATGAATTTTCATTGCCTAATATTGACATGATCATCGACTCCATAATGGGTTATGAAATGATTTCACTCATGGATGGCTTTTCAAGATACAACCAGATTAGAATAACACCAAAATACCAACATAAAACAATGTTCACCACTCCATGGGGAACATTTTGTTATCAGGGAATACCATTTGGTCTTAAGAATACTAGAGCTACATATCAAAGGTCCATGATTGTCATATTACATGATATGATGCATGATATTATTGAAGACTATGTCGATGACATGTTAGGAAAATCCAAGACTAGGGCCGACCATCCAACAGTGCTACATAGGATATTTGAAAGATTATGGGAGTACAAAGTCAGACTCAATCTAAATAAATGTGTGTTTGGAGTAACCTCAAGAAATTTACTTGGCTTCATTGTGTCTCATAGGGGCATTGAAGTCGATCTGATTAAAGTCCATGTTATAATCAAAATACTTCCACCAACCAATTTGAAGCAACTCCATAGTTTGTAGGGCAAGATCCAATGAATCCAATGCTTCATCTCTCAGTTAGCAAAAAAGTGTCATCCATTTACACATCTTCTAAAGAAGGGAGTTGCATTTTATTGGGATGAACACTGCCAAACAAATTTTTAGCAACTCAAAGACTATCTAGTTAATCCACCTATTTGTTATCTCCTATGCCAGGAAAGCCAATCTTGTTGTATCTATCAGCTAATGACAATGTATTGTCGGCACTTTTATCTCAACATGATAACAATGGAAATGAGCATGTAGTATACTACTTAAGTTTTACCTTGGTCACATATGAATGTAACTATGCACCTATTGAAAAAAATTTTATAGCCATGGTCTTCGTAGCTCAAAAACTGTGCCACTACATGTTGAAAAATAAGACCATGGTCATTTCAAAAGTAGATCCACTCAAGTATTTACTATCTAAAACAACTTTACAAGGTAGAATAGACAAATAGATCATGCTTCTTAGTGGGTTTGATATAGAGTATGTCAATTAGAAGGAAATCAAAGGATAGGTCCTTGCAGATAAACTTGTTGAAGCACCCCTTGCAGATACAAATCCACTCACATTTCATTTTTTTGATGAATCCATAATAACCATCACTGACACACCTCTTAAGAAGTAATAATGGAAGCTTTATTTTGATGGTTCATTTACTGTACATGGATCAGAGGTAGGCCTCTTATTTATTACACCATAGGGGGATCTCTTCCCTAAATCATTCAGAACCAATTTTATTTGTATAAACAACATGGCCTAGTATGAAGCAATTATCATAGGACTTCGACATGCAGTACACTAGAACATATCTCATCTCCAAGTTTATGGTGATTCTCAATTAATCAGCAATCAAGTCAAAAACCATTTTCAAACCAAAGATGACAAGCTAGTTCCATATAAGGCTATGGTCGATACCGTAAAGAAACAAATTACAAATATCCAATTTAAGCATATACCAAGGGTTAGTAATAGAGCTTTAGATGCCATGGCTACTATTGGCTCTTTAATTTGACAAAATGCCAAAGCTAGAAAATATCAGTTCTTTGTTGAGAATTTGTTCGCACCAGCTCATGAACCTTCAACTGTTGTAATGATTTGTGATATTGTTGGTCCTAATTCTATCTATTACTCAGAACCTTACAACTACCTTCATGACCAAATTATACCACCTAAACTATCTCAAAAACAAACCAAAGCCTTTATTCATCATTCTACTTGTTATACTCTACTTGGATCCACTCTTTATCACCGTAGTTTTGATTAAACTCTACTTCATTGTTTAAATTTGATAGAGTCTACACTAGTGTTAAGAGAAGTTCATGAAGGGGTATGTGGAGCTCATTCTAGCAGGGAAATCCTATCCAAAAATATCTTATGTACTAGTTATTATTGGCCCATGATGGATGTAGATGCAGATGCATATGTAAAAAAGTGTGACAAATGCCAATGACATGCTAATATAATTCATTCCCTGGTAAAAAATCTGAAACCAATGTTGACACCATGACCATTTGGTACATGGGGACTCGACCTCATTGGGAAAATCAACCCCACTTCATCTGATGGCCATAAACATATCCTTACCACCATTGAATATTTCACTAAGTGGGTTGAAGATATACCTCTCACTTACGTGACTAGAAAGTAAATTTATAAATTCATCTTCAACCATCTCATTTGCTACTATGATATCCCATCTAAAATTATATCTGATAATGGAGGATCATTCAAGAATAATGATGTTGACAAGCTATGTATTGAATATAACATCACATAACATTTTTTGATAACATATTACCCTCAAGGTAATGGCTAGGCTGAAGCATCCAAAAAACCCATTATCAATACTCTTAAAAAGATTGTTAATGATGTCGGTCATGATTGGCACCTAGAGATCTTCCCTACCCTTTGGGCATACTATACCAATAATCATACTTCCATAGGAGCCACTATATACTCACTTGTTTATGGTATTGAATCCATCCTTCCCATTGAGGTCGAGTTACCTTCACTACACATATCTTTCAAACATGTCCTAGATGATCACGACTATCGAGTAGCCCACCTACAAGAACTAGACCTACTTGATGAAAAATGCAAAGCTGCACTCAACAATCTTTAGGCATATCATAACCAACTCAATAGCCACTATAATCGATGTGTCAAATATATAAAATTTAAAATTGGTGATCTTATTCTTAAAGAAAACCAAAAGAATACCACATTTGAGAAGAAACATAAAGGTAAATTCAAACCAAATTGGATAGGGCCTTTTATCATTACTGCAAATTACGGATCAAGAGCATACATGCTTGCCACACTAAATAGAGATGAACTTTCTGAGTCAATGAATATTATTCACCTCAAGTGGTACTATGCTTGAGTGCTACGGTGTATTATCTGTAATGACCATTTTAGTGGTGCCATTTTATCACTACTCTTCTTTATACAAATATCATTCTTATCCATCCTCTTAGCCTTATCCATTTTACCATCATGTTCTATCATCCAAGCATGTTCTAAATCCTATCTACCTAGCCCATTTGATCTTGGTTTTTGCCATTCATTACACATTTTTAACACCAAGGAATTTGATCAGTTTCATCCATTGTTTTAAGTATTTTAGACAGAGATCATATTTTGGAGTAGTATGATAGAAGTTTTGGCAGTTGCATCCATTATTTGTTATTCTTTTCTTATCACTGGTCTTGCTACTAATTATAACTACCTTTGGGAAAATTAGTACCATTGATCCATGATGTTGTGTCCTAGTTATAACCACCTATGGGAAAACTAGGTGCAACATTTATTTATTGAGCCTTGACATACTAGCTTGCCACTTCTTATGCCATATTATGCCTTTTCACCAACTATGCTTGTTTTTTTTGAATTGACTACTACACTAGTCAAATTCCTCTACTATAAGATGAAACTAAAGTGACTTGAGGTCTTACTCTGGGACTATGTAGGCAGTGCTCGATACTTGTTAAGGTTAGCTTAGTCACCCTTTCCACTACGCTCTTACCATTTTGTGAGCAATATAAGTTTGAATGATCTTTCCATTTTGTGAGCAACCTAAGTTTAAATGTTCTCAATGTTTTACAATCTTAAACCATTTAGTGTCCCATCATTATTGATCAAGTTGAGATACTTCAAAAATTCCAAAAACATTTGTAAAATTGTTAGAAAAAACTAAAAACACTGACAACTTCTTTGCCTTAAAGATTTTGAGAACCCTTATTAAGTTGCAATAAAATCACTTGTTTTTTAGTTTCCCCATCCTTTTTGGCCTTTTTCTCTCATGCACTTGACATTTTTCAAGACCATTCCTATTATTCTATCACATCTATTCTATTTTTTCTCATCAGTTATCACATTATTTCCATTCCTTGGGAGAACTACATTTGGTCTAAAGTTTTTTATTGGATATTACATCCATGGAACTATGTAGATAGTGTCCACTTGCCTAGTGCATATGGAGATAGCTTGACCTCCCCCTTCCATTTATTCTATTCCCTCATTTTGTTTGTTTGTTAGGTTGTCACCTATTTTCTAGGGGCAATGTTTGTATGGTTTCTATTACATTGTTTGTTTGTTTATTTTTACATATTTTGTTTGTTTGTTTGCCTATTTGTTTGATTTCAACACTGTTGCCTTGATTCAATCTTTGTGTGTTCATTGGGTGATTCTTTGTGCACACCTATACTTTAATCCATCTATATTCATCTTTTAACATTGACATCATGGTTATTATCATTGGTGCATTATTTTCTATTTGAGTATTGGATTGTGGGAGTCAGTCCTTATGCATATTTTGGCCAAGTCCTCATGATATTATATCATGATGCCTACTAACATGTGCTAAAACAAACCTCATCTTCAAGAGGTATATTCAATAATGGTGACATCATCTCTTCAACACTGACATCTTGATTCAATCCTAATCATATCCCAAACAAAGTAATTAACTATGAAATAATTTCAACCTTTATTAGTTCGGACGAGAATCTCCCTACTAGTAGGTTATTCCAATTCATCGTTACCTTCTATATTAAGTTATCATCATCCTCAAATAAGTTTGTCATGTTTTCCATAATCAAGGTTCAATGATTATAACCACCTATGAGCAAATCATTACACACTATCCCATCTACATTTCTCAATGATTATAATTGCCTTTGGGTAAATCATTATGTTGTCACCACTTTACATTTTCTACCCATATAGGGAGACATTGTTATCTTGTTTGTCTATCCTAACTTAAGTAGCTCCATCTTCCCAGTGATTATAACCACCTTTGGATAAATTATTGTGTTATCATACCATTTTGCTACTATCAGGGTACAATGCTTATAACCGCCTTTGGGCAAACCATTATACACTATCCCACTTGAATTCTCAATGATTTTGACTACTTTTTCAAAATCATTGTGTTTTCACCCCATCATCATTCCTTTTTTTGGTCCCCTTGTTTCACTTCTTATTGAGGGACCATTTGTTGACCTACTTGTGCCAACCATTCCCTCGAGGGGACATCATATAGTTAGTTTATCATCATTATAATTGTAAGCATACATGACCTTTTCATTTTTTAAAAAGATGTTACTGTGCTTATAGCTTGTACTACCTTCCCAAATTGGGTTAAATTGTAGACACCTAAATCTGGCCGCTGATAACCTCCAATCAAGCTGTTTACTAATTTCCTCTGAAGTGCACAATTTGGCCTAAAAACACTAAATCACATTAAAAGGTTTGA
Source organism: Torreya grandis (assembly GCA_037957365.1). Classification (NCBI taxonomy): domain Eukaryota; kingdom Viridiplantae; phylum Streptophyta; class Pinopsida; order Cupressales; family Taxaceae; genus Torreya; species Torreya grandis. The sequence continues at coordinate 2,635,744 of JARHVA010000332.1, forward strand.
ACTTGATATATTCAAGTGCTGATTTTGGCTAGAGTATCATTAAATGGGGCAATGTAATTTATGGAAAAACTAACTTTGAGTAGATCATTTTGAGTCAAAATACCAATTTTGCACCTGGGTGCTCTAGATTTCTCTTTTCTATCAAATCTGTTACATGAGACACATGCCTTTTTTATTTGGTTTTGTTAACATCCTAAATGGGATAACAAATCCAACGCATTTGACATAACAAGGCATTTGATCAATTTGATTAATTTGTGGACAAAGTGCTTAATCATACTTAAGAGCTGATTAAACCAAATTAGAGCCTAATTAGGAATTCTATGGAAACTTGTTGAATACTTGTTTTTAAAAATGAATATTGAATATTTGCATCATCAGGTGACCTCATTTCTTGGGAAGACATTCCTGGGCCATAAATGCCACAAATATTAGGATTCATTCCTCCCATGCCTCATCAATGCTCTCCATGCCTCTTAATTTTCCCTCTATCTCAAATATTGATGAGCCTATTTATCAATTTTAATTGCATAATTGGATTAATCCTTAACCACACATCTCAATCTTGAGATGGACTGTTTAGTTTGATTATACCCATTTGCAAAAAATCTATAAATAGGAGGCCTTGCCACATGAATTTTACGTCTTGATTATGCAAAGTTATAATGAAAAAATGATTCCAAAAATTATTGTAATTAGTGTTACCATGCCAAATTGATTCCAAACCAAGCCAAATCCACATGTGCCAAGGAGAAGAGGAGATATCCAAGCCTCCTTGGATGAAGACTTCATGAGCAGAAGCCGAGCAAGCCACTACTACAAAAGCATTTGAAGCATCCAAGAAAGGTGAAGGATTCTTGTTTTTCCTTAATTTCTAGTTGTATTTGTCATTAATTTTTGTTATTTAGCTCACCCTAGTAAAAAGGCATGAAGGTGTTAGTTTAGTGTGTTATTTGTCAATTTACTTTGTTCATTTTGTCACTAACACAATACTAATCTCCTCTTCTTAGTCAAATTCCTAGTTCACACAAAGCATTCATGCATCAATGAAACAATTAATATCTATCCCTACATGTCCATCATCATAACAACACATCATCATCATAGATCATTAAAACAAACTACCACTATCTCAACACATGCCTAGCTAGATCAATCTTCCATAAGCATGACAATCAAATAAGCATCATCACAATATATATATATATATATATATATATATATATATATATATATATATATATATATATATATATATATATATATGAAACAAAATCTAGATGGTTAATACATAAATATGTAGATATATATATCTCTCTCTCTCTCAAAATAATATACATCTCGCTACATCAGCATGTAGGCAAGAATTAAAATCATATCTAAATATCATATCTCATAAATATCAAGACCCTGGGGCACTCAGACCTCTACCACTATATATATATGAAACAAAATCTAGATGGTTAATACATAAATATGTGGATATCTCTATCTCTCAAAACAATATACATCTCGCTACATCATCACGCAAGCTAGAATTAAAATCATATCTAAATATCATATCTCATAAATATCAAGACCCTAGGGCACTCAAACTACTACCATTGGCACCATCAAGACCTGTACCTACTGGTGGCCCCTTTGGGACCCCTATATGACCAACTATGGATGCCCACTAACCAAGAGTAGCTATTGCTACTCCACCACCCAAGCTAGCCCTATACTCTACTAATCTCATAACATTGGGTAACTACTCTAGTACCATCACCTCATAATAACACAACTCTTAGATTATGGATAAGTACCATGCCCATGGTACTATATCTATCAACCCTCCTGCACCAACACCTGCTCCTCCTACGCCAATTTTCCCTTGAAGAGCACCAATCTGACCTTGTAGTGTCACTACTTGTGCTTGTAAATTAGTCACTTGCACCTAAACCTAATCCCTCTCTCTTTTCATAGTGCTCATCTACCCCTACAATGTAGTAATCTATCCCTACAAGGTGGCCACATAGCCTTGAAATGCCACCACTTATCCCTATAGTAAGGCAACCTGTACCTCAGCCATTGCTAAAGTAGCCACCACTTGAGGGCCACCTTATGCCTGTGCTTACACCTGTGCTAGATCCACATCCATGACTTGCTATCCCCTGTCTCCCCAACTAAAATCCATTATGTCATACTGACCCTAGTATCAAGTAGTGTATCCATTAGTAATCCCTATATCATTAATGTGGGCCCTCATTGATAACTCCTCAAAATCTTGAACTATGTCTACAGGCTACGACTTAGGTAGTAGGAACTCTCCCTCTTCCCTCTGATACTGCACCATGTCAGTAAGAATCCCCTTTTTAAGCCTAAACTATCTATGTATATTGTCAAAATGGATTCTCTCTATCTCCATCTCCCACTAGTTGTATATCTAGTACCAGCTCTATAACCCTATCATGTGATACCTTAACCCGGCCCACTATGGCCATCCAACATATTGCTGCCATATCACATCCCCAGGCACCAAAACCTCAAGAGTATCTCAGAACCAATCCATATGCCTCACCCTACCTCCTACCCCTATGTAGGTGGATGACCTCCTCCATTGCAACAAACTAACCACATAATTTGTCAATGTATAAGTGTCATCAAGTACACCTAGGGGTCTCAATACCTCAATATGCTCATATGCCCAATAATGTAACACTAAGTTGACACTAATCCTATAGCACTAGTATACCCTAAAATCACATATCTCCCTATATACCTGTATCAATAACACCTGAGCCCATCCAAACAAAGTCCTCCCTAAGAGCATCTCGACTAGTACATTGAATAACATATATGAAAACTACCCACCAACTAAATTTGACATCATGAAGCTTGTCAAAGCCATCATCATCATCGTAACTAGGCACCTATCATCAGGAGAAAGCTAATATATATGACCATACCTAAAACAACCTACATAGAACTCTACCTATCTCTGATCATCATCATAAATCTAGTCCATATAGTAGTCCCACTCCTTACTCTCTATATGGTATATTAGATCCCCATGGATAGGTAATTGAGTGATCCTCACAACATCCTCCAATAGTATCATGACCTCATCTATCAAGAATAAAAACATGTTGGTCACTAGGTCCCATCTCTCAATCAGTGCCACCAATATCCTAAGATCTCAGACCAGGTGTTGATAATGCCATACTAAGCCTAAGTCTACAACCTCCATGTATCTCCACTCCTCATTTCTCATTGCATCTTGTACTTGTGCAAAGAGTATGAGAACATGATCCCTTAGGTGAATCTGTTCTCAGGCCTACATTCCATTAAACATGTTAAACACATATGCCTACATCCACTATTTATTAATTCTATCATCTTAGCATATTTACAAACAAAATTAACTTTACTAATCAGTGAGAATTCACCTAAGCTATAATCTTATTTTATATTCTATCATATCATATCTTAAAAATTCTAAGCATCTTCAAGGCAAAAACACCCTCTGTTACCTGTTAATATTATATTCACCCCTATTTCTACCTTTACCCCTTAAAACAAACAAAACAAAACATATAACAACTTTATGGCTAGGTTAAAAACTTTTCTATTTAGCACTAGGGGCCAACCATTGATGGTCCCCTAGGCACCTTTTGACTTGAACCCTCGACCATTGACAGTCACTGCATACCATCAGGCCATGATATTTTTTTCACTACCCATTCCAAAATCTATACCTACCGTCACACTTTCACAACTACACTACATCTACACTATCTTCCTACATCCTACCTACCATTTTTCTCCCCCTAGTTCCCAAATTCTCAACATTTTACCTAATTTTACAACTAAGGTATTCCTAGGTCAAGCCTTAACAGTTTAAACCTAAAATTTCACCAAATTTTCTTATCAATTACCATTTCACAATACATGAATACTTTTATCTACCACACTAGCAAAGAACACACAATCCCTACCTCATTCTATGACCTACGTCATGGACGGAGCCCACGTCCCTCCACATGACTGCACCCTCATCCACCATCCATCTCAGTCAATACACATTGAATTGTCTCAAGCACTGGTTTAACCAATCACAACTGCCCACCTCAAAATCAACTTAGTCAACCCTCATTTTAAAATGCAACAGTAAAAAATTGCTCAAGTGTATCTTTCAAAGGTAAAATGTCAAAAGTGAAAATGCCTTTTTGCTTTCACTTTTTATATATTTTGGCTTTTAGGGTTTCACCCTCGATCGTCGATGGTTAGGGTGACCATTGATGGTCAACCCTAACTGTCGATGATCAAATCACCACTTTATAACTACCCTAGCATAAAAATTCTTTGACATCCCATTCCTTGAATACCTATTTTCAACACCTACCTTACCCATTTTTCTTAGCAAATATACCCCTTTTCTAACCAGAACTACATTTGGTCTGAAGATGCAATGGGGTCTTGCATCCCCTCATCTATGTAGGTAGTGTCTACTTACCTAGTGTATATAGAGTTAGCTTAGATGTATCCACCCACATACTCCCCTTTGCCCACATCTACCTTGATGTTGATCATTTTTTGCTTTAGTATTTTCATATAATTTGTGCTACCTGTGCTTAGTTATTTTGACCACACCATATAACTTTGCCATGTTCCCTATACATATTTTTCACCACTTCATGTACAAACCTGAGCATTTATGTCTTCTCAAGAATACTTTCTACCTAGAATACCCACAAAACTCAACTTATTAGTGTTTTTCACAAGAGCACTTCCTGCCTTGGATACCCACAAACACACTAGACCTACTTTGGAGACTAATAGGTGTATGCCACTGCCATGCCTATAACAGTCACATGTTACATTGGTCACTTGTCTTCACTTTCTCAACCATTTGTAACTTTTATCTTTACATAATTTTGACTCTTGCAATTCATCACATTTTTTTAACCTTATCTCACCACCTACCCATTTATCAAACCCTGACCTGATTTTGTTTTACCTCATCACCGCCCAGTTTGAGGGGGAACACCTCCTCCTAAATTTATGGCAACCCTGACCTCACCTAGATTCCATTTTTATTATGTAGCTTGTTGATTCAAGCCACATAACAAAATGGGCAAATGTAGACACCTGAATCCCATAGATTGGATTATGACTATCAAACCCCTAGATAATTCTTTGGACCCTTTAAATGAACCAAAACCCATTTTTTTAACTAATCAAATAGTTAGATTTGAAATCACCCTTTTTGGATACTTTTGATTGATGGCCTCAACCATTGACAGTTAGGATAACCATCAATGGTAACCTAAATGTTGATGATCAGGATGATCATCAACGGTCAGCCCACACCATTTGGGATTTTACATGCAAACATCAACAAATAAACGCTTACCTTTTCTAAATATAAGTTGTGCAAATCCTCTCACGAGACCTTGCATGAGTAATTTATAATTAGAAGCACCTCTTAAACCTCCACTTGAGTCTCTGGTCCTTCCCTATAAGAAGAGGAGAGCAACAAGAGATCAATCCATTTGCAACTATTACCAAGAGCTTAGATACTTGAATTTTATTATTACAGGTCATCCAAAATTATCAAGCATCATCATTAATCTATTTAGGAGATCCGATCTACCATTGCCTCTTAGATTAAGTTTCTAGGCACCATCATTCTACCGAAATCAATTTAGATTCCACCTATGAATCAATGTCTACCAATCAATCAATTCATTTCTGATGAGTCAAATATTTGGTTACTATCATTTATCTATTTTTATCCCTTTTGTATTTAATAGACTTTACACCAAACTCTTGGAATTTATTTTTTGAATCCCATCACTAGCTATTGATAAGTCCAAAATTGGACATTCAACCATCGATGGTCATCCTAACCATCAATGGTTAGGTCTAACCACCGATGGTACCCCAACCATCGACAGTCACCTATGGTAGGTTAAAAACTAGTAAGCTATCCTTTTTCCTAGGTTCTTGTCTATTCTCTAAACTTTGTCAGATTCCCTGAATCACACCTCCACCCACTAGTACTAATGAGTTTCTCACTAATTAGATCATTTCTAGTCTATCTACTTTATCGAGCATATCCTTGTTATTTAGTTTCAAATATATTTTTATTATTGATGTAAGTAACTTATATTCAATTTTATAAGCTTAATTATTTTTAAAATGATAGATTGACAGCCCCTAAGGAAGCCCATGCTTCCAGGATCTAACTAGCACTAGGTAATCCACCTAGATACTTGTCTAATGAACAAATTTGCTTTAGTACTATCTTATCTTTAGGTTTTCCTCCCCAGTCAAAGAGGAGTTCTTCACAATCTTCTGATTCAATGCGTGTGTTGGGTGAATATTTTGTCACCAACTAACTGATGGGCCAAAATAGGTGTTTACACCACAGCATAGGGAGATTTATCAACCAAGTGTGCAGGTTTACCACATCAAAAGGGGAAAAATCTCTCCTCTCATCAAGGGGAGGTTCCCTATAAATATGAGGAGCTATATACTATATATATAAGCAGAAAATAACACTCAGGGGTAGGATAACACCATCCATATCTCTTCTTTTAGAGATGATGTTCACAGCTCAAAGGAAAAAACCTAGGTGATTGGTGAAGGTACTTCTTTTCTTTCAGAAGCAATATTTAGCCAACAACCATGTTCCTTTCTAGATAGTAGAAATCCTAGTGAAATGATAGAAGGCACTTCTCTTCTTTCATAAGTGCTATTCAACAAACAATAGGAATCTTTCTGGTAGTGAAGGTAACAAGGTGCAGTAACCAGCAGAATGAGGTGTAGCACAAAGTCTCCACCTCAACTGCCAAAGAGTGAGATATGAATGATAATGAGGGCACAAATTCATCCCAAGATCCTTTACACAAGAATAGAAAAGACAAACACACTAAAAACAATTGTGGCAACACAAAGTCTCTCCACAGTTAGCTTTAGGACACCTTCCTAATTACTTCCACTAGTTCTACTTGTTAATTTAAATGAACAAGAATGCATTCAAGAAAAAAACATAAGAACAATTTCCTCAACAACACAAGCTATTCCAGCACAAAGTCTGAAAGGTCACTTGCTTTCTCATTCAAATAAAGAAATATGATAAACAAACTGAGCTCAAAGTCTCAAGAAATGCATTTCAATTTGGGCAAAGTTTAGCTTCTATATCAAAGAGATCTCTTTTTCATAAAATAAGAGATTACAATATATAACACTCCTAGAAAGACTTGGGTGTTTTATTTCATGGAATGGCCCATGCTACATTCAATGCCTTGAATGCATTTTTAGTTCTATCAAGGGGCCATGCTAGAACAGGGCATCAGCCTTAACTATGGCATGTCAATTCATCTCAAATATCTCTTTTTTGAAGTATGGGCCACCTCGTCTTCCTCTTGATATTTGCATAGCTGTCCATTTTGCCTTTACTCGATGGAGAAAAATAGGACGCATCCTTGAGTGCTCGTACTCTCTGATGTCTACCTGTTGGACTGTTCCACCTACTAGAAATAACTCTTGCAGATTTTTCTAGTCTTTCCCCTTCATTCCCACTTTCCTTGTATTTTGTCCTTTTTTGCATGATCTGAGCCCTCAGGATATCTTCTCACTTTCTGTCGCTCCTTCAGCTTCTTCCTTGGCTAGTCGCTGAGTTTGTTCATAGGGTCGCACCACTTTTGAAAATCAATGGATATTTCATTACCTTAAATTTGACGTCTGCATGGATGTCACTAGTCACTGGTCACTTGAACTATTTTGAACCTTAAACCTTTGAACCATGAGAGTGCATTAATTCAATAGTTCAACAATTCAAGTAGTTTAATCAGCTTCTTGGTTCAATCAACTCCTTGGTTCGATCAGCTCCTTGCTTCCTTCTTTGAATTTTGAAATCCCTCAAACCTTTGAACCTTTGAACTTTGAACCATTTTGGTTCAAGGTTCAACGGTTCATTCTCTTCCTTTGAATCTTTTGTTCCTTTGAACTTTCTGGATCCTTTTCTTTTCTATTGAACTCATTGATCCTTTGAACCATGAACTCTTTTGGTTCAAGGTTCAATGGTTCATTCTTTTCTCTTTGAAGTCTTTCTTCTTCTAAGTCTTTCAAAATTTATTGAACCCATTGAACCTTTGAACTTTGAACTCTTTTGGTTCAAGGTTCAATGGTTCATCGGTTCAATCTTTCTTCTTCGAAGTCTTTTTTTGTTTAAGTCTTTTGATTTTATTGAACTCATTGAACCTTTGAACTCATTGAACCATTTTGGTTCAAGGTTCAATGGTTTAATCTTTCTTCTTCAAAGTCTTCTTTTCTCTAAGTCTTTGAAAGCCGCTTGAACTTTGAACTTGCTAAAGCGCTTAGAACTCTTTGAACTTTGAAGCGGTTGAACTTATTTGAACTTGTTAAGCGCTTAACTCTTTTTAAAAATTTGAACTTTGAACCTTTGAACCTTGATGAAGTGGGGTTCAATGGTTCAATGGTTCATTCCATTTGTTTGAAGCCTACCAATGGACTCTTTTGTTGATCCTTGACATTGAACCAGCCTTAAAAATGCCTAAGTGTTGGGAAGTTGTTCCTTTATGAGAATTTGCCTATTGAAGTTGTTGAACCTGTGAGTTCCTTGAAAGAAAATGCTTGAATAATTGAAGAACTTGAGCACTCAAAACATTTTGTGAGAAGGGAAGAGAGAATTTTGGCCTGCAGAACCAAAATAGTTGATTGTCATCCCCAAAAACAAGTGACAAATTTTGGGAACAACAGCTGGCTCTAGTTGGGAAACTTCCATCGACTGTAAAAACAATCAAAGGGAGTAGAATCTAGAATCTCTAGTGCCATTAAGTATGCCATTGGGCTATGGAGTCATGCTACCCAAAAAAAAAGGCGCCAAAAATAAACAAAAATGAAAAGCACCAAAGGGAACTAAAGACTATACAAAAATATACATATGTACAAGCTGATCTTATCTGATACTTTAGGGATTGAAGTACTTTAGATGCTACCCACTGTGAGGTAGTGAAAAGGGTGTGCCATCTTGGTACTTCAATATGAAGCTATTTTCACCTTTGAGTTGATGAATAGTAAATGGGCCTTGCCATAGGGAATCAAATTTCCCATGCATTCCCTTTGGTTCTCTTCTCTTATCCCATAACAAAACTTGATCACCAATTTGGGAATTATGGGCTTTTACTTTTTGGTCAAAGAGTTTCATCACTAGACTTTGATGCATAGCAATTCGATCCACCACCATAGTTCGTTGCTCATCCAACTCAGTCAAGCACATGATCCTCTTGTCAATGGAGCTTTCATATGTCTGATCTTTGACTGCCTTCACCAATTTCAATGCTGGTAATTCTAAGATGATTGGTATCTCTGCATTAAAACCATACAGAAGTTGGAAAGGTGACATACCTATTGCCCTCTTGGGCATAATTCTATCTACCCATAAAGCATCAAATAATGCTTTATGCCAAGTTCATTGGTTGTCATCTACTAGCTTTCTGATGATGGTCACAAGGTTCTTGTTGCTCAATTCTACTTGGCCATTTCCTTGCAAAAAATAATCAGAAGAGTGGGAGAGAGTAATCCCATAATAAAAGTAGAATTGAGTAATCTCATGGGAAGAGAAATAGGCTGCATTATCAGTCACTATCTTAGTTTAGACCCAAAACCTGGAAATGATATTTTCTTTGAAGAAATTGCATACTACTTCTGAAGTAGCATGCTTGGCTGGAATAGCTTCCACCCATTTGGTGAAGTAATTTATTGCTGTGAGGACATAATCATGTCCAGCGCTTGAAGATGGGTTTACAACACCTATGAAATCAATTCCCCATTGCTAAAATGGCTCTTCTATTACTACAGGTTTGAGGGGCAATACAACCAATTTGGGTTTTCAAAAAAATTGTTGACACAGTTCACATTTATGCACCCATTTGTATGAATCTTGAAATAGGGTAGGCCAATACTTGGCTCATAGAATCTTATGAGCAATTATAGGCATAGAAAAATGTCCTCCACAAGCCAAATTATGGAAGGATTCTAGAAGTTTGATCTATTGCACTTTGTCCAGGCAGCGAAGGAATACCCCATCAAGGTTTCTCTTATATAGCCTGTTGTGCCACAGGACAAAGTTGGTAGCTTTCAACTTGACAGTCCTCTTTCCTTTTTGAGATAGGTGAGCAGGGCACTCACCATAAGTAAGAAAATGAGTAATACTCAAATACCACTCATTCATGGTGGAGACAAAGAGAACTATTGGTACATCTTCAATTTCTACTTCTTCATGCCCTGTTTCTTTTGGTTTGTTATCAACAATCAATTGGCAGAGACCCCTTCCCCACACAAGCTTCATTGGTTTGATAACAAGATCAAACTCCTAGATTTTAGCAATCCAATTGCCCCTTTTGGTTCCAAACTCCTACTGAGTTAATATGGATTTGACTATGGTATCAGGAACTAGGGCAATAGTGTGTGAATTTAGGATGTAAAAATGAAAGTGCTTCATTGCCTTTACCACTGCATAAGCATGCTTCTCCAGTTTTGAATATTTCAATTCATGAGCTTTAAGAGGATAGATCATGAAAGATATGAGATATTCCATGCATCTTTTTGTTCTGTTGAACTGGAATTGCTGAAAGTGTGTGTTCAGAAGCATAACTGTACATTATGAAGCCTTTGGTGTAATCTAGACAAACTAGAATTGGGGCATGGGCAATAGCTATCTTGATGTCTTGAAATGCTGATTTGCCTTTTTCAGTCTAGTTGAAAGTGGCCTTTCCCTTCATCATGTCCACAATGTGGCGAGTCTTCTCGATGAACTCATGAATGAATCTTCATAAAAAAATCACCTTTCTAAAGGAGTGAACTATAGTCTTACTTGTAGGTAGAGTAAGCTCCTAGATGGATTTGACTCTTTCTGAGTCAATCTTTATGCCTTATTGGGATACAATGTGTCTGAGATGTTTCCCTTTTATTACTCTAAAAATAGACTTCTTGGGATTTAGAGAGATGCCATTCTGTCGACATCATTCCAACACTTGTTGTAGATGGTGCACATGATCAGGACGATGCTTTGAAAAGATAGTCAAGTCATCAAGGTATACCACAATGAACCTACCTATTTCATCTCTAAAAGCAAGGTCCATTACTCTCTAAAAAGTGGTGCCAGCATTTATCAAACCAAATGGCATTCTTTGATATGCAAAGGTGCCCTAAGGTGTGGTGAAGGTGGTCTTATACTGGTCTACTTCACCAACTTCTACTTGATTGTACCCTGAGAAGTCGTCTAACATTGATAACATCTCTATACTGATCACCGTCTAAAGGACTTGGTCCATGATGGGTAGAGGGTAGCTATCTTTTAAAGAGGATTGATTCAAGTTTTTGAAATCCACACAGAGGCAAATTTTTCCATTTTTTTTTCTTACAGGAACTATGTTGGCAATCCACATGGAATGATGGATTGGGAAAATTATTCTAGCATTCAACATTTTCTATATTTTAGATAGAATAGTACCTGATATCTTTGGATTATACTACCAAAATTTCTACTTGTAAGGCACCGAGTCACTCTTAGAGGAATTTCATGGTGAATTTCTTTAGGCCTGAGTGACTTCAGGTCATCATAGGAGTATGCCAGAACATCTATGTACTGGTGAAGCAGAGTAGTAAATTTGAACTTTTATTCTAGAGTGCAACACTTCTCGATGTTTACCATCTTGGGATTTTCCTTAGTATCCAAATTTATTTGATCAAACTCCTGGGAGGAGCTTGAATCTTTTTGTTGCTATTTGATGAACCTATCATGTTTATCAAATAGTTTCTCAAGGGAAACCAATCCCTTGGGAATTTTATTCCCTTTTAGCTGCATGAATTCTTCATCCACGTTTGAATTTGTTCCATGGGCTGATTTGTGTTTCTGAGATTCACTATCTTCTTTATGAAGTTGTTCAAAGCTATCATTTTATTCTAGAAAGGCAATGATTTGGTTTGTCATTGTTGAACACCTACCAATGATTGGCATTGTCAGGAACACTTGGTCGAAAGACCAGTTCAATGATGTACTTGTCTCCTCTAAAATCTGGGTGAGGAACCAAGAGAGTCACCAAAATAGCTAATGCATCAGCTCAATCATTGAATTCTTTGGGCACTACAGAGATACTGAAAGCATCAAAGCTTTTAATTTGATCCCAAACTAGATTATGGTAATGACACAATCTTATATTCTTAGATTGATATAGGTTCCTCACCTGACAAACCACTAACTCAACATCTCCTTTGGTGTGAAGGAGTTTGATGCCCCTATCTCGAGTAGCCTGCAATATGAGCAATAATGATTCATATTTAGCACTGTTGTTAGTGTTGCTGAACTGCAACTTATATGCATATAGGAAAATATCTCCTTGAGGAGATATTAAAACAATCCCAACTCTAGAATTGGTATAAGAGTAGCTACCATCAAATTTCAAAATCCATACATCATTGGAAACTGCTCCTTTCTCAAAATTTCCTTCATTTGGAGGGGAGGGTCCATCTGCACCTACGCTATGCTCTATTAACTCTTCTTTTATCTTGTTTAGATCAATTCTTAGATCACCACCTATAGGAATTTCATCTACTGAAACATGAAAACCTTCTATGGTCAAGAAGTAGTTACCCATGCCTGAAGACTCAAACAAAATTTGAGTTTCAAGGGCTGACATTTGGGTAACAATGTACTTTGATTCCTTCTTAGGAAGTAGCCTCTACATAATGCCTTTGACAAGGATCCTCACTTTAGATAGGTCCATGCTCAACTCGCAACCAACATCTTTGCAAAAATTTCACCTAAGGAGAATGCCATATGAGGCTGGGATATCTGCCACCAGGACTGTCATCTTGATTCTCTTATCTGGGAATGCTGCAAATACAAATTGGGCATCCTTGATTTGTCCCAATAGAAACATTTTTTTGTTCTCCATGGAGAAGCATCTCCTAAAGGTTTTAGTCAATGTAAGCTTAAGAGAATCTACCACCTTAGTGGGCATGACATTGTCAGACGCACCTGAGTCTATGATGCAATTGCTCAGCTTGTGACCATTTATTAATAGGGAAACATAGAAAGACTCTATTTTCTCAGGGGTAGTAGGAGAAATAATGACAAGATTATTCTAGGTGGATGTGGAAGTCACCTTTGGAATAGCTGGTCTTATAGGGATGGTTTTATTCTTTACACAATGAACCAGCTTATCCAACTGCTTAGGGTTGGATTGCAGGAATTCAAATTCAGACATTTGAATTTTAGTTTTCTTGACATGGTCGATTATATCAAATGTCTAAAATGAATTAGGAATAGGGGAAGGTAGTTCATCCTTTTGGTTTTTAGGGGGGGAGGGCTGATCTACCAAATTGAAGTTAAAGGTGAAGGCGTGCTTGATGTACTTACATTTTTAGCAATCACCAGGTCCTTTGGTTGGAAAGGCATAAAAGTTCCTCATTTGGCAATTCAAAATGTAGGATGAGATCCTTCCCCTATTTTTCCTTTATCATCTTGTTGAGCTGATTGGTTCTGTGACCTGGTAAACTGTGCATATGATCCATCAAATGCTTCTCCTTTACTTCTAGGTTCATCCTGGTAATTCAAGAAACTAATGTTGGAGTTACTAGCTAATTCTTATTCTCCTTCTATGAAGAGATTAACATCATCTTCTGGGTTTAACTCAGGTTGGAAAGAGAAATCAGATTCTGTTTCAAGATATCCAACTACTGAGTTGGCTGGTGCTGCTTCAATGGCAAGTTTCCCCTATGGGGGAGGAAGATGATTTGAATACCCTTGATTTCTGGTAGTGTTTCCTTGGTATGATTGATTGGGGAATGTCCTCCTTGGTATATCTCTGTATGAAGGAGGAGCAAACATCCATTGCACCATTTGCTTTCTGAGAGCTAGCAACTCATTTGCCAACTTTTGCACCATTGGATCAGTGGTGCCTGTAGATGGATATTCATAGGATGAAGAAGATTTACCTCTATTAATATCTCTCCTTATCTTCCCCACCAAGATGAGATCATCTTACACCTTAGTGGCTAAATCCTGAGCTTTAACAAGGTCTATGTTGCTAGCACGTCTTAGCAAAAAACTTACTTTAGGTAGCTGAGAGTTGATGAAAAAGCATTTGAAATTCTCAACTATTGGTTGAGCAATTACAGGGATCCTATTCCTTAGCTTGTTGAACTTGGCAATGAAGTCTCTCACAAGTTCATGAGGCTCTTTCTTCATTTGTGTGAGCTGAGCTAGCAGGGCATGTGCATCTTTAGTAGGCTTGAACTTGGCTTCAAATTTGGCTTTGAGGGTGTTCCAGTTAGTTACAGACCAAGCCTACAGATGGTAGAACTAGTGTCTACAATAGTGCCTTGTAATGTCTCTATGAATAGCCTGACTGTTACATCTTCATACTCCACTCCTATCACACCACGGACTATGCTGGAGGCCACAATATGTTCATTAGGATGAACTCTCCCATCACCAAAGAACTTGGAGTAATTTTTTCCTTGAACTATGTGGTAGCTCATGTAGAGGTGGAGTTAGATTGAGTGGACCAAAAGATTTAACCCTAGGGGCCTTGAACTACCATTGTATGACTTGTGAAGGGAGGGATAACAAATATAGGTGGAGTATGTATAGGCAAAGTAATGCTAGTAGAGGAAAAAAAAGCTTTGCCTTGTATTGGTGACCTGATGTTGGTAGGAGGAAGACTCCTAGTTTGTTGAAAGCGAGATGGTGAAGGAAACAGATCAAAATCACTTTGTTGTACCAACTTGAATACAGGGTCAACAATACCTTTAGATCTCTGGCTTCTGGTATTGCGTGGAGTTGCAAGATTGTAAAAATAAATAAATAGAAAAGAACATGGGCTGCTTCAGCTTGAAGCTTGAGGCTTTAAACTACTTGTTCTTCCCCAACAGAGTCGCCAAAAATTGTTGGGTGAATATTTTGTCACCAGCTAATTGATGGGCCAAAATAGGTGTTTACACCATAGCATAGGGAGATTTATCGGCCAAGTGTGCAGGTCTACCACATCAAAAGGGGACAAATCTCTCCTCTCATCAAGGGGAGGTTCCCTATAAATATGAGGAGCTATATACAATATATATAAGCATAAAATAACACTCAGGGGTAGGATAACACCATCCATCTCTCTTTTTTTAGAGATGATGTTCACATCTCAAAGGAGAAATCTCGGGTGATTAGTGAAGGTACTTCTCTTATTTCAAAAGCAATATTCAGCCAACAACCATATTCCTTCCTGAATAGTAGAAATTCTGGTGAAATGACAGAAGGTACTTCTCTTCTTTCAGAAGTGTTGTTCAACAAACAACAAGAATGTTTTTGGTAGTGAAGGTAATAGGGTGTAGTAACCAGCTGAATGAGGTTTAACACAAAGTCTCCACCTCAACTGCCTTAGAGTGAGATATGAAGGATAATGAGGGCACAAAGTTGTCCCAAGATCCTTTACACAGGAATAAAAAAGACAAACACACTAAAGACAATTATGGTAGCACAAAGTCTCTCCATAGTCAGCTTCAGGACACTTTCCTAATTACTTCCACTAGTTCTACTTGTTAATTTAAATGAACAAGAATGCATTCAAGAAACAGACATAAGAACAATTTTCTCAACAACACAAGCTATTTCAACACAAAGTCTGAAAGGTCACTTGATTTCTCATTTAAATAAAGAAATATGATAAACAAACTGAGCTCAAAGTCTCAAGAAATGCCTTTCAATTTGGGCAGAGTTTAGCTTCTATATTAGAGAGATCTATTTTGCATAAAATAAGAGATTACAATATATATCACTCTCAGAAAGACTTGGGTGCTTTGTTTCATGAAATGGCCCATGCTGCATTCAATGCCTTGAATGCATTTTTAGTTCTGTATAGGGGCCATGTTGGAACATGGTGTCGGCC
Organism: Torreya grandis; assembly: GCA_037957365.1. NCBI lineage: Eukaryota > Viridiplantae > Streptophyta > Pinopsida > Cupressales > Taxaceae > Torreya > Torreya grandis. The sequence goes on from JARHVA010000332.1 coordinate 2,651,697, forward strand.
TTAACTACGACATGTCAATTCATCTCAAATATCTCCTTTTTGAATAATGGGCTGCTTGGTCTTCCTCCTAATATTTATGTATCTATCCATTTTTCTTTTACTCGATGGAGAAAAATAGGCCACATCCTTGAGTGCTCGCGCTCTCTAATGTCCACTTGTTGGACTGTTCCACCTACTAAAAACAACTCTTGCAGATATTTTTGGTCTTTCCCCTTCATTCCCACTTTCTTTGTTGTATTTTGTCCTTTTCTATGTGATCTGAGCCCTCAGGCTATCTTCTCACTTTCTACCACTCCTTCAGCTTCTTCCTTGGCCGATCATTGAGTTTGTTCACAGGGTCGTGCCACTTTTTAAAATCAATAGATTTTACATTACCCTAAATTTGACATCCATGGGGATGTCACTGGTTGCTGGTCACTTGAACTATTGAACCTTGAACCTTTGAACCATGAGAGTGCATTGGTTCAATAGTTCAATGGTTCGGGCAGTTCAATCGGCTTATTGGTTCAATCAGCTCCTTGGTTCAATTGGCTCCTTGCTTCCTTCCTTCGAATTTTGAAATCCCTCGAACCTTCAAACCTTTGAACCATTTTGATTCAAGGTTCAACAGTTCATTCTCTTCCTTTGAATTTTTTATTCCTTCAAACTTTCTAGATCCTTTTCTTTTCTGTTGAACTCATTGAACCTTTAAACCATGAACTCTTTTGGTTCAAGGTTCAACAGTTCAATGGTTCGTTCTTTTCTCTTTAAAGTCTTTCTTCTTCTAAGTCTTTTGAACTTTATTGAACCCGTTGAACTTTTGAACTTTGAACTCTTTTGGTTCAAGTTTCAATGGTTCATCGGTTCAATCTTTCTTCTTCAAAGTCTTCTTTTGTTTAAGTCTTTTGATTTTATTGAACTTGTTGAACCATTTTGGTTCAAGGTTCAATGGTTCAACGGTTCAATCTTTCTTCTTCAAAGTCTTCTTTTCTCTAAGTCTTTTAAAGCCGCTTGAACTTTGAACTTGCCGAAGCGTTTAAAACTCTTTGAACTTTGAAGCGGTTGAACTTCTTTGAACTTGTTGAGTGCTTAACTCTTTTTTGAACTTTGAACTTTGAACCTTGATGAAGTGGGGTTCAATGGTTCAATGGTTCATTCCATTTGTTTGGAGCCTACTGATGGACTTTTTAGTTGAACCTCAGTGTTGAACCAGCCTTAAAAATGCCTAAGTGTTGGGAAGTTGTTCCTTTATGAGAATCTGCCTATTGAAGTTGTTGAACCTGTGAGTTCTTTGAAAGAAAATGCTTGAATAATTGAATAACTTGAGCACTCAGAACATTTTTTGAGAAGGGAAGAGATAATTTTGGCATGTAGGACCAAAATAGTTGATATGTCATCCCAAAAAACAAGTGATGGATTTTGGGAACAACAGCGTGTACCATTTATCATGTATTTATACCATAACCCATATTTCTAATTTTCCTATCTTCTTCTACATAATATCAAAATTTGAGTGAAACACCCAGCATACTAATTACTCTGATACCAAAACCTGACGTATCAAAGCAATATCTACAAAATTTAGCCTAGTGTACTAACCATTTTGATACCAAACCCGATCTATAAACTGGCACTAATTTTGTGTAAAAAGGTTACCTTGGATCCTTTAGTCAAATCACATAATTTTTTGAAACCTTCAAGGAAACAAAACTAAATTTAACCTTTCAATACATATTTATCTCAAACCTCAAAGTGCTCAATTTTCCATTAATATGCCGTATTTGACTAATTATGCATTAAATAATGATTAATAAATAAAACAAATAAAAATGATGGAAAAATAATGCACGAATAAAATCAACTCATGACAAGCACATGATAATAGAGTTTGACAATGCCTACATCTCTGGGTTTGCTTATAGTACGAATTGATCCTTTTCCTTGAAAAGTGAGTACATGGCCAACCTACATGATTGTCAAATGGATACTCTAAAATTACACACAACTCAAACAACAAAGCTTCAAAAAGTCCTGGTAAACCCATGAATAGACCTTCCACCTTACTATCACGTGAATACAATCTCACAATCCTGTGGGTTTCTACCAAAGGTCTCAAAAATTAACTTATAAAAGGGTCTTAAAAAAATTTTCATAGGGATTTCAATATACTGTTACAATCATCTCAGAGTCTAAGATAAATCCATAGTTTACACCATGAAGTGAACATCTCTCCAAGTCCCTCAAAACTTGAGATTTTAAAAACTAGTCTATTATGGCCTATACACAGTCTGCTCTATTATTCACTTTGAGGCATTAAAAAGTGCATCAAAATACCTCAAATATAGACACTCAGTATATGGATAGAATAATATCTAGCTCTAGATCTCAAATCTTGGCTCTGGCTCTCAACTCTTTGGCTCTAGCTCTTCGGCTCTGGCTCTTGTCTCTTGCTCTTCGGCTCTGGCTCTTGATGCTCAGATCTCTAGCTCTTGACTCTTCGGCTCTGGCTCTCACATGAGAGATTTGGCTCTTCAATTTTGACTCTTCAGCTCTGGTTCTCACATGAGAGATTTGAGAATTTGGAATGAATTCATTGAATTTCACTACCAATTCCCAATGATTTTTAAATGACCCCTCACCCCTTTATATACTTGTGGGAGGTCCACTTTTTCTGATTGGGATGATTATCCACAATCCTTTTTAATAAATCTCATAATTATCCCATACTCAATTTTTATGGGATTTTAAATTATCCATCACATTAAAAAATATGGGGTGATAATCATTCCCCAATATATGATGGAATATGTTTACCCCCAAATATTAAAGACTTGGGTCAAACCATATTGCCACATCACTTTATTTCCAAATTATCGAGTTTGGCCATAACTTTGACTGGTCATAAATTTTGCATACAGACTCCATTTTTAAAACCTTAGAATGTGAAGAAAATATTAAGATGAGCTCTAAATCATGGAACTAGATTTTAAATATTCCATGATGATCAATTTTTTTTGTTTGACCAATTTTGACCACTTGTTGACTATATTTGATTGAAACTTTGATCAACTACACAAGGAGCATACAAGCTCCATTTCCAAAGTTCCACATACCATTAGAAAGATCTCAATGAGATCTACATTATGACAATGATCAATACAAAATTTGATGAATTATATTTTTAAGTGAATCTGGATCCTCCTAGATCAAGGAAGCATTTTGAAAATTAAAGGAGCTATATGATTCACATTCAAAGATGAAATTCATTCAGTTGCAGTTGAAGTTGTTCAACCTTGAGTTGAAAGATGGTGATGTGATTAGATTGGATTCAGAGATATGTGCTATCAATCATGATGTAGATGCAACAGGTGTCAAAATTGACATCTATATGATTGTATTCATAAAATCCTTTATTCTCAACTATTCAACCTACTTGGAGTCTCTACAAGATATCAATTAGTTGAAGACTCACATTTGATCAATTGATTGAAAATATGTTAGAAAGAAAAAATTCCTTAAAAATAAAAATTGAGTTCACAATAGGAGAAAGTGTGTGTTATGTCAAAAAAATTCTTTCAAAACATCTAACAAGGCCACATCTTTAGAAAATGAAGGCAATAATAAGTGTAAGAAGTATAAGGAAAAAGGGTGAAAAAGTGAAAATTAAGGTGGTCAAAAATAGAATGATAAACAAAACCTATACTACAAATGGTGTGACATAAAAGGAAGCCATGATCATGTGTTTTCTATTACAAATGATTAAGCAAATAATATCTCAGTTAGTTATTCATGGTTTGATGCTTGGGTTCCTAATACTAGTGCCACTATACATATGACTTTTTGAAAAGACTTATTTAAGGATTTGAGTGAATAAAGTTGTGATTTAGTATACCTCACAGATAGATTAAGTTTACAAACACAGGGAAGAGTTACAATACAACTCAAGTGTTCAAGGATTCCAAATGTGAAACTCCAAAATATTCTGTACCTTCCTCAATTGAAACAAAACTTGTTATCCCTAGTGATCATAAGACAACAAGGTCATTCCATTATGTTAGATAATGGTGATCTAACAATTAGGAGAAAAAGTGACAATGTAGTCATTTTGATTGGATATGAGGAAGGGAAACTACTCAAACTCAAGGGTGAGCCATCAAATTCATATAATTATGTTCATCTTGTGGAAGATTAAATTTTTCCAAACATTTTATGGCATGATAGATTTAGGAACACTCACTATTATTATGATCCACATTTATAATAATTAGAATAATGCAAAGTATAATGTAGAAAGACATAACACAATAGATATTGGTGGGCCAAGATGCCTAAATATTCAATATATGAAGATGTATAATAATTACCCTTAAGGTAGGGGAACACCATACAATAATCTTTTAGGAAGGAATAATTTCACAATGCCACTTTCAGGGGAGAACCTCAAATATCCTTCTACCAAATAGAAGACCCAATACTTAATTGATTGATATGATACTCACCTCCTATATGTAGACCTCTAATTAACTAACTATATTGTCACTCAATTTTGCACTCTTATAGAGGTATTTCAAGCATTATTCAAATTGAGTAGAACATGGGGTTACCCCTAGACCTATGGATTATCTATAATAGGGGTAAACCTATAGATTGAAGGGCTAGCTCCCTTGATATATCTATTGGAGCTCATCACCTATACTACTAGCTTGTTTAAATGAAAATGGAGAGAGAAAACATAAAGTGAAACTATCCTAATGAGGTGATACACCAAGTTAACTTCCAAAATACTATCATGTGCTTGCACCATGAAAGGCGACTAACAAAACTGACTTCAACATCTAAGGTTTCTCTAACATAAGTATTTCAAACATGAAGGCGATAAGCAATGCACTTATTACGGTGAATGAATAAGTGGTCTGATTGTAGACACTATTACCCTTGCCTACACTTATAGACATATAAGGACACTAGCTACACTTCATGTGACTTGTTAGAGAGCATACTACTTGCACAAAACATGAACGAGTAAGACGAACATAAGGATAGATGATTATCTCTTGTCATTAAACTATGCACTACTTCACAAACTCAGATAAAAAGTTTATAACTCAAAACCAAATTTAAATATTTTATTCCAAAGCAATAGTGATACTCAAACCATTAGGGCTTTGCTATACTAGATGTGAATTTTACAAACTTAGTCAATAGTGGCTGCTTATATAGAGAATGGTAAAGAGAGAGGGGCGTAGTAGAGAATGATTGGAAAGTGTCCATGTGAGTTAAAATAATAAAGGGAGTTATGAGATACTAAAAATGGACTTATAAGGTCATGTGTCTCACTCCTAAAGATGATTTGACCCTACATATGGCATAGGGGTTACAAATTGGCTTGACACCTTGACCAACTCCTTGAAAATTGCCCTTCTTTGCATGAAAGGAGTGAAAAATGGAATTTACAATCATGAATTCACCATAAAATTATCTCAATAAACTCACTATATACCTTCCATTCCTTAATAAACTCCTTTGACTTGACACTCCATCATTCATGTGCATAGGTGTCTTGAAACTCTCCATTTCCCATGCTTAGTTTGGTCCAAGTGGCCCAAAACTCAAGTGCATCTTATTCAAGTCATATTATCTCCATGAATGATCTTAAAATATGTTATCATGTATAAAACAAACCATTTTTTTTCTTGGGACAACTCTCAAGAATTCATTTTGCTCCTTAAGCCCTCACTAGGCCTATTTTTCTTATAGCCCTAAAAAACTATAAAAATCCTTATGTAGGGAGTTGTATGGATCATAATAATAAACCAATGGAATATTATAAGACCAATTATGGCCTTACAATTCTATGTCAAATTTTATCTCCTAACTTTGAGTGGAACTCCATCTTTTTTGCCTTTTTCTCTCTTGAATTAGGCCCATATTAGGCCTCCTTGCTTAAAACCCTATTTTCTTGCTCCAAAATTATACCACACATGTGAAATCACCCAAAATAATGTGATTAAATTTACCTATTGTATCAAAAAACTCCATGTCAATTTTGACGTCTTAAGATCCTATGGAAGTATGCAAACCATGAAATCACATTGTTACCTAGCCTCATTTTCAGCCTATCTGAGACTACCTTAGAAAATGGGCCTAGTTTGACCATATATATAATATATTATGCATGTTTTTAGAATTTAATATCTATGACACATTCAAAATTACTTCATCTAATGATTAGGAAGTTCTCCCCTTCTTAGAACACCTATAAAACAATAAAAAACACATAAAACAAGGCATTTATGGAAGTCTATATAAGTGACATAAGTATCAAAGTACATGCAGATAACTTACTTGGAGTTATAAAAAACATCCAATATGTTTTAGTATAAAAATATGTCATTAGATATGCATTTGAGATCTTTTTCCCTTGACTAGTCACTATCAGGGTTTTAAGAGGATTTAAGACTTGTTTGGGGTCTTAATGATTATTTATAAAGAACAAATTATCAATTGAATTCCTTCCACTTGGAAAAAATTCTTGACTAAACCATTTAATTATCTCAAATGTATTTAAATCCTATGAAAATTTTGAGTTATGATATGAGCATCTGAAGTTGCTCCTTGGGTGGCATGCTTAGTGTTCTTGAGCGTGAGATATGTTTGAATTGGGTTTTGGGCCTCAAAACTTAATATAACTAATGGGATAGGTTTATAAACCTATAAAAAAATTCCATTCATGATTGTACATTCCTTTTTAGTGCTCATCACTCCTTTGTATGCTCATGGTGTACTGGTCAAGGGTCTTGGGGTTTAGGCTTGTCTCCTCTTTGCTAGCCCCTAAGGGAACTTGAGTTGAAAAATGAGTGTTAATGTCTCCTAAAAGTGTATGAAGACATTTTAAATGAATATTTATTACCATAATGGCTCTTTATGTATTTTTATATACTTTTTTTATGCCTTTGAGCTTAAATGGACCCCTTGGTCTCATGACTATCTCTTGCCAATAGAGTGGGCAAGGTCTGAGATAAAAAATGGATATGTACACTATTAGTATGATCTTTAGGGGATAATGAATGTATTTATCCACTTATGAAATCATTCTATACCAATTTTTAGAGTGTGATCATACCTATAGGACACTCAAAACTCAATCTTACTTCTTGACTGGTTGTAAGCCTAATAGTGACTGTGTGTAGGGATCTTAAAACCTAGTTTGATCAATCTTGTTCATGATTAAACATGTTTACCTTTAGTTTTAGAGTGAACTTATGAAATTATGGTCTAAATTAGATATACCTTAGTGTTCCTTCACCATGTTGTGTCTTACTCAAACTTTAAGACTATCTTGCCTTATGTAGCCTGCAAATGCTTCTTTGGTCACTTGACTGTGTTCATGTGTTTTATGACCTCATCATTCTCAAAAATATCCTTTTTTTAGTTATTTAACCTATTTTAAGTCCTATTTGGGCTCATATTTATTATCAAACATCTCTTTTCTCTCTCTTTTATTCTTGAGTCCAGTTTATGTTCTCTCAACCTGTAATTGACTATTTAGGGCAATCTTGACTACATACCTTGGTTTTATATTGTCACCATTAGACCAAGTAATTTGTGTATGGATTTAGATTTTTTTGTATTTTTAGTTAGTCCCAAAGTGCACTATGCCTTATTTCCTTTGGTTTGAATCTAACTTATCTTGACTATAGCCTGGAAGTGCTAGAGGGTTATGGTTGTGTTATTTGCCTAGACCTTATCCTCACACCATTGACCTTCTCCTGGTCCATGACCCTAGTTGAAGTTATAATTTAGGATTTAGAGCCTCTTTCATTCACTAATCTACTCCTTTATTCACTAAAATTAAGACCCATTGTCTAGTTGGCCACCTATAGATGCTCATTAGGGCTATTGAATGTATATAGGAGTTTTGAACCTACTCCTTTCACTAGGCAAGATGTTTGAGAGATCAAAAAGGTTTATTCCATTGTCACTATATTAGAATGTCTACAAACTTTAAACTATGACATTCTCAAATCAATTTTCTCTTGCCTACTTTTGTACAATCCTCTAGGTGGATATTTAGGGCAGTGAACATAGTCCATTTGATTCTCTTGACTGCTCAAGTAACCTAGTATCTCTTCAAGGGTAGAATTTTATCTCCATATGCTTGAAGTTGAATCTCTTATGTGGTCTGATTTGTGTTGGAAAGATGTTGACTTTGGTCCCAAATAAGGACCTACTTGCTTAGGTTGTATAGGTCTCTACTTGATTGTGTAGGCTACAAGGAACCACTTTCTCAAGTTCTTGAACCTCTTTCAACACTATAAAACCAAGTCACACTCTAGTCATTCCTTCAAGGACTCATAGAGCAAATGATAAGAATTATGTCACTTAAAACACACTTGACTAGTCTTGTATGGATTGCATATAGTCAACAATGCAAAAGGTTTGTGTATAGAGAATTGGAGTCTTTAGTAAGTTGGAATCACTTGGTGATGATAGTTAGGTAGTAAAACCATGTGAGTGAATGGAGACATGTATTGGGTCCTTTCATGAGCAATGGCTATCATCAAACTATTCCTACAATCTATACAAGTCTGTTTAAGAAAGAGACACCTATGATATTCATTGGAAATTGTGTGTATATTTATATCTTGATATTTGTATACTTCCAATGGTACAATATGGTTTCAAAAACTTACTGTTGAAGGCTTAGGTTACACCCTAGATGAGAAGGGGAGTGTTCAGGTCTTCTTGCTCAAACCTAGTCCAACATGTGAATGACCCTAGGTTGTGGATCACCTAATCTTGGGTCAAACTCTAGGATTTTTAATGAGAATAGCTTCTCTAATGCATCACTTGAATGCTCTCATAATACCTAAATAGGTTGGGATGAAAAAAGTGAAGGAATTTCATAAATGAAAATCTACTCTAAGTATGGTGATGTACCTTGAATTCATTATATAAACTCATAGGCTTGTATTTTTGACACATTAATGTACTATTAGTAGACTTAACACAGTGCCTACAATGGTTTCCAAGTAAAAGTGCTTCACATAGAGGTCGATTTGATTAACTTAGGATAGAGGGAAATGACAGTAAGGCCTGATTAAAGGCACTTACAATCATCAATCCACTCCATACCTGAGACATCAACATTCAAAATTATGACACACTAGATGACCTGTAAGGAAATATTTTTATCACTTAGGTTGAACTTGGACCTATAAAGGGAAGATTAAACAACTTTTACATATCAAACAAACACAAAACACTAAGCATAGATTGGTAAACAACTGCAAGTGTCTTTCTCATTAATCCAAGAGGTACATGAGTACAAATTCTAGTAGAGTCTAGTCATCCCAATCCCGAGGGATAAAAATCAAGAGCTCAATGCTTGAATTTATAGTAAAAAGGGATGAGAGAGAGGGGAAGGGATGTGTGGGAGAGTGGAGAAGGGGTCAAAATGAGATCAACTCCACTCAGAACAATAGTTACAATTGCACTACATTTATGCTCCTTAAAAACTCTTAATTGATTAGGGCCACCTCAAAAATAGTTACAATAGTCTCACCATTCCTTCTCCCACTTCTCCCTACATTGATGTCATTAGGACTTTGTCTAGTGTGGATAGGTGGAGAAAGATCATGCAACCCATGATTTAAGCAAGAATCAATCAAGAATGGCTATATGGAATCCTTCTCAAGCTCTTCACAATGTTAACATTACTCAAAAACTTCTAATGGAAATGTTTGATCCCTAAAAATCCACTCTAGTTCAACTTTAATCTATATTTTCACCTCTAATCAAAGTCTCATAACTTTGACGTTTAACTTTTTCTGTCGATCTTGATCTAGGTCTTTGAGATTAAGACACCTTAACATCTATCATTGGCCATTAATCTATTTGGTCTGATTGAATGCATACCATTTATCTCCTTCCACTTGATTAAACATGCATCATTCATCCTTGATTTCATGATTTAATGCACATCATCATATCTACTTGGACCTAATAGCTTTATCAGTTGCTGCATGCCATTAGATCTTAGGTGAATGATCAAATGCACTCCATTATATCTTTAGGACCCATTGACCTTTCCATTATCTTCTTGTTGTTAGATATTCATTGCATGATTGAATATGCATTGTTGATATTTGTCCCAATCTTTGATGTGGATCATTGATCTCAACTTGTATGCATGAACATGCACTGTCAATCTTGCTTGACTTTTAGACTTAGTTATATGCCTACTTGCTGTTAGATCTGCTTCATGATTTTGTGATCTTGACATTTATCAACATGTTTAGACTCAGGAATATTTGAATCAAAATGGTTACTTTATGATGCTTTAACTTGACATCCCCGTGCACATTGCCTTCTACCAGATTGCTCTTGCATGATATTTCAATGATGGTCTAGTTATTCTAGTGTTTAAGTTAGTCATTTTTATTTAAAACCATGACACTATGGGGCATATAAAAGCAAGCTAAGGAAATGGTCATCAAAGCTTTGAATAACAGGGGTTGACATTTTGGCTTGTGAGGCCAAAATGTTAACATTTTTGATGACTCTAATGGCTTGACTAGCCTATTGGTTATGGAACCCATACACTTTTATGACAAGGTGACTCAACAAAGAAGCACAATATTATGACACTTTGGACTCAATTTTACTCTTGAAACTATGGAGGCTTATAGTAGAAATAAGACACACACAAACACAATAAAACAACCACCTAACACTAAACAACACACCTAACAACTAAGGAAAAAAAAGGAAAGAAATAAAAAAATAAGGCACTACCTAAAAACTTATGTAAATCACTTATTTAGACAAACAAACAAACTACTACCAAACTAGCCTAACTTTGACTTCATTCCCCCAAGATCAAATGAGATTGTTCTTTGATCATTATGGCACCTTGATGTGGAGCTGTCATATGATATTTGTGTGCAATCAAACTTGGATCAATATGTGACAACTTCCTCATGTAACTAACACTCTCTTGATTATGTGGAAGAGTGAAATGACCATCTTGGTTCATACCTATGTGCATGGGTTGAGTATGAGGGTCAAGAATCCAACTGTAGACACCTAAATCTGGCCAACGATAACCTCCAATCAAGATTTTGACTAATTTCCACCCAAAATGCACAATTTGGCCTAAAAATAGTAAAAAACGTTAAATGATGTGAAACTAACATATTCGAGTGTCGATTTTGGCTAGGGTATCCCTAAATGGGGCAATACAATTTATGGGCCAACTAACTTTGATTAGATCATTTCGAGTCAAAATGCCAATTTTGCACCTAGATGCTCTGGTTTGATATTTCCTATCAAATATCTTTCATAAGACATGTGTCTTTGTTATTTATTATTGGTAACTTCCTAAATGGGAATACAGTTCCAATGTATCTAACATTGCCTTCTAGTTTCAAGCCAGTCAAATTTTGGGCCAATAACAAGGCATTATGATCAATTTGGGTAATTTGTGCACAAATTGTTTAAACATGCTTAAGAGCTAATTAATCCAAATCAAGGACTAATTAATAATTCCATGAAAACTTGTTGAAAACTTATTTTTGTAAATGGCTATTGAATATCTGAATCATCAGGTGACCTCATTTCTTGGGAAGACATCCTTAGGCCATAAATGCTACAAATATCATGCCTCATCAATGCCTTCCATGCCTCATCAATGCCTTCCATGATGCCCTCCATGCCTCTTAATTTACCCTTATTCCAATGTCATGATGAGGATAGTTATAAACTTAATTTCAAAAATTAAATTAATCCTCAACCACACATCTCAATATTAGGATAGACGATTCAGGTTGATTCTAGACATTTACAAAAATCTATAAATAGAGAGGCCATGAACATCATTTCTAAGCTATTTGGGTGAAAATTTATAATGCAAAGATATATTCAATAAGTCATTACAATTAGTGTTACCATGCCAAATTTATTTCAAGTGAAATCAAGCCACAAGCCAAAGGTGCCAAGGAGAGATGGAGGTAGCCAAGCTTCCATTGCCAAGGACTTCATGAGCACAAGCTAAGAAAGAAACTACAACAAGCATTTTGGAGCATCTAAGGAACATAAAAGAAGGTTTTATTTTGCATTTTGGTTATGTTTTTTATTTGTGTTTGTTAACTAAGCTCTCCCTAGTGTCTAGGCCTAGAGATGTTATACTCGTTAGTGTGTTTCTTTCCTTTTGTTTTCATTTTGGAACTAACACCATATAGTTAGTTTATCATCATTGTAGTTACAGGCATACATGAATTTTTCATTCTTTGAGAAAATGTTACTATTCTTATAGCTTACAATGCCTTCCCAAATAGGGGCAAACTATAGACACCTAAATCTGGCCACTGATAACCTCTAATCAAGTTTTTAACCAATTTCCACCCAAAATGTACAATTTGGCTTAAAAATACTAAAACACACTAAATGATGTGAAAATGACATATTCAAGTGACAATTTTGGCCAGGATATCCCCAAATGGGGCAATACAATTTATGGGCTAGCTAACTTTGATCAGATCATTCTGAGTCAAAATGCTAATTTTGCATCTAGGTGCTCTAGATTGATCTTTCCTATCAAATATATTGCATAAGACATGTGCCTTTGTTATTTGATATTGGTAACTTCCTAAATGGGAATACGGTTCCAATGCATCTGACATTTCCTTCCAATTACAATTCAATAAAATTTTAGACCAATAATAAGACAGTCTGATCAATTTGGGTAATTTGTGCACAAAGTGCTTAAACATGCTTAAGAGCTAATTAATCCAAATCAAGGTCTAATTAAGAATTTCATGGAAACTTGTTGAAAAATTATTTTTGTAAATGGATATTGAATATTTTCATCATCACGTGACCTCATTTCTTGAGAAGACATCCCTAGGCCATAAATGCCATAAATACCATGATTCATGCCCTCCATGCCTCATCAATGCCTTCCATGATGCCCTCCATGCCTCTTAATTGACACTTATTCCAATTTCATGATGAGGATAATCATAAAATTAATTCCAAAAATTAAATTAATTCTCAACCACACATCTCAATCTCATGATAGATGGTTCAGGTTGATTCTAGACATTTGCAAAAATCTATAAATAGAGAGGCCATGAACATCATTTCTAAGCTATTTTGGTAAAAAGTTATAATGCAAAAATATCTTCAAAAAACCATTACAATTATTGTTATCATGCCAAATTGATTTCAAGTCAAGCCAAGCCATAAGCCAAAGGTGCCAAGGAGAGATGGAGGTAGCCAAGGATTTCATGAGCACAAGTCGAGCAAGCCACTACACCAAGAATTTTGGAGCATCCAAGGGAGGTAAAATAAGATTTTATTTTGCATTTTAGTTGTGTGTTTTATTCATGTTTATTAAATAAGCTCTCCCTTGTGTCTAGGCCTAGATATGTTATGCTAGTTAGTGTGTTTCTTTCATTTTATTTTCATTTTAGAACTAACACCATACTAACCATCCTCTCTTGATTCAAATTATTAGATCACATAATATCACACCTGGTGGGACTAGACGCATCCCACACATGAAGAAGATCAATTTTTAGCTTTAAAATATTCATTTGGACCATTAAAACTCTTGTAAATTTATTTTCTAACTTTATTTTACCATTTTTGTTTGCCACAGGTTTACACGGTAATCGATGTTAGCTAGTAAAACTGACATCGATTGGATATATTAACTAACATTGATTAATAAAATTGACATTAGTTGGATGATTATCATTGATCACATTTGTATAACTGATGTCGATTAGATAACTATCATCAATTATATAACCAACGTCGGTCACTGTGTTTTTCTTAAAACATAGACCTGAGAGCTCTTTTTTTAAAGTTCATTGTTTCAAACCTTAAAAAGTTTCAAGGCTAAAGGACATTCTAAATTTTTTGTTGTAGGACCATGCTTGACATTTGCTAAAAACATGTTTAGATCAACTTTTGCATGCTTAAAAATCAATAAGAAACCTTTTTTTGGTGTTTAAATTTTTTTAAAGATGTTTATGGTGAATGTTTTCAAAGTTTGCAACTAAGACCAAGGGTTCAAATGAACACCACCTAATTTTCTATTTGGGCTTAAAAACAAACTCACATTTTCAAAGATTTTTGTGTTTACTTAGTTGTTAGATTAAATTTTATTTGGCAAAAAGAGGGATGTTGCATGTATGCTCTTCTATTTGTCCCCTTTAGGGAACCCTTGGAATTAAAAGTGTCATTCCTATTACAAGTAGCCTAGTCCAAGGATTAGAAATAAAATCATCTAAAGCACTCCCTAAGAAATCATCAAAGTTTGGGTGACCTTAAAAATGACCCTAAACTCTTTCAACATTCATGCTTTCTTCATTTTTATGCAAACTTGGCTTGTGAGGGGGACTTCATCACCTCCCACGAGTTCTTTAGGGAAGATTTGATTTGGGGTTTTACCTCCCAACATTGACTTCATTTGGATCCTAATTAGAGTTGCACATGGGACATAGTGACAATTTGGAAATCACACTACACTAAGTGAATAGTAGGATGTAGTGGTTGAAAAAAAGATTAGACCTTTTTACAACAAGTCAAGTGATATGGACCTAAAATCCATACTTTTTTTTTACATTGTTTGGTGTGAAAGTCATTGTGCAATTGATTCCCCTGAAACATTCAAAAACTTGTTAGATCTTAGAAAAATCCCCACTTGCCATGGAAGTATTGTTGGTGTAAGGTGCATCTCAAGGTCCATGTCGCAATACTATCATTTGAGAGAAGGGGGGGGTGTGAAAACCCTACTATATAACGTGTATTTAATTTTGGATGAACACTTAAAATCCTCTCAAATGATGTATATTGATGGATTACAATAATACCAAGCAACCTTGTCATTTTAGGATCTAAGAGAGATTAATTAGTTAGTCTTGTCCTAAATTAAAGTGTTGTTTGAAGTCAAAACTTGGTGTAAACAAACAATTCAAACCAAACATAGTCTTAATTTTCCTTTGAATAAAGAGGCATTATGTTGCTCGCATGAGATCATCAATTTGCCTTGCTCAAAGTTCATCAAAGGCTTGGGAGTCATATCATCCACTTTGGCATAGTTATACTGCCCAATTGAGTCTAGACCTTTACCAAAGTTGTTTAAGTCCTTTAGTTATAATCTAAATTTGGAATTACACCTTTATAAGTTCATAGAGTTGATGTGTTAAGTGGGTTCACCATTTGCACTAAACCTAAGGGAACTTAGGTTTAATTTTCAATTTAGGTTAAAGGCCATTCAAGACTCATAATCATTGTCTTCACTTGATAGACTTAAGCCATTTTGTGCTACAAACTTGCACTTTGAGTATATGCACCACAACATTTTGAGTCAAAAAAAGTAGTGTTATGCTATCAAAATTATGGGAAAATGTCTTTGCCTTATAGAGTTTTTGAAACAAACTTTCTTGTCACACCTTTTGGGTAGTGTAACATCATTACATTGCCCAAAACATTTCAAATATTGTTTCATAGACCCTCTTGCATAGAGTTCAAATTTGTTCCTACATTTTTAGACCAATCCAAGTGTACTATTGCGATCTTTTATCTAACATAGTTATACTATTCACTTTTGTCTAGCTTATTTTTCAAAAGAACCAAGTTTTATACCATTATTTATGAGAAAATAAACTATCTCTAAAAGTTCCTTTTATTTCATACCTTATACCTAGTTGATCAAGTTCATGTCCAAGAATCAAATTCCTATTGTTTGTTAGAAGTTTTTCAAATCCGTTACATTAAAAATTTCATCTATTTTTAGAGTCCAATTTTTGACACCATTTGGCCAAGAGCCTTAGTGCATGCCTTGTTTGAGCATAGCTTTTGACTTTGCATTTGGCTAAAAGACCTAGAAACTTTTAAATTCCTAGATTAGACTGATTTGAAACACTTCAACCTTAGAGTTTGGAATTTTGATTTTCTATCCATTTACTTGCTTATCTTTGTGTGAAAAGTGAAATGTTAGATACTTCACACTAGCATGTTTCCTCAAAAATCTTTGTATAAACCTTTTTGATCCTTTTGATGAATATAGACTAAGTTGGAACATCATCTATTTTAGACATTAACTTTTTAGAGTTTGAAAATCTCTTTGACCTTTTATTGCAAAGCATTAACTATGAATCCCAACATGTATTCCTACACTTGTAGTGGACTCATATACAATCCAAGGATTAGTAATGTAGTTGCACAGGAAGAAATGGTGCAAGACCCCTATGCAGATAATATTGTTTATGAGATGGATTCTTATCCCTCTTATAATAGTCAATCAAGGGCACAAAGCCAAGATCCATTGGCTAACTATCTGGTTAACACACCACCTGTCAGGGAAGTCCAAGAACAAACACACCTCTGTTCTGATTCCTCTTGTTGGATCTTGCTCCTCAGAAAGAGCACAGTATGATTACCAAATATAAGCAATTATAAATGCAAAAATAACCAGAAACACAAGTAGCTAGAATTCACCAATAGCACAAAATATGAGAGACAATACACTATCTTGCATTAACACTTTACAGAAAAGAATACAATAAAGAGCCGCCACACTCTTTCACCTTACAGAGGTTTGCCACACCTCAAGTGTACAGTAATTCTTCTCACACAACACTCTCCTACACAAAAAACGGTCCCAACAACCAACTCACAAACATAATTGGTGTTCACCTCTCCAACTAGTCAGTAATAACCCTGCCAGTTCACCAAGCACTCAAAAGTACTTCAAGTTGATCTCCCATGAACCTGCAACCTGCAATTCAACAGACCATACTCACATGTAGATCCCCTATGAGCTTGCAACAACCTGCAACTCAATGATCTTACAATGGAAACAACTTACTTGCCTTCCTTTCTATCTCATGCCTTAATTACAATACATGCCAATGGGTCTATAAATAGATCCCTAACTCAAACACTAACTTAGACTCTTAATTTAGACAATTATCCTCGCAACCAAAGACTCTAACTGGCCTTTACATGCAAACACTTCATTCACTTAACTAACTGTCCGTGTAACGAGCAGTTCTGGAACACACAGGTGATCGACGTCGGTCCCTGCTAGTCTGGTTCTGCTGACGTCGACCGACTCCCTGCCGTCGCCGGTGGCCTTCTGCACTGGTCAGGACTGACGTCGGTCCTGTTGCCGACGCCGGTGCTCCTAGATCTCAGCAACCTTCCTGTTCCACCTGTTTGCAAAGAGTTGAAGCTTTTAGCTCCACAACTCAACACCA
Organism: Torreya grandis; assembly: GCA_037957365.1. Classification (NCBI taxonomy): domain Eukaryota; kingdom Viridiplantae; phylum Streptophyta; class Pinopsida; order Cupressales; family Taxaceae; genus Torreya; species Torreya grandis. Next base: position 2,668,949 of record JARHVA010000332.1, read on the forward strand.
CCTTATTCAAAACAAGACCAAGAATAAATCATACAATACCTACATATAATACCCATAGTGGGTGAGCTAGTTCTTCAATAGTCATATTCTACTAATACGACTTCCACATATGATCCATTTTTGTTTGAGTGGCATTTGTTAGAGAACAAAGATGAGATTTTGGTTAGAGCCATAGAGGTAGGGGCCAAGTTTCTAATAGACTTTCTCCATAAAAAATTACCAAATCTAGTAAGAGTGCCCTACAATATCATTTACGATCAACACGCTTCTTCTAGTAATCCTACGACTCTAGTCCAAACAACGTATCAAGACCTTAATATATCTAATTAAGGCAAAAACATCATGGAATATCACTTTAGCCAAATATAGATAGCATATTAAACCTTCCTAAATTTAGCACATAATTTCAATCAGATGAACATGGTGAGTAAGCCTTTTATTGACCTATTTCCTTCAATAGGAGTGTTGATAGAGTTAACTAGACAAGAGAATCCATGTTTCGACCCATTCGTACAAACTGCTTCAATAGATAACTTGATGCATACTCTCATTATTAAAGAAATGTCTTCAGCCTATACACAAAATAATGAACCAAATATAGTGGATAATGTGCAAACAACATCCAATCTTGATCAAAGTGGTACTAATGCACAAACAACTAGCCAACAACATATGCCTATAGTTAATCCTATGGGTAGATCATCATACCATAGAACATGAGTTTTTACACCCCAACCTCAATTGAATGCTTCCTCAAGTGTGCAACCTATAGGATTAGGTAATCAAATAATGGCCAATGTCACAGCTCCATGATAGAATGTGATGAATCCTACTCCTCTTCAACAAGTAACGAGTAGTATTCCACAACAACAGACACAACCTAGTGTATCAATGCAACATGAGACAAACACATTTCCACCTCAATCAGGGGCAACTAATGTTCTACCTCGCTAGGTAATGATAAACATACCTCTTCAGTCGTAGAGTAAGATGCCAATTCAAAACCAAGTAATGACTAGTTAACAACATGCAAATATTGGTCAGCGATAGATGTTGAATTTGAAACCTATTTTCATTTTCTCACAAGGATTCATGCAACAAGGAGGTCACCATGTTTCTCAAGTACATATTAGACAATCATTGGTTTAAAATGTATCACAAATTTAAAGACATGGTCATGGTCCATAAGTTCCCACTCAATAACAAGGTTTGATTAGTCAGAAGCATGTCCCTTTTCAACCATAACGAATATAATATAGTTATATCCCTCTGTCCCAACCATAAAAACCTCTAAGTCAAACCTTTATCACCAACCCAAACAAGAATATCATACCACCAAGTGTGCAATTTTAAGCACATCCTAATCCACATATGCATATTCTTGGTCCATTTCCAACCAAACCAATATACCCCAACAAGTATTTCCATCATACCCTAGTCAAAGTGTCCCACTTGTGACCTCCCAACCCTCTACCCAAACCAATATTCTCCCTCTAACCAATGTTCCTTCCAATTTCCTATCCCAAGAATTGTAATAGATGAAGGATGCAATTGCTACCATTTAAGCTGGTAAGCAGATTAAAAAGTTCAAATTAGATGATGTATGTTCCTATCCATTCAACATGGAGTATTTTTAGATACCATTTCCTTCAATATAATAACCACCAAAATTTGACAAATACAAAGGGAAAGGTGACCCTAAGGCTCATTTGATCAAATTCTTTGTCGTATGTCAACCAGTGGCATATAGCGATATATACCTTTTGCTATTGTTCTCAATGAGCTTGGCTAGACAAGCCTTGGAGTGGTTTTTAAAGTCGTCCAAAAATTTAGTAACGGATTTTGATGATCTTTTTGATAAGTTTGTGTAGTAATTTTCTTATAATCTTAAGCATGAGATTTCATTAGTAGAATTAACACAAGCAAAACAAAAAGCTGGTGAGAGTTTTGCAAGTTATTTATAGCAATGGAGAGCCCATATAAGCCATTTTAGCCATAGTTTACTAGATAAACAATTAGCCACTATGTTTACTAAAAATTTGTATAGTGAGATAGCTTATCATTTGGAATTACAATGTACACATAGTTTTAAGGAAATCAATGACAAAGGCTTATTGATTGAGTGAGCACTCATCAATAAAGGAGTTATCAAGCTTAATTCAACTAATAAAAATTAAGGTACCAATGAAGGAAATGCCCAACATCCTATTCAAGCACCAACATCACAATCGACACAGACCAATAACTAAGAAAGACTGAAGTAATTCAATCATAATAGGAATGTTGTGGGAAATAGAGTAACTGAATCTCATCATGTCCAAATGGTGAAAACATCATCTGCACCATCTTTTTAGCTTACTCCTACCCAAAAAATTCTCCAACCAATATCAAAAGCATAATAACCAAGACCTATACATCAAATACAATAACCATTACCTTTGCAAACCCCTCCTCCTAAGAGAACTATGCCTACACATCGTGTCTTTAGTGATCTAGAAGAACCTATTAAGTCTGTATTTCATAAGCTTGCTACTGCTAATCTAATTACTTTGCCTATACCAAAGCATTATCTGTAAGGTATTCCTTATCTTGATTGGTATCATGAAAATGAGTTATGTGACTATCATCGGGCCAATGGGCATAATCTATGAAGATGTGTCCAAATCAAGCATTTAATTAAGAATATGTTGGAGAATGGGGAGATAACATTGGATAATAGTGCTTTCACTTCCAATAAAACTCTTGGGATTTATCAAAACCTCTTTCCCCAACATAACAATCAATAACAACAAAATAATTGACAATAAAAATAACAACAATGGCCAGTGCATTAGCAAAATCAACCATATCAAATCAAAGGCTGAATCACTAGAATCAACAAAATTAGAAATAAAACCAATAATGATAGAACAATGGACACAACTAAGGTTAGAATGATAACCAACAAACCTACCATGTAATTGCACATGACTACAACAGGGTTGTAGGTCATATTACATGGGGTAGCGTTAATACCATTTTCATTAATCCTAGACCATTACTAAACAATACCATTCAACCATATTACATAGATAATCCTTATTTGACCTAGGAATGCATACAGATAAACCAAAAAACTAGGACTTCCCCTTTTGGACCTTATATCAATAACTCCTTGCCACGTAACCACATGCAAGTGCTTCAACAACTAAGATTTGTCCTATTTGGTCTCACACCATTCCCAACATAGGTTAGGAATAATGGTCCAGTATTTAATTTTGATTGTGTAATCACAACTCAAAGGTCAAAGATTACTATCCTAGGCCCACAACCATTAACCACTTTGCCTATCATCCAACCAACCATTCAACCTTAGAATAAACCATTCACTACTGACCAAGACAAGAAGTTTGATATTGTGTAACAATTATAGAAGACACCAGCACAAATTTCTATTTTAGATTTGCTATGAACATCCATAATCCAAAAGAACATCTTGAATGAATTTTTGACCCAATCCACTGTTGCTAGTGACATATCCCCTGATAAATTTCAAGCTTTGGTTGGACACCTAGCTCCAACCCAACAAGTCACATTCAACCAAAATGATATATCTTCCCTTGGCCTACTCCATAATAACCCATTATACATATAAGTTTATATAAGATGGCATAAAGTGAAATGTGTCCTTATAGACAATGGATCCAGCCTCAACATAGTGTCTCTAAAGATTATCAAGCTTCTTGGGTACACAATGGTAGATCTCCAACTAAAAATAATAACCATCAAAGCCTATGATAATCAGGAAAGAGAATCACAAGGCACCATTAGTGTGTCAGTTATCATTGGGCCTTTAACCCATGATACACTTTGCCATGTGCTTGATCTTAAGTTATCATAAAATATGATTCTAGGAAGGCTTTGGTTACATGAGATTCATGTAGTCCCATCAACATTGCACCAATGTATCAAGTTTTCCCACTCAGGGATGGAATTGAATTTTCCAAGAGATTTACACCCATATGAATACTGCAAGCATCTTAAGGCCAAATTTCAAATATATAATTATCTATACGACATGAATCCAAGTTCCAAGTAGGATAAAAGAAAGGCTATACTTATTGATCCTTCACTAGATAATTGCATAGATCCTAATATCTTGGATTCTTTTTCCCACATGCCACCTCTTGAAGCTTCTAATCATTTTACCATTTTAAATAATGGATCGGGAGATTATGTGACCCATGATACATTTCATATTTCCAATCTTCCTCAAGATTTGAAAACCTTTGGCCTACCTAAAGTCACTCCACATATGCATTGGTAATAATAGAACAAAAATAAGGGACCTATCACATTTTTACCAGCATCTGGCCTATAACCTGACCCTCTTGAAGAAGATGAATCATGGTTATACAATGATGATCAAGCTGATTTTTATAAAAGTACAAAGTATCATATTCCCAATAGGATCATGTAGCATCACAATTATGAAGGAAGAGGCCTCAGACCAAATCAACAAGGAACCGTTGAGCCAATTTCCATGACTAAGTATGAAGGACCTTATGGACTTGGATTTAAACCGCTTGGGGGTGACCCCACATATCTTATTCAAAGTCCATCACTAGTGACTAGTGATGATGATGCCAATGATGAAATAGAGTCCAATCATAACCCCACCTTTGATGACCTAGTTGAAACCAACCTATTTGATAACAATACCATTTGTACCCTTACCCTAACCATTCATTGCAATCCATTGCCATTATATTATCTCTAACTGATAGATTGGGACCAACAAGAATCTAGTCTATCGATTGATGAGTTATAAAATGATGAGGCATTTTATGACTTCTTAGGCCTTATAGACAACATTTTTTTGGGAGATCACAAGTTAGGATTCTCAATTACATCGGATCTTGCAGTCTATTTTAGAGAGCAAGTGAACACCCTTAGCCAAATACAAAAAATTAAAACATTGAGGTCTCAAAGTGAAAACGTCTTTGAAGTGATTTTTGACTAGGGAAAAAATAAAGATAAAGATTAGTCAAGTGGTGAAACCCTGTTTTAGGTGCCATTAGATGGGGGTGTTTATTCTTCTTCAGCTTTAGACTAGGACAACCAATAATGAACTTGCTTGTAGATCCAAGTTTAGCTTTGAGCAACAATAAGTATTTGATCAAATTCTTCAAGAATTTTTGAATATTTTTGTCATATGGCCAGATCTCCCATTAGGACACTCAGATTCATCATGCCTAGGAGAATTTGAAGATCAAGTCCTAACAGAGGACCTAGACATAATTTTACAATTCAAGTCATTGCTTACTATCCTAGAAAATGGTTCAACCCTTCTAGTAAAATATACAGTAGAGGTAAATATCAGGACTCCATCAAACCTAAAATAGATAAAATAAGGTGCATCCCTTACTGAAGAGGAACATGATGTCTTTATAGCTCTATTGAGAGAATTTATAGATATCTTTGTATGGGTCTATTCTGACATGCTAGGTTTAGACCTTGCCTTGGTTCTGCACCACCTTGGGTTAATCCTAATACCAAATCGGTAAAACAAAATTTATGTAAGATGCATCCTCGCATGCTATATTGGTAAAGAAAGAGTTAGAAAAAATCTTAGAATTAGGATGTATCCAATCTATTGACTACTCAGAATGAATCTCTAATGTGGTGCATGTTAGTAAAAAGCTTGAAGGGATCATAATTTATACTAATTTTTGAGACATCAACAAAGCTTGTCCTAAATATGATTTTACCTTGCCTAATATCGACATGATCATCAAATCCATGGTAGGTTATGAAATGTTTTCACTCATGGATGGCTTTTCAGGATACAATTAGATCGAAATATCACTAGAAGACTAACATAAAACAACATTCACCACTTCATGAGGGACATTTTGTTATTAGGTAATGTCATTTGGCCTTAAGAATGTTGTAGCTACATATCAAAGAGTCATGACTATCATATTCCATGATATGATGCATGATATTGCTAAAGATTATGTCGATGAAATATTAGGAAAATCCAAAACCAGGGTCAACCATCCAACAATGCTATGTAAGATATTTGAAAGATTACAAGAATAGAAAGTTAGACTCAATCCAAAGAAATATGTGTTTGGTATAACTTCAGGAAAATTACTTGGCTTCATCATGTCTCGTAGAGGTATTGAAGTAGATCTAGCTAAAGTCTATGATATAATCAAGATACTACCACCAATCAATTTAAAGTAGCTCTATAATTTATAGGGTAAGATCCAGTTAATCTAATGCTTCATCTCTCAATTAGCAGACAAGTGTAATCCATTTACACACCTTATAAAGAAAGGAGTTGCATTTCATTGGGATGATCACTACCAAACAAAATTTTAACAACTCAAATATTATCTTGTTAATCTACCTATTTTATCACCTCCTTTGTTAGAAAAGCCACTCTGTTATACCTATCATCTACTGAACATGCTCTAGGGGCACTCTTGGCTCAACATGATGACAATGGAAAAGATCATGCCATATAATACCTAAGTTGTACCTTGGTTACAAATGAATATAACTATGCCCCTATTAAAAAAGCTTGTCTTTGTAGCTCAAAAATTGCTCCATTACATGTTGAATAATAAGACCATGGTCGTTTAAAAATTAGATCTGCTCAAGTATCTACTATCTAAAACCACTTTGCAAGGTAGAATAGCTAAATAGATCATTCTTCTCAGTGAGTTTGACATAGAGTATGTCATTCAGAAGGTAATCAAGGGACAAGTTCTTGCAAATCAACTTGCTGAAGCACCTCTCATAGACACATAGCCACTCACATTTCAATTTCCTGATGAATCCATAATGATCGTCATTGACACACCCCTTAAAGATTAGTCCTAGAAGCTATATTTTGATGCTTCATTTACTGCACATAGATTAGGGGTAGGATTATTGTTTATTACATCATAGGGGGATCTAATCCCTAAATCATTCAGAATCAACTTTCCTTATACTAATAAAATGGCTGAGTATGAAGCACTTGTTTTAGGACTTTGATAAGCCATGCATTAGAACATATCTCATCTTCAAGTTTATGGTGATTCTTAGTTAATCATCAATAAGGTCATAGATCATTTTTAGACCAAAGATGACAAGATGGTTTTATATAAATCCATGGTTGACACTCTTAACCAACAAATTACCAACATTCAATTGAGCACATACGAAGGGCTAGTAACATAATTGTAGATGCCATGGCTACTATTGGCTCTCTAATTCAACAAATAGATAAAGCTAGAGAGTATCAATTCCTCATCAATAATTTGTTAGCATCAACTCATGAACCTTCAACTATTGCAATGATTTATGATATTGTTGGTCCTAATTCTATCTAGTACTCAGACCTTTACAACTACCTTCATGACCAAGTTATATCACCTAACCTATTTTAAAAATAAACCAAAGCCTTCATTCATCATTCCACTCATTATACTCTACTCAGATCCACCCTTTACCATCACAGTTTTGATGGAACTCTACTTCGTTGTTTAAATTTGGTAGAGTCTACACTAGTGTTAAGAGAAGTTCACAAAAGAGTATGTGGCACTCATTCTAGTGGAGTAGTCCTATCCAAAAAATGATTACATATTGGTTATTATTGGCCCACAATGGATGTAGATTCTACTACATATGTAAAAAAGTGTGACAAATGTCAATGACATGCTAATCTGATACATGCCCCAACAAAAAATCTAAAACCGATGTTGACACCATGGCCATTTTCTACATGGGGACTTGACCTCATTGGGAAGATTAACCCCACTTCATCTGATGGCCATAAACATATCCTTACCACCATTGAATATATCACTAAGTGGGTTAAATCTATACCCCTCACTTATGTGATTGGAAAGCAAATTTCCAAATTTATTTTCAACCATCTCATTTATCGCTACGGTATCCCCTCTGACCTTATATATGATAATGGAGGATCATTCAAGAATAAATATGTAGACCAGCTATGTACTAAATATAATATCAAACAACATTTTTATACAACATATTACCCTCAAGGTAATGGCCAAGCTGAGGCATCCAATAAAACCCTTGTCAATATTCTCAAAAAGATTGTCAATGAGGCTGATCATGATTGACACTTGTAGATATTTCCTGACCTTTGGGCATACCATACCAATCATCATACCCCCATAGGAGCCACTCCATACTCACTTGTTTATGGTACTGAAGCCATCCTTCCCATTGAGGCCAAATTACCTTCACTGCACATCTCTTTCAAGCATGTCTTGGATGATCATGACTATCGAGTAGCTCACCTGTAATAGCTAGACCTACTTGATGAGAAACACATAGTCATGCTCAAAAATCTTCAAGCATATCAGAACTGACTCAAAGGCCACTATAATTGATGTATTAAGTATTGAATATTTGAACTTGGTGATCTTGTTCTTAAAGAAAACCAAAAGAATACCATGACTGAGAAGAAGCATAAAAGGAAATTTAAACCAAACTGGATAAGGCCTTTCATCATTACTATAGATTATGGATCAGGAGCATACAAGATTGCCATACCAGATGGAGATGAACTTCCTGAGCTGATGAATATTATTCATCTCAAGTGGTACTATGCTTGAGCATTAAGGTGTATTGTCCGTAAGGACCATTTAGTTATGCCATTTTATTACTATTCTTCTTTGTACAAATACCATCTTTATCTATCCTCTTCATCACATCCACTTTACGCTTCCAACCTATCAGCATAGCGTGTTCTAAAGCCTAGCTCATTTAACCTTAGTTTTTATCATTTGTTATAACATATCAACATCAAGGTATTTGATCAATTTTATCAGTTGGTTCAAGTAATTTAGATAGAGATCATATTTTGGGATAGTATGATAGAAGTTTTGGTAGTTGCATCCTTCATTTGTTATTCCTTTCTTACCACCAATCTTGCTACTAATTATAACCACCTTTGGGCAAATTAGTACCATTGATCTATTCCATTGTGTCATGATTCTAACCATATATGAAAAAACTAGGGGAAATATTAAGCCTTGATGTACCAACTTGCCCCTTCCTATGTTGTACTATGCCTTCTTACTAACTGTACCTATTTTGTTTGAGTTGACTACTACACTAGTCAAATTTATCCACTATAAGGTGTAACTAAGTGACTTGAGGTCCTATTATGGGACTATGTAGGTAGCACTCGATACTTGTTACAGTTATCTTAGTCACCCCCTTTCCATGCTCTTGCCACTTTATGAGCAACCTAAGCCATGATCTCATGATTTTATGAGCAACTTAAGTTTGAATGATCTTAACATTTTGAGAGCAACCTAAATTTGAAAACTCTCACCTTTTTTTGAGCAACCTTAGTTTAAACACTCTCATCATTTTGTGAGCTTGAACCATTTAGGGTCTCATCATTCTTGATTGAGTTGAGATACTCCAAAGCAATTCCAAAAACATTAAAAAAATCATTAGACAAGAACAAAAACATTGACCACTTCTTTGCCTTAAGGATTATGGGAACCCTTACTAAGTTAGAAGCAAATCACTTGTCATTTAGTTTCTCCATCATTTTTAGCTTTTTTCTCTTACGCACTTGATGTTTTACAAGACCATTCCTCTTCTTCTATCACGTCCATTCTATTTGTTTTCCTTAATTATCACATTCTTCCCATTCCTTGGGAGAACAACATTTGGTATCAAGTTTTTTATTGGATATTACATTTATGGAACTATGTAGGCAACACCCACTTACCTAGTGCATATGGAGACAACTCAACCACCCCCTTCCTTTTCTTCTATTCCTCTATTTTATTTGTTTGTTAAGTTGTCACATATTTTATAGGGGCAATGTTCGTATGGTTTTTATTGCATTGTTTATTTGTTTATCTACTTGTTTGTTTGATTTCAGCACTGTTGCCTTGATTCAATTTATGTGTGTTCATTAGGTGATTTCTTTCCCACACTTACACTTGAATTCATCCATATTCATATGTTTACATTGTCATCATGGTTTCTATCATTAGTGCATTGTTTTCTATTGAGTAGTCAATTTTAGGAGTCAGTTCTTAAGCATATTTCATCCAAGTCCTCATGATGTTATACCATGATTCGTACCAACACATGCTACAACAAACCTTAGCTTCAAGAAGTCTATCCAACAATGGCAGCATCTCTTTGACACCGACATCTTGATTCCATCCCAATCATATCCTAAACAAAGTAATTAACCACGAAAGATTTTCAACCTTTATTAGTTCAGATGAACATCTCCTTACTAGTAAGTTGTTCCAATTCATCATTACCCTCTATGTTAAGTTATCATCATCTTTAGACAAGTGTATCATGTTTTCCATAATCAGGGTCCAATGATTATAACTGCCTATGGGCAAATCATTACACACCATCCCACCTACATTTTTTAATGATTATAACTACCTTTGGACAAATCATTGTGTTTTCACCACTTTACTTTTTCTACCAATACAGGGGCATGTTATTCTCTTGTTTGTCTATCCTAATTGGGGTAGCTCCATCTTCTCAATGATTATAACCACCTTTGGACAAATCATTGTGTTATCATACCACATTGCCACTATCAGGGTACAATGTTTATAAGCACCTTTGGGCAAACCATTGTGCACCGTCCCACTTACATTCTCAATGATTTTAACTAATTTTTCAATATCATTGTGTTTTCACCCCATCAGCTTTCCTTTCTTTGGTCCCCTCATTTCACTTATTTCTTTTTAAGGGACCATTCATCAACCTACTTGTGCCAACCATTCCCTCGAGGGGGCATCATATAATTAGTTTATCATCATTGCAATTGTAGGCATACATGACCCTTTCATTCTTTGAGAAGATGTTACTGTACTTATATCTTGTAATGCCTTTCCAAATAAGGGCAAATTGTAGACACCTAAATTTGGCCACTGATAAGCTCTAATTAGGCTTTTGACCAATTTCCATTGAAAATGCACAATTTGGCCTAAAAACACTAAAACATGCTAAATAATGTGAAACTAACATATTCAAGTGCCAATTTTGGCCAGGGTATCCCTAAATGGGGTAATACAATTTGTGGGCCGCTAACTTTGATCAGATCATTCAAAGTCAAAATGCCAATTTTACACCTAGGTGTTTTGGATTGATCCTTCCTATCAAATCTCTTCCTTAAGACATGTGAATTTATTATTTGTTATTGGTAAATTCCTAAATGGGAATATGGTTCCAATGCATCTAACATCACCTTCTAATTCTAATCCAGTCAAATTTTAGACCAATAACAAGGCATTCTGATCAATTTGGGTAATTTGTGCATAAAGTACTTAAACATGCTTAAGAGATAATTAATCCAAATCAAGGCCTAATTAAGAATTCCTTGGAAACTTGTTGAAAAATTATTTTTGTAAATAGATATTGAATATCTGCATCATCAGGTTACCTCATTTCCTAGGAAGACATCCCTAGGCCATAAATGCCATAAATATCAAGATTCATTCCCTCCATACCTCATCAATGCCTACCATGATGCCCTCCATACCTCTTAATTTCCCCTTATTCCAATGTCATGATGAGGATAACTATAAACTTAATTCCAAAAATTAAATTAATCTTTAACCACACATCTCAATTTCAGGATGGATGGTTCAGGTTGATTCTAGACATTTACAAAAATCTATAAATAGAGAGGCCATGAACATCATTTCTAAGCTATTTTGGTGAAAATTTATAATGCAAAAATATCTTTAAGAATCCATTATAATTAATGTTACCACGCCAAATTGATTTCAATCCAAGCTAAGCCACAAGCTAAAGGTGCCAAGGAGAGATGGAGGTAGCCAAGCTCTCATTACCAAGGACTTCATGAGCATAAGCTGAGCACACCACTACAACAAGCATTTTGGAACATCCAAGGAAGGTAAAATAAGGTTTTATTTTTCATTTTAGTTATGTGTTTTATTCATGTTTTTAACTAATCTCTCCTTAGTGTCTAGGCCTAGAGATGTTATGCTATTTAGTGTATTTCTCTTATTTTGTTTTCATTTTGGAACTAACACTAAATAGTTAGTTTATCATCATTGTAGTTGTAGGTATATAGGACCTTTTCATTCTTTGAGAATATGTTATTGTGCTTGTAGCTTGCAACACTATCCCAAACAGAGGCAGATTATAGACACCTAAATTTGGCCACTAATAACCTCCAATTAGGCTTTTGACCAATTTCCATCCAAAATGTACAATTTGGCTTAAAAACACTAAAACATGATAAATGATGTGAAATTGACATATTCAAGTGCCGATTTTGGCTAGGATATCCCTAAATAGGGAAATACAATTTATGGGCTAGCTAACTTTGATCAGATCATTCCAAGTCAAAATGCCAATTTTGCACTTAGGTGTTCTAGATTGATCTTTCCTATCAAATCTCTTGCATAAGACATGTGCCCTTGTTATTTTATATTGGTAACTTCATAAATGGAAATATGGTTCCAACACATCTGACATCACCTCCAATTCTAATCTAGTCAAAATTTCAACCAATAACAAGGCATTCTGATCAATTTAGGTAATTTGTGCATAAAGCGCTTAAACATGCTTAAGAGCTAATTAATCCAAATTAAGGTTTAATTAAGAATTCCATGAAAACTTGTTGAAAACTTATTTTTAGAAATAGATATTGAATATCTGCTTCATCAGGTGACATTATTTCTTGGGAAAGACAACCCTAGGCCATAAATGCCACAAATATCAGGATTCATGCCCTCCATGCCTCATCAATGCCTCCCATGATGCCCTCCATGCCCCTTAGTTTCCCCTTATTCTAATTTCATGATGAGGATAATTATAAACTTAATTCCAAAAATTAAATTAATCCTCAACCACACATCTCAATCTTAGGATGGATGGTTCAGGTTGATTCTAGACATTTGCAAAAATCTATAAATAGAGAGGCCATGAACATCATTTCTAAGCTATTTTGGTGAAAATTTATAATGTAAAAATATATTCAAGAAGCCATTACAATTAGTCTTACCATTCCAAATTAATTTTAAGCCAAGCCAAGCCATAAGCCAAAGGTGCCAAGGAGAGATGGAGGTATCCAAGCTTCTATTGCCAAGGACTTCATGAGCACAAGCCGAGCAAGCCACTACAACAAGAATTTTAGAGCATTCAAGAGAGATAAAAGAAGGTTTTCTTTTGCATTTTGGTTGTGTGTTTTATTCATGTTTTTTAACTAAGCTCTCCCTAGTGTTTAGGCCTAGAGATGTTATGCTAGTTAGTGTGTTTCTTTCATTTTGTTTTTATTTTGAAACTAACACCATACTAACCTTCTTCTCTTGAGTCAAATTCTTAGATCAAACTAACCATCCTCCTCCAAAATCTTTATATCTTGCATCACTAACCTCGTCTCCTCTTCAGTTAGAAGCTACAACTGGTTTTGCTCTTTGATTTCAAGATGATCATCTATCAAATCATTCTTAACAAGTTCTTTCTTTTCAAGCTTTGACTGGTGCAGAGGTGAGGTATCTAACTTTAGGAAGAAGTATTATAATTATTCCCAAAAGGACATATCATCTTGGTCAAATAATAAATCACAAGGTTCATTTGAACCTCTGTCACCTATCTGCAAGTCACCAATCTAATTACTCACCTCCTTCACTTTGGTAGGATCATCATAGCATTCTTGATCAACTTAAGCTTGCTCATCCTCTTCATCAATAAAGAGAGGTGGTTCCTCAATCTAATGAAGGTCCAAATCATCTTGCTTCTTCACTCCTTGATTTGCATTGCTTTCCTCATTTGAAGCATTTCCCTATTGTTCAACTATATCACTCAAATTTGCCTTGCCAAGCTATTCCATTTCATTCAAGAACTCTGAACACAAGTGCTGCCACTGGTCTCAAAATGGATTCTTAACTTCAATATCAATAGTGTTGGTCCCCAAAAATGTCACTCATTTTTGGAACAACATATGAGCTATCTTGGTCCTACAAGACCAAAAATTCTCTCTTCCCTTCTCAAAATTTGTTCTGAGCTTTCAAATTCCTCTTTTTTCAAGCTTTCCAAAAATCTACGGACTCTGCAGGCTTGAATCTACAGACTATGTAGGAAGAAATCTCCAGACCTTGTAGGCTTAAAAATATGGACTCTGTAGGATTAAAACTATGGACTCCACAGGCTCATTTCTACAGACTTTCAAGGATCGAGAGAAAACTTAGAGAAAACTACGAACTCAGTTCTACAAAATTCACAGGTTGATTTCTACAGACTCTACAGGAAAGAACAAGTTTCCAACACTTGGTCATTTTTAGGATTGTTTCAATGGCTTGGTTTAACCAAAAGAGTTCATCTGAAAGCTTCTAAGCAAGAATTGAACCATTGAACGATTGAACCTTGAACCATTTTGGTTCAACAAGTTCAATGGGTTCAAAGGTTCAACGTCATTAGCAGGAGTTAAGCACATTTGACAAGGTTCAAAGTTCAACTACTTCAAGGTTCAACGGCTTCAAAACACTTATCAGAGAGAAGGCTTGAACCATTGAACCGTTGAACCATTGAACCGCTTTGGTTCAAAGATTTAACGGGCTCAATGGATCAATAGGTTCAACGACCAAAAGGTTCAACAAGTTCACAAGTTTAAAGTTCAAAGGCGGCCTTAGTCAAGGAAAAAGCATCACACAGGTGGTTCAGCGGATGGTTAAACCAAAGAGCGGGAAAGCAATTGAACCAGGAAGTGATGGAAAAAAAGAGACAGAATGAACCAATGAACCAATGAACTTTCAAATGGTTCACAGGTTCAAAGTTCAACACGGTTCAAGTAGCTAGCAACCATTGATAGCCTTGCAGATGTCAAATTTAAAATAAGGGAATATCCATTGAAATTCAAACAAAGCATAGATCTCAAAGGAAGAACCAAGCGACTGACTGAAAAGATAGAATTCCTTTGGGTTTGCTCAAAGGCCAATAGAGAACATTTCCTTCAAAATTTTTGTCTGAAGGAAATTATTAAGTGAAAGAGCCATTAGAATTCTTTTAAAAGTATTTTCATGGGAAAATGACTAAGGTAGAGCCTGAAGGAAAAGACCGATTGAAGAGAAAAGCCTGTGGAAAAATGCCCGATGGAAAAAGACAAAGTGCAACGAAAGTTGCCACGTGTCCATTATAAAGCAGACCAGAAGCCGCCACGTGTCATCTTCTGTAGGACCCCCAAAGGTTTCTAAAGCTTCTATAAGTTACGTAGAATATGTCACATGTCCTGTTATGACTCAACAGAATGTGACAAGTGTTTGCATCCATGTTCCCATTTTGGAGTTGCTCAGGCAAAATGTGTCATGGACCCCATTTTCTGTAAGTTTCTAATGAGTTTCATAATAGCAAAACTTGCCACTTGTCAAAGATGCAGAAAGGACCCCCCAAAGACTTAGATAAGAAGGGCTATAAAGGACAAAGAAGCAACATGGATGATTCCAAAGGCAAGTTCAATTAAAGTGATGGTTCAACCAGAGAGCCTGAAGATTTAAATTGCTACAGGGAAGAGAAGATCAACACAAAGGACTAGAAATATCTTCAAAAGAGTTATTTCTAGTAGGTGAAATAATGGATCGAGTAGACTTCTGAGCGCACCAAACCAAGGACGTGGCCTGTTTTTATTCCATGAAGTAAAGACAAATTGGAAAAAGACTAGATGGTCCATACCAAGGAAGAGACATATTAGACGCCATAGTTATGGCAGCACACTATTCTCAGCATGGTCTCTCCAGACAAAATTGGAGACACATTGAAGACATTGACTGCAGCATGGGCTATCCCATGGAAAAAGGTGCCAATCTTTGCATAGTGGCTATAAGTTTGTTAATTCTCTCATATGTAAAGGAGACTTTTCATTTTACAAGAGCAAAACTCTGCCCATTTTGAAAGAAGAAGACTAAGACTTTGAGCTCAGATTGTAATTTTATTTTCATTTTTATCTGAATGAGAAAGTAGGTTGTTTACAGACTTTGTGATGTTTTATCTTGTATCATTTTAGAAGATCATTCTTACGTCTATCTTTTGAAGGTGTTCTTATTCATTTACTTTGGTAAGCAGAATTAGTGAAAGTAATAGGGAAGTGTCCTGAAACCAACTGTGGAAAGACTTTGTGCTTTCACAATTGTTTTCAACGTGTGTTTTTATTTTTCTTTCTGTGTTGAGGATTCTGGTATGACTTTGTGCCCCCATTATCCTTGTGTTATACTCTTTGGGTAGTTGAGGTGGAAACTTTGGGTTCTATTTCATCCTGCTGGTTACTACGCTCTTTGTCACCAGTTACCTTTACTATCTGAAAGAAACTCCTACTGTTTCCTGTAAGAACACTTCTGAAAGAAGAGAAGTGCCTTCAGTGTTTACACCGAGATTTTCTCCTTTATCTATGTGCATCATCTCTGAAAGAAGAGAGATGGATGGTTTATTCTGCCCCCATGTGTTATTTTCTGCTTATTTATATTATATATAGCTCCTACGTATCTATAGGGAACCTCCCCTTGATGAGAGGAGAGATTTGTCTCTGATTGATGTAGTAAAGCTACACACCTAGCCGACCAATCTTCTTGTTGTGGTTGATCAGACCTATATTTTTGATCAGTATGCTGATTGACAAAATATTCACCCAATAGTTTTTGGTGACTCCACTGGGAACACAGTAATTTTGTGTAATTTGGAACCTCAAGTTTTAGATTGAAACATCACCTGTGTCTTACCCATTATCATTATAACCTTATCCATGCATTTCGTTGTGGAAGAATGAACTACTCTAGTGCTTTCTCATTGTTAATTTTTCCTCCCCAGCCTTGTGCAATAGTTTTTGGCGACTCTGTTAGGGATGAACATGCAGTCTAAAGCCTCAAGTTTTAGATAGAAGCAATTCCTTCCCTTATCCATTATATAAACTTTGAAAACTCTGTTCCATGTCTTACCCATTATCATTATAGCCTTACCATTTTCCCCCACCTCTGTTATTTTATCTAGTCTGCAAAACTAGAGCTGTTGGAAAAGAGTGCATAGTTTGAAGCCTCAAGCCTCAAGCTGAAGCAGGGCCAATTCTTTTCCATACTTTTTTTGTTCTACAATTTGGTCACTCCACCCAAATTTGTTATCCCTATTTGTCATAATTAAATCATGGCAGTTCGAGACTCTTGGGGTAACTCTTTTGGCGTACTCAACTTGACTCCACCTCTGCATGAACTTCCATGCAACTCAAGAAAGAACTTCCCCAAATTCTTTGGAGATGGGAGAGTTCACCTTGATGAACACATTGCAGCCTTTAGCATAGCCTGTGGTGTGATAGGGGTGGAATTTAAAGATGTGGTAGTCAAGGTTTTTGTGGAGACCCTACAAGGTGCTACTGCAGAGTGGTTCTACCATCTACAAGCTAGATTAGTGACTAACTGGGACACACTTAAAGCCAAGTTCGAAGCAAGGTTTAAGCCTGCAGAAGATGCACATCCCTTGCTAACCCAACTCACATAGATGGAGCCCCATGAACCTATGAGGGAATTCATTGCCAAGTTTGACAAGCTGAGGCATAGGATTCCCATGATCACCCAGCTGACACCTCAGAATCTTAAGTGTTTCTTCATCAACTCACAACTGCTTGAAGTGAGTTTCTTGCTAAGATAGGCTAGACACATAGACCTTGTTACTGCTCAGGACTTGGCTACTGAGCTAGAAGATGACCTTATCTTGGCAGAAAAGATAAGGAGAGATCCTAACAGAGGTAAATCCTCTTCATTTTTTGAGTATCCATCTACAACCACCATTGACCCAATGGTGCAAAAGATGGCAAATGAACCGCTAGCCTTGAAAAGGCAAATGACCCAAAGTATGTCTGCTCTTCTTAATCAGGATATGCCAAGGAGGGCATTTCAGAATCAGCCATATCAAGGCAATGTTGCTAGGAATCAAGGGCAGCCAAATCATCTTCCTCCCCCACAGAGGAACCTTTCCCTTGAAGTACCTCCAACAAACTCAGTAGTTGGATATCTGGAAATAGAACATGTTTCCTATTTCCAACCTGAGTTCGAGCAAGAAAATGGCACTGATCTCTTCAGGGAGGATTTAAAAGAATCAACTGGTGGCTCCCACATTAGTTTCCTGAATTACCAGGATGAACCTAGAAGTGAAGGTGAAGCAGTCAAAGGATCATATGGATCATATGCAGTATTCACCTAGTCTGAGAATCGATCAGACCAACAAGCTGATAAAGAAAGAATAGAGGAACAAAATCAGCCTACAATTCTAATTTCTAAGCGGGGAACCACTCTGCCTTTTCAGTCAAAGGACCCAGTGATTGCCAAGAAGGTTAGTACATCAAACATCTCTGCACCTTCTACTTCAACTTCGCAAACTAGTCCTCCCCCTCTCGAAAACCAAAAGGATGAACTCCCATCCTCTCTTCCAAGTCCATCTCAATCATTTGACATGATTGATCATGTCAAGAAATCTAAAATTCAAATAACTGAGTTTGAATCCCTGTAAGCCAATTTTGAGCAGTTAAACATTGGTGGAGAACAAGGTGCAGATCTATCTGAGGCAAAGATTGTGGTTACCCAAATGTCAACCCCTGCTACTCAAATTTTGTTTGAGCCTTCAGGCAGGGGTAATTACTTCTTGACCATAGAGGATGCCCATGTCCCAGCTGATGAAAGTCCTGTAGCTAGCAATCCAAGATTTCATCCAAACAAGGCATCAAAAAAATTGGTAGGGTGCAGTAAAAATCAAGAAGGATCTTCCATCTCCCATGAAGAGAAATTTGATAAAAGATTAGCTTCTGATGATGCTTGGATCTTGGAATTTGATGGCAGCAATTCTTCCACAGCTAGATGCGGATCTCTGTTGCTTGGATTGAAAACTACTCAGGGTGAAGAGGTCAAACTCCTTCACACCAAAGGAGATGCTAAGTTGATGGTTTGCCAAGGGTTTGATGATGACAATCAAAGCATGTGCTGGACTAGACTAGTAGAACAACAAGCTATGGTGGTGGACCATACTGCTATATTCCAAAGTTAGCAAAAGGAACTCTTCACAGGGAGAGCAAGGAGATATGGTTTTCAGTTTGAAGACCACGTCTTTCCATGGAGAAAGAAGAAGAAAAGGCCAAGAGGAAGATGCAAAAATTGGTTTCTTGGTGGAGAGTTCCATTCGCTCGTCACCATTTTTTGGGACAAAATGGTTTCCAACTGGTTTATCAGGATGGCACACTATTTTCACTATTTCACAGTGGGTAGCATCTAAAGTGCTTCAAATCTTGAGGCATCAGATAAGATCATCTATACATATGTATATTTGTATAGTCTTGAGTTCTATTTTGTGCTTTTCATTTTCATTTTTTGGAGCCTTTCTTTTTGGGTAACACGACTCCATAGCCCAATGGCACACTTCAAGGCACTAGAGATTCTAGTTTCTACTCCCCTCAGCTGTGTTTTAAGTTTTCAGCTAAAGGAAGTTCCCCAATTGGAGCCAGCTGTTGGTCCCCAAAAATGTCACTCATTTTTGGAACAACATATGAGCTATCTTGGTCCTACAAGACCAAAAATTTTCTCTTCCCTTCTCAAAATTTGTTCTGAGCTTTTAAATTCCTCTTTTTTCTAGCTTTCCAAAAATCTACGGACTCTATAGGCTTGAATATACAGACTCTGTAGGCTTTAATCTATGGACTCTGGAGGAATAAATCTACAGACTCTATAGGCTTAAAACTACATACTCTGTAGTCTTAAAATTATGGACTCTGCAGGCTCATTTCTATAGACTCTTTCAAGGCTCGAGAGAAAAGTTAGAGAAAACTACAAACTCAGTTCTATGAAATTCACAGGTTGATTTCTATAGACTCTACATGAAAGAACAAGTTTTCGACACTTGGTCATTTTCAAGATTGTTTCAATGGCTTGGTTTAACCAAAAGAGTTCATCAGAAAGCTTCTAAGCAAGAATCGAACCATTGAACCATTGAACCTTGAACCATTTTGGTTCAACGAGTTCAATAGGTTCAAAGGTTCAATGTCATTAGTAGGAGTTAAGCGCATTTGACAAGGTTCAACGTCTTCAAAACACTTATCAGAGAGAAGGCTTGAATCATTGAACCATTGAACCACTTTGGTTCAAAGGTTCAGTGGGTTCAATGGATCAACAGGTTCAATGACCAAAATGTTCAATGAGTTCACATGTTCAAAAGTTCAAAGGTGGCCTTAGTCAAGGAAACAGTAACACATAGGTGGTTCAACAGATGGTTCAACCAAAGAGTGGGAAAGCGATTAAACCAGGAAGTGATGGAACAAAAGAGACAAAATGAACCAATGAATCAATGAACTTTTAAATGGTTCACAGGTTCAAAGTTCAACATGGTTCAAGCAGCTAGTAACCATTGACAGCACCACAGACGTCAAATTTAAAGTAAGGGAATATCCATTAAAATTCAAATAAAGTACAGAACTCAAAGGAAGAACCAAGCGACTGACTGAAAAGATAGAATTCCTTTGGGTTTGTTCAAAGGTTGATAGAGAACATTTCCTTTGGACTTTTTGTCTGAAGAAAATTATTAAGTGAAAGAGCTGTTAGAATTCTTTCAAAAGTATTTTCTGTGGGAAAATGACTAAGGTAGAGCCTGAAGGAATTCCTTCAGACTTTTGTTTGAAGGAAAAGCCTGATTGAAGAGAAAATCCTATGGAAAAATGCCCGATGGAAAAAGACAAAGTGCAGTGGAAGCTGCCACGTGTCCATTATAAAACAGACTGGAAGCCACCACGTGTCATCTTCTGTAAGACCCCCAAAGGTTTCTAAAGCTTCTATAAGTTAAGTAGAATATGTCACGTGTCCTGTTATGACTCAGCAAAATGTGACAAGTGTCTGCATCTATGTTCCCCTTTTGGAGTTGCTCAGGAAAAATGTGTTGTGGACCCCATTTTTTGTAAGTTTCTAATGAGTTTCATAATAGTGAAACTTGGCACTTGTCAAAGACATAGAAAGGACCCCCCAAAGACTTAGACAAGAAGGGCTATAAAGGACAAAGAAGCAACATGGACGATTCCAAAGGTAAGTTCAATTAAAGTGATGGTTCAACCAGAGAGCCTGAAGATTTAAATTGCTATAGGGAAGAGAAGATCAATGTAAAGGACCAGAAATATCTTTGAAAGAGTTATTTCTAGTAGGTGAAATAGTGGATCGAGTAGACTTCTGAGCACACCAAACCAAGGATGTAGCATATTTTTGTTCCATGAAGTAAAGACAAATTGGAAAAAGACCAGACAGTCCATACCAAGGAAGAGACATATTAGATGAAGGGACACACCATAGTTATGGCAGCACACTGTTCTTAGCATGGTCTCTCCAGACAAAACTGGAGATGCATTGAAGACATTGACTGTAGCATGGGCCATCCCATGGAAAAAGGTGCCAATCCTTGTGTAGTGGCTATAAGTTTGTTAATTCTCTCATTTGTAAAGGAGACTTTTCATTTTACAAGAGTGAAACTCTGCCCATTTTGAAAGAAGAAGACTGAGACTTTGAGCTCAGATTGTAATTTCATTTTCATTTTTATCTGAATGAGAAAGCAGGTTGTTTACAGACTTTGTGCTATTTTGGCTTGTATCATTTTAGAAGATCATTCTTATGTCTATCTTTTGAAGGTGTTCTTATTCATTTAATTTGATAAGCAAAATTAGTGAAAGTAATAGGGAAGTGTCCTGAAACCAACTGTGAGAAGACTTTGTGCTTTCACAATTGTTTTCAACGTGTGTTTTTCATTTTCTTTCTATGTTGAGGATTTTGGGATGACTTTCTGCCCCCATTATCCTTGTGTTATACTCTTTGGGAAGTTGAGGTGGAAACTTTGGGTTCTGTTTCATCCTGCTGGTTACTGCACTCTTTGTCACCAGTTACCTTTACTATCTGAAAGAAACTCCTACTATTTCCTGCAAGAACACTTCTGAAAGAAGAGAAGTGCCTTCAATGTTTACACCAATATTTTCTCCTTTACCTATGTGCATCATCTCTGAAAGAAGAGAGATGGATGGTTTATTCTACCCCCATGTGTTATTTTCTACTTATTTATATTGTATATAGCTCCTACATATCTATAGGGACCTCCCCTTGATGAGAGGAGAGATTTGTCTCTGGTTGATGTAGTAAAGCTGCACACCTGGCTGACCAATATTTTTGTTGTGGTTGATTAGACCTATTTTTTTATCAATACGTTGATTGACAAAATATTCACCTAACAGTTTTTGGTGAATCCACTGGGGACATAGGTTTTTTGTGCAATTTGGAACCTCAAGTTTTAGATTGAAACATTACCTGTGTCTTACCCATTATCATTATAACCTTATCAATACATTCCACTATGGAAAAATGAACTACTCCAGTGCTTTCCCATTGTTAATTTTTCCTCCCCAGCCTCATGCAACAATTTTTGTCGACTCCACTAGGGATGAACATGCAGTCTAAAGCCTCAAGTTTTAGATTAAAGCAGTTCCTTCCCTTATCCATTATACAGACTCTAGCAACTCCATTCCATGTCTTATCCATTATCATCATAGCCTTACCATTTTCCTCCACCTCCATTATTTTATCTAGTTTGCAAAACCAGAGCTACTGGAAAAGAGTGCGCAGTTTGAAGCCTCAAGCCTCAAGCTGAAGCAGGGCCAGTTCTTTTCCATTTTTTTTGGTCTATAATCTAGCCACTCCACCCAAAATTTTTATCCCTATTTTTCATAATTAAATCATGTCAGTTTGATACCCTTGGGGTAACTCTTTTGGCCCACTCAACTTGACTCCACCTCTGCATGAACTTCCACGCAACTCAAGAAAGAACTTCCCCAAATTCTTTGGAGATGGGAGAGTTCACCTTGATGAACACATTGCAGCCTTCAACATAGCCTGTGGTGTGACAAGGGTGGAATTTGAAGATGTGGTAGTCAGGGTTTTTGTGGAGACCCTACAAGGTGCTACTACAGAGTGGTTCTACCATCTGTAAGTTGGATCAGTGACTGACTAGGACACACTTAAAGCCAAGTTCGAAGCAAGGTTCAAGCCTACAGAAGATGTACATGCCTTGCTATCCCATCTCATATAGATGAAGAAGGAGCCCCATGAACCTATGAGGGACTTCATTTCCAGGTTTGACAAGTTTAGGCACAAGATTCCCATGATTGCCCAGCCAACACCTTAGAATCTCAAGTGTTTCTTTATCAACTCACAACTGCCTGAAGTGAGTTTCTTGCTGAGACGGGCTAGACACATAGACCTTGTTGCTACTCAAGACTTGGCTACTGAGCTAGAAGATGACCTTATCTTAGTAGGAAAGATAAGGAGAGATCTTAATAAAGGTAAATCCTCTTCATCTTCTGAGTATCCATCTATAGCCACCACTGACCTAATGGTGCAAAAGCTGGCAAATAAACTGCTAGCCTTGAAAAGGCAAATGGCCCAAAGTATGTCTGCTCCTAATCAGGATATGCCAAGGAGGGAATTTCAAAATCAACTATATCAAGGAAATGCCACCAAGAATCAAGGGCAGCAAAATCATCTTCCTCCCCTATAGAGGAACCTTTCCCTTGAAGCACCTCCAACAAACTCAACAATTGGATATCTGGAAATAGAACATGTTTCCTATTTCCAACCTGAGTTCGAGCAAGAAAATGGAACTGATCTCTTTAGGGAGGATCTAGAAGAATCAAATGGGAACTCCCACATTGGTATCTTGAATTACCGGGATGAACCCAGAAGTGAAGGTGAAGCAGTCGAAGGATCATATGGATCATACGTAGTATTCACCCAGTCTGAGAATTAGTCAGCCCCGCAAGCTGATAAAGAAGGAATAGAGGAACAAACTTAGCCTACAATTCCAATTGCTAAGTGGGGAACCACTTTGCCTTTCTAGTCAAAGGACCCAGTGATTGCCAAGAAGGTTAGTACATCAAACATATCCTCACCTTCTACTTCAACTTCACAAACCAGTCCTCTCTCTCCTAGAAACCAAAAGGATGAACTCCCATCCTCTCTTTGAAGTCCATCTCAGTCATTTGACATGATTGATCATGTCAAAAAATCTAAAATTCAAATGACTGAGTTTGAATTCTTGCAAGCCAATTCTGAGCAGTTAAACATTGGTGGAGAACTAGGTACAGGCCAATCTGAGGTAAAGATTGTGGTTATCCAAATGTCAGCCCCTACTGCTCAAATTCTATTTGAGCCTTTAGGTAGGGGTAATTACTTTTTGACCACAGAGGATGCCCATGTCCCAGCTGATGAAAGTCCTGTAGCTGGTAATCCAAGATTTCATCCAAACAAGGCATCAAAAAAATTTGTAGGGTGTAGTACAAATCAAGAAGGATCTTCCATCTCCCATGAAGAGAAATTTGATAAAAGTTCAGCTTCTGATGATGCTTGGATTCTGGAATCTGATGGTAGCAATTCTTCCACACCTGGATATAGATCTCTATTGCTCGGATTGAAAACTGCTTAGGGTGAAGAGGTCAAACTCCTTCACACCAAAGGAGATGTTGCGCTGATGGTTTGTCAGGGGTCTGATGCTGACAATCAAAGCATGTGCTAGATTGGACCAACAGAACAACAAGCTATGGTGGTAGACCATACTGCTATATTCTAAAGTTAGCAAAAGGAACTCTTCGTAGGGAGAGTAAGGAGTTATGGTTTTTAGTTTGAAGACCACGTCCTGTCATGGAACAAGAAGAAGAAAAGGCCAAGAGGAAGACACAAAAAATTGGTTTCTTGGTGGAGAGTTCCATTCGCCCGTCACCATTTTTGGGGACAAAATGGTTTCCTTCTGGTTTATCAAGATGGCACACCATTTTCACTGTCTCATAGTGGGAAGCATCTGAAGTGCTTCAAATCTTGAGGCATTAGATAAGATCATCTGTACATATGTATATTTGTATAGTTTTTCATTCTATTTTATGCTTTTCATTTTCATTTTTTGGAGCCTTTCTTTTTGGGTAGCATGACTCTGTAGCCCAATGGCACACTTCAAGGCACTGGAGATTCTAGTTTCTACTCCCCTCAGCTGTGTTTCAATTTTTCACCTGAAGGAAGTTCCCCAATTAGAGCCAGGTATTGGTCCCCAAAAATGTCACTCATTTTTGGAACAACATATGAGCTATCTTGGTCCTACAAGACCAAAACTTCTCTCTTCCCTTCTCAAAATTTGTTCTGAGCTTTCAAATTCCTCTTTTTTCAAGCTTTCCAAAAATCTATAGACTCTGTAGGCTTAAATCTATGGACTCTGCAAGAAGAAATCTGTGGACTCTATAGGCTTAAAACTACAGACTCTGCAGGCTCATTTCTACAGACTCTTTCAAGGCTTGAGAGAAAACTTAGAGAAAACTATTAACTTAGTTCTACAAAATTCATAGGTTGATTTCTACAGACTCTACAGGAAAGAATAAGTTTCCAACACTTAGTCATTTGCAAGATTATTTCAATGGCTTGGTTCAACCAAAAGAGTTCATCGGCAAGCTTCTAAGCAAGAATCGAACCATTAAACCTTGAACCATTTTGGTTCAACAGGTTCAATGGGTTTAAAGGTTCAACATCATTAGCAGGAGTTAAGCACATTTGACAAGGTTCAATAGCTTCAAAACACTTATCAGAGAGAAGGCTTGAACCATTAAACCGTTGAACCATTGAACCACTTTGGTTCAAAGGTTCAATGGGTTCAATGGATCAACAGGTTCAATAACCAAAAGGTTTAACGAGTTCACAGGTTCAAAAGTTCAAAGGCGGCCTCAGTCAAGGAAAAAGTAGCACACAGGTGGTTCAACAGATGGTTCAACCAAAGAGCAGGAAAGTGATTAAACCAGGAAGTGATGGAACAAAAGAGACAAAATGAACCAATGAACCAATGAACTTTCAAATGGTTCACAGGTTCAAAGTTCAACACGGTTCAAGCAGCTATCAACCATTAATAGCCCCGTGGATGTCAAATTTAAAGTAAGGGAATATCCGTTGAAATTCAAATAAAGCGCAGAACTCAAAGGAAGAACCAAGTGACTAATCGAAAAGATAGAATTCCTTTAGGTTTGTTCAAAGGCCGACAGAGAACATTTCCTTTAGACTTTTTGTTCGAAGGAAATTATTAAGTGAAAGAGTCACTAGAATTCTTTCAGAAGTATTTTCCATGGGAAAATGACTAAGGCAGAGCTTGAAGGAATTCCTTCAGACTTTTGTCTGAAGGAAAAGCCTAACTAAAGAGAAAAGCCTACATAAAAATGATCGATGGAAAAAGACAAAGTGCAACAGAAGCTACCACATGTCCATTATAAAGCAGATCAGAAGCTGCCACATGTCATCTTCTGTAGGACTCCTAAAGGTTTCTAAAGCTTTTATAAGTTAAGCAAAATATGTCACGTGTCCTGTTATGACTCAGTAGAATGTGACAAGTGTTTTCATCCGTGTTCCCTTTTGGAGTTGCTTGAGCAAAACGTGTTGTGGACCCCATTTTCTATAAGTTTCTAATGAGTTTCATAACAATAGAACTTTCCACTTGTTAAATATGCAAAAAGGACCCCCCAAAGACTTAGACAAGAAGGGCTATAAAGGACAAAGAAGCAACATGGATGATTCCAAAGGTAAGTTCAATTAAAGCGATGGTTCAACCAGAGAGCCCAAAGATTTAAATTGCTAAAGGGAAGAGAAGATCAACGTAAAGGACCAGAAATATCTTTGAAAGAGTTATTTCTAGTAGATGAAACAGTGGATCAAGTAGACTTCTGAGTGCACCAAACCAAGGACACGGCCTATTTTTCTTCCATGAAGTAAAGACAAATTAGAAAAAGACCAGACGGTCCATACCAAGAAAGAGACATATTAGATGAAGGGACACACCATAGTTATGGCAGCGCACTGTTCTCAGCATGGTCTCTCCAGACAAAATTGGAGACGCATTGAAGACATTGACTGTAGCATGGGCCGTCCCATGGAAAAAGGTGCCAATCCTTGCCTAGTGGATATAAGTTTGTTAATTCTCTCATTTGTAAAGGAGACTTTTCATTTTACAAGAGTGAAACTCTACCCATTTTGAAATAAGAAGACTGAGACTTTGAGCTCAGATTATAATTTCATTTTCATTTTTATCTGAATTAGAAAGTAGGTTGTTTATAAACTTTGTGCTATTTTCGCTTGTATCATTTTAGAAGATCATTCTTACATCTGTCTTCTGAAGGTGTTCTTATTCATTTAATTTTTTAAGCAAAATTAGTGAAAGTAATAGGGAAGTGTCTTGAAACCAATTGTGGGAAGACTTTGTGCTTTCACAATTGTTTTCAACATGTGTTTTTCCTTTTCTTTTTGTGTTGAGGATTTTGGGATGACTTTGTGCCCCCATTATCCTTGTGTTATACTCTTTGGGCAGTTGAGGTGGAAAATTTGGGTTCTATTTCATCCTGCTAGTTACTACGCTCTTTGTCACCAGTTACCTTTACTATCTGAAAGAAACTCCTACTATTTCCTGCAAGAACACTTCTAAAAGAAGAGAAGTGCCTTCAGTGTTTACACCAGGATTTTCTGCTTTATCTATGTGCATCATCTCTGAAAGAAGAGAAATGGATGGTTTATTCTACCCCCATGTGTTATTTTCTGCTTATTTATATTGTATATAGCTCCTACGTATCTATAGGGAACCTTCCCATTGATGAGAGGAGAGATTTGTCTCTGGTTGATGTAGTAAAGCTGCACACCTGGCCGACCAATCTTCCTGATGTGGTTGATTAGACCTATTTTTTTGATCAATACGCTGATTGACAAAATAGTCACCCAACAAATAGCATCATCGTGGATGCTTCCATCTAATTGGTCTCTAATGAAAATATCAGATTATGTTTCATTTACATCAACTCCATCATTATGACATTGCAGTTGCCCTTTATCATCCAAGCTCTGTTCATGCTTATGTTATGATCTAATGTAATGCATATGGGTCCTAATTTAAATATCTTATTCATATAAACTAGAAGTGTCTTCTCCAAGGTGATCTTGACACTCAAATGCAACTGTATAACTATCTATCTCTTTAATGACTACCCCTCCTTTATCAACTTTGATAGTTTTCCCACCATGCTTAAATGATCCAATTCTAATTTTGGTGTACTTAACTTATTTTTAAGAGGGAAGAGGGTGGGTGGATAGTAGATATCATTAGGCTATTTGATGCTTGCAAGGGTATCCTTCCAACTAGGGATCTTGAATGGTTTATTAGGAAGCTCTTGGGATTGAGGGGGGGGGTTTGAAGAGGTTCAATAGGTACTTGAGTAATAGCAGATGAAGGATTAATAATATATTTCACACCTACTTTTACTTCCTTATCCTCATTTTCAAGGGTGGGAATGATGAAATTAGAATCCATGGTCTATGAAGGCTTCCATATGGGCATTGTTTTAGGCTCTTTGATAGGTATATGATCTTGAACACAAGTGGATTTCCTTGAGGAAGGAAGGTGAAGGCAATCTACCTTTGGGGTGATTGGAAGAGGTGGTAGATTGTGGAAACTAGAGAGTGACTCATACTTGATTCTTGCCTCCACACCATGTTCAAGTTTTCACACTATATGAAATAAGTCTTTGAACATGTACACTCTAACTTTTGTTATAAAGTCATTACCCAAAAACAAGGAAAAATGAGGTAACAAATATGCTACAATAAGATGTTGCACAACTAACAGTGTGGGGTAGGCATGGAAAGTGAGTTTAAGATTTATAAAAATGCTAAATACTTATATGGGAAATCCGTTCCATTATAATTCAATGTTAGAAATAGGTTCATACCTCATATTCAAGGTGTTTTCCATCAATTTAGGAACAATTGAAAGATTTTCCTTGTCATTAAGTAAATAATTATGGACCAAGAAATATCTTATGAGCAAGGAGGCAAGAAAATGAGATGGGGTGAGCAATTTAACTAACTATGGTTAGTTTGTAGGAGTATTTTTATGAGGGATAAGATCTTGGATTTTAACCCTTTTTTGATGTCTAATATTCTCCTACAACTTGTCTCTTTCTTTTATTAATCTTATTATCTCTAAGTGTAGATAATTAGTGTTTGGTGAAGATAGATTACAAGGGGTAGCAGGTTGATAATATGACTGATTATGAGGATGAGGAGGTTGCCATGGAGATGGAGGAATCTCAAATTATGG
This sequence comes from Torreya grandis, assembly GCA_037957365.1. Classification (NCBI taxonomy): domain Eukaryota; kingdom Viridiplantae; phylum Streptophyta; class Pinopsida; order Cupressales; family Taxaceae; genus Torreya; species Torreya grandis. The sequence continues at coordinate 2,698,133 of JARHVA010000332.1, forward strand.
TAGATGATCTTGGTAGTGTTTAGGATATGGATTATATGCTTGGTAAGGATCATTATATGAGTCACATGGGCTATGGTAATGTGGATATGGGGGTGGAGGGTAGAAACCTACCTCGTAGGCTACCATGGCTCTACATGCAATATGTGTATCAAATCAAAACAATGACTAAAAAAACTTCTTACCTATGAAACCATGAAACCACTGATATATCTAAACTTGAGATTGATTTTAAATCTTCTAATGATGCTTGAATTTGTCCAAGATGATTGTAGATGATGTTATTGATGTCTTCAGCTTCTAAATATCCTCCAATGTCTTCATAGTATACTTTTAGGCACTTGAAAGCTATCCTACCAGGTGTGCCAAAATTATTGGAGGCTTAAGTTGCATCCTAGCTGAGAAGGGGAGTGTTTATACCCTCTTGCTCAAACCTAGTCCAATATGGGAATGACCCTAGGCTATGGGTCACTTAATCTTGGGTGAGACCCATAAGATTTTTTACAAGGCTAGCTCCTTTGATGCATCACTTGAATGCTCTCCTAAGACCTAAATAGGTTGGGATGAAAAGAGTGAAGGAATTGCATGAGTGAAAATCTGCTCTAAGTGCGGTGATGTACCATGAATTAATTCTATCCACTCATAGGATTGAACTCTTGACACACTAATGGACTATGAATAGACTTAACACAATGCCTACAATGGTTTTAAAACAAAAGTGATTCATATAGAGGTTAATTTGATTGACTTAGGCTAGAGGGTAATGAGGGTAAGGCCTGATTGAAGGCACTTACAATCAATAGTCCACTCTATACCTAAGAAATCAACATTATGCCATAATAGATGACTTACAAGGAAAATTTGTTAGCACTTAGGTTGAACTTGGACCTACAAATGGAATATTAAACCACTTTTGCATATCAAACAAACACAAAACACTAAGCACATATTGGTAAACAACTACAAGTTTCTATCTCATTAATCCAAAAGGTGCATGAGTACAAATTCTTATAGAGTCTAGTCATACTAGCCCTGAGGGATCAAAATCAAGAGCTCAAAGCTTGAATTTATATCAAAATGGGATGAGAGAGAGGGGAAGGGATGCATAAGAGAGTGGAGAAGGGGTCATAATGAGCTCAAATCTACTCAGAACAATAGTTACAACCACCCTACATTTATTTTCCTTAAAAAATCTTAATTAATTAGGGCCATCTGAAAAATAGGTGCAATAATCATACCAATCCTTCTCCCACTTCTCCCTACATTGATGTCACTAGGACTCTATCTGGTGTGGATAGGTGGAGAAATATCATGCAATCCATGATATCTATAAGAAGCAATCAAGAATGGGTGCATGGAATCCTTCTCAAGCTCCTCACTATGTTAACGTTACTCAATATCTCCTAATGATGATGTTTGATCCCTAAAAATACACTCTGGTTCAAATTTAAACTTTATTTCAACATCTAGTCAAAGTCTCATAACTTTGACTTTTAATTTTGACTACTAATCTTGATCTAGGTCTCTGAGATTACGACACATTTGACCTACATCATTGGCCATTGATCTATTTGGTTTGATTGAATGCATACCATTAATCTCCTTCTATTTGATCAAATGTGCATCATTGGATCTGCCTAGACCCACTATTTTTGTTAGTCACTATGGACTATTAGATATTAGGTGCAAAATCAAATATGCTCCATTAGATCTTTGGGACCCACTGACCCTACCCTTATCTACTCATTATTAGATCTTCATTACATGATTGAATGTGCACCATTGATGTTTTTCCCAATATTTGACATGGATAATTGATCTTGACTTATATGCATGAACATGCACCATCGATCTTGCTTGACTTTTGGACTTAGTTAGATGCCCATGTGTTGTTAGATCTGTTATAAGATTTCATGATCTTGACACTTGTCAACAACATGTTTAAACTTAGGAATATTTGAATCAAAATGGTTAATTTATGATGCTTTAACTTGACATCCCCATGCACGTTGCCTTTTTCTAAATTGCTCCTACATGACATTTCAATGATGGTCTAGTTCCTCTAGTGTTTAAGTTAGTCATTTTTTATTTAAAACCAGGACACTATGGGGCATAAAAAAGTAAGCTAAGGTAATGGTCATCAAATATTTGAATGATAGGGTTTGAAATTTTGGCTTATGAGGCCAAAATTTTAACACTTAAACCATGGTATACTTTTGATACTTGATCCTATTATGACAATCAAACTTGCAGTAGACTACTTATACACAGATCATATTCCCACAAAGCAAGCACACTTGAAGAATATGGACCAAAACACATTAGAAAGAAAAACATGGACTCTATTAAACCAAGGGAGTTTCCATGAACAATGAAGAATTACAAACTTGTGAGAGTGACCATCATGAAGACAAAATAGAGACTTACACCAGTGAAACACCTTATACACCAAGACACTCTTCTTCTAAATGAAATCACCTCATAGAGATGAGCTAGCTGAGTAAACCACCATGAAAGGGAGATCCATGACCTTTAAAAATCACCCTCAAAACCATTCCTCTCCAAAAATTCTTAAGATGAAAAAATATGTGCAAGAATAGACCCCTCTCAGATGAATAGGCCATAGTGACTTGTTATCACTCTTAGTGATTGTTCATAAAGAAGAAAGAAATAATCTACAAACCACTACCATTTATTTCAATCTTAATATGACCCCTAAAAATTTCCAAAGTTTTATATCCTAACTCTCTCTCTTATTCATACCATTCAATTCAAATTTTCCCTCTCGAGCTTGTGAAGGAAACAATTGAGGAGAAAAGTGTCTAGAGTGTTAGTTTGACTTAAAACTTGGTCTAGAGATGGAAAATGATCTGAGGGAGCCCAAGGGTAGCTGAAAAACTATTTACAATTGAAAAATGATCTTGAAAGGCCATACAAGTGCTTATAAAGTGTCCTCTTACCAAGATTAGGCATTGAACTATAGATACTGTTAGACTTTGACTACCCCTAAACATTATGTAACCAATATTTGACATCAAAGACTTTTTTAATCTTCTTGAAACATTATTTTATTGGAATGGTATGCCCAAATCTTCCACATGGGCTAAAAGGTGTCCAAAATATGATTTTTTACATATAAGAGTCAAATAAAGGTTAGTACATGATAATATGACATTAAATGAAATTCAAATAACCTTTTATAATGAATTTAAACTATATTAAACCTTTGAATACATTCTACCATTCCAAGACTTTGAGATTGACCATAGGATTAGATAATTAGACATGAAACTAAACTTTGAACAATGTTAGACAAGGACAAATATGACCATATGGAACTATTTAAGACCACTTGAGACCATGACAAGACCATGGCAAACATTTGACAACCCTATGAGATTTCAACCTAGATGGGGTGACCAATTTTGACTTGGGTTCAAAATTTGGTCAATATTATTGGTGATTCACATGGATAACATGCATGTAGTGCTAATGAACTAGTAATCTACTCCTTTCATTAGGCTATAGAGTCATTCTTCTACCACAATCTAAATTGATATGCCTTTTAAATATTTCAATTTCACACCAAACACATAAGAAGAAGGAAGCATACACTATACTTAAAGAATTTAGGGAAAACCACATAAAAGACACAAAGAAACACACCTAACCTAATATATTCAAACCTCAAAACATTTCAGAGGTGTTGGAATACTTCTTGTTGCTTCAACAAGGATTAAAAAGAATATTTATTGAGTCACATATACTCTATGAGAACAAGTCACCATAGGATGGATGTTTAAAAAAAAAAATTAATTGTGAAGATGATCAAATGACTTACCAATCATAGGACCTCTGTTATTTGCAAGTGAATCATTTGAAGTTCTATTGAATAGTCCTTCTATCTCTCCTTTAGAACTGCTTGATAGTGTAACTTTCTTGTTCTCCTTTATGCTCATTAGATGCTTGTCATCTTAATTTTTAGGAATCATGGGAGTTGTCTCAGATTCACCTTCATCTAGAACATGATGCTCTTGATATCTAGATTTATCAAACTTTCCTTCTTATTGGCCCATCATGTCTGTAAGTGACTCAACATCAGATTGAGGCCTAGGTTGATCTTTGACCACATAAACTTCTACCTTGGTCTGATTGAACTCTTTCAATATTGTAACCTTCTTGACAATGACTTGATGTTCTTATTCATGAGTATCACATTCATGAACTCCTACAACTTGAGTACGTAGAAATGAATTATCTCCTTCTTTCTCATGCTATATTAGACTTGGAGGCTTATCATCATCATCATCATCCATGTGAATTAGTAGTTACCTTCTACAACTTATTTAAAAGAACCATCAAGACTTACCTCAGAACGTTCATCACCCTCATCATGAATGATGTATGTTCTAAGACTTTTATCTTCAATACAAGCATATGTATCATACTCATATTTCTCATTACCATGTTCATTTAGGAAGAGATCATAAATACCCTTAAGTTTGGAAGATGCTCCATCATCTATAACATGCTCCTCTTACTCATAAGTGGTACAATTCAAATTAGAACTAGCTTCCACATATGGTTCAATGTGGAACTTGGATAATGGATATGTTCTAAATGTCACCTTAGCTCCATACCTTGTTCTAAAATACAAGAAAGACCAATCAATAGAAACATACCCTTCTATCTTGGAAATGAAGTCTCTTGATAGACAAATAACAAAGTGTGTAGGCAAGTCCACCACCACTATGTCTTGTAGAATTTAAAAACTTGGGCAATCATGTAAAAAAACTTTCAAACTTTTGATGAGCCCTATTGACTTGGCCGGTGTCCCATATAGTTGCAACACTCTTTTTCTATATGGCTCATATTTTAAGTCTAACTTGTCTGCAACTAGTTTGGACATGACTAAAGTGTTTGCCCCACTATCCACAATGCAATTATGGACTAGTTTATCTCCCACCATGAGGGTAAGGTAGAAAGGTGGGGAATTTTTAGATTTAGTGGAAGGTTCAAAAATATAAGTAAGCATATTTGTGAGGGCTATACCACCATGTTTGACAAGTTGGGAACTGATATGGATTTGGGACAACTGCTCTTGAGGTAATTCTTTTTTATCAGGTATGTGGAGTACCTCCCATAGAGATATGCTAGTATTTGTGTTCTTTAAAGAGTCAATGATATTTAAAAGAGAGACACTAAACTTTTAATTAATCCTAAGAGATAATGAATTACCTTGAGCTTGAGGTAATAAATGTTGAGTCACTCTTTTTAAGTTCTAATTTTGAAAAAGTATAGGACTTGTAGAGGCTACCACATTTGCATTCACACCTTATTGCCTTGAAAGAGGATTGTTTGAAGTTGTATCCACATCTTGAACATCTCCCAAAGATATTATATTTGACCTTATGTTGGCTGAAATTGTAGTACTTTTATTTAAGATAAATCTGTCCTCCACTTGGAAATTTGCAAGGCTCATTCCTTGATTACTATATTCTCCATTTGATTCTGCCTACATAAAACTTTCATCTTCTATTGTCAAGTGAGGAATAGGACCTTATTTAGAAACTAAATATTGAAATTCACCTAATTATCAATCATGTACTAACCTTGATGCTTTCATTCTTCTCCTTGAACCAAGTTACTATGGATTGAAACCATAGCTCTAATGGTGGGAGCACAATTTAGATCATAGACATTAGGTGTCTTATTGAAATTAGACTAACTTTGTCCCCTCCCTTGACAATTATTTTAAGATATAAATATATTTTTTTGTGGAGGGTTTTGATAGTAAAAAATGTCATGCCAATGAATCAACCCATTCACCTATCATGAACGTCAAGATGGAATCATAATAGTTTAATCGTTAGGGACCTATGTGTAGACACCAAAATCATGTCGACTCCCCTGGTCATCCCCCGTTTTATTCTTATTCACCTATTTAACCCTTGTTGACCATTTTTTCCACTAGCCTTGACCCTGGCAGCTTGTCAAAATGAGCAAAAGACTAAAGTTAGTCTCTGCCCCCATTTTACATCTGCCAACCACGGTCTCCACCCGACTGACATCGCCGACGTCGGTCACTTATCGGCCGACGTCGGCGGTCCTGCCGACGTCGGTTCTCCTTAGCACTGCATTTTTGATTCAAACGCAGGAACCGTTATTCCATTACCCATTATCCATTCGGTTCCCAATCGGTTTCCTGATCGGTTATCGAACCGTTCCTGGCCTTCATCCGTAACCTCTTCATTCGATCAACCAGTCCATTTTTCATTCAACAAAACTCTTGCAATCAATCGACTCCGGCATTCAACCAATCTACATTTTCTCTCTCCAGCACAGGTATCCTACTTCGGTCATCTAGCAACACAGTGACAACGACAATCATGTCTCCCACTTCATCTTCAAGCGTATAACAGGTAAGTATCTTGCTCTGTGTGTTTGTTTCTCTCTGGTTATCATTTGTTTATTACTACTATCACTTTATTCAGACTACAGACCTGAGACCTTGCTCCTTCCCTTTACACTTCTGTCCACCATCCTTGAATACACAGTCTATAGCTCTACTTAAACTTCACTCCCAAACCCCAAACAAAACAACAGACCTTCTGCAAACCCCCAGACCCTGTCCAGACTAGACCAGACCCTGTCCCGACTCAACCAGACCCAACCAGACTCGCCCAAACTCTGTCTAGAACTGTTTCCCCAACCGACACCGGTCATTACCCCGACCGACACTAGCACCTTAACCGACGTCGGCACCTTCCCCTGACCGACGCCAGAATAGAGACCGACATCGGCCACTGTGCAGAACAGTTCGCTGAATATCAGGTACGCATTTATGTTTTCATCTTTTTATTTACTTTCATTCTGTCTTTTCATTATTTCCATTTTTGTCAAATATTTCTATTTTTAACTAGTGGGTTGATATCCTTCTAGGAAGTCTTTCATACTTCCGAGATCAGGCGTTTGCTTGACAGCCCACCGTCTCTCTATCTAACATTTTTTCATGTTTAGTCTATTTTTCTTTGTAGGTGTCATTCCTTCATAGCCAAAGAGGAGTACCTTCCAACGTCTGATTTCGGTGTGCACGACTATAATCAGGGATCTTCTAGCCTTGACCATCTTTTAGTTTCTTATTTCTTCTTTGAATGTAGAAAGCGATTTAGCGTAGAAACATTCTGGCACGCCTGGTGGGACCCTAGGGCCTTCTTTGGGTTCTTTCTTTCTTTCGTTCATATAGGTGTATTAGGTTTCTTCCTTTTCACCTCCTTTCGTCTCTTCTTAAATGACATCATAAGCAGGACTAAAAAGAACTTTTCTTTTCTTTCTTGCACTTCTAGACTAGTCAAAACTCATATTCTTCGACTCTTTCTCCATTCGTCTTCATACGAACAAACATTTTGACTTGGGCATTAAAACACTTTGCATTCATTTCTGTTTGCCTGCATCTCTTATACCACACATAGTAATTAAACCGCATATTGAATTAATCTAGATCACTTGATGTTACACGACCACCACCACAATTTGATCCCTCATGCGCCATCCCTGCGTGGTATAGGGAAATGACTTCTGTAACTACCACCGTGTTAAGGGTCATGACATGGGCAACTATAAAACCCTTAAAAACATAATCCAAGACATGCTGGAAAAGGGTGACCTCATCCTCGACAATCCCAATGCCCCTCCTAATCAGGGTATCAATATCTTCAAACAACCGTTCCCCAATCATCCACCAACTCAAAAATGTCCAGACCTTGATTGACAACTCTCACGAACATAACATTTGAACAGTCAATACGGTCTCACCCTTCATTTCTAACCAACCTCAAGAGGTGAGTTCATCCATCAGTCCATCACATGTGGATGAACCTCTTTCTCCGATTAGTTCTTCGTCAACTTCTCTCATTTTGGAGGATGCCTCGACCTTACCAGCACCGCCAGTTTCACCATCTTTCTTCTTGCTGCCCATGGAGGATCCAACCTTTCCTACTCCTCGACCGCAAGTGGAGGGCACTATCATCCCTACCCTTTACCCGCTTGAGGAGCTTCATTCTCCAGCTTATTTACCACCTAGGGAAGAACCTATCTCTCCTTTGTCTCCAACCAAGGACGAACCTGTCACAACTTCATCATGCCTTGGGGCCGAAACTTCCATACCTTCAGTCCCACAACCGTCGACATCTTCTCAAGAGCCCAAACCTCATCCCGCATCTTCTCAGCCATTTTTCCAATTAGTGGAGAAACTCAAACTTCTCCCTTCTAGGAAAGTGGAGCATCAGGGATTGTGGGACCGCCTCACAGCTCTTCAACAAGCCCGTGCCCTTTCATCTCATGCTGCTAATCCACCCATGGCAGAACCTCCCAAGACTATAAAAAAAAATTAGATTTCCACCTCTAGACCGTCTACATCTCCATCAACCTCATCAAAACTGAAACCCTCATCTACTCTGCCTAAACCTATCAAGTCACTTGGCGTTCGCCCCGTCTCCAACCTCACTCATCCACAAGTGAAGGTGGACTTAAACCAAACTTCAACCAACAATAATCTTCAATCCAAATTACAAAAGACTGCCAAACCACAGAGGCGAATGCCTTCTCTTCCATCACCATTGCCCTCCATTTTGGGCCCCCATCCTTCAACCCTAACCAGAGTCTTTCCCACTTCAACCTCTAATCAAAACCAGTTGCCTCCTTTGCTTCCTTTGCCTACCGCTAGCCTACCCTCTCCCAAAAGGGTGGTACCTCTCATGAAGAATGTACTGCCTCCGCCTGTCATCGCACCATCAACCCAGAAGGTGGTACGAAAACCCCCTCCAACATCGCCCAAGCAAAAGTCACCGACATCGCATACATCGATGAGCACAGACCCTTTAGTGGGCTCATACTCTTTGATCTTGCAACGACTTTTGCAAACTTCCAGCATAACTCTTCCACCCATCAAGCCCTTCCAACCTCTTGGGTCTAAACCCTCCTGGTTCGACGACATGAAGATTTGTTTATATCATCATATGCCAGGACACGATACCGAGACTTGCTGTGCCCTCAAGGCTGTCATTCGCCGTTATCTGGAGAAAGACACTCTTCTCTTTGAGGACACTTTCGATCGACCCCTGACTCCTTCTCATAACCCTTCAACCTCTTCAAACCCATCAACATCTCATCAACCGGTTACAACCCCTTTATCACCTTCACCTTCCATCTTTGAAATCAATGCCATTCACATCACCACTAGGTCACAAAAGGACAAGGTGAAAGAAAAAGCCACCATTCCTTGGACCTACCCTTTTGTCAATCCACCTCAACCGCCTAAGCCTAAGATTTCTATCCTTGGTGCACCTCAACCCTCCTCTTCTTCTTCTTCTTCCAGACCAATCCACGACTCCATGTTGAAACAACTTCACCAGACGCCTGTGAAGATGTCCCTCTATGACCTCATCCAAACCTCACCCCAGCATCGTCAGGCCCTCATCCAAGCCCTCCAGGCAGTGGAGGTCCAACCCGAGGACCCCCAACCACTTGCTTCCCTTGTCCACTCCTTAGCCCCTGTTGCCTCCATCACATTCAGTGATTCTGAGATTCCCACATCCAACACGGAAGATCAGGACGCCGCCCTCTTCATCACTGCCTATATCGATCGAACACGCATTAAACACGTTATGATCGATGGAGGCGCTAGCATCAACATCATCTCCACCCATGCTTTTAATCAGTTGGCTCTTCCCAAGAATTGCATCTCTAAAACTGACGCGATCTTGCACTCTTTTAATGACACTACTACCACGACCATTGGCACAGTCATCCTTCATATTCGTGTTGGTCCACACACAGTCCCAGAGCTCTTCTACATCATCAAAGGAGAGTTTCAATACAACATCTTGCTGGGTCGACCCTAGATCCATGCCATGGCCTGTGTCCCCTCCACCCTGCACCGTTGTGTGAAATTTGAGCATGACAGACAAGTCCACACCATTCCCGCTGACCCTTTGCCCTTTAAAACTTGAAACACCACCTACCGTCCAAATGACGTCCTCATCCCTATCAAGCCATCAATCCTGGCATTGCTTCCATCCGTAGAAGCTTCGACCAGTTCGCAACAGGCGGTCGCCCTTACACCTCCCCTTCAAGCGACGACCACAGACCCCATGTAAGACATCTTCCAAAGACTTTCATTGGGGGAGTATCGCTTGCTGACTTTAGACATGTTCCAAACTCCATAAGAGTATGGATGCCTTCATCACAGCCCCAGCTATGACCATCAGATCGGGATGATCGTACCTTATGGTCCTCCTCACCTCCGAACCAACCTCGTTTATGGGGGGCTCAATCAAGCTCCTACTGATGGTAATCCTCTTTCTTCACCTCAACCTTTCACATCAGACTTTTCATTTCTTGGCAACCCCGCCTTTGCACACACTTACCTTTACAGGTGTGCATGGAAGGGTTTTGGTTTCAAACGCTATGAGCAGGGCTCCCATCAGCCTATCCAACTGCTCAACGATGATGATGCCAAGAAACGGTATGGCCTGGGATATCATGACCCCACTCAAGATCCTGTAGACCTTTGTCTCGAACCAATCATTGACCAATCTCCTCCACACTCGCCTATTCTTCCTCCTTCACCTACGGAGTCGGTGGTTTCCATCCCTCCTAGTTTTTTTTTTGCATAAACACCATCCGCCTAGAACCCTTGACTTATCAGCTCAATGGGGTGTCCAAGTCTCTCCCTCTCATTTTTCCCAGCATGATCGAAGATGAGTCGGCAACCATTCACACTATCCACTGCATTGACGACGACGCCATTCTTTCTTAGATGGGCGCTGACGATTCTTTCATCCAGCGCTCCCTCCCTTCTGAGACCCAGGTTATGTTAAATGAATCAACCGTTGACATCAACCTTCCTTCTTCTGATGTTCCTTATGTCTTAAAGATTGGACAATCTTTAGATGCTCAGGAGCAGCTTGACTATACCCAGTTCCTCTCCGACCATAGCAAGGCCTTTGCCTGGACTTATAGTGACATGCCTGGCATCGACCCCACCATCGTTACCCATAACATTGTCACCAAACTAGAGGCTAAGCCTGTCAGGCAAAAGCTTCGAAAGATGCATCCTCGCATTGCCCTCCTTGTCAAAGAGGAGCTTCAACGTCTCCTTTCTATCTCCTTCATCCAACCCATCGATTATCCACAGTGGGTCTCTAACATCATCCCAGTCACCAAGGCAACTGGGGGGATTCAGATCTGCACGGACTATTGCGACCTTAACCTAGCCTGTCCCAAAGATGACTTTCCTCTTCCTAACATTGACCAGCTTGTTGATCTCATGGCCAGCCATGAGATGCTATCTCTTATGGATGGGTTTTCAGGATACAATCAAATCCTGATTGCTCTAGAAGATCATCACAAGACCACTTTTATTACCCCATGGGGGACTTTTTGCTATTGAGTCATGCCTTTCAGCTTGAAAAATGTAGGTGCCACTTATCAGCATGCCATGACCTACATTTTCCACGATCTCCTTCACAAAATCATGGAGGACTATGTGGATGACCTGCTCGGCAAGTCCAAGCTTCACCGTGACCATCTGACCATTCTCAAAATCATCTTCTCTCGTCTTCTTCAGTACAATGTTCATCTTAACCCCAAGAAATGTGTCTTTGGGGTCCTCTCTGGCAAGCTTCTCGGCTTCATTGTTTCCTTCTGTGGCATCGAGATAGATCCCGCCAAGATTCGCGCTATCCTTGAAATGCCGCCCCCGACCAATCTCAAGCAGCTTCGCAGTTTGCAAGGCAAGCTCCAGTCCATTCATCGTTTCATCTCGCATCTTTCTGACCGCTGCCAACCTTTTCATCATCTCCTTAAGAAGGACGTCTCCTTTACATGGGATAAGGACTATCAAGAGGCTTTTGAAGCCCTTAAACGCTATTTAGTCTCTCCACCAGTCCTCATTCCACCTAAAGATGACCAACCCTTCTACCTTTATATCTTAGCCACTAATCATTCGTTAGGTGCCATGATCGCACATCGAGACGAGCATCACCATGAGCAAGCGGTCTATTAAATCAGCCAAACACTGGTCGACTATGAAACTCAGTATACCCATATCGAGAAACTCTATTTGGCATTAGTCTTTGCCGCTACCAAGATTCGCCACTATCTTCTTAATCACAAGACCTTTGTCATCACCCACACTGACCCTCTCAAGTATATGCACTCCAAGCCATATCATAATCAATGTATGGCTCGGTGGCTCATGCTGCTTGCTAAGTTCGATCTCGAATTCATTCAGTAGAAATATATCAAGGGGCAAACCATCACTGATCAACTAGCAGATGCCCCTCTTCTTGACAATCAACCTTCACAGTGTGAGTTCCCTGATGAGTCTATCGCTGCGCTTTCCTCCGATGACACCATCTATCAGATGACTATGTTCTTTGACGGCTCCAAATGTCAACTAGGTGGGGGTGCTGGGGTCATTCTCATCCCACTCGAAGGGGAGCCCATGCCTCTGTCTTTTAAACTCGACTTTGATTGTACCAATAATATGGCCGAGTACGGGGCCTTAATTTTGGGACTTCAGACCGCCCTCTCTCTCAACATCAAGTCCATCAACATCTTCGGTGACTCGCAACTCGTCATCAATCAGGTCAACGGTTCATACCTCTATAAAAATGAAATTTTGCAAAGGTACAAAAACCGTGCTGACATTCTCCTTGCATCTTTCGACCATTTCCTCCTACAGACTATTCCTCGATCCACGAATAAGTTTGTTGACATCATGGCTTCTCTCACTTCACATATCCCATCTTCCTCATCTGCATCCAGACTTTTTGTCACGGTGCATCGTGTGTCATTGCCTTCATATATCTCTTCTCACATTCATCATGTCAACACTATAGACCCTAGCCCATGAGATGCTTGGTATAAGCAACTTGTAGACTTCTTATCTTTCTCTGTCATTCCTCCTAACCTCTCTAGTAATGCATGACAAGCTTTTATCAAGCATACCACTCGCTATACCATGCTAGGGGGTCTTCTCTATAAGCGAGGCTTCGACGGCCTCCTTATTCGCTGTCTCACCTCCACTGAAGCATCTCAAGCCATTCAACAAGTCCACGACGGGATTTGTGGCAGACATTTCAGTGGGAATTCAGTTTCCAAGCGCATCTTTCGTCTGGGCTATTATTGGCCTACCCTTCATCAAGACTGTAGCGATTATGTTCAGCGTTGCATCAAGTGTCAGCAGCACTCTAACTTGCTTCATCTTCCTAGTCACGCCTTACAAATCGCTCAAGATTTTTGGCCTTTTTCTCAGTGGGGTTTAGATCTCATCGGTGAGATTAAACCCCATTCGTCTCTTCATCATCAATCCATCATCGCAGCCACTGAATATTTCACCAAGTGGGTGGAAGCTATTCCTCTCGTCTCCACAAAAGCCGACAAGATCATCAACTTCATCACCACCCATATCATCTGTCGTTTCGGTGTCCCTCATAAAATCATCACCGATAATGGCAAGTCCTTCAAAAACAAGACTGTCCAAATGCTATGCGACTCATTCGGCATCAAACTCAGTTTCTCTTTGCCTTACTACCCACAAGCAAATGGGCAGGCCGAGGCTTCCAAAAAAATTCTCACTAAAATTCTCATGAAGGTGGTCAGCGACACAGGAAGAGACTGGCACATTCACATTCCCTTCGCTTTGTGGGCCTACCGCACTAGCATCCGAACCTCTACAGGTGCTACCCCTTTTTCTCTCGTGTATGGAACAGAGGCTGTCCTACCTCTCGAAGTACAGATCCCATCTCTCCGCATTTCTCTACATGATATCCTTTCCAACGATGACTTTCATCAAGATCGCTTAGCTCAACTTGAGTTACTTGACGAGCGCCGTCTTGCTGCCCTTAATCATCTCCATGTCTATCAACATCGCATCAAGCGCGCCTATGACAAAAATCTGCGAGAACGAGATTTCAACATCGGAGACCTCGTCCTCAAATAGAATCAACACGTGACCAATATGGAGCAAAGTAAACGAGGCAAGTTTGCTCCTAATTGGCTCGGACCTTTTATTATCACGCACAAGTATGGATCAGGGACTTATCGTCTATCTTCTCTTGATGGACGCCCAGAACCTGAGCCTCTTAATGCGTTGCATCTGCGATCGTTCTACTGCTAGTCGAGTACTCATCCACTTGACACTTACCTTGAGCTCGTTCTTTGAGCAATCCCCGTCCTCTTAATCCTAATTCCTTTCAACCCTATTCCTCTTAACAATTCCTATAACCCTTTTATGATGTATGGATGCTTTGTCCTAATGAAAGGGAGCCCTTGACCTTCTATAATCTTGTCCATGACTCACATTTTTGTAAAAACAAATCAAGATGTCACAATATCTATGGTCACTATATCAATATCAAATCAAAAGGCAGACTGCTCCCTCGAAGGATAGCTGTACTCTCATTGTTGTAATTAATAGACTGCTCCCTCAAAGGACAGCTATTCAAAAGTCCTTATATTAAACAAAAATCTAGACCACTCCCTCAAAGGATGGCTATGACTAATCTGGCAATAAACAACACTATTTTAGAAGCTTCCCGCATTGATCAGCTTCACAACTGACCACCAAGAAAATGACATCTCTATGCAGGCTTTCCGCATTGATCAGTCTGCGCAAAAAAAAAAAAAAAAAAAAAAATGAGTCATGGACTTGACTTGTAGTTGTCTCAGGGTCTCCTCTAAAATGGGGCAAAGTTATCTCTGCTCTTAAAATGGGTTACCCTTTTTTTTCCTCCTCCTATCACCTTCTCAAGGGACTTCGAGCTCACTTTAATGTCAAAGTGATTCGATTACCGCTCTAACATAACTATGGTTAACGACGTCACGCATGAATGGGGCTCTTGATTCTACTAACCCCTATCTATACTGTCTTTTTGGTCCTTGTCAATGAAAGAGCCATATGCTTTTCACTTCTTCTGCACTTTGGTCACATTCACCTTCATCACTTGTCAATCAACTCAACTCAACTCTCTTTTCAGACCACTCTCAAAGCCTATTCACCCTAGTTTCTATGGACACCAATACACATGAAAACTATCGACCAGCCACAATTTATGTTAAGCATAAACCAATACTTGCTGAAGCATAAATAGACCTCAATTCATTTTTAGCATACATCCATCACGAATATGGAATATTGCTAGGAATGAAAGACCCCTCACCCAATGTTGCAGAATACACCATCACACAATATGGAAAAGGCTGCAACATCATCTCTTCCCCTCATCATTTCATCCTAACCAAGACCACTCTCTCGACCACTTTGACCACCTGTCTACTACTCGGACCCTTTGTCTGAACTACATTGGTCTGAGGCCCTATGACCGGGGCTATGTAGGCAGCACTCAGATGACACGACTGTCTTCTAGGGTTAGCTTGACCACCCTCGTTTGTTCGTCTCTCTGATGGACGAACCTTCTTTCTTCTTTTTGACCATAACCTTGCCCTTGACCAAGCCCAATGCTATCCCTTTGACCCTTCCTCCCTTCTAGGGAGAACTACATTGGTCTGAGGCCCTATGATCGGGGCTATGTAGGCAGCACTCAGATGACACGACTGTCTTCTAGGGTTAGCTCGACCACCCTCATTTGTTCATCTCTCTGATGGACAAACTGTCTTTCCTCTTTTTGACCATAACCTTGCCCTTGACCACGACCAATGCCATCCCTTTGACCCTTCCTCCCTTCTAGGGAGAACTACATTGGCCTGAGGCCCTTCCACAGGGGCTATGTAGGCAGCACTCAGTTGACATGGGATTTTTTGAGGTTAGCTCGGCCACTTCCTTTCGTCCATTCCTCCCCCACGACCAATGACCATTAGAGATCATGCCTATCTCCTCCGACCTCGACTACTTCCAAGACAATGTTGCCTTGGTTGTTTTTGCATGTATGCTATCTCATGACTGGTTAGCAGAATTGTGCGCAAACCTTTTTGGACCCTCACAAGTATAGGATCGCAAGCCGGTTGATCCACACTACTTATGACTTTTTTGTGTTTCTAGGAGCACTTCCTGAGCCTGGGATACCTCGAACGCAACGACCCATTGGAGCTTCAACTTAGATTGAATAACCCAATCAGTAGATGACTAAATGTTGGGGCTCGGTTATTTCAATTTTGGCACTCCTTGACCCTTGACCTGTGACACTTTGACCTAACCATCTCGTGCAGTGGTATGCGCACAATCACGACTTTTGCAGCGTTCACCCTCACCCCTCTTTTTCATCCACTCTTTGTCAAATCAGCACCCGATTCCTGGTTCCCTTCCCTCGACTCCTGCTTTGAGGGGGAATACCTTATCTATAATCGGGGCAATTCACTCCTATTTTTGTCTTGCAGTTCATTCGAGCAACCAACAAGACGAAATCAACCTTATCCCTCACCTGGGGCAATCACTCCTATTTTTGTCTTGCAGTTCATCCAGAACAACCAACAAGACAAAAAGGGGTAAATGTAGACACCAAAATCGTGTCGACTGCCCTGGTCATCCCCCGTTTTATTCTTCTTTGCCTATTTAACCCCTGTCGACCATTTTTTCCACTAGCCTTGACCCTGGCAGCTTGTCAAAATGAGCAAAAGACTAAAGTTAGTCTCTGCCCCCATTTTACATCTGCCGACCACGGTCTCCACCTGACCGACATCGCCGACATCGGTCACTTATCGGCCGACTTCGGCGGTCCTACCGACGTCGGTTCTCCTTAGCACTGCATTTTCGATCCGAATGTAGGAACCATTATTTCGTTACCCGTTATCCATTCGGTTCCCAATCGGTTTCCTAATCAGTTATCGAACCGTTCCTGGCCTTCATCTGTAACCTCTTCATTCGACCAACCAGTCCATTTTTCATTTAATAGAACTCTTGTGATCAATCGACTCCGACATTCAACCAATCTGCATTCGCTCTCTCCAGCACAGGTATCCTACTTCGGTCATCCGGCAACATAGCGACAACGACAATCACGTCTCCCACTTCATCTTCAAGCGTATAACAGGTAAGTATCTTGCTCTGTGTGTTTGTTTCTCTCTGGTTATCATTTGTTTATTACTACTATCACTCTATTCAGACTACAGACCTGAGACCTTGCTCCTTCCCTTTACACTTCTATCCACCATCCCTGAATACACAGTCTATAGCTCTACTTAAACTTCACTCCCAAACCCCAAACAAAATAACAGACCTTCTGCAAACCCCCAGACCTTGTCCAGACTAGACCAGACCCTGTCTCGACTCGACCAGACCCAACCAGACTCGCCCAAACTCTGTCCAGAACTGTTGCCCCGACCGACGCTGGTCATTTCCCCAACTGACGTCGGCACCTTAACCGACGTCGGCACCTTCCCCTGATCGACGCCGAAACAGAGACCGACATCAGCGACTATGCAGAACAGTTCACTGAATATCAGGTACGCATTTGTGTTTTCGTCTTTTTATTTACTTTCATTCTATCTTTTCATTATTTCCATTTCTGTCAAATATTTCTGTTTTTAACTAGTGGGTTGATATCCTTCTAGGAAGTCTTTCGTACTTCTAGGATCAGGCGTTTACTTGACAGCCCACCATCTCTCTATCTAACATTTTTTCATGTTTAGTCTATTTTTCTTTGCAGGTGTCATTCTTCACAGCCAAAGAGGAGTACCTTCCAACGTCTGATTTCGGTGTGCACGACTACAATCAGGTATCTTCTAGCCTTGACCATCTTTTAGTTTCTTATTTCTTCTTTGAATGTAGAAAGCGATTTAGCGTAGAAACACTATGATTGAAAATTAGTTATAAGACATGCAAAAAAAATCTTTTAAAGTTTCAAATATTTAATATGTTCATTAATAAATCTAAATCAAGTGTACAAACATTCACTAAGTCAACTAAACATAACATGAAAATCAATTATGTCAAAAAAAGTTACTCATAAACAATGCTTTGATCCAAGAAGCTAATTGTTCCTTTAATATCATATAATTCAATCTCAAGTCTATTATAAACTATCATCTGACCTATCCAACAAACTAAAGTCTATGATTTAGATGATCTCTTAAAAGACAAAAAAATATATTGCTGAAAGGTGTATCTTATGTTCATGCTCACAACACAAAGATGAAAGTAATCAATGACAACCAAGAAGGCATACAAACTCTAAACAACTAACAACTACTAATAATAGAAAACTAATTAACAAACTATCTATCCTAACTAAACTAATCAAAATACTAAGCCTAATAATTAAACCA
Organism: Torreya grandis; assembly: GCA_037957365.1. Lineage (NCBI taxonomy): Eukaryota > Viridiplantae > Streptophyta > Pinopsida > Cupressales > Taxaceae > Torreya > Torreya grandis. The sequence continues at coordinate 2,716,418 of JARHVA010000332.1, forward strand.
ATCTAATAAAATTAACTAATTTAAAGTCTAATAGAATAAATAAAGAGATGAATCTTACTAACGAACTAAAAGAAAAGTAGAAAGAATAGAAAGTTAAACAAAATAGAAATAATCAGTAAACTAAGTAAATTTAAAGATGTAATATACTTAAAAAAAGGAATTATATTAATAAAATATTAATTTAAAAAAATTTAAATTATATTAAAATTAAAGTCAATATAAAGTATAATAAACTTTGTGAATCTCAAAAGAGAGAGTCGTCTTAGTAGAAAAGATATATTTTATTTGAGAAACCAACATCTTTCTTTACAAATATTTGAGAAATAACTTTTATAATCAAAATAGATTAATGAAATGTCATAAATAGTGAAATGTTCATCATTATTCAGGTTGAATACTCGAATTTTGCACATAAGACTATAAATAACAATCATCAAAAGGTGTTAACTTGACAAGCTTCAGATAATTAATTATAAATGCTAATATAAAAACTGGATATATCTACGTTATCTAAGCAATTACTCAACCATCATAAAAAGTACCATTGGGTCTATCTATAAAAATTATGCTATCTCAGAGAAGTTGTATAGAAGAAAGAGATAAATGATTGAATTCACAAATACATGAGTCTTTAATCCCTGTGTTGTTCCTCCTTTTTCAAATGAATCTTTGATCTCCTTTTAAACCTTCAACATTGGTTGAAAAAGAAGTTATAACTAACTTTAGTTAGTTATTTGTCAACTTTATTAATTAACTTTAAAAATTAATTAATTTGATAGTTATAAATTTTAAAAAAATGTTTAAAATATTTTAAAAGTCTTAAGAGATCAAATATTTGAATTTAGACTAGGTATTTTTAATGGGTGGGGATCTTTTTTAACCAGCTAGAAATATTTAGAATATCAATTAATCAATAAATGATCAAGTAGCATATTATATTAAATAATATTTATTTTTACATTAATTATATTTCATATTTTAATTTACTCAATAACATATATATATTGTGTATATAATCAATCTACTGTAAAATAATATACCAAATCTTTAAAAACTTACTTCACTGCTCTTTATTCCATGTACAACACCATGTTTCCAAAAATAAATTATTTTTATGAAATACATTGATAGTAAAAATATTTTGACTGTATCACATGAAAGATGAAACAAATATATTCATAAAACATCTTTCATTTTTTTGAAAATAACAATTATAATGTGTTTTCCATCCAACTTAAATTTGATGTTCAAACAACCATCAAATTGCATAATTTCTGATTTGTGGTGACGGTCATTTGGCCATCAAATTTAACACTACAAATTTTTTTGTAAGTGATTATTTTGAACATTTTGTACAATAGAAAGAAATTCAACAAATTTTAAAAATCAAATGAAATCCCATTGTTAAACTCCCATTTACTATCGTGATTCCACTTTACAAACATGCTAGAAAAAGTTATGTTCTTCTCAATTTTATCTTCAAATACTTTTATCCATAATTTCTTTTGATATTCATGATTTTGAAAAGTCATCTATATGAACTTGTAAATATAATATATTGTCTATGATCTGAAAAACTCTAATATTTTTTGGTATATTTCGATCAAATTCCAAATCAAAACACCTATCATAGTTCTCAAGTCACTATTTTATCAAATAATGATTATTTCAACATTTATCTTCAAAACAAAACCCAAGAACTTCAAGACTGAGATGAAATATTAGAAATAAATTCATTATTTCCATGGTTCAGTGTACTATTTTTTTAATATATAGACTTATCTTTAAAACAAAGGTTCGGGATTGAAATTGGTGTATCTCAAAATATCAAAAATATAGTCACACTTATATATTAGAACCATTTATGATGATGGTCGACTATAATATTTCAAAATATTTTGTGTAAAAACCATCTCTTAATCTCCACAATACAGTAGGTTTTTTTTAATTTTGAAAATGGGTAATTCTAAAAATATATAAATAGGTCAAATAGCTTAAATTTATACAATTTCATAGTTCACACAAATTCACCTTATAGATTATACTCGATCCTATTTGGGGACACAGATTCGCTAGAGTTATTATACATGTATGGGTCTGATACGTTAGGAAATTATACGAGACATGTATAACTTAGTCTAGAATTGGCATATATATATATATATATATATATATATATATATATATAAAGGACCACCTAGGACACATTAAGCTTAAAGTAATAATTATATTTTACTATGAAAATGTTTTTAATATTCTTTGGCACCACATGCTCTTCTATCTATATGGTTTTTAATAACTAAAAAACTTAACAATAAATAATTTTTAAACCTAATGTTTATTTTCTTTTTATCATTGAATGCGGTGTAGGTGGAATTAAATTTACGAGGATAGAGGTTTAGATTTTCCTCATTTTTTAGTGAATTAGTGTTGGCATATTGAGGGGCTCCAAGGTAAAATTTAATATTGGTTCAACACATCACTTGCAAGATTAATGGAAGTTACTCGAATATATGTGTGATGGTTTCTCAAAATTTTTGGTCATTTATGCAAGTTTTTGGTATAAGTGAAGCTCTAGTAGTCAAAATATTAGGATAAGAGGATGTAAATGAAGGTGTAGACAAATTCTAAATTGGTTTTCTTGTGATTGAAAGGTATTGACTTTTGTTTTTTAGTTTTAAAGATTGAGAGCAATTGTTTGCATGTATAGTCATTTGTATTCAAATGAATAAAAATAATAATAGGTTTCCTAAAAACATTTATTTAAAGATATTTTCTAAAAATACCGTGTATGTTGAATTTTTAATAAATTTCACGTATATCTAAATTTTTTTTTCTTAAACTCAAAACCAATGAAATGGGTATTTTTGGGTTAGTCAGAAATATATTTGAAATGATCACGAGGATCTATTATGTTTATTCATTTTGTTTAAAATAAGTATCTTGCATGCCATTACTTATTAGAGGAAATGAGTTTCTTGTTTGTTTCAAATAATTATGTGGTAAAGGCCAACTACATAATATAATTTATTTTGTTCTTTGTACACTATTTAAAAGAAGTATTTTACATGCCATTATTTATTAAAGGAAATCGATTTCTTATTTATATAAAATAAGTATGTGGTAAATATCAATCAAATAATATAATTCATTTTATTCTTTGCACATTATTTAAAATAAGTATATTTCATGCCATTATTTGTTAGAGAAAATCAATTTTCTATTTGTTTAGGGTTTAGGATGGTAAAACTAAAGACCAACCAAATAATATATTAAATTGAGTAAAAAATTGTGACAAAAAAATAGGGTATAGAGTATAAATAATGTATATGTATATCTATGTGTGTGTGTGTGTGTACAGTCTTGCCTTATGACCCCATAGTCAGTTTATTATTTATAGTCTATAGCTTGATTTTTTGTTATACTCAGTTTAATATATTATTTGGTTGGTCTTTACCACATACTTATTTCAAACAAATAAGCAACTGATTTACTTTGAGAAATAATGGCATGCAAGATACTTCTATGAAAAGTAAGGATGACATAACTAAAAAATATATAATTATTACTTTAAGTTTATTGTGTCCTAAGTGGTACATACACACACACACACACACACACACACACACATATGAAAATTGAACATTAACGTTTTCAAAATTGAGAAAACTTTTTTGAAAATAATGCAAAGTATATAAATGATCAACTTTGACAGTGGTTTGTCTTTAAAATTTTTTTTGTTGAAATGTTCGAGGAACTTTTGTTCAAAATGAGTATTCAATAATTTGGCGTGGTCAAAATTGGAAATATTGGTTTCATAGTTTTGAAGATATATAATATATATATGGCCAATAATTTGTATGGATTTGAGTTTCATGTATTTGATTATGGCCTATTTATCATTTTTTTGAAAGTGGTATGAGGATTTTGAAATAAAAATGAGGTAAAATCTCAACCTCGATCCTATAATTTTAATTCCACTTGCACCACATTCAATCCCAGAAATAAAATATGCATTAGGTATAAAAATTATCTATTATTAAGTTTTTTAGTTATTAAAATCATATAGAAGGAAGAACATGTGGTGCCAAAGAATATTCAAAATATTTTCATGATTTTAAACTACAAACTATATAATAAGGTTTACCAAAATATTTGAAATGTGAGTTGTGGTTTGTACTCAATTTATACTAAGTATTCGACATGATCTTACCATATGTACTGCACAAAATAAATCTTGGGGACTAATGATCATACTATATTTTATTTTTAAATGTTTAAGATAAAAATTATATTTTGGTTGGCATGATTTGTTAAAAAAAATATTTGAAAAGCCAATATGGATGTGGTTAAGACATTTTGATAGACCTTGTTATACAGTTTATAATTTTAAAAATATGAAAATATTTTGAATATTTTTTTAGTTATGTCATCCTTATTTTTCATAGTTTTCAAAGAGTATAAATAATAAACTGCCTATGACAAATAATATATAAAATATTTTTATAGTTTTAAAATTATAAACTATATAATAAGGTGTGCCAAAATGTCTTAACCATATCCATATCATCCTTTCAAATATTTTTTTAATTTCAATTTCAAAACCCTGAACCCTAAATCAAAATATAATTATTATCTTAAGTTGATTGTATTTTGAGTGGCCCTTATCACACACACAGACACACTCTCTCTAACACACACATAAAAATTGAATGTAAGGGGTTTCATGTATTTAATTATGGCCTATTTACCATTTTATTGAAAGTGGCATGAGGATTGTGAAAGAATAATGCATCATTTTCTTAGGCTGGTAGTTGTTATTTTAGTATGGTTGTAAATAAGATAGAATGATTAATTTTTATGCACAATGATGGTTATATAAGTATTATTTTTATTTTATTTTAAATTGAACAATTTAATGCATTATATTTATAAGATAATGAAAATTAGGAAGTATTTGAGCTCAGTTGTATAAAATACTTATTTTAACATACTTTATTAGATGTCAGGCTAAAATCCAGGTTCAAATGATTCAAGTAGAGATGTTTGGGGTTGTGATCACGATCAACGTAGTGATACTACTCCTTTATGGGGTAGCTCTCAAGGTGGCCAATTCTTTCATGGTCATAAGGCTGGTAACACATTTGCTAGGCCATTTAATTGGAGAACCCATGTTTCTTTGTATTTTGATGCCAATGACATTGCCTTTTGAAATGTTCTAAACTCTTTGCCTACTAACTCTTTGAATTTATATGGAAATACAATATGGAGGGGAGCACATTAGAGGAATCATCCTTGTGGATGAGGCATTCTAAATGATCCCCCTCAATACATGCATGTTGTCATTCAACCTAATGAGCATAATGTTCCATTGCCTGAGCCACCTCAACATGAAAATATTCTTGAATTAACTGCAAAATTACATCCCAATGAAAATTTCCAATTATCATTAATATTCCACCTCTTGAAATTAAAAAACTTGCTTCTTATAGCATGAAACATGTTAATAGCCCTGTAGCACAACCTATGGAGGTTAACATATTAAAAAATGTTAAGTTGAAGTATACTGAGTACTTGAATGATAAGGGTGCCCCTTTAAAATATTTGGTTTATGATAGAAACTCTGATTAAAATTTAAAATCTTGTGTTTAAATTTTTGTTGATACTTGGTATTAAATACTATCTTGATATTTTTAAGTATGTCGATATTATTTTTGGTAGTTTTGATATATACATGACAGTATTTTATTTTCTACAGAAAAGTATGTTTGAATGGTTTACTCTTTACTAAACAATTATAAAAACACACATGGATTTTAATGTTTTATAATATTTTTTTAAAGTTGTCTCTACATATTGATCATGTTTTAACCTTGCCAAAATCAATAAACAAATAGATGTAACATGATCAAGATTCAAGATGATCTTGAGGGAGAGGTTGGAATCAATATTTTGTTTTTGTTATCCTTCATGTCTCAAAATTATGGTTTTTGAGAGCTCTTTTTGTGAAGTACATATAGTAAGATCATGTGCAATACTTAGTATACATTGAGTACAGATCTTTGTACGTCTTTCAAAAGACTGGTCTAAGATATAAAAGGGATATCAAGAAATTGATATATAAGAGACTGATCTATAAGTATACATTGAGTACATTGAGTCTTTTTCTCTCTTGGTTGCTTTCATTTCATTTTTTTCCCCTTTTTTCAGCTATAGAGATATAAAAATAATATCAAGAGATTGATAGGATCAAAAAATTTCCTTCAAGATATTGCCTCTTTCATAGGTTTTACTCTATTGGATAGGTTAGATTATATTATTTGAAATCTGATCAAATATACATATATTTGATAACTGAGATATAAATTATAAAATAAGGTTTGGAAAAATATCTTAATTATATCCATAATCAATAATGACCTTTCAAATATTTTTTTATTTTAATTAACAAGCCATGCCAACCAAAATATTATTATTACCTTAAATTGGATATGGGGCCACAAGGCAAGAAAACTATGAAAAGTGAGGATGGAAAGCCATTATCTTTAATGAATGCTTTTTAGAAAAATTATCATAATATTTATTCATTTTAAGATAGATAATTATGCATGTAAACAAATGTTCTCTGTCTTCTATTTGATTAAGAGAACATGTCTATAATAGTTGTAAACTCTATTATAGTGATACATATGTTTTTGAGTATAAGTATGTTGCTTGAATATATATGTGATGGTTTCTTGATTTTTATAGTTATTGATGCAATCTATTAGCATAAGCAAAGCTATGGTAGTCTAAATATTGGGATGAGAGGTTATAAATGAAGGTGCGAACAATTTTTAAACTGGTTTCCTTGTAATTGCAAGGTATGGATTTGTGTTTCTTTTATTCTGAAGGCTGAGAGCAATTGTTTGCATGTGCAATCATCTATCTTAAAATGAATAAATATAATGATAATGTCTTAACCATATCTATAATCAATAATGATAAGGTCTGTCAAAATATCTTAACCATATCCATAATCAATAATGGCCTTTCAAATATTTTATTTCAATTAACAAACCATGTGAACCAAAATATAATTATTACCTTAAGATTATTGTGTCCTGAGTCACAAGTGGTCCTTAAAATTTTTATAAGATTGAGTAAATAAACATGCTCTTCCTTATATATGGTTTTAATGACTAAAAAAGTTAATAATAAATAATTTTCAAACCTAATGTTTATTTTATTACTAGCATTGAATGAGGTGTAGGCGGAATTAAGCTACATGGCTGAAGGTTTAGATTTCACTCTATTTTTTAGTAAATTGGTGCTAGCATATTGAGGGGCCCTATGGCAAACTTTAATATTGGTCCAACACATCACCTGTGGGATTAATGGAAGTTGTTCGAATACATATGTGATAGTTTTCTTAAATTTTCTATTCATGTATGTAAGCTATTGGTAGAAGTGAAGATGTTGCTACAATATAGATACTTACATTTCATGATACTATAGATACCTCAAATAAGTTTGGTATGCATCTCTATAATAAAGTTTTCAAATATTATAGACATGTTCTCTTAATCAAACATAACACAAAAATATACCTACTTGATATAAAATAATAAGGGAACCCCACAATAGACTTAGGCATCTCTATAATAGAGTTTACAATTGTTATGAACATGATCTCTTAATCAATCACCAAAAAAAATACACAAATTACCTCTTAATCATTTATATACTTTGCATTATCTTCAATAAGCTTTCTCAAAACCCTAAAAAAATATATATCTCAAAATTGATCATAAAATTTGTTGTTCTTCCTCGATCAACCTCGGATTTCAAATGTCTAAATTTCAAATTTCAACATGCCAATTTATTTCATTTTGTTCTTGATAATTGTTATTTGCATTCTCTTCAAAATTTGTTGGACTCAGATCTAGTATTGCAGAACTATAGTGTGTTTGAAGAATTATTAGTAAATCCTCTTCTTTCAAATATTAATTGCCAAATTTCTAGAGCTCTATCAAATGGAAGATCAAGGACATTGTATCTAGTTGTATAGAGCCTCAAGCAAGTCTCTAATTTTTTTTAAGCTTGTTTCTTAACTTTGACTTTAAAAATGACAATGCACTAAAAATTCACTCATCTTCCATTGAGCTCAAAATCATTATTTGAAATAAATTAACAATATTAAAATATTTTAAGATACCTGATCACATTGTATTTCACTCAAACTTAAGGTAGTCCATAGTCTAGTGATCAAACCATCTTCGAAAGCATGGTCTAATTTTTTTTGTAGAAAATTTAATAGACCACTCGCTTAACTTTGAAAAATATAAAATGCCTTCAATTTTTTCACCATTCAATTCTACACTCTTGTATAAGTGTTGGGCAAAGGTTTTGATTTTATTCTAAAAATATGATGAGCTAACATTTTTCCAATATTGAGGGTACATCACAACCATGGATTCTAGTAGTTCACCCTGAGGAAAATGATGTCTAATATTTGAAGAGAAACATTTTGTAATTTCTTTCAAGGTGTAACTTACATAGGATACAACCTTAGGGAATTGATCCCTTGTAACATGAACTTCTTTGAGTCTATTAGATTGATGAACTGTGTCAAAAGTGTGAATTATGATTTGTACTCAATTTATTTTAAATACTGCATCTTACCATATGTACTACATAAAAAGTGTCTTGGAGCCTCACGATCATTTTGTACTCTATTTTTAAATGTTTAAGGTAATAATTATATTTTGGTTGGCATGGTTTATTAATTTAAATAAAAAATATTTGAAAGAAAAATATGAATGTGGTTAAGACATTTTGGCAAACCTTATTATATAATTTATAATTTTAAAACAATGAAAATGTTTTGAGTATTTTTTTTCGGTTATGTCATCCTCGATTTTCATAGTTGTCTTGCCCTATGACCCCATAGTTGGTTTATAATCTATACTCTAATTTTTTGTCACTTTTTTTGCTATACTCAGTTTATTATATTATTTGATTGGTCTTTACCACATACCTCTTTTAAACAAATAAAATTTTGATTTCTTCTAAAAAATAATAACATGCATGATACTTATTTTAAACAATGCGCAATGAATAAACTAAAAAAATGCAACAGAGCCTCATGATCATATTGTATTTTGTTTTTAAATATTTAAGGTAATAATTATATTCTAATTGGCATGTTTTGTTAATTGAAATAAAAAATATTTGAAAGGCCTTTATTGATTATGGATATGGTTAAGACATTTGAAATATAATAATTTGAGCAGATATTTTTAAAGAAATATTTTTTAGAGAACTTATCATTATATTTTTGTTACACTAATTTTATTATATTATCTAGTTGGTCTTTACCACATACTTATTTTAAACAAATAAGAAATTGATTTTTTGTGAGAAATAATGGCATGCAAAATTCTTGTTTTAAATAATGCACAAAGAACAAACTAAATAAATTCAATAGATCCTCATAATCAAACTGTATTTTGTTTTTAAATGTTTAAGGTAATAACTATATTCTAGTTGCCATGGTTTGTTAATTGAAATAAAGAAATATTTGAAAGAATAACATGGATGTGGTTAAGATAGTTTGGAGACCCTATTATATAGTTTATAATTTTAAAACTATGAAAATGTTTTGAATATATTTTTAGTTATGTCATCCTTGCTTTTCATAGTTTTCTTTCCCTATGGCCGCATAGTTGGTTTATACATTATACTCTATTTTTTCGTCATAAATTTTTCTACACTCAGTTTATTATATTATCTAGTTGGTATTTTGAGAGACTTAAAGAAGTCTATACTTAGTCAAATGGCCATCAAATTTAACACTTAAAAAAGACAAATATAATCTTTAAAAAGAATGACAAATTTAATCGCTAAAAATAGGAACCATAAATAAGATCTTGACTTTAGACCTCTCATCCTCTAACCTCTTTCTCTATTGGTTTTTTAGCCATTATTTCTTGATTTGAATATGATGATTGATTCACCATCTATTTATAATTTTTTTGAAAGAGTTAATAGAAATCACTGATCAATTTATACTAGTGTGGTGATTTTTCCAAAGATTCATCAATGGAATTATACCTAAAATCTAGGATTCAACAGGATTTTATAGTAAGCTTTTAGGGGCCCCTTCTTAAAATTATCCCTACAGGAGTATCAACATTGCTTATACATCCAAACTAATTCATTGTACAATAATATCCTTCTTGCTAATTTACAAGTGTGGAATCAGGTTTCACTTTCCCTTGTTTATCTTCTCTTTATGGCAGCACTTCAAATTATGGAGCTTGAGAAGCTTGAACACCTTACACCATTGGAGTTTGATTGGGCACACAATTGGAGTACATAATCTGATTTTAAATTTGAACATAAAGAAGACACCATGATTGATCTTAGACTAGATTATTTTGAGTAAGAAAAATGACATTTGAAGAGATAATAACTTTTGATTTATAGCTATTATAAGGCTTAACATGGGTGATTGACTTTTGACTTTGGAATTTGCTTTGGAAAGGAGGTATGTTAGCCTAATTGAATTGGTTATAAGGCTGGTAAGCCCTATAGTTTTCATCTTATTACCTCTTAATGATGACATTATCATTTCCATAACTTTGTATAATACTTTTGACTTCATTTAAGTCATTAGGAGGGGTAGAGGTAGCCTTTTCTTGATTGTTTGGTGAAGGAATAAGAGCCAATGTGGACAATGCAAGAGGTGTAGAAGGAGTAGGGGGATGTTATTATAGAAACAAAGGCATAAGAGGACTTGGAACAATATTAATAGCTTGGATGAGACAATTCTTAGCCCTTATTGCTACTTCATATGCATCATGTAGTGTGTTACATCCATTGATTGGATCATTACTGCTATATCACTATTCAAAGCCCTCAAGTAGGAAAAGAATTCATAGTTTGCAATGGGTTTGACTATGGTTGGGATATTATACCAAGTATTTTGAAATATATATTTGAGATCAACCATGAATTCTTAGGGATCCCTCTTTATAATAGTCAATATCTCCACCAAGGACAAGTGATCACTCTTATCCTTAAAATACTTACACAATTGTTCTCCAAATTCATCCCAAATAGGAATAGAATTAGGTCTCAAATCTCTATACTATTGAATAGCCTTCCTTTTGAATAAATTGGCTAACAATCTAATTGCCACATTTTTTTGTATCACATGATGTACATAAAATATATTAGTAAAGTCTCTTATATGATCAATATGAGTAGTGGAATCCTCTCCAGTGAAATGTGAAATGATTTTAAGGGAAACAATAGAGATATCATCATATTGAGATAGGTTGAGGGGGATACCACCATTAAAATGAACAAAACCCAGTTTTTAGGCACTGCCATCTTAAAAATTGGATGTAGATAAAACTTTTATATAGATAAAATTGTATTAAAAGACCTTTCTAGATAAGGGTGTGTGGTATAAAATCTCTTTTTCTTAGCTGAATGATAAGGTAATTCTATAAAATTGAAAGGAGTAACCTTAGTAGAGGATCTTGTAGTTACCTTTGGTATGAAAACTACACACTAATCATGCAGCTAGGATGATTGAAAGCTTGTTGGAGTTGCCAGATGTTGAATGTAAATGCTATAACATCTACAAATATGTCAAGACTAACACCAATCTTGAGCAGTTTTATTAAATTTTGGTCCCATTGGGCATGCCAAAAACTATTATTACTTTGAGTTTCATCTTTTGAGGAGGTATTTCAGGTCTCCTCCATCAATTAACACAATGGGAACTCTTTAAGGTTGTGGGTGGCCTATGACTAAAGAGAACCTCTAGAGAGGGATAGATCCCTTGATGGTACACCTATACTAATACTACGCCTACTCAAATTGCAAGGAAAAGGGAGAAACAAAGTATGAAAGCATTGACTAAAGGAGTGATGCACCAAATTATATTTCTCCTTTACTTATTTATGATTTATACTATGGATTAAAATAAGATTGAAATCTAGTTTCATAACTCTAAATAGTCCTTCCAACATAAGTGTTTCAATATGAAGGCTATAGCTAATGTATCAATCAAGAGGAATAATCAAGAGGTATAAAAGAAGACACTAGTGAATATTTACACAATCTTTGTAAAACTACTTGACTCACACCTTATGACCTACAAGAAGATGACTTACTCAAAGAGAGACAAGAATGAAGAGGACAAATACAAGGAAGTTGAACACTATCACTACCATTCATAAAAAAATGATCATGAGAACAATAGATGAAAGATGGAAAAAGCATAGATTAGCTCGTGTTCACTTCAAAATCAAGAATCAGGATCAATTTTGGTATGGCTATGCCACAACCATCTAGAGGATCATTTCAAATTCACTTGTAAGAGTACATATAAGATAATAGAGAGGAGAGAGAGAAAGGAGGATGTACCATGTAGGAATCCTATGATGGATCTCATATAATCATCAGATTAGTTATAACACAATGAAATGCAAGAAAATGGTCATATATTCCTCCCCTACATGAGTTGGAATTTTTTGATGATATTCTCATGAAAGGTGGTGTAGGAGTTATCCATCATCTTTGATGAATCATTATTGATCTTTTAAAACTACCCTCTTTTCTTTATTGGGAAGTTAAAAATCCACACTTAAATCTAATTATTTTTAGGCTTATTGAGACCTTGTTCACATTTGAAGTTTTCACATGGTAATTACCTATTTTACCTATAATATTCATGCCTTTGATAGCTTTGATAATCAAACATACCATCAAATTTAAGCTAGTGTACTAATGATGTGGTAATTTCTAGGGTGGACACATGGTACAAGCTCATTCATTGTAGATTTCATGTCACTACTCATGTCATCTCCTTCGGTTCCCTAGCTGGGCTTTACATCATGGGCCTATTAGCTAGGTCATGTGGCAAATTCTCATTTGTCTATTGACTATGCCCATGGTTATACACTTAGGGGCCTGTCACCTTCATATGGTGGTCCACCATTGGCACTTGAGTTTTATGTCTTTAAAGATTTCACTTGACTATGGATCTTTAGAACTTTTGTTTTCATAAATTATGTCTGGGTATTGGTCTTCAAAATTTTTGTAGAATTTCATTTTAAGACTTTTGTTCTAAACTTGTAACATTTGTTTTTATAAATTGATCTTTGAAACTTTTATTTAGGCCAAAAGTTTTGATTAATATTCACAACATTTTATTTAAAGATACAAACATGATTTAATAGTTTTGAGAATATTGGTGTATTATTCCTAATTTAGTTAAAGGGCTTGAGTAGTAAACCTAGTAAATAAATATGAAATAATTAAGCTACTAATTTATGTAATTTTTCTATAATTTTAATCTTTCTAAGAATAGTAATGAGGAAGAGAAAATAATACTTAGCTAGAAATTGATTGAAATGGTTGTAAGGTCTAAAATTCACTATGTGGAACTGGGACAGTGTCACAAATTAGGATCTGGAGCTCATTTTATGATTGGATAGGAGCACCAAGATAGGACACTAGTGGTACCAGTGCTATCATCCACCTCTACCATTTTTGTCCAAAAGACCTGAGCTTTTTAGGTTTTGTTTATTATGTTTATTTGACCCTACCTATGAAGTTTTGATTATCGAATGTTTTTAGAACTCCTTATAGAATAGATTTTGTCTTCAAACCCTAGAATCCTTTGTACATTGACTAAATTTGAGAAAGAAGGGGGGTTAGTGTGTGTAAGATTCATTAAACGTGTATACACACCCCTTATGTGGGCATGCTACCTAGATACCAATACTCTAAAGAGGGATCAAACCATATATAGTTCTCCCACTTGAAGTGATTTATGTAATAGTGTGTATGAAGATGAAAAATAATAAACTGGATGTGATTGAGGTGGCTAGGGATTGGTGTAAGAATTTGGATAAGCTTGTAAGTGTATTGGTTGGTTGTATGTAGAGAATAGGGAAGAATACCTGAGTAGTCTTGCTTGATTAGTGATAATTTCCAACCTCCTCTAAATGATCTTTGAATGGAATTTTATAAGGATCTATTGGTCATGGGTTGAATCTACTCATGTTAGGTCGATAAAGAGAAGGATGGGTAACTAGAAGGAATTAACCACTAGGGCCAAAAATGCACTTGGATAAGAGTGCTAAAAGTGGATAGTAGTGGTACTGGTGTTATGGTCCAAGTTAGGTGCTATTGTCCTTAGCTGATGGGACCTATAGGGATGGATTTGTCATGGAAAGAGTAGTTTGGTTGAGTTGAGATCAGGTCTAAAAGGCTATGGATGATTGGGAATTAATGAAAAGATGCCTATGAGGGTCATAAAATCAAGCAGGAGGGAGCTATGGGTTGGGTGTCATTATCCACACTGAAGTTACCAATTTTCACATTTTATATGACTACATTTACCCCACCTTTATTTTAGTGATACAACAAAGTGAAATACTAGGATAAAGGAAAAATAGAAAGCATATCTAAACTTATTTGAAAGGGTGAAGCCCATGAAGTTGTGTGATGATGGGTGTGTGTAGAGAGAACATGTTATGAAGTAAAAATATGTAAGAAAAAACAAAGAGTAGATCAGTTCTTACTAGATACACTATATCTAAAATAAGAATGTACAAAAGCTAGGTAAGAGAGAGAGGAAGAGAAAGGAATGAATACACCTCACCAGGTATGCAGACCAATACAAAACTTGTTACAATGCTGAGTAATGCTAGGTGTGTTAGGTATGTGATAAATGATGTTGAACCAAGAGTAATATCATGAACAGAGCTGAGTGCTCAATTTCCCAAGAGTGGCTCAAGAATACAAAGGTTGGCCCTTTGGCTCCATCATTACCCACTAAGTGAAGCTAGGTGGTCATGCGTATGTTAATCGATGTTTGGACTATGTGTCCAATCCCTCTGAATAGGTGGCTCAAGAATACAAAGGTTGGATAGTCTTTTAGCTCCATCATTGCCTCATGAAGTAAAGCTATGAACTGATACTAATATGAAATGTGTGTTGTATGAGATGGCTCTTTAAGCCCATAAATGTATTATGATTTGATAGTGTCATCATGGATAGCTAAATATATGATGGAAACTAGGCCACCTTTGGCCACTCTAAAAGATGGAGATTAGGCTTGTATGAAATCCACTCCAAAATTGGTGCACTAGGTTTATATGAAAGCCACTCTAAAATGTGGAAGTTAGACTTGTATGAAATCCACTCCAAAATGATGCCAACCACCTATAGATGGAATAAGGCATGCAACTGTTGAGAATGTCTGGGTAATACTGAAGTCAAAAATTAAAAATAAATGTGCCATGCACATTCCCTCCAATCACTGGTGTCTAAAACATGGATTATGATATAGAAGTTATATCAACTACCATATCTACAATTGGAAGTGAGATCCATCATGCCATGCATGATGCCACCTATATCTGGATTCTCTAAGCAAAAGTGTACTAAAATTTGATGATTTTGAATTGGTTTGACTATGCAAAATTGTAGTTGAACGTACTTTTCTACCTACTTCTATAAAATCTAGTTTTTCTATTATTTATATAGGAGCACCAAAAATAGACACTAGTGGCACCAACACTGTAGTCTAATCTTGGCACTATTGTCCTGAGCTAAATCTAATGACTATTCTGACATTTTCACTATTTGCATAGTCTGTTCTATCTAGTTTGATGTCTAGTTATTGATCTGGGTGTTTTAAAAGTTGAATTTTTGACTATTAGGAGCTCTGATCTCTTTGACAAAACCCCTATTTTTTGCCCCCTCTTTTGAGGGTAGGAATGAAGATGCTGCAATGACTACCCTTAGAAAAAAAATCCTTGTAAGTGTGTTATGCTATAAATATACATGGTATAACAATGATAATCAACAAGATATCTCAAGATATAGCATGGTTTGTAATGAGAGATTTATAGATCAACAAGGATATGCCTAGATATAACAATATAATAACATGTGGAATGTAGTGAACTAAAATTAGAAGTCTGGTTAGTTGTTAGTTTTTATTTATTAATGAGGGATGGATCATGATGTCCATCATGGCATCCAAGAAGCAAGATAATGCATGATGTGGATCATGGCATTGCAAATAATTGAAAAAGTAAACAAGTAACAAACAATCAAGGCAAGAAGCAAGAAGCATAAAAGAGTGGACAAGGGGCCAAGTGAACAAGGGACATGGAAACATGTCACTAAACTAAAAATCAAGAATACAAGGCATGTTATAATGCCACATACACATACAATTGAAATAAGCAAAGTTGGCATGAAAGCCACAATCACATAGAAGAGTACAAGCAAAGGACATTGACAAATGTCTTAAGGCATATACAGGAGATAAACAAGAACTGAGAAGTGTAATCACATCTAGCTATGCAAAGTAAGGAAGGAAACCATATAAAGACTATAAATATAATCGCATCTAACTAGTCAAAGCAAGAAGTAAATGTATGCAAGACATGTAGTATAAGACTAGGTATAAGCTAAGAAATACACAAGTGTTATATACTAGTGAGTGTTGATAGAGTAATCTATGTAAACTAGTAAGTAATGTACATCAACATGATAACTAGAGTGTGTGATGTAGGAATGACATAAACTGGATGGTGTAGTCATGTAGAAGATGCCCCCAGTGGGTATGTATATCAATGTGTGTCTCAAATGTAGAAGTAGGATGCCCCCTCAATGGGTAGAGTGAATAAATCAAGGATTTGGATGTCACTGCACACACTCAAAGAAGGTCAAGTGAAGTGTGGAAATGCAAATAAATCAACCAACAATAGCCTATAACAACAAATGTAAGTCTAGCATAGTAGTAGAAATGTAAAGCATGGATGATGCAGACAATCAGAATATTTTTTAAAATTTTGAATTATTTGAATGTTTTTATATGTTTGAAAGTTTGTATTATTTTTGGTAATTTTTATATAAGCTATGTAAAATCAAACATTAGGAGACTATGTACAAGAGATTGAGAAGGAACTATGTACAATAAATACTGAGAAACTATGTACTAGTAAATAAAATAAACTATGTACAAGTAAATGAAATGAAGCTATATAAAATCAACCATAAGGAGAATATATACAAGCATTTAAAAATATCAATATGTACATAGTGACATAAAAGACTAAGCTAGAGGGGGTAAAGGGTCCAAGGATGGAGCTAGCTAGGGATGGAGATGGAGGAAAGGATCACGACCATCATCAAATGCCTCAAGATCATCATCATAAGTATCATCATATGCTATAGATTTTGTGTACATGGTGTCATCCTATCAAAGGTGAACTAAAGGTTGCTCTGGTGGTAGAGATGTTGATTATCCTTTGGAACATTTAGCTCTGGTAGTAGATTTCTTCAGTGGAAGTGGTGAAGTTGGTGTTGGTGGTGCTATAATCTGAATAATAACTTGAACTTGTAGTTTATCCAATCTCTATTGTAAAGTTATACATGAGTTTGTATCATGGATTGTAATCCTATGAAAAAGATAAAATAGGAAACCATATTATTATGATAATTTGCCAATAGATCTATGTCACACTGTAGGTAATGTGATTAATCCATGATCAAGTAACATTTGTAGCATAATTTGTGGTTGAAGTTGTGTGCTACCTACCTAAATTTGAATGACTGACTCTATATCCATAGAGGTAACCATGTGAATTGTATGTGCCAAGTGATTTGTATATCCTGAGAGTGTAGTGAAAGATGCTAAGAGTGATGTAGGATGTGTAGTGAGAGATCTAAATTCATCTTGATACTCTCCTAGGCCAACTAGTGTAAAGCTCAATCCACATAAATAGTCATCTGTGAGTGTGGATGTCATATCATCATCAAAATAAATCTAAGAATCTATATCAATATCATGTACATATGATAACTCATAATTTATCACAAGGGGTAACTGTGATATGGGAGTCTTAACAACTGTAGTAGTAGAAGATGATAATACTAGAAATGTATCTGTAACTGATAGAGTAACTGTAATGTTAAAATCAACTGGTACTACTAGAACTACTATCGATGATTATTTAATTATAACAAGTGTAAGAACTGTGATTGATGGAGTAGCTAGAATGGCTAAAGCTAATATGATTGGTGAAATATCTTAAGCTAAGGACATAACTATAATTGGTGGAGTGTGAGATGTGCTAGTCTCTCCTACCTCATATGTATGTATTTGATCAAGATAAATGCAATGAGTTGGCAACTGAATTGTGATATGAGGTGTCCCATTTGGTAAGATAGTCAAAGATGACTCTATAATCTAACAATATTTGAATGGTTGGTTATTTGTTGGGCATGTGTATAGGTATCCTTCATGGAGAAACTTAACACATGAATGAAGATCAAAATAAATTACCCTCATGGTGTGTATCCAAGGTCATCCAAGTAAAATATTATAAAGAAGAGGACCTAACATGACTTGAAACTATGTAGAGAGGATTTTTGGCCCTACCATTATATCCAAAGTAATGGTGCCTAATGTCTGTCATGGTATATCATCAAACCCTCTAATATTATTATATGGTTTTTGCATGGATGCCATATCTACACCCATAGTCTATAAGAATGTAATATTGCATATATTAAGTCTGGAACCACTTTCAACTAGGACTCTTTTAACTACACTGGTTTTGACTTGAGCTTGTATAAATAGTGGTAGATTTTGATCAATGATGGCATGTCCTCATGATCAAAAGAAATTGTTTTTAAAGTGTTGACCACTGATGCAAAATAAGAAGGCTCTAAATCAATGGGTATAGAAGTGTGAGTGAGTGCCTGATAAAGAATGTTCTTGAACACATTGGTTTTTTGAAGTAGTTCTAACATGGAAATATTAGCTAGAGTGTTTCTCAACTAGTTAACAATATCATAAGCCTTATGCAGATCTACCTATGTAGGTGGGTTGGGCCAAGGATGGGAAGGAATATGAGGGTGATGAGGCTCTTGAATAAGTGGAGGAGGCATGGTAGCACATTGAGTAACAGCTCTAACCACATTATTTACTATCTGTATAGGACTAGTAGTAGCTATGGGAGGAGAGTGAAGATAATCAATAGGTCAAGGTGGAAAAGGGATAAAGGGTGTTGAATAGGATCTTTAGCAATGGGTAGTGACCTGGGGAAGAGTAAAATGGACCATGCAACATAAATCAACATGGGATAGAGGCTCCAAGGGAGGCGAGGCAAGTGATATCTTAACTTTTTTAACAATAACTCTCTTAATATCATTCCATATTATGAAAAGTAAGCATGAAATTCAAAGAATGAAGCTTTATATTAACATGTGATAGACTTCATCATTCATGTACATGATAGGACCAAGTATGGTCTCCTTAATATTTGCTAAAAATGCAAGAAATATTTGAAAATAAGTGAGATCCATTTTTAAAATCTTATTTTATGTGTAAGGTGATACCTCAAGAAGTAATGGGACCTAGTATATGAAACTAGGGTTTGAAAGATGATTAATTTAAAAATTAGTGTGAAATTTTGAAATTTAAAGTGAAAATTTAAGTGAAATATACAAGTAAGAAATCATGAATTTATTGAAAAATTGGTGATTTAAAGTGACCTAGAAGATACAACTAGGGTTTAAAAAAGAAATATTTCTAAAAATTAGTATTGAATTTTGAAATTTGAGGTGAATTTTTGATTTTAATATGCTAGTAAAAAAATCAAGAAGTTATTGGAAAATTACTAGGACCTAGTATGGGCAACTAGGGTTTAAAAAAATTATTTTAAAATTACTACAAACTTTTAAAATTTAATTCTAATTTTTATTTTATTATGTAGGTAAAAAATCAAAAAAATATAGAAAAAATTGATAACAAATTTACCCTAGGGTTTCTAGAGTTTTTATGTGCAAACGAAGTAAGTCGAGTTCACCAAATGATTTAACAGTTTTGTGAATATTGGTATATTATTCCTAATTTAGTTAAAGAGTATGAGTAGTAAAATTAGTAAATAAATATGTAATAATTAAGCTACTAATTTATGTAATTTGACTATAATTTCAATCTTTTTAAAAGATAGTAATGAGGGAGAGAAAATAAGACTTAGCTAAAAACTAATTGAAATGGTTGTTGTAGGGTCTAGGATTCACTGTGCGAGACTGGGACAATGTTACAAATCAAGATCTAGATTTAATTTTATGATTGGATAGGAATGCCAAAATAGGAAACTAGTAGCATTGGCATTGTAGTCCACCTCTACCATTGTTGTCTAGGAGACTTGAGATTTTTGGGTTTTATTTTTTGTGTTTATGTGACCCTGCTTGTGAAGTTTCGACTGTTGGATGTTTATGGAACTCCCTATAGAGTATATTCTGTCTTCAAACCCTAGACTCCTTTGTACTTTGACCAAATTTGAGAAAGAGGGGGGGTTAGTGTGTGTAAGATTCACTGAATGTGTATCTACACCCCTTGTGTGGGCACACTCCCTACATACCAATACTATGAAGAGGGATCAAGCCATATGCAGTTCTCCCACTTGATGTGCTTTGTGCAATAGTGTGTATGAAGATGTAAAATGATAAATTGGATGTGCTTGAGGTTGGCTGTAAGTAGAGAATAGGGAAGATTTCTTGAGTAGTCTTACTTGTATTATTTCTTGCTTAGTGATAATTGCCAACCCCCTCCAAATGATCTTTGAATGGGCTTTTATAAAGATCTATTGGTCATGGGTTGAATGTACTTGCATTAGGCCAACAACGAGAAGGATGGGGAATTGAAAAAACTAACTGTTGGGTCCAAAAATGCAATTGAATAGGAACATCTAAAGTGGACAATAGTGGCATTGATGTTGTCGTCCAAGTTGGGTGCTATTGTCCTTAGTCGATGGGACCTGGGGGTGGATTTGTCATGGAAAGAGAAGTCTGGCTAAGATGGGATTAGGTTTGGAAGGCTAAGAATGACTAGGAATAAGTGAAAAGATGTCTATGAGGGTCATGGAAGCAAGTAAGAGGGAGCTATGGGTTGGGTGTCATTATCCACACTCAAGTTACCAATTTTCACAGTTTTTATGACTACAAAACACTTATAAAATTCTTGTGAATATTTTTTTAGGCTTTCTGCAAGCTTCATGACCTTTGTTCAAACTTAGTCTTTGTAAATATTCCTACCAGTCACAATTTTTTCCCAAAGACCTAAATACTTGAACAATCCTGAATAAAGTCTTTGGAGCTTTTGTTTGGATCAAAAGTTTTGACTAGCCTTTTACCAAAAAGTGTGAAAGCTAACCCTTTTAGAAATGCGCTAATTATTTTTCCATTAAGTCATTTATGTCAAAACATGCAAAGACTAAAAACTTAAATCATGAATTCTTAATTCCTTTTCTGCCTTAGCGCCTTCTACTAAACTTCAATAGAACTTTAAAAACACTATAGATGATCCTAAAGCCTTGAACTGAATTTCGATGTTAGTCATCCATGGTGACAAAATGGTCAACAATAATCTCCCATGAGATTTTTGTTTTGTTATATTGTTTATTGGCACATTTTAAAGTTGCATTTGAAATTGAGTATATTTTTCTAGATTGAATTTGATTGAAGTATAGATTTTTTGCTTTGCTAAAAGAAGTTACAGTTAAGGCATCCCATTCATTGCCAACAGCATTAAAGCTGAAAACCTATCCTGAACCATTTATGTTTGTGTAACCACATAGAATCCCCCTTTTTAGTACTCTACCCTCTACAGTCTAGTTGTTTTTGTAAGGGTTTAAATTTTGAATTCTAGTATATGGCATTGTTTGTTTACATTGTCCTTCAGATGTTGATCCTGATGTGTTATTCATATCAATTCAATTTCCATGATTGCCCATTGTTTGAAATATAAATTTGGTAGATAGGTGAAGATGTGTGATGTGTTTCTATTTTTTATGAATAGCTTCCTATAAAAGAAATACAAATAAAAGTTATAATGATTGTCTTTATTGTAACTATAAGCAATACAAAACAATGCATATTAATTTAATATAAAATGTATTTTCAATTTTGGTATCTATATATTAAGAAATGTTAAAATACATCATATAAATATAATAAAAATGTTGGTAGCTAAATATTAGCATATACACAAATCAATTTTGGTACAAAATTGTAATTATCGATAGCATTATAGATAAAATTAGATACAAATAGCATTACAAACACAAAAATATATCTAGAAATTACAAATTGAAATAGTAATGAAAAATCATTGCTTTTCCTATCTAAATAAATAATCTATTTTAATGACATACTCAATTTTAGATGGTCGATAAAAAACATATAACTAAAAGTTAGAACAAATATTTCTTTGCAATATAAAATGATAATTTATAACATGATAACATCATAATTTATATATTTTATATGACTGTGTTATTGTAAAATATGATCCTTTTTTTGGTATTTTATATATTTTATTTCTTATTTGTATTTACCTTGTAACTATTAAATCATTTTGTTAGTCTATTTTTTGTAATTAACAACATCATAAGTTTAAAGATCCTTTTGTAGCATATAATCCCATTTTTATAACATGTAAATAATATTTGAAATATTTTTTATCATTTCTCAAATTTTTATAACTTTTCTCTCTCAATTATTATAATCTTCAATTAGTTATCAGTTATTACTCCATCAATCATGTATTGTAACTTGCAAAGTTATATACAGTAGAAATTGTATTAATGAATAATCTTCTTAAATTTTCCAATATTCTTTATGTATTAAAATATTATAATTGCTTTCCCTCTCTAAACTATATAAAATGTATATCACCAGTTACAAAGTCTTCTAATAGTTTCCAATATTCACTATTTATTATAGTATTATAATTGGTTTTCTTATCTAAATTATATATAATGTATATAATTGCTTACATATAAAGTATAAATGTAAATCATTTCAATTTAAATTATTTCACATTGCACTTTTTTTTGCTTTGTTTGGGAATTGTGATTTGGACTTGGGATTGGGAAGGGTATGCCATTTTGAAATAACATATGTGTAAGCTCATATTTTAAGGCATCTTAATTGTATTCTATATGAGACTAAAGACTCTAAAATATGTTTGTTTGCTCTTAATCTCTATGATGAATATTGTTTGAGGGTCTAAAATTGAAAAACATTTCATTAATTCTTATCTTATATCAACGATAAGAACTTTTAGCATTTTATGGTGCATCTTAATTGGGTGATTAGACTAACAAATTGTTTTTTATTAACTTTTAGCATTTTATGGTGGGTGATTAGACTAACAAATTGTTTTTTATTAAAAATTTCTTCATATTTTTTTAAATTAAGTCAAAAACCATGTTAGACTCTTCTTTGTTACAATCACACTTTTTTAGCTCTTGGTTATCATGTCATTAAAATATATCTGACAATAAACATATGTAATATAAAATATAAATACAAATAAAATGAACATGTAATATGATATGTAAATATAGTTGTAATTAATTACAACATAGAATCTAATTTAATATTTAATGACATATTGAATTTTAAATAAATGAGCAAAAACATATAGCTAAATTTTATGGGAAATATTTCTTCCCAATATAATAATTTATACATTCTTTTAAT